>CM029665.1:3091657-3691657 GCA_017311315.1 Dendrocalamus latiflorus | reverse complement strand
GGTCACTACTCCTGCCACTTTTGCTCTGATGATCATGTAGGGTTCCAGGAGAGAGCGGAGTTCCCTCAGAGGTAGGCTTTTACTACGACTCTGAAAGTTTTTCCTTTAAGCCTACTCCTTCTCTTATAAGGAGGACAAAAAAATGGCACCGATGAGAATATATTTCCTGGATAAAGAACTTCGTCACCGAGCTAACCTCACTTAGTGACTAGGAGGGAGAGAGGGTGGATCCGCTGATCAGAGTTACTACGACCGTAGAACAAATTTCATCAATCATAGGCTCTAGAGTGGTTGTGATCGACTAAATGGCCATTCCCCAAGCACTGGAGGGAGTGGCTACACCGGCAGTCAAAGGAGTCACAACCTCCGAGCAAGTGGTTGGAGAAATTGCTTTCAACCCCCCATAGAGGATCTGGCCATATCCGACCAAGAATAAATTTATCCAGTCAGAAGACCCAAAGGGTTCAACCAGCCCTACTAGTGCTGAACTGGTAAGATCGATCAAGAAGAAGAAGAGAAAAGCAAGCACTCTGGATTATACTCCAGGGTGTTTTAACTTCAAAATGAAGAAGATCAGGTATGTGCTAATGAAAATTTCATGTAAAATCATACCTTTAAGTTTTCTGGTGTTTTTGAAGTCATCACTTCTCTTTTTTTTCTTGTTTCATTGTGCCTCTAGATTTCGATCAGCCCATATTAGAATACTCCTTGCGAGGAAACTCCCAAGGAGAGAGTGGTCGAGGTAGCTCCCAAGCGGATAGAGGAGTCAACACCTGCCGCTACTTTCCTTTTCATGGTTGACAGAATTGGAGGGCTTTGAGAAAGAGGCTAAGGCCAAATGAGCTGTTATCTTGAAGCTTGAAGAAATGTGTAAGACTAAAGACTAGTCGATCAAAAGCTGGTTGACCAGGTTCAATGAAAACATCCTCAAGCGCAAGGAAGCCATCAAAGTTTTTTAGAAGAAGAATCAAGGTAACTCATCTTTAATCCAACCAGTTTATTGTGTATTTATTATTCTAATTTTGAACTACTCGTGCAAAGCAAGCCCTAAAGTTGAAAAGATTAGAAAAAGGTCTTCGTTTTGAAAAGGAGAAGGAGCTTGAAAGGAGTCTTCAAGAGAAGATTCTTGCTTTCAATAAGATACTTACCGACATAGGGGTAGAAGCATTTGAGTCCTCTTCAAGGGAGCTAGCTGAGAAGTTGAATTGTCTTGGCAGACAACTCGAAACCCTTCAAGGCCTGCTCGCTACTTCTCGTAGCAACCATGTGCAAATAATTAGAGATGCAATGGCTGATGGAGTTAGCTTTGTCTTGGCAAAACTTAAAGCTTCCCTCCCATAACTTAACCTCCAAGTGTTCGAGACATATTTCAACTGCTCGGAGGAGGATGCAGCCAAGTTCTTCGAAGACGTGAAGCCCTTCAGGAACAAGGTTGCTGAGGAGATGAAGGTCAGGTCTCCATCGAATAGCAAGCAGTTCAGTGGTTTCGATGAGTAGATAAATGTTTATGTAATATAAAAATTCCCATGTAAAAACTTACCTTTATTATCAATAAAGCTTATGTCAACTTTCTCAATTCGTTTAGTACTCATATATTTTCTAATACCTGACTGATTGTTTAGTAGTAATACTTATGAAGGAAGGAGTGGACCAAGAATAAAAGAGTAGTTTGCTCCAACCAATGGACTAAGTACACGCTGATTATGTTGTAGAAAGGATCTAGTTGTTACTAGGAAATCACTTTAGATAGAACCAATAGATATTTTGACTAGCCTTAGATATCTTTTCCATAATCAAAATACTTTATAGTCCAATATGAGGTCGTAAAATGGATCGTTACCAAGGGTCTCGAAGGATTCCTATTAATGGAAGGTGTGCGGTGACTTGAGTTTTCCTCCGAGCCTCTCAGTTGTCCCGTTGGACCTGTCACGTTGGTAGGGTAGAAGCGGGTGAATTAGCCGATTGATGTTCACCAGTTCGGTTACCTCCATTGGGTCAGGGTGATGCATGAGTGTTTGCATCATTTTGACCAATGGGTCCTGGCAGGTTTCGTCGTAAAGAATCATGCATGCCATCTTGATCGGTATCACCAATTGCATTAACTTCATACCTCCAGCACGAATCTCCTGGTGAACTCCCATCGAAACTAAGGTAAGGTCTTTCATCGCTTCAGTAAGGAGTCTCCACGATGGAGATCGGTTGGAAATTACCACCTCTGGAGGTCTTTGTGGTGGACTCAACCTAATCTCGCGGATTGCTGATCATATGTTGAGCATTATCATCTTTACATGGCTTTTTGCCAGTGGTAGCTTCATCGACACCGCAACTAGATGTCAGTCGGCTCTCGAAATATGTAAAAACCATTGGCGAATAGTGGTCGCCCATGACCGTATCGAGAGTACACTGACCCTCGGATTGCGGTGTTGAGTTTTTGTCGTCGTTTCTACCGATCGGAAGCATCGGATTTGTAGAGGTACCTAGGCATTTTGATCTAGTCAGAACAACCGATTCCTCTGGGAGTGCCACTGATGGGGTGACAAATCTTCTTCCATCAGGTTGATCTCACCGATTTCAGCGAGTGGCGAGCCTAGGATGGAAGAGGATGATGACGACGTATGATGTTCCACAGCGTAGATACATGCATCCATGTCAAAATCGGTATAGTCCGTCAAGTTGAACCAATTCTCCTCATCCTATGTCCCTCCATAATTCTGTCATTTAAAATACCTTACGTTGCGTTTGCACATAACGATTGGCCCTCCTCCAAAAGTTAATTTTGAAGGCATAAAAATGGTCAAGTAGTATGATTATTTGGCTCGGTCAACACAATTATGAAAAATGGCAAACTCATGAGCTCCTTTCGTTGCGTAGCTTTGAATGCTTTTCATGAGTAGATTCGAGTGGCAACTTGTCTCCATCGAGGCGGATTCTATCCTAAGCTCGAAAGGCATATATGGAACCAGATTTCGAATGGGGAACTCTTGTGATTGAATGTATCGATCCATCGCGTATCTCATCTCACCTATATATGCAACTTAATTTCTTTTGCCCCCAAGATTCGTAATCCTCGGCAAAAAGCAGTTGCAAATGATGATTTTGGCGCTTCATGCAATGCAATTGATGTTCGGAATAACCATCGAAAAATTATACTCCTATCTTGCATCATCGACTCGCTTATTTGATAGTATTTCAATTAGACAGTCTTGGTTCTTTCTGTCGCCTCTGCTGACTTCCATCGAAGGGTTTTTTTTTTGTTCAACACTGGACTTGTCCAACTTCCGTGCGTAGATACGCAGATTTCTTCTAGAAGTGACAATAATAATGCAGCTATATATATAGGTGGTTGATCTGATGGCGAGGTATAGCTTCCAAGGGAGCTTCCCATGATGAGGAAAGCGGCAGGCAGCAGGATTTTTATTCCTTCGTCCATTCGCCATCACGGCCGCTTGAAGCCGCCATGCTAACTTCCCTCGCCACCAAAGTGGTGCGGAGTCATCGATCGCCGCAACGAACAACTGCTGGCCGGTTGCTGAGTTTTCAGTTGCGGATCCAGTATTTTCTAGATAGTTGATCGAATTTAATAAAATGATGCTTAGAATCACCTTGCTAACTTGTTTAAATTTATATGCTAACCAATTTAAAAGTTCAAAAAAATTGCTTTTATTATGTTAATCTAACCAACACTACCTACAAATATTTCAAACCTACAAACTTCTTCTTCATTTTTAAAGGTTCTACTGTCATAAAGGCACAATCATTCAATGAACTATTTGGAATTTCCGATTTTGGAATTGGGAGGGAGAGTGTGAGACTGAATGCAACTCACCTAGGAATGAGATCTCACCACAACACCGTGCATTTCGTATCCCCTTGCTCGCCACATCGCCACCCAACTCGTAGCTCACTTTTCTGCTCACCCGCACTGTCTCGTGTCCTTACTTCGCTCATAGAGCGAACATGTGGCCCTAATTTGAGAATTAGTTTACCTTTTCACCAGCTCGCTGTCGCCGGACACTATTGCACGTCACACGCTTCCTCTCCCTTTGCTTGGCCGCCGCCGTGTGTGGCCATTATGGGCTTACGCCACTGCGACACTAACTCGTGCCTCCATTTAGCCGGCCCCTCACCCTCCACGTGTGCGCCACTACTGTGTCGAGAGAGATAGAGAGATGAGCCTGTTAGTGTTAGGACTTGGGTGGCTAGCTTGGGCCTTGAGGAATTTGAGCTATAGTGGGTCTGATGGGCGTAGAGGGAGCTCTAGTGGGCTGAGAGAGGGAGGTGTAGGTTAGATTAGGTTGATTTATATTTTTTAGGTATACTAGAAAGGTGCCCGTGCGTTGCAACGGTGTCCCAAAAAAAAGTAATAGATATAATCAAATGTAATGTTGCGGATTTATCTTAGGCCTCATACTATTTAAAATCACATACGATTTTTTCTCTCTACATACTGTCTCTTATGAACAATTAAAATTTAAAAACCATATAAGCTAAAGTCAGAGCCAATAAAACCCACCCCATGTATAATTAGTGCTTGTACATCACTACAATGCGCCTAGTGGTAAAATGTTTATAACCCATCTGGAATGCCAGAATTTCGCGGGAACGGCGATGCACCGCAATATTCTCTGTAAAATTCCTGCGTAACTCTCACATTCCAGATATACTAGCCACGTAGGCGTGGCGCAACGCCACGCCATTATGTGAACCGAAGTAAAAGAGACGAAAATTCGTAGAAAAAAGAAAGCGTAGGGTTTTTCTGGGAAAAAGCAAGGGTCTTTTCGCAATAAAAGGAGAGCGCAGGGGTTTTTCGGAAAAAATCAAGGGCCTTTTCGGAAGAAATAAGGGCTTGTTCGTAATTACATAAAACCGCGGGCTGCTACCCAGCAAAAAAATGTATAGGGTTTTTTTGCTAGAATTCAGGGACCTTTTTGCGAAAACCAGGGATGTAAACGCAATTACCGGAAAGTGCAGGGACTTTATCGCAAAAAAGCTCACCCGGCCGTACCAGGATTCCCGCTGACACGCGGCGGCCGACGGAGCGCCGCGGGCGACGTGGCAGGGGCGAGCGACGGAGAACTCCCCCAGCTTTGTATACGGTAGTATTTACAGTGTTCGACAGATGCATGCAAAGAGGCAGAGGCAGAGGGGAGACACTGCACGGAATAAAGCAAAAGTGAGTTTCGCACGATGGCCCTCGCACGTGTGGAAGTTGGGGGGCAATCAGCTTCAGCTAGCTGTGAGCAGTACGTACGCACGCAGCCACGCTTCACCTTTTCTCTTCTTCTTTTTTTACTTTAGTTTTTTTCACACGCCCTGTTTAGGGTAGAAAACTTCTTAACCATGGGTTAAATCAGTAGGGTTTGATCCAAAGATTACTTTCCCTAAAGACTTTTCCTTTTTATTGCTGCTTTTCCCCCTCTGAGCTGACAGCTTTGGATGGTAGGGATCATTGCATTGTTGAATCTCTGTCCTATGGCTGGCCATCATTCTTTTTTATTTCTTGGGAATTTCTTCCTTTGCCTTCTTTTTCTCTCTGATCTACCATCTCATCTCTGGATTCCTTGGATCATTGCATCTTTGAAGGTTTGCACCTGGTGGTAATAATTAACAATAATATTCTTTCACCGCTAAAGCACTTCTCCGGACAAAACTCTTCATGACCAACTGGAAAGACGACACCACTAGAACGAGATGGGGGAGAGACAAGCAAGAGCATTGGTTACAACCTATACAGAATTTCTCCTAAGCTAACAGTAAGCCATGGATGGATCATGATGGCCAACAAAAGCACTCCTCCTCTCTAACTTAATTACCAGGCAACCCAACCAACAACCGCTCCAAATCCAAATCCAAAGCTAAACCAAATGATATGGCCTGTTCTTTTCGGTTGCAGTTTTTGGTTTTTGGCTAAAATTTTTGAATTTTAGCTGTTTACAGTACAGATTACAGAGAGACAGATACTCACTTGTGATTTTGGCTGGTACAAATATTGGGCTTTTAACGTGTAGATCGTTTAACTTGTAAACCCTGTTTTAAAAAAATACTCCGTTTGAAAGTTAGGTACTGTAGTAGAAGCCAAAAGCCGATTACAAAAGCCTAAAAGAACAAGCCCGTCTCGGTTGGTAAAATAGGTCATATGAATTTGGTGCTGGTGGCCATCTCCCCTTTTGTTTTGGTTGCTTAAATCATTGCTTTCGTGTTGCAATCGCATCTAGAAACGAACAAGAAACGTAGTCCAAAATAGCATGATCCTTTGCAACCAACTACTGCGACTATTTTGAGCTAATCTATTTTTCACATGTGAGTAACAGAGCCAGATCAAAGGCCGTGAGCTAGCCGGTGCAGAAATGCTTTCCGGTGAACACGGAACCAACTCTTCTTTTAAAAAAGAAGAAATATCCTGTGGTATATATTAATAGTACAAAGTTCAAGTATATATAAGTATTTTTTCATTGAAAACCTTAGGTGAACAACCTATTACAATTCAGTCCATCTAATTAAGATATTCCATTTCATTAGAGCCAGATAGGGGCCACGCCCTAGTCAGGCTGGCTCTTCGTGGACCTCTATCTTTTTTTATTTTTTGGTAATTTCTCAAGGGCACTTCCATGGCTCCATGGGCTTTCGGTCCTAGCCCTAGGGCTAGCTGAAGCTCTAGTAGCCCTCGGCTTAATCCGCCCAAACTAGGTTATATGAATCTTGATTCTAGTTGCGTGATCCTACGATTTTATGACCTTGATTGACTAGACCAATCTGATTATATGGTAGAGTTTTAATTTAGTAGAATCTTGATATTATTATGTTTCTACCCAAAAAATTGATAGGTTTATTGTCAAGATTTTCGTACGATTCTACTTAATTCTACCGATTCTAATGTTTTATTATAAATAATTACTTGTATATGTGTTTTTAATTGCATATTTTACTTTTATCTCTTAATGTCAAGTATAATTTGCATAAATAACAAAAGATCTTTCATTTGCATTACATTTTTATAAATAAAAGTTCTAAGTGTATAATTTTAAAAAGGAATAAATCCATTTTGCAGCCCTCAACTTTCAAAAAAGTTCGTTTAACACCCTAAACTATAAAATCGGATATTTAGCACCCCAAACTTACAAAACCAGGTCAATTTACATCCTAAGATGGTTTTGGAGAGCGGTTTTGCTGATAAGGATCCAAATCTAGATGATCTTTTTCATATTGACAGCCACATTATCGATTTTTGTTGATACGAATCCAAATGAGAGAAGAGATGGTGATGAGAAGAAAGAGAATGTATATATAGAGAGAAAAGGAGTGAGAAAGACGTTGATGATACGGATATCAACAACCTTCCATTGGATCCTTATTATCAAAACTCGATAATGTGGCTGTCAATATGGCCAAAACCACCTTAAGTGGTATCCACATCATCAAAACCATTTTTAGAGTGTAAATTAACCCAGTTTCATAAGTTTAAGAGATTAAATACCCGGTTTGGTTTTATAGTTGAGACTTGAGAGTGTTAAATTTAGAAAGTTTAGGAGTGTAAAATGAACTTATGCCTTTTAAAAATGCAATTACGTTGAAAGACATGATAGTTTTTTAAAAGAAAAAAAATCTTTAGTAGACTTAGATAGGATTTTAGATTCAACATCTAATATATGATTCGTGATTCTACCGAATAACCTCCATCTGATTTAGGATTATGATTATGACAGCCTTGACATATCCAAGCTTAAACTCGGCAAATGTTAGCACTCACGCTCCGTTTGAAACAGTGCATCTGCTCAATCTATGTACTACTAGTACATTGGAAGTGGCCGCCATATCGTCCATTAACCACCTCTAGGAATCATTACTAGGATGGAACTGGCTGGTAATTACTTACTAATTGGGATGGAACTGGGATCACATCGATCATTCTGGCCGATGACCAACCTACAGATAAAGTTAGCGGAGGCATCGAGTGTTCCGTTTACCCAATCTTCTTTACAGCCGCGGTTTGAAATGAACCCTATCGATCATCCATCGTACTCACTAAGACCGACCGACACCGTCTTTTCTTCCCCCATGTACATCTTTTTTTTTTTGACGATCATTATTGAAAGGTCCTCTCTCTCTCACCAAGTTCATGTATGAAATCTCTGGAACTTATGTTGAAGCACAAGTGATATAACCCCACAAGGGTATTGGTAAATATCATCTAGATGTTTTCTTCCTAACTATCATTCAGATTTATGCCCATTATATTAGAGATCCAACGGCCATGAATTCTTCTCCACTCCCTAAAAAAATTCCCCCTCCTCCAAAAAATGGGGTCATTGGATCTCCAATCCGACGGTCTCAAATCTGGATGATTGTTAAGAAGAAAACATCCGGATGATATCTAGACACACCTATATAACAATTAGTCAAGTTCAGGTACACAGCAAACTAAGGGCCTGTTTGGGACTGCTCCACTCCAGCATTTTCAACTCTGCTTCAAACTTGTCTAGCCAAACGGGTCCAACACCAAGAACTCTGCTCCAAGAAAAAGGTGGAGTTGAAGGCCTACTCCACGTTTTTTCTGGAGCTCCTCAAGGGGTACTCCAGAAACTGAAGTTTTGTATCTCCTCATGGAGTTGAGGGAAAATTACCCACCACTGCCATTACACAATTCATCTCCTCCGTACCGATTCGATTTCTTTTCCTTCTCCTCCCCACCCACCCGCGCCGCTCCTCTCCTCTGCCCCCCTCCCGCGCCGCTCCTCTCCTCCGCCCCCACCCGCGCCGCTCCTCTCCGCCCCCCACCCGCGCGACGCTCTGCCGCCCTATTCTGGCCACCACCGGCGACGCTCCGGCGACGTGATGGCTGGGATGGATAGATCCGAAGATGCTGGTCAGGATGAATCCGAAGATGCTCGTGGATCTGCTCCAGCGCCGGCGCCGAGAGTTGGGCTACCCCGACCCCTTCAACAGCCGCCGCCGGCCGCCTCCGGCCAACCCCCGACCGGCTAGCGCCCAGTCGAGGTCGTCCAGCGTCCAGGGGCGGGCGGCCACTCAGAGGTGGCTGCAGGTGGCCAGGGGCTATCACCGGCCGGCCAGGGCCTCCCAGGGCTGGCCGCGGGTGGCCAGCGTGCACCGCCGGCGAAGAAGAAAAGGGAGGATGTGGTATGGACAAATCACCTTGTATGCTTGCATTTTAATGCTTGAACATATTGCAATTGTCATCTGAATGCTTGAACATATTGCAATTGTCATGTTTAACCGATCAAGAGATGTCATCTGATGTTTAGTTGATTTGGCCAATTTTCATTGATGCCCAATGTAACAGACTGATTAGAAATCTATGCTAGCATTGATT
This sequence comes from Dendrocalamus latiflorus, assembly GCA_017311315.1. Taxonomy (NCBI): domain Eukaryota; kingdom Viridiplantae; phylum Streptophyta; class Magnoliopsida; order Poales; family Poaceae; genus Dendrocalamus; species Dendrocalamus latiflorus. The sequence goes on along the minus strand of CM029665.1, from coordinate 3,682,329 downwards.
TTATATTCCAGTGGAAATGATGAACATGTTGATTTTATATTCCAGTGGAACACTACTGCTGTTTTTTTCATTATTGCATGCAAATTCCTATGGATATGAAACATTATTGAGTCATATAATCTAGTATGAATTATCTTCTGCTAGCATAGCCAACAGATTGGTGCCCAATTTTCATCTCGAGTATTTTAATTTGCTTGAACATATTGTTGTGTAATATCATGGTCAGGGTGATCAAATTGATTGGACCGATGCACATGTCACACTTGCTTGTGAGTTAATGGCTGAACAAGTTAGGAAAGGCAATCACCCAAATACCCATTTGAACTCTGTAGGTTATACCGAGGTGTCGGATAGGTTTTTCCAAATGACCGGAATCATGTTATCGAAGACACAAATAAAAAACAAGTGGGACAAGTTAAAGGTTGATTGGACTGCATGGCAAAAATTGAAGAGGAGGCAAACTGGTACATGGTTATCTACATATGGTAATATAGTTTATTGTTTGTTTAATTGTTGACAAATTCTAACTTATGTCATTTTTCACATTTATAGGCAAATACTACGTTGTTGATGCGGGATATCCTAATCGTCCTGGATACCTTTGCCCTTATAAGGGTGAGAGGTATCATATGCCGGAGTGGCATAGAGGTATGGAACCGAAGACTCCTAAGGAAAGGTTCAATCGCATTCACTCTTCTATCCGCAATGTTATTGAGAGATCGTTTGGAGTGCTTAAAATGAAGTGGCAAATTCTCTACAAGATGCCATCCTACCATATGTTCAAGCAAAAGATAATTGTTGTGGCTACTATGGTTCTTCACAACTTCATTCGTGAGCATGGGGGTGAAGACTTGGACTTTGCTCGCTTCGATCGTGATCCAAACTTTGTCCCGACAATACCCGAAAGGTATAACAAATATGTAGCTCCATCAAATGGGTCTACTATGGAACCCAATGCTCCTACTATGGATGCATTCCGTGATGAGTTGGCAACTGCTATTTCTCTAGCTTGGAGCTAGAATTATGTATCGGACTACTTGCATTCATAGTCATTTTGGTTTGTATTCGAATGATGGACTTTGTTAATTATCTATCATGCACGTTGCAATTTATGGGACAAAAGGATGGAATTATTTGACCAAAATATTTGTTTTTTGGTTTTCTCGAATAAATTAATTGCGATTATAATATTTTACATCATATTTCAATTGGCAACAAAAAAAATTCAGTTACATATGCTCCGCAGACATCAAAACGTACACCAAATATCATTCAGGGGTACATTGGACCTTTCTCAGGGAAACCTCACATTCCTGGAGCTGGAGCTAGCTGCGTGCCAAACAAGACCACCTGCTCCAGGAACTCCACAGTGGAGCTGCTCCATGGTGGAGTTGGTGGAGCAGAGCTGAAAAAACTGGAGCAGAGCAGTCCCAAACAGGCCCTAATTAAGCGAGTTTAGGGGTCTGTCAAGTCAAGATCGGAGTTTAATTGGGACATAAGTTACGTGGCGACTAGGTTTGCGAAAGAGGCCCCGTCGTCGCGGCAATGCAAACGTGCATTGCCCTCTGATTTGGTTTGGTTTCCACAAAAATTAGGTCATGTTCTTTTCAGCTTCTAAAAGCTGATTTTCGGCTTTTCTACAGTAACTAGCTTTTAAATGGAGTATCTTTTCAAGATAGGGTCTACTAGTTAATTGTAGTATATACTTTACTAACTTCATTTATATCGTCAAAAACCTCACGTGAGTTTTTGTTACTCTGTAATCTCTCGCACAAACAGCCCAAAAACCATAAGCCGCAGCTAAAAGTTATAAGTCATAGCTAAAAAGAACAGGCTCTTAGCCTATCTAGCTAGAAAGAGACCTTGGCGAGCCGGCAGCGGTGGTGGTGTTGTCCAAGCAAGGACCTGAAGCTGGTCGGATTCGGTCGGGGTCGCCGGCTAATCGTCAGACCAGCTAATGATCGCCGGCGTCACGTCGCTGACTGTTGGCTGTGCTGCGCTGGGCTTGTGTGCAACTGTGAGTGCCCACTGTCACCGTCAAAACGCCGGGCGGAGGGGCCTGTACCTTAACGCTTAAAGCTGATGGACGGCTCTGCAGCACGATGGATGCAACCCACGGACGGATTGATTGAGACATGGTGCAGCCAGCAGCTGACAGATGAGCCATTGATCGAGCCACCTCGTTTCGGCCAAGATCTCGATGCTGATGACTGATCGATGCATGTTTCGCTTTTCCTTTTCGAGGAACGGTTATAAAACGTACAGTAAAATATGAAACAACAAGAAGGATAAGAGCTTAAGAAAAAATTTAACATGAAAAAAAATTAATGTGAAAAACTATTATGAGAAAAAAAACCACAAAACGCACAATTGACAAAATCACTATATAGAAAAATTACATAACACTTTTAATGTATTATATGTGTAGATAACTTGTAGCGTGCCGTGCTAATTATCGTAATGTTTTCAGGGGGTATAAATAGTTTTGGGAACAAGAGTCCCAGACGAGTAAGGAACAGAGTCCTAGTCGGTAATGCAAATAGAGACCTACTAGAAAACTAGAACAGTAGCCTGCTCGAAGACGGGAAACACTCCGCTTGGAGATGAAACATTAGTCTCAGAAGATGAAGGTGAAGAGTTGTAGTTGAAAGCGTCTCAAGTAGCCACATCTGACTCTAATCAGCACAAAAACTTTTGGACACCATGATGATCATAATCATAACCTCCGATCAATTCGTATTACTGACCAATCATACTGGTCAGAATCAGTGGCGGACCTGCCCTTCGGGCAAGATCGGGCGGCCGCCCGAGCTTCGGTCGCCGGCGGACCCCCCCCCCTCTCCTCCAGAGCTGAAGGCCCTTGACCTGAGATAACTTGCACTCTGAAGTTTTGTGTTATGATTTGAGGCAACCTGCTAGTTGCTGCATGTACAAAGATTGAGGGTTCCATCCATCCTTGGTCTTGAATTGCCGTAAATGGCTGCAGCCGAATCAATCAAAGAGGGAAGACAAACTGGTCGGATTGCACAAAAGTAATCGGCTTACTGAGCGTCCCATATCTCCATCTCGTTTTTGTTCCACATATGTTAACTCTTGGTTCCAGCGATGTTTTTCTTTGAGATGTCAAATTGTCTCTTGCAACACTAACATGCTACTTTATGCGAGAGAGATAGAAGAGGGGATGGTGCAAATGGCAGCTTCTTAGAGAACCCTCTCGGACAGCAAGATTCTGCCGTGCCTTGATGTATGTTGATTGTTAATTTCTCCATTTAAGTACTGGGTTTGGGTTATTGGATGATTCTTAAGCAACCGGTTGCTTCTTGTGTTGATCGCCCTTCTCAGCTGAGAATATGGGCAGGTGTCTCATCGTCTGGGTAATCTGCATGTCTTTTCCTATCGTAGATTGCGGTCGTCGATGCCTACATTTTAGTGTCCAAATTATATCACATCGTGCATATTTACATTCACATTCAAGAATGGAGAATGTTGTTGGGATATAGAGTAGGCTACATTAACGCAAATTAAAAATTTTACTGTGTAAATCCAGAAGCCATACGAGTAAGAGATTAATTATAGATTGTTATCACTAGATACGCTGTGCAGCGCTAAAATAGTTGAAGTAGTCTGGTTCAATGAAATGCGCACCGATGTACTGGATGTAGTTGATCACCTTATGTCTCGATCAACGTCCTTAGAAGGTGATCATTCTGAAGCTAAAGTCAAGCTCCACGAGTTGATTGTGTCTGCCGCTCAGATTACCCTAATCAACATCGGAGTTGTAATAGCATCTCTATTAAAGCTCACACGTCCAGTGATAAAATGCCATGGGCCGGTGTGCTAGCACCACCACACACAACAGAGCTTTCGGGAGGTGGCTAAGGTTTCGGTTGGTATGTATTTTTCACATGCAACCCATAGCCCAATGCACCTCTTTATATAGAGATTCCTACTGGCTCCATATGTAATATGAGTAGAGATCGTATCTCACTCAGAAAGCCTTTGATTGGATCCTTATCTAATACGAGTAGAGATCATATCTAACTCGGAAAGCCTCTGATCGTGTTCTTATCCAATACGAGTAGAAATCGTATCTCACTTGGAAAGTCTCTGATCGGATCCTTATTATTCTAACCCATTAAGTATATGACCCTATGTGTTCATATATATTTGTTTGTACCTCAGAAACATCTTTCCTGATCACTGGTCGGTAGCGGTCCCTAGTAGAATATATCGAACCTCAAATATACATAGAGATCAATCTGAATGATCCTTATACGATATGATCTGTAATCAAGTTCTAGTCACTCACGATCAGTTCGTAACTTTTTACGACTAGATCGTCTCTGGTTATGACTAGTCTGTATCCTTATACGACAAGTTCGCAGACTATTACGACTAGATTGTAGTTATTACTTCCATTTTGTATCATATACTCTTATTAATGTGATTGCAATGTAGTTTGATCATGAATTGTTTTGTTTTTGGCTAATAGTATTTGCTTCACGCTTACGAGTTCGCCCTAGCTATATTTTATTCCTGGGTCCGCCACTGGTCAGAATATATCTTTTGAGCGAAATCTGATTGAATTCTTCGACTGATCGAATTGGATTAGATTCAAATCACAAAATACAGGAACGATCTGGGATGAAACGCGGCAGTAGGGTAGAGTGTTCCGATCTACTCTTGTTTATACCCAGACCCAGACAAGTTCAAAGTGGCAAGACTTTCACTCTGAATATGTATCAGTATCATGGAGGGGAAAACAAAACCACCCGTGTCGGTGTACACATCAACAGCGACAGTACTGAGGTGTGCTTCCACTAGACAGCGTTCACAAATTAACCCACCCACTTAACGAGTTAATGGGTTATCCAAAGTATGCCGCTGATCACACACAGACAGAGAGAAAGGAGAGAGAGAGAGAGAGAGAGAGAGAGAGAGAGAGAGAGAGAGAGAGAGCAGGTAGCAACGGGAGGGGAGCAGGAAGAGGGGGAGAGTAAGAGAAGGTGGGGTTTGGGCTATAATTCGATCCACTGCATTGTGAGGGGCTTTGTCAAGGATCAATCATGCATGCCCAGTGTCCATGCAAGGAATCCCTCCCTCCCTCCCTCCACCTTTGCCTTTTGCCTTTCCGCGTTAGTTCGGGTCAAACCCACAATCATATTCACCCATTCCATTCCATCCACAGCCTCCTCTATCTTGCAGGGTTGCAATCCCACATGCTGGTGGCCCTAACTCCACTCCTCCCAGGGAAAACTCATTGTCGATAACCATGGTTATCGGTAAGATCCGATAAAAATTCAAATCAAGTAAAAAAATTTCAGATTTATCTGGTTTTTATCAAATATAAAGGAAATGTGCAAAATTTTCAACCTTTTCTCTTTTACATCTGAAAGTTTCAGAATTTAATTAAAGAATTCTGTCTAAAAACAATCCGAAAAATTCGGTTACCACGGGTTACCGATTCTATCGCTACTCTCCGATAAAATTTGCAAACCAATAGTGTTTTCCCATCTCCTCACTTTCTCTTCCAGCACTCACTTGCCCAAGTCACCTTCACCAAAGTTTGTTTCAGAGAAATCTCATGTGGCTATTGATTTCCACCACACACATCCCAAGCTTTAATCTAAATCTACCTGCAGGTCACCTTCTAATGTGTAGTGCTCCCCTAAAATTTTGTGGTGAAAAGAAAATGAAATGAAAACACCTTTCATATGTGCTGCCTGATTGGGACATGAGCCACTGTGATCCCATTTCTGTTTGTGGTTGATGATCATCTTACTAGGATTCTCAAAAAAGAAGAGAACAGAAAAACGCTTACGAAGTGGCTGCATTAATCGCATGTCTTGACAATTGACATGAAATGGGCCCAAAGTGTGCCAAAACTCGCCTCAAGGCCCAGTAGCATCGCACTCTTTAGCCTTCCAATCTTCGTTGGGCCCATCACATCGGGCCCAAACCTCGCGAGTAGCCCGATACATTGAGCCTACTAAGAGCCCACTTCTCCCCTTCCACTCCCTCGTTATCACCTCACCTCATCTTTTCCTCCAACCTTCTCCACCCGAGAGAAATGGCGTCCGTGGCGTTTACACTGGTGGGAGCCTTCAAGGGCCTGTCCCTCTCCTCCTCTTCCAGCTTCCTCCGCGGAGACCGCGCCGCGCTCTCCGGCGGCGGCGGGATGGGCGTGCCGCTGCCGGCGCGGCGGCTGACGATTCAGATGGCGCACAAGAAGGGGGCCGGGAGCACCAAGAACGGGAGGGACTCCAGGGGCCAGCGCCTAGGAGTCAAGATATTTGGCGACCAGGTCGCCAAGCCCGGCGCCATCATCATCCGCCAGCGCGGCACCAGGGTCATCCGCTTGCTCTGCTTGTATTACCGGTTCTTCGGGCTAGGGTGTTGGGTTCTTGGATGGTTGCTTGCTTGGGCTTGGGTTGATTCTTGAGTCAGGTAGCCGTGTCTAGTGTATAGTGGTAAAAATGCGGTAAAGTTGTTGTCTAAAGGTTGGAGCTTTAACCATTTGGGAACATGAACTATCCTTCTGACGCGGAGAAGATTGCTTGCATACTGAATTGCCAACTTAGTTTTAATAGGAGTTTGTAGATATTGCATTGTGGTGTTGAGGAAGGGCGGGGAGCAATAGGGCTTGATATGTTCGTTTCGGCTCTGTGCGTAACAGTTCCTGAAGACTCCTGAAACAGTCAGTATTATCTTTCACCATGCAATGAAACCATAGACTCTGAAGTACTCCGAGTAGTCTGTATAGCCCCTGCTTTAAGTGTTTACTAATTGAAGCTTCATTCAGCAAACAATATGCATCTGTAGTATAGCTAGTATGAGGCTAAAATGTTTGCATGCAGTGGGTCAGCATCTACTACATTCATCTTTAGCTGTTAACTAGATGGATAGCATTTTATACGCTTCATACTGACACGACCATTTGTTCAAAAAAGATGTCAATGATCATGTTGTAAGGTGCATCCTAGAGCAAGTGTGAACTTTCTTGTTGCATTACCTACGCCGGCTGCATGCAGGACAAGCTTATCAAGATGGTGAACTGTAGTTACACTCTTCAGAAGTATTAGGTGTCGATACCTACAAGTCCAATTTTCTGCAAGGGCAGAAAAGAGTGCATTCTGTCAATATGTAAGGGGAAGGCAGGGGATATACAAGTCTTGCTATTTACTATTTGCATTAGCTGTCCCGGTACAGATGTTGGAGAATGAGTTACAATGTACCGTTACTATAGTAAAGCGTGAACTGATGATGAAGTTTTTTCTAGAGGCATCAACTGAGATAGCTCGATATGAATGTATCAGAAGTTGCCCAAATGTCACAAATGCATGAAATAACATAGCAGACAATCGAAGACCATGCAATGACTTGTGGTCTGCAAGGAGATCTTAAAGTTTTCAAGACAAGTCCCTCCTATGCACTGTACCATCTTGTAAAGCAACTTAATGTACTTCCATAGTTATGTCATTTTGCCCCAGACATTCAATATGCAAATGAAATTTCCTTCCCAACTTCTTTGCAGTATGTGCCTGCACTATGAGTAGTGCAGTAATTCTTAGTTTTTGACACCAGTGCAATACTCTAGATTTCCAAATGTTATGGGTGATACAGGGTTTCTGCCATTTGTACCTTTTATACAGTAGTTTCATATTAGTGTATTTATATAAGGCAATAAGTGCATCTCTTCCTGTTCTTGCCTTTTCTTATTTACATTTGTGTTGAAAACTTTAGGTCTATCCTGGAAATAATGTTGGAATGGGCAAGGATCACACCCTCTTTTCTTTGATTGATGGACTTGTCAAGTTTGAGAAATATGGACCAGACAAGAAAAAGGTCAGAGTCAATAGTAACCACATCTTAGTTATTACTTGTGAACATCTACTTGCAACTGCATCCAAGTTGGGTTTTGGGGGATACCGGATATGTTATCATCTAATTATTTCTTTTACAGGTAAGTGTTTACCCATATGAGAAACAGCCTGAGAACCCAAACAGTTACAGAGCAAGGAAGAGAGAGTACTTCCGCATGCGGCGTGAACGCAAGAAGGCAAGAGCAGAGGGAACTGTTGAGCCGCAATTGGTATTGGCCACTGCAGATGAAAGTTCTGAGGTCATTGCAGACTGCTGATAAGTTTCCTGTATCGTACTTATCCTTTTTTTTTCACAATCCATGTTTGATAATTTTTTCCCAAATGTAAATCATCGACTGCTAGATGAATACAAGGTCCAGTTTCATTTTGTTGTTTAGCTATATTCTATCTGTTGTGCCTTTTCAGGCAGTTACACTTTAGGGACCAGGTGGGGTCTATTCCAACTTCTCAGATACCACAAACTCCACGTAATATTGTGATGGATGTTGTGGCAAGCTGACCTGATCCTTGAAAGTAGTGGTATCCATGAGATGCCACATTGTTGCAATGCATCAACATCATCTCTGGGGGTGTGATGTGGTTCAGGCCGTATTAGAAACAACTTTGCAGAGGTTCTCTTTGCAAATAATAATAATAATAATAATAATAATAATAATAATAATAATAATAATAATAATATTCTTTTGGCATGTAGGGCTGTAGAGGGTTTTAGGTTAGTTGGTGACTGCAAGCTTGCAACCAGACTCCTACATTCCCTTATCTGATGTCCCCTATTCTTGAGGGACCTAGTACTGTATATATATATATATATATATATATATATATATATATATATATATAGGAAAAATACCTTTTACTCCCGGGTGTAATTACACCCACCTCTAATATACCACCTAAACAAACTTGAAATACTCCTTTATCACTTTAGGTATACTCATATACTAATTATAAGATACTCCAATGTGAATCACACGAAAAATTTGTAAGGAAGTCCATAGTTTTTAGCGTATTTTATAAATACCTTTATATACGTACATAAAAAGGAGTATGTCAAAAAAATATACATACCACCTCTGAAAAATTGTTCATACCACCTATATGGTCTTAAATACTCGTATACTACACGTACATACTCTCCGTTACGCGAGATACTACCTATGTTGTGAGATACGACATAGGGTGTAATTACACCTGGGAGTAGAAAAGAGGCTTCCTATATATATATATATATATATATATATATATATATATATATATATATATATATATATATATATAGTACAAAATTGTATTGAAATTTAATCAAGTTGTTAAAACTTAGAGATGTTAGATCCCAGTTCCTCAAACCAAAAACAATAATGTTACATTCCGGTATTACTTCACCAAGTAACAAGAGAAAATAGTGACAGTCAATAATTCAGCTCAAAGGAGGGGGCAACAGCAATACACTACCATAATTGTTACTTTGTTAGAGAAAACTAAAGAAACTTAGCCTTTCTTTTCTTAAGTAACCTTATGGATTAGGCATTGATCTCATCTATTCAACAAAGAATTGGGCATTCTATAGTGTTCGGCCCCTCTTTTCTCTCTCATGGTTCAGTCTATCTTCCGTCTTGCTTTTGCTGAAGCAAAGCAAAGAGGGGCATGGGCCTCAGGTGGGCTTTTTGTCTAATAAAATTGGCCCACCACAAGGTAGATGGGGCCCTTTCTTGGCCACTCAACTCTTAAGACTACAAGTCTTCATCAAGAAACACAATACAAAGAAAAGAAAAGAAAAGAAAAGAAAAGAAAAGGAAAGGAAAGGAAAGGAAAGGAAAGGAAAGAACAATGGACCAAGAGGCATGATCCTTGTTTACTCTTTCTTCTCCATGTCTCATCCTATAATGCAGGAGCTAGCAGCAGTGGTGAGTGATGGTGCCAAGACAAGCATTATTGAGAGCCCGCCTTGTTTTTCCACAAGCTTTGTGTTGTGCAAGTGGAATCGTGGAGAAGGGCAGAAAGTATGCCGGTTACTAGATCTTTTTCTCTTTCAATGTTCCCATATACAGAATCTTTTTCCTTGCATGTGGAATCTTGGAAAGAAATCAGCATCATCACCGCATAGTACAATAAGTGTAAAATCATGTGTCATAGTTTCTTTTTGACATAGCGAATTTACCATGCCGACAACAGTTTATTAAAAGTACTTGGGGCTGCTTGAAACATTTCGAGTCACACTTTCTACCTTCCGAAGGGTTTATTTTCCCAATTATATACCCCAGTGATGATCAATTGATGAGCAACTTGCAGGATAAAATACTGCTCCATTAACCTCATTAACGAAGTTCGTTCAAAGTAATGCAACATTATGATTTGTGGCCATATATTGGCTTGATAAACTTCAGAGACCAATAACTTTAGGTTGTTAAGCATGTGCACAATGCCTGAAATAGATGTACCACAGATTCATTTAGCACTGTGCATCGTCTCTTTCTTCCTTTGTCACATTTCTAGGAACCTTCCCAATGTTGTTTTCATGATGGAATTTTATTGCTGCAGGAAATCATTGGCACTGGTGCTTTTATCTTAATATAGTTTAACCTACTTAGTTTTTTAGAGAAAGTTTAGCCTACTTAGTTGAGTAGTTTAATCTACTTAGTTGAGTAGAATATTACTATAATCTTCTTACAAGATATCTACTTTTCAACAAAGATCAGAATTGATTGGGCATGCTTGAGTTTTTCTAAACCAAGCTCTCATGGAATGTGCCACTTGTTTATGGTATAGAAGTCATTGTTGATGCAACTTTTGTGAAATTTATTTTATTTACTGATTGCTGACAGTATTTGATATCAAGAATCAAAATTGAAAGCCCCTATGCATAATTGCATTTGTTTGTTATATAGGGGTGTTTGAGGTGGATTTAAGCTGCAAATAGTGAAATAGGGAGGGAGACTAAATATTTCCTCAATATTTTTGCAAGTTATATGGACTCCTTTTTTTCCCTGTAACTATACACAAATTTAGAAGTGCGTATAATGTATACATAAAGATAGATACATGCTTGCGGCCTTTCGCCAATAGCTACCCCCACCTGTAAATTCTTCTGTTAGGTGCAGATTTTGTGGAAGAATGGTGGGAAGAGTATATAAGAAGCTTGGGAGATCTCTAGGATCATCTAAAAAGGGAATCACTTTTGATGATATTCTTTGCCTTGGAAAAAAGAGCTTCATTTATTCGGAGAGTGGGCAAAACTACTTCCATCCTTAACCTAATGAATGGTCAGTAAGAGAGAATTTTGTGTTCCAGAACCAATGGAATCATCCATCCATCACCCATGCAGCAATGCTTATCTCGACTTCTTCCTTTGCGTGCAGACTCCACAGTCCACACCACACCACATAATAGTAAAGCTAAGATGCATCCACCAATTGCTAATGAAACCCTTTTTATCGAGAATTGTGCTCCCTTTTTTCTGCTCAATTATTAGCCTATAGCATATTCTGCTGGTGTGGAAGCCATAATTCCATAACCCTTGTCTTGCGATGAATGTCACATTGTCATGACAGGCAAATTGCCGGGACAAACAAGCACATTTGTGTTGCATTGCTGAAGATTGACCAGTTCTACACTGCACTCAATTGGCAGGCACCTCGGTTATCTTACTAAAGAGAAGCTGGGTCCTTGGGAGGGGATAATGGGCACGACTGCAGTAGTGTTTGTTGGCTTGGACTGGACCGAGTTTAAACCTTCCCTTAGTCCTTAAGTCTCTGGTTATTTGATGTAGCAATAGCTGTGCACTATTTTGTTGTAAGATGAGATTATGTTGAATGTTGGAACGATTTGCTGATGCAATGATCATAGATAGAAGAGATTCTTTCTTAAAAAATGGGAGAATATATGGTCCTCGCCTCCTCAGTGTCCCTTTGATTTGATATAGAAACGTAGGATGTCAGGATCAAACTTGAGTTCCTATATTGCGTTAGTTTGTTAGAGGGAAAAAAATGGAACATTGCAACTAAAAGGCTGAAGCTCAGATTCTCCCAGTGCAAACATATTCTAGTAGAAACTTTTGGTGCGGTAGACTGCTGTGTGTTAATCTTGTCTGGTTGATTAGCTGATCTCAGGCTATCAGTTAATTAAAAGTCGTCGCCTTTTTATTGAACCTTTCAGTCAGAGTTTTCTAGGCATGACATTTTACAACTTGGTACTGTTGTTTCTTTTCGTTGCAAGTAGCCTAAAGTGCAATTACCAACCATAACGTTCTAACGGGACAGGGATGTGGTAGACCAGTTGTACTGTTGGGCGGCAGTTGGTCATGGCTACTTCAGCTCCTGACACAAAGACCTATTCAATAGAATCTAAACCAACTTGAGGTGCACTTGCACCAACTGTACCGCAAGAATGCATATCACATGAGCAGAAATAGTCAACAGTCTTACAACAATTGGTTAATTTGGTTCTCAAAGTGAATCCTCTACCATAAGTCCATAATTGCCTGATGTCACACTGACATGATTGTGCAACTGCTAGGAGGCATTCTTCTATGAAAAATTTGTACTTTCCAGCAATTGCTACATTTGGCTTGTACTACCTGACATAGCTATGGAGGATGGACTGCCAAGTTTTGGCACAGTTTGTAGCTGTAAATCTCAAGACCGGCTGCTGCCGACCAAACACCACTTACTGAGCCCTTCGCCAATGGAATCCATGGTCTTTTGGAGGCATCCAAACTCCAAAATCGAAGCCATCAAGTCAAGGATCAGGATCATGAGAGCAGAGGGGTCCCAAAGCAGAGCAGGAGAGGGAAAGAAAAAGTAAGGGGTAAAAAGATGCAAGGCAGCCACCATATCTTTTCTGACAAAGCAATGCCCCCACCCACAGCACAACATTTTTTTATATAAAATCCCAAATGCCCCCTTGCAAAAGAGGCATACATGTCACTTTGCATCTCTACCACCAATAGGAGATCTGTGCCTTGCCCTCACCCTTATATGACCCCTCTTGCATTGAGACCTTGCATGCATCTATGATCTTCTTGTACCTTTCCTTCCTCTCAACCACATATAAAACCCAGTCACCACCCTTCTTCCCCTCTCATTGTGGCTAGCTTCTTGAGTTGAGCCTCCTCAGGTCTCTGTATATACATTTTTCTGTATAGATATCACACATCCATCAGTTCTTGCATTTGTGCTTTCCACAGCAAGAACTTGATTGCTCAATTGCAAGGTGTCCAAATGGATCCCATTAGCATAGAGAAGATTAGGTCCATGAAGAAGTGCAGCAAGAGCAGGAGGCAGCAGCAGCTGCTCCCTACTCTCACACTACACATGGTGGCCATCTTTGTTCTCTGTCTGCTGCTCACTAGCCCTATCTGGTTCCCTAGGTTGTGCTCACTCCTCAGCTTCTTCTTCTTCACCACCCTCCCTGACCTGGCCACAGCCTTCTTGCTCAGCCCCAAGTGCCTCTTCGTCATCAGCAACCTCATCGTCGCCTTCCTCGTCAGTGAGTCTAGGCTGGCGCCGAGGAGCGACCCTGCTTCCCTGGTGAACGACATTCACGAGGAGCACGTGAAGAGGAACGCCGCGAAGAGCGTAAAGGCGACGACTGCGGTGGTGGTCGTTGATCGCAACGCTCTGGTTGGAGGAGTGGAAGAGGGAGAGGAGGAAGAAGAGGAAGGACAAGGAGAAGAGCTGCACAAGAGAGTGGAAGACTTCATTGCAAGGGTCAAGAAGCAAAGGAGGCTAGAAGCCAAGAGCTTCTTTGACACTGATCGATGACTACGTGCATAGCTACTTACTTAATTTCCTTGGACTTGCGGACTGTGCGTTTACTCGGTTGGCAAAGCTGCCAGTGGGCAGCTTGCCTGCCCGGCTTCAAGTTGTGGTGCCGTATTTTTCAAGATATCGTTCATATAAACAGTATCTTTTTGGTACTATTTATGTGAACGGCATCATCTAAATACACGCGTGTATGTTGATATATTCAGTAGTCAAAGCGCATGGTCGCGCTCCATGAGACTCTTCGGTCATCGTTTCGTCTCAAATTGTGCATTGGAAACATCCACGTAGATATGTGTGTGAGGTGTTACGTATATATGAATGCGTCCTTGTTGTACTTGTGATCTCAAAAAAAAAATCCTTGGACTCGGAAGATGCAAAAGAAGATTGCATCCAAACTAAGGATCTGTAATGCTTTGTTCTGCTATCCTTAATTCTATCTTCTTAGGGACAGAGATAAGAAGAACCCATTCCACTGTAGGTGGTTGGCACTTGGCATGCTCTTAAAGTGTATCTGATGTGTAGACATGCCCAAGAATTAGGAAGAGAAAAAGAGAGATAAGGAACGTGTGTGATCTTTAAAAAAAGCAAAAAGCAAAAAAAAAAAAAAGAAAAGTGATGCATTGTGTCTTTTTCTTATCTTGCTTTGAGTCTAGTGGCATGATGCCATGCTGACTATACAGGGTGCTCATATTAGCTGCGATCGGTAGTTTTTAGTTGAAAGTGAATAGTAGTTGTTAAAAGAACTGGTCTTTAGAAGGAGAACGCGAACGGTGAAAAAAGTGAGGGAGAGATGTGTGTGTGAGACGGAAATGAGAGAAGTATGGTGTGTGATGCTTCCGTGACCTCTGTCTTATCTCCGAAATGCGACGGGTGTGAGAGGAGAAGCCACTTCGAGAAACTGGGTGTTTATGTTATTTTTTAGCTTCTTCAAACAGAAGTTAAAAGCAGAAATTGATACGAACGGGCTATGATACTTATCCTAGGGAACAAAGAGATCGAGCACACTCCACCTGATGCTCACAAAGCTGTCGGGATAGCAAAGTTGCTCACAACCAACTGAAGAGACATAAGGTTAGTAATTTTATGAAGTTCTGAAATGTCAATTAGCAGTTGCCACAGAAATATATGCTCTCAAAATAGCTTGCGAAGATTGGTCAGGAAGTACCCCCTTTTTCTATATGAACAAATAATGCATGTAAAATTTTGACTCCTAAAAATAATTTGGATTTCCAATTTCCTGCACTTTATTATGTTATGCAAAACCCCAGATTTGAGTTTTATCAATTATATATAGGACCCACAGTTCCTGTGTTGGTACATGCTTTTTTAGCTAGCATCCCACAATTGAATTTTTTTTCATGGTACTCACATTGGAATATCTTATTATCATTATTAGTGTATGCTCAAAAACATAAAGAGCTATAATGATACCATTTAAGCGGTATAGAATAAGTGGAAGTACAAATACGTACTTCAAGGAGTATAGAACCATTATAATTATATATATAATGTATTTATGTATACGAGAATATGTGATATTTATGTGGATGTGAGTATGGATCATCACAGACGGTTTTAAAGTAAAACCGTCTATAATATTTATAATCACATGCGGTTCTAAGTTAAAACCGTCTGTGATATTTTATTAGGACAGACGGTTTTTATTTAGAACTATCTGTGATGATAACTATCACAGACGGCTCTGAACTAGAACCGTTTGTGACTATTCTCCTATATATATTGCGCTCTAAGGTTTTCCCCATTGTACTAATGCTACACCTTAGCCCCCACTTAATGTTGTCACCTCCCCCGAGCCCGTCGTTGCCTCCCCGACTCTGGCGGCCCTCCTCCCCCGCGCCCAGTGCCTCCTCCCCCGAGCACGCCATCTCCCCGAAGCTCGTCGCTGCCTCCCCTGAGCCCATCGCCACCTCCCCCGACTCTGGCTGCCCTCCTTTCCTGCGCCCGGCGCTCTCCTCCTTCCCCGAGCACCTCCCCTGAGCACACCGCCTCCCCCGAACACCCCTCCTCCCCCGAGCACACCGCCTCCCTCGAGCCACACAGTGAGTTTTACTTTATGTTCTTGATTTCTCTGTGAGATCTGATTGTGCATTAGCTAGCCATGCTTGTTCCTCTATTCATTATCTCTAAAATGTGATTGTCGGTTGGCACTGGGAGAACTATTGCATGATAGATTGTGGGTTTTTAATTGCTCAATGAGGAAATTTGTTAAGATTGAAATCTCAGTGATAATATAGAATTATTCTGCTAGTTTGAATTCACATTTGCTAGTTGTATACTTCTGTGCAGTGTAGTCGGTAGCTTCGTCAATAGTTAGTCCTTAGTCTCCTACTCAGTATTGCTTACTGTTGTCCTTTGGTTTTGCCGAATATATGTTGGTTTTGCAGTAGCTCATATATGTTACTTGTTTCTGATTTCTACTGAAATCTGTTGATTGTGCATGCTCTTAAAATTGATAATGCACTGAAGTAATATTCAATTAGACAATCTAGCAGAATTTTTGAGGAATTATCACTGTGATCATTGAAATATTGACAAGAGTGGAAGAAGGCCAAATTTAGAACTTGTGCAACTCCTCACCTGAGAGCAAAAACACACTTCTTAATCTGTGCATTATTTAGATTTTCAATGCCTACTTTTATGTATTATTTAGCATATTATTGTCGTATGTTAATGACTTGAATAGTTTATCTGTTTTGAGAGATAATACATATATATTCATGTCATTTTCATATTGTTGTGTTTATGCTTTATTGTGCTTGATTATAATTGGAATTAATATGAAAATATTGCTGAAATCGCTTTTCATATTGCTCGAGGGGTTACTTTTATTTTCATTTTTTCCTTAAAGGATAGGCTTTGAAATAGGAGTCATGGAATAATAACATTCAACAAATTGGGATTCATATAGCAACTGAATCTAAAATGTGGTACTCATTAAATAATGGATTTATATATGTATATTCATGAAAAAGTAAGGATGATCACAAACTGAGCAAGTGAGCTTTTAAGTAATCAATAATGTATTGTAAATCAGGATATGATTTGAGCACAACATTAAAACTCCATGATGTACCTAGTTACCTATATAATTTTTAACAAAAGTAAGACTTGTTGTTAGCCTATTTTTCCTAACAATTATGGTTTACTTGGCACATTAATTTTTGAAACATATTCTAAATTTACCAAGAATTGGCTCAAGAAGACTACTAGAATTGCTCACTTCTATTATCTTTTGAAGATGTCGTTCGCTCATTCTTCGACATCATCGCTGGATGCGTGTGCTGCATCGTCCTCTGAAAAATCCCAAAAAGGAAAAGGACTATCAAAAAGGTCCAAGGGTCGATTTACCATCACAGATGTCAATGCATCTAGGACCCCTCTCAATCCTTGCCGAGTAGTATCTGTATTCTAAAGAATAGTCAGAATAGTTACACAGGAACGGATTGAGATCATGTTCGATTCATGGAAGAACGTGACCAAAGTTCGGAAAAGTGAGCTGATGACGAAAGTTTTTCAATCGTTCGAGATCCCAGAAGAACACAGGCCTTCGTGCAATGACATGCATTGCTAGCAGTGTATAAAGCGAGAAGAACTTCAAGAGCCTGCTTGTCAAGCAACACATAGAGAAGGAGCTGACTCCCTTCCACAAGTATCCATTCCTAGAACTGTAATGGCAAGAGTTTGTGGCGATGAAGATGATAGATAATTTTAGGAATAAAAGTGCGGCGCACATGGCCCTTCAGGCAAAAAACATGCACCCCTAGAGGCTCAACACTATTGGGTATGCGGGTAAAATCCCGCAATGGAGGAAAAAGGACGAGCAGGCAATCCTGCGGGACACCTCCCGCCATTTGCTAGGATCCCTGATGAGCACGTCTGAAACTGGATAAGAGCGAGGTCATCTACCATGTCATCAAAGGTCATCTCCTTTCGAAACCTCGCAGACGAGAAAGTATCCTACTGCCTGGTAAGATATCAAACTACCTAGTTTGTAATTACTCCATAACTTCATAGGAAGTGAAATGATATGTCGAGCTCGTGTAGGAAGCACTGAGTGTAGAATCTTTCGAATGCTCATTCCAAGCTCTTAGGGAGAGATGTATACTCTCCGTGGCCTTGGGAAACAAGGAGTACCTGGGTCGCACGAGACATTGGTCTTTATACACCTTAGAAACATGGTTTCTCATAGGACTCCGAAGCGTATCAGAGTAGGAAGAGAGCCAAAGCCGAGCGCGAGGCACGGCTACGAGAGGACATTACGGCATGCCTTAGAGATGAGATGCAAAGGTATGTCAAAGATCAGATGGAAAGGTGCGGCATCCCAAAAAATTAGCAGGAAGCCCCAGCCGCTCCTGTGCTAGGAAGACCCCCAACCATTGGAATAGCTACGCGTCCAACCCTACCTCGGAAAGTGACCACTGATTTCCTATCGATAACATCCTGGTAATAATTATTATCTCTAAAATGCTCAATCAACTGACATGCCTGTTGGAGTAGTTAATTTTGTATTGTTATGTAGGTGGCTACGAAGTGCAAGACTTAAGTGAGATATGCCTTCGTTGCCCTGTGTGCTGCTTCGGGCCAGGCGTATCCATCTGGCCCCGGGGCCTTAGTGCATGGTGTAACTCTAGCACTATATTTCGTAAAAGTGAATGTGTACAGTGTTTATGCCAATTTTGAGGTCGTCCCGCTGAAGATGCCCCCAAACAACGAGGTCGTGACTCTAGGGCAAGCCATTAGAACATTCATTCAATGGCCCAAGAGGGACATCTGCCTGGAGGCTCCTGCATCGGTGCCAAGTCCACTCGAGCTATCTATACCAGTGCCAAGTCCACGAGAGCTATCTGCACCGATGCCAAGTCCACTGGAGCTATCTGCACAGATGCCAAGTCCACTGGAGCTACCTGCATCTGTGCCAAGTCTACAGGAGCTATCCACACCAAAGCTACCTGCACTAATGCAGCAAGAGCGCGGTGTATCTACATCTTGTGCCCAATCAACTACCGTGAAGTCGCCCTACAGCTGAGGTGGTAAGGGTGGTAAGGGCAAACCAAAGAAGATCGATGATGATATCCCCTACTTGTCGTTGGCCCGAAGATTTATGCTAAGCGAGCTGTTGGTCGTCCCGATAGAGCACCTCCTAACCCTAGGACTGGCTTATTAGAGTTGCATATATACTACATGAAACATGACAACAAGCCGAAGGAACAACGACGCTCAAGTAACACCATCAAGTTCAGGCCACATTAACTTCACCACGATAATCATGACTGTATCTTCACAGTGACCTTTGAGGACTTATTCGATCTCTTCACACTCGACGCCTTCAATGCCTCACTCATTCGATGCTGGACACTGTCACAGACGGTTTTAGTTGAAACTGTCTGTGATACATCATATATTATAGAAAGTTTCTATTAAAAATTATCTGTGATAGTCCACTATCACAGACGATTACAAGTTAATAACCGTCTATGATAGATTGTATCACAAACAGTTCGAAAGCTGTCTGTGATGACCCATGTCATTACTAACCTATAAACTCAGACGGCTCACGAAACCGTCTGTGATGATGTTTTTGAACCGTCTATGATGATCTTTTCTACAGTAATGGATGCCCCAGTTAATTTTACTTTATATGTGTATAGAGAGACCAACAAAAAAAATCAAAAGAAGACACACGAAAATGGTGCGTGTGTTGATCCACATAAAAAGAAAAGGGATCACACGCAATGCTGAATGTTCAGGCATAATAATACTAGCAAAAGGCGCCTGACTGCATATGCACATGCAATTATGATTCAGATTTGTCTATTGACATACATACCCAAGGAATCAAATTAGCTGCACAATATAATATTATTACTTGTGTGGATTACTACAAGTGATCGGAGCCACTTGTTGCTGGGCTTGCCTTTTTCCGGCTGCTGATTCAGATCAGCGTCAGCTGCATGCGTGCATGCCGTTGCCTGCGATGAGATCAGATATCCTTTTTCCCTCCAAAAACACGACCGCACGACGTCAAAAGGCGTATTTCCACGCAGCTAAGGGCATCGTATGCAGCTACGGTCTATGCACGCATGCATGCATGTCCACGATGACAAGATCAGGTTAGCCAATAGTTTAATTACTTACTGTTCGTACCGCAGAATAATCCAAGTGGACTTCTGAAAAGCCCTAAAATTTCAAACCTAAATTTTCTGTGAATTTTTGCTGATTTTTGGGGAAAATTTGAAAACTTTCCCTTTTGGGAAAGTCCCCCCCCCCTCTTGGCCGCTTTCCTTTCTCGGCCGAGCGCTGCCCCTCCTCGCTGGCGCCCCGCCAATTCCCGCCTTCGCCCGCTCCCCAGCGCCTCCCTCCTTCTTCCCCTGTTGGCGCCGCTTCCCCACCCCGTCTCCCTCCCTTCCCAGCGCCTCCCCGCTCCTTCCTCCCCGCTCGCGCCTTCGCTCCTCCCCGCCTTATTCCTCGCGTCTGCACCAGTGGGTTCATCCCCCTCCTTCGCGCTGACGCCACCGTCTCGACGTCACCGCCGCCGTGCGTCGCTGATTCCCCGCTCAGCCCCACTGGCCAGCCTCTCCTCCCTTCTCCCCGCCGCCTGGTTCTTCCCCCTTGGGCGCCCGGTTCCTTCCCCCTGGTCGCCCGTGCCCCCTTCCCCGCAATTTCCTGTCGGACCTCGGTTTAGCAAAACCCAGATCCTCTGTGATTCCATCGCACTATTCCCTGGATCAGTAGATAGTGCTCACAGATACATTACTGTATATCAAAAACATATCATGCGGAAAATAATACAGTAATACTTACTCATGGGCCGGTTAGGCCGAAAACGATAAAAATGCAGCAGCGGAAACTTCACACAGGTGGGACCCGCGGGACTTGCCCACAGGCAGCCAACTGGGGTTCGCGACCTAGTCCATGGCCTCTTCGTCTTCCAGCTCTGTCGACCCTTTTTAGGCATCGCAGGGCTTGACTTTATTTCCTTTCTAACTGAATGGTAGCAATTAAGCAAGAATGAGTACGATGATACTCAGCAAGCCACCACACAGGATGCAGTAATAATAAATGCAAAGATGTCAAAGGAGGCTTGAGGTTCTTTTATTTGCTTAATGCGACATTTGTAATAATCATAGCTAAAATTCCTATGACTTGGCATTTTATAAACATGCTTTAAAGAGTTTGAAATTGTGCAATATTTATAACGGCGTAGGTTCCATCCACCGATTACATGGTTCCAACCACCTATGCTAGCTTTTGATCCTTATGCCACTTCCATATTATCAATCACGCTGGAGTACGTCCCTCCAGGAAAAAGCCCAAAATCAGAGTACCTCCCTCTGATAGGTTTTTGTCCCACCCACAAAGGTTTTTGAAATAGAACTAACTCGAGGAAGATTTCCGTGTCTGCCCTTGACCGTGGGCACGGCTATTCGAATAGTTGTATACTCTGCAGAGTCTGTACATCTTTACCCACAAGAGGTAATCGTCCCGATGGTTCTACATGATTCCTTAGTCATGCAGATCGAGAGACTACCACGAGGTCTTTACAATACCTCGCTCTCTAGCATCTCACTCCTATGGGGTTGCTTCCATAGGTTGTGCGGGATGTCCGCCTCAGGTTAGCGCACTCGGACTCCGCTCTCCACCATACGCTAGCCTCAGCGACGTCACCTATATCCGATGTCCCATTCCACGGGGGCTTTTATTACCCGCCTACACCGTTCTCCGTGAAATGGCTAGAGAGTTTAGTAAATTATTCAGCCAAGCCTACAATTTGCCAGCTTGTGGTTGTACTGTTGTACACGGAGGGGTCATCACAGGATTAAGTCCTTAATTTGTCCGGGCGGTTCATTCCACAGACCACAATCCTTGTGCTACATCCACACCCACCACTCTTACCATCCGCCCAGACTGGTATAGCAGATTTTTAAGGTTTTGAGAAGCATAACTTAAGTAGTCGCAAAGTATTCAGCCACGTACATCCCGTGACTGTCCCAAAACAAGTTCTTATGTTTTTGAAGATTGATGATCAGGGCAATTAGCGCCCTGGACTTGACAAGACTAGCATGGCATTTAATATGACTTATAGCTAGTAAAGTTATCATTAATATCTATGGTGACAAGGATCAAGTGATTCAAGTATCAAAGGATGGCATAATAAATTTAATACAGCATCGAGTGGGCATGTAGCTACCTTAAGCTTTGACATATATTTGCATAACAAAGTAGGCATGCAAGTTGGTAGTTTAAAAGAACATAGTTTTGCATAAAATGTAGGATCAATATGATCAAAGTGATGACTTGCCTTGCTTGATTTACCGCGGCCTTGATTGCTCAAAGCTGCACAGTCAACGATCCTAATTCCCTAGTCTTCTCTTTTACCCAGTCTCACTGTTCGAATCCATCGCCTTGTCGAGTCTTCAGATTCTAATACGCAGCAAAGAAAAGAAAGACCAAATAAATCCAACACTTTAAATGCCCAAGTTAATTTAAATTATACATTTATTACGATTTGAGAATAGAAGGATGATTCGGGTTAGTGCGCCGTAAGCACAGCGGTAGATGAATTGGGCGAAGGAATGAGGTGGCAGAATAGCTTTACCGTGAGGGAAAATTTTAGGTGAACGGAGTTCAAAATGAATAATTACCTTCAGGCATTTATCCATTCTGGAAAAACGTAGTGGCCCAACCTCGCCGATTTGGGGGAATTGCGAGGCTCGATTGCATCGATTCCTATTTATCAAGAAAGTTCCATGAGCCAGGCAAGGCTTATGGACAGATAAAAGAGGGTATCGAGGGTAGTGTAGAGAAACATGATTTTATGATTTTAGAATACGGATACGTAAGATGAGTATATTTGTATACGCGGTGTAACTTTGATATTTCAGGCGGCAATACTCTTTTAAGATTGCGACTGCCAACTTAATGAACCCATCTTTTTAATGGTTTTATTGAAGTATGGAGTTGGTCCGATTAGTCCAACTTTTAAGATTGATTATTCTGCTTAATTGACAAGGTTATTGGAAATGGTCGTCGATTGTGATTTGCTGGAGAGGGGTGCTATGAATCAATAGGGATCTTCTTAATAAAGCTATTTCTTTCATTATTATTTATTCTTGAACATTAAATTTAAATCCCGATATAATGATGGGGAATTTGGATGCGAGACAAAGATTAAGGATTGCTCTTTCTTACTCAAGACTTTCTTAATCCTATTTTATTTATCATCTTAAATCTCAGTATTTTAAGATAATGCTAAAGTATTTACTACAAATATTCTTAAGCATTTTCTTGAAGGGATAGTTGTCATGACCTCAACGATAAGTAAAGCAAACTTGATATTTTATGTGACACCCCGATGATTTCTGACAGATCACTCTAGCGAGCGGGGTAGTTTCAAATCCTTGTTATTGAAGTGTTATAACCGATGATACATTCATTCAATTATTATACTATTTACTTTTGTTGCCAATGTCTTATTTATCCTAGATTTAGACAAAATGAGATGGTATAATTCCTATTCTTACTATTAGCCACAGTTTATGATATTAGAATACAGGTATGAACATTGCTCCATATGATTTCTGCATTTAGCAAAAAGGGGGGTCATTATTCAATTCTTACGCATTGAACTCAACTCAATCATCTAGCTGGGCCCACAGGTCATGCAGAGATGAGGGCTGTTCGGCTGGCTGAAATAGAGCAGAGGCAGTAGGGGAGGGAAACAGGGGAGCTGGGTGGCGCCGGAGCCAGGCGGCGTCGCCGGCGAGGAGCGGCCGGGAAGGCGGCGGCGACCGGCCAAATGAATTGCCGCGGCAACGAGGAGGCTTGTGGGGGCGGTGGCTTCGGCAGGGGAGGCGCCAAGGCGGGCTGGCGGCGGCGTTATGCGGCCGGCGATGAGGGGGAAAAGAGGCGCCGGCGGTCGAGTGCGAAGGGGAGAGATGTGAGGTGCACGTGAGCTTGAGTGGGGCACAGGCAACTCACCAGAGCGATCGAAGTGGCCGGAGGGAGGATGGAGTGGTCTGGCGTCGTGCGCGGGCGGCGGCGCAGGGAGGTCGCCGTGGCGGGGTTGCTCCGGCGGTGGAGGGCGTCGGCCGGCAGTCGGAGGAGCTCCGGTGCATCGAGTAGATGCCCTCACCGCGAGGAATCGGCCGGGGGCGAACCGATGGGGAGACGGCGGCGAAGATGGCGACGGTCGGCCGGAAAGGGGGAAGAAGCTGGTGCGGCGTGCTCGGGCGGCCGTTTTGCAATTAACCAGGTGGGGAGGTGGCGGGCGGCAGGGGGTACACCGCGACGGGGTCGGCTTGTGGAGGGGAGGGCCGAAGCGGTGGAATCGGCGCGAATGGAGGTGGCCGGCGCGAGCGCAGAGCCACTGCTCGGCTTGGAGGAGGAAGAAGAGGGAGTGGGGAATGGGAAGGAGGCGAGCTTGGGTACTTATAACCGCGGAGAGGGGTTCCTGTGGCGGAGCTGTTGCCGGAGACCTGGGAGCAGTGCACGGCATGGCGGCGCGTCCTTCGGCATGGGCGGCTCGTCCGGCGGCCTGGGTAGCGGCATGGCGTAGGGGAGTGGCGCGGGGCTAGGCCGGTGGTAGGGGCGCTGGTGCAGAGGTGACGGGGGGGAGAACCGGGGGCGGCGCGAACTGGGGCGAGCGACGCAGGCTGGACCGTCGGCCTGGGCGGCGAGCACCATGAACAGAGGGAGGAGGCGGACGGCAACGGGGGAAAAGAGAAGAAGATGGGAGCGGTCGGGTGCAGGGGAAAGGAAGCGGCCGAACGGGCCGGTTGGACCAAGAAAGAAGAGGGAGACGGGCCGGGGAAAAGAGAAAAGAAAAAAATCCCGGCCCAAGAAAGATTTTTAAGATTTCCTGAGTTCCTCAATTTTCAAATTTAGATTGGTAATTAGATTTCTAATTTGAAATCTTGTCTCAATTTCTAGGATTTACAATTTAATCTTTAAAATTCATCAGGTTTCAGAGAAATAATTCTTTCAATTCTTAGGATTTGAATTTCTGGATATGCAAGTTGGAGGGAAGGATTTTATATTGGTTTTTAAATTCCTATCCTTGGTTTTGGATCTCCAGATTGTGATTCAAACTTGAAATTAAGTCTTCCAAGAAGATTTGGATTTTCTCCGCTTGATTTTCAAACTTGGTTCTTGATTCCATGGTTTTGATTTTTATTAACCGGGCTCTTGGCAAGAAATCCAACTCGAGAGATTTGAACTTTGCCAAAATCTTTTTGAGAAGCACTAGAAAAACGATTAAAGGATTTAAGATTTTTGAAATTACACTAGCTCCCTAATTGGGATGTTACAGATCCTACCCCCCTTAACATGAATCTCGTCCCCGAGATTCGGGTGGAGTAGAAAGAAGGAGGTGAGAACAAGCTGGCTAGCATAGGTTCTAGAGTACCGCTTGGTATTGCGCCCTTTCCTTGGAGCCATTCGAAGAGAGGACATCCAAACAAAAGCGGATTAACACTTTGGAGAAAACACCACACAGGAGACCTCGTTCTTCTGGGTAGCTTGCAGCTAGCTTTACTCCATTGCTTAACACTTCAGGGGTTTGCTGTTTCTTCAGTGCTGATTGCTAACTTCTCTTTATGCTGGGGTGGTAGTAGGGCCTAACATCAAGGTGCTCCAACACTTCTTATTTATTCATGCTACCCCCCTTAACATGAAGAGTGACCAGTCCTAATTGCTCCTGTCAGCTCTTGCCCTTCACAGAGAAAACATGTGACCTTGCTCGTTGGACAATCTCCAGGTTGATGGTTTTTCTCACAATTGGGGCAGCTTGCAGTGCATTGACCTTTTTGGTGTCCTTTTTCTCCACAGCGTGTACATGCCACTAGGTTATTAAGACAGCCTTCTGGTAGATGATGTTTCTTGTAGTAAGGACAGTACGGAGCTGGGCAATTGTAACTGTAGTGTCCTGGTTGTCCACAGGCAAAGTATATAGCCTGTCGTAGTGGAGGGCATGATTGGGCGTTATGTCCTGTCTTGCCACATTCAGCGCACGCAGTAGCTGGCAATTCTTCTGGACCTGGTAGTAGGGCTCTGTTAGGTCCTGTTGGTTCCTGGATGACACACTTGGAGCTAACACACTTCCCTTTGCCAAGACCAAGGTTGATGGCGGCGACATCCTTTTCTTGCTTATTCGATTTCCGTTGAGGGCAGTCTCTCACATAATGCCCTGTGTCACTGCATTTGAAGCAGTTGAACCCATGGCCTGGCTTCCTCTGAGGGCCTTGATTGGTGGTGATAGCATCCCAGGCTAATCCTCCTAGATTCCATTGGGGACATTTGATCACGCAACATCCTGTGTTACTGCAAAGGGGATGAGCACCCTTACCATTCCGTTTCTCAGGGCATCTACGAATGTCATGTCCTTTTTCTCCGCAATAAAAGCAAGTGGTGTTCTTTTGGGGTCCACTTGATGTAGTGGTACGGTTGCCTGTCATGTGGTGACTCTTTCTTGGTAGTCTTGGCGGAATGGATCTGAGGGTTGGCTTGTGACGGTGGTGAGTAGAAACTGTTGGTTCTGGTTTCTTGCTTCTAGTCTTCTTTTTGGCCATTGACAATGTCTTGACGATGACTGTATCAGCGAGTCTACTGTGGAGTAGAGGCTTGAGTCTGGATCCTTTTTGCAGGCTAAGGCCTCTTAGTTGTTGTCCTTTTCAAAGAAATTGCCTCTTTCCACCTCAGAACTTGAAGTGTCTTGACTTGGCTATCTGCTACCTCTTGCCTGCAGACCTGACGAGGTTTTCAGCAATAAGGTGAGAGGGAATTAGCATGAGGTGCGCAAAGGACCACGAAGATGAGATATTCTACCCCATTCCAAGGAGTGCACACCCAGAAGCTGGGGCAGTACACAAGCCACACAGAATAGCCAAGCTTTTGAAAACAAACTTTTCCTGTGACTACGAAATACAACGCCCAAGGGCAAGAAGGCAGTGCACAGGGCCAAATAAAATCTTTTAGTCCAAGCAACGTCTACGCACGCAGACACACACAAGAAAGCACATGGTTCGGAACACTAGGTTTATTGAAGCGAGGCTATCAAATCTTCACGAGCATCCTTGACACCTTCGAGCTTAAGCCTTTGAAGTAAGGGAGAGAGAATAGGAAAAACCAAACTTCCTTTTTATAGACAGAAGTAGCAAAAGGAAAGGGTTAAGAAGTGCTGTGGCATCGAAGCTCATGCTTCTCATTATTACTTTGGAAACAGAGCTTTTTGGGAAACAGTTTTCAAAATACTGAAGTTGAAAACATTTGTGTTTCCAAGATAACCCTATCAATAGTAATTGATTTTTTTTTGAGCAACTAGATTCCCAAGTTTTGGTTTTAAAAGCAAGTTCTTGGGAATTGAGCTTTTGGGTTTTCCAATACTGGGGCCAAGTTTTGAAGTAACTTGAATCAAACCTTTTTGCAACGAAATACATTGTATACTCTTGATACAGAGTTCTATATCAAGATTGATTTTTTTAAAAGGGTTTTGGAATACTTGAACTTTTAAAATACCCTTTTTTTTTGCAAAGGTACCCTAGCATCCTCCAATATCACAGTATCAATAGACTAATTTACTCCCATAATCTTTTCATTCGTAGGCTTAGAATCCGTAGCCTTGTTAAACTTGCTTACACTTGATTGAATCTAAAACTGACTTCCTGCATTGCTTAGTCTCAGCACGATTGTTCGTCTAATACTCCAAACCGTAAGTGTTATCATTTATCCAATCCACAGATCATATAACTCCCAAGGTATCATCTATGGTTTCATTCACCAAATCAGAGTTACCTATTTCTCATATGGATCCCACCTTCCTACATAAAATCATAAATCCAGTCTTGGGTTCATTATTCCACAATCCCATTCAATTATTTACTTGAACATTACTCCAAATTCTTTACCTTTAAATCCACGCGTATTTGTTTGTATCATGGTTTCAATATCTCCATGTTTTAAATCCATCAATACCACTGACATCTTTTACATTTTAAATCCACCAGTACCACTTGTATTATGGTTCCAATATTTCAATCCACCAATAGCATTTGTATTATAATCCAACCTTTTTCACCATGGATCTATACTCATAATCTTGTTTACCAAGTGATCAGTCCTACTATCCGCAAATTTCCTTTCAAGCAACTTCATTGTCATTAACATCCACCGAGAATAAGATTATTACTCAAATCTATAAGTCAAGGATTATTATGACTCATCGTAATTTCCTCAGAATTTTCAATAATCCATGCACTAGTCAAGCTATATTCCATTATCCCACTAGTGTAAACATTCTCTGGGGCCATGCTATTTATTAAAGCCGCAATCCACAAATGTTATTAATCTCCCCACTTTTCTAAAATTCCATCGATCCACGTATTTTAGCCAATCCAATCTTTTTGAGTTGGTCCACTCATTTAGCCAATGCAATCATCTGTATCGCTCCATTTATTTAACCAATCCGATTATCTTACCAATCCAGCCCCTTTTTACATTGGTCTACCTACGTAGTCAATCTAATCATTTAAATTGGTCCATCCATGTCAACCAATCCAATCATGTAAGCTGGTCATTCAGTCAATCTGATCATTAAGTTGGTTCACTAATGTAGCTAATTCAATCATTGATTTGCCTATTTTTCGCCCAGAAATTCACACCATTGATTCTTTCTTACGATTGACTTGAATTCCACCAAGATTTACACCTATATCTGGGAAATCAAGGCGAATCCTTAGAATAAACTGGCAGGGAGTTAAATTTTTGGAAAACTTTCCTTGGAAGCTTAAGTTAGTTGAAATAAGCTTGAAAAGAAGCTTTGCAAATAAAATTTGGCAATTTAATCTTCCAAGGATAAACAACTTTTGTAAATGTAACAGCCCAGGTCTTTATTAAAATTAAAATGAAGTAATGAATAAATAAATAATATTAAAATAAAATCTGAATTAAAATAAGTATTTTTGTGCCTAAGTTTTAAATTTGGATTTGCCCTGAATTTCTGTTTTTGAAAAAAACTGGATTTGAAAAGCCTTTTTAGAAAAACCTAAAATTATTATCAAATAATATGATATTTTGATTTTATATAAAAATCCTAGTTCAAATTAAATATTTGGAGTTATTTGGAGTTTATTTGGTTTCCTGGATTTTCTGGAGTTTAAAAATGTATTTTTGAAATTTAAAAAAAAATATTTTAGAGTATGAAAATATAATACCAACATTAGTTGGAAATATTTTTATTGAGTCCAAAATGCCTCCATGAGGTTTTAGGAATTTTTCTGAAATTTTTGGAGGTCATTTGGTATTTTTCTGAGCTTATTTGGATTTTCTAGCAATTTCTGAAAAAGAAGATCAAAAATCAAAATTAAAATACCCAGCCTCCCTCTCCTGCCCGCCACGTGGACGGCCAGATTTGCGCCCACGTCGCCCGCCGGATCCCGCCTTCCCCTCTCCTGCCCGCCACGTGGTTGCCCCCGATCCCCGCCACGTCCCCTCCCCTCGGCCCATCCCGGCCGCCCGCGCCTCCCGCTCGTCTCCCTCTCTCTGCGCCTCCGGTCCCACCCGGCAGCCACTCCCACGCCTCCTCTCTCTGCTAGCCCGGCCCCACACGTCGGGGGCTTCTTCCCCGCGGCCTCCTCCTTCCCCTCGCGCCGCCGCCTCCCGCAACGAACGCCCGCCCTACCCGGCGCCCCTCCCCTCTTCGCCCGCGCGCGCCGCCCGACCCGTTCGTGCGCCGCACGACCCGGCCCCCACGACTCCCCCTAACCGCGCCCCCACCTCCCACTCCCCATCTCCGCAACCGCCGCCATGGACGCGCCACCGCCAGCGAGAAATTGGCGCTGCCCCGTTGCTCTCCGCCCCCTATAAATACCGCCCGTAGCTCCGCCTCCTTCCGCACTACCTCGCCCCCACCTCCGCTCTCCTCCCCGAGCTCCCTCTCGCCCCCGCAGCGTGCGCGTTCGTCTCCGCCGCCGTCGCCTACTTCGGCGAGCGATCGCCGCTGCGCCGCTGCCCGCCGAGCCTCGCCGACGCCTTCCCCGGCCTCCCCGTGCCCGTGCGCAGCTCCCCCGACCCTCCGTCCGGCTCAAGCACCACCGGAGCGCCGCCGCGCCGTGAGACCCGAGCCGCCGCCGCCTCTCTTCGCCGCCGACCATCTCCCGGCCGCCCTCGGTAACCGCCGCCCCTACCCCCGGCTTCCCCTCGGTCCCCTCCACCTCCTGCGCCGCTCGCCGCCGGCCACAGCCCGCCGGAGCGCCGGCGAGCTCCCTTCCCCGAGCGCCACCACCGGCCGCCGGTCCACGTCAGCCGACCTGCCCGCGTGGCAGCTGCGTGGCACGCCACGTCGGTGCCGCGTCGGCTCCCCGCTCCCCGTCAGCACCCCGCGCCACCTCGGCCACTCCCCCTCTCCGTGGACGCAGTCCATAGACCGTGGGCCCACATGTCAGCCCCTCTCCCGCATTTTCCTGTACAAAAATAATTCGGCCGAAATCAAAAATCCCGAGCTGACGCAAGGCTGACGTCATAAATTCCTTTTTCAGTAGAAAAATAAATCCAAAAATCAGTCTTTTTCCTTATTCTCTCTTTTCAATCTTCCCGGAGCCCGTTCTTCTTCGTTCTAACTCCGATTTGGCCCATTCAAATTTCTAAATTCATCAAAAATTCCCCTCTATCCATTTCTAGCCTCAATTCAAATATTTGAAGTCAATTTGAATTTAATTTGAATTTATTTGAATTTGGTGGGTTATTTTGACGTGTAGACTTCGACGATTCGGGAAATTTCTTCGACGAAGATTCAAGCCAATTTGAAGACCAAGGCAAGTCACCCTCCTTGATCATGTTGATCCCAGAATTGCAAATAAAATTATATTGATTTAAATTATATTGCATGCATAATTTTATTCAATGTATTTCAATTCAGTTTTAAATTTAGTTATTGCCTAATTGTTAATTCCTCCTTTGAATTTGAATTCCTCAATACCTTGTCACCATAGAATCAAACTCTAGTTAATACATTAGTGTTGGCTAGAGAAATTTATATCAAATGCTTAGACTGCATAGATATAATATTTGTTTTGGGATGTTTTTCACATAAAATGATGAACCCTTTCACATGAAATGTTAAGCTTTTCAACTGAACTCTTGACTTTGGTGAGTCAAGGAGTGTTATGAAACTATTTTGAAAATAAATGTAAAACTGGTTTAGACTTAGGCAATTGGTTAGAGTGGTGGGTGCAGACATGCCCTGTTGGTTGGAGCCGCAGAGGTTGATTGTCGTGCACGAGGGTATGTGGTTGGGCCTGAGTCAATCAAGGACCGGTCTGTGAGCTACTGTTGCAAAGCCCTAATCGTACTACCACATGGCTGGTATGGGACAGCCCTGGCTGAATAATTTGTGAAGTCCCAATCTGAGTCGAGTCGTAGGTTGAAAGTGAGCGTGGTCGGTGCCATGTGAAGTCTCACTTGGGCGAGCGTGGTTAAGCCATGAGAAGTCTCGTCTAGGCTCAAGAGGGGGTCCCGGTCTGGTGGATTCCTTACTGGGGTGAAACCTTAGAGTTGGCTCGACCAGGTTGAAGGCTTTGCATTGTAAAGGCCTTGTCACGACTCCCCACCGCACACCTAAGGAAGTGTGTAATCTAGTGGTACAACGGGATGATCGTGTCTTGTGGGTAAAGCTGTACAACCTCTGCAGAGTGTATAATCTATCCTGGATAGCCGTGCCCACGGTCATGGGCATGCTGAGTAAAAGTTTTTCATGGATTAGACTTTATTTTTCAAAATGTTTTTGAAAACCTTGTGGATGGATGGAATCCACGAGAGATGAAAACCTTGCGGATGGATGGAATCCGTGAGAGATTGAAATCTGGTGAATGGATGGAATTCATCAGAGTTGCGCAGTGAAAGCGTGTGGATGGATGGAATCCATACGTGATCTTTTGGAAAAGATGGTCCGGGTGGGATGCCCGTGGTTAGGTTGGTGTATGGTCGGAGCCTGCACTGACGGTATTATTTTCTATCTCAAGTATTGTTTTTACTTACTGTATTAAATTCAGCATTTTCAATCTACTTACTGTATTTCTAAATGCTGTTTTATGCAAACTAACCCTATAAGCCTTCCGTTGAAGCCTTTATCATTATGTTGCATTTTCCCGGGTGACCTGCTGAGTACAAGTTTGTACTCACGTTGCTTTTTCCACACAGAGAAGGAAGACGTCAACTACGGTGAAGATCTGGACGAATAGGCCGCGTCTTACTGTCGTTTGCCTGTGGGCAGGCTTGGGCTTCGCTATTTATCAGTTTGCTTCCGCAGTTATTTCCTTTATTTATTTTGCCAATGAGCATTGATGTAAGACTTGGCCATAAGGCCGTACCCTTTATTTAATATATTGAGTCATTTGTGCTTGATTATTATCTTTGTTGTGACTGTGTGCACTAGCTGATCCTGGACTAGTGCGATTTACACAGAGGATCCAGGAGTCGTTACTCCGGGTTCCGACAAAGGTGGTATCAGAGCCAGGTTGATACTAAGACGCGACCGTAGATAGAATAGAATGGTTTGACCCTAAGGACTTATTTTACTAAACCAGTAATTTCAAAAGTTTTGCTTATTCTTACCCCTTAAACTTTGCTTATCCTTATCTCAATTCTTTCTCGTCTTAATGTCATTTTTGAAAAGCCTATTTCTGCATCTTTCCTTGTTCCAAAACAACTATAGATGGCAACAGCAGGAATTCTTCGATCCTGTCCCACTTCAGTCTTCGTCTCGAAGGATCACGCTTCGTACCTCGAGAGCCACGAAGGATGACACCAAGACAACTCTTACCTCTTTAGTTTAAGTTGTTAAGCTAGATAGTAGACGAGGTTATAAGCTGTCAAGTTTTCTCTTTTGTCGACAGCCATAACTATTACTTATTATGAGGTTAATAAAAGTTTATTTAAAGTTAAAATTCAGTTTTGGGTTGTGCAAAATATCCCCTATTCCTTCCTTTGCCTTGAGTCTCCTCTTTCCTAGTCTTTGGAAGCATCAAGCTGGAGCACCAACTGCCAACGACCTTCGTGACGGGATGTTTAAACCAAATCTCAGCTCAAGCCACACCGGGTAAGATCCAAACCTATTTCTCTGCTAGCCCGTGCGAATCTCGGGGACGAGATTCTGTTTAAGGGGGGTAGATTGTAACAGCCCAGGTTTTTATTAAAATTAAAATGAAGTAATGAATAAATAAATAATATTAAAATAAAATCTGAATTAAAATAAGTATTTTTGTGCCTAAGTTTTAAATTTGGATTTGCCCTGAATTTCTGTTTTTGAAAAAAACTGGATTTGAAAAGCCTTTTTAGAAAAACCTAAAATTATTATCAAATAATATGATATTTTGATTTTATATAAAAATCCTAGTTCAAATTAAATATTTGGAGTTATTTGGAGTTTATTTGGTTTCCTGGATTTTCTGGAGTTTAAAAATGTATTTTTGAAATTTAAAAAAAAAATATTTTAGAGTATGAAAATATAATACCAACATTAGTTGGAAATATTTTTATTGAGTCCAAAATGCCTCCATGAGGTTTTAGGAATTTTTCTGAAATTGTTGGAGGTCATTTGGTATTTTTCTGAGCTTATTTGGATTTTCTAGCAATTTCTGAAAAAGAAGATCAAAAATCAAAATTAAAATACCCAGCCTCCCTCTCCTGCCCGCCACGTGGACGGCCAGATTTGCGCCCACGTCGCCCGCCGGATCCCGCCTTCCCCTCTCCTGCCCGCCACGTGGTTGCCCCCGATCCCCGCCACGTCCCCTCCCCTCGGCCCATCCCGGCCGCCCGCGCCTCCCGCTCGTCTCCCTCTCTCTGCGCCTCCGGTCCCACCCGGCAGCCACTCCCACGCCTCCTCTCTCTGCTAGCCCGGCCCCACACGTCGGGGGCTTCTTCCCCGCGGCCTCCTCCTTCCCCTCGCGCCGCCGCCTCCCGCAACGAACGCCCGCCCTACCCGGCGCCCCTCCCCTCTTCGCCCGCGCGCGCCGCCCGACCCGTTCGTGCGCCGCACGACCCGGCCCCCACGACTCCCCCTAACCGCGCCCCCACCTCCCACTCCCCATCTCCGCAACCGCCGCCATGGACGCGCCACCGCCAGCGAGAAATTGGCGCTGCCCCGTTGCTCTCCGCCCCCTATAAATACCGCCCGTAGCTCCGCCTCCTTCCGCACTACCTCGCCCCCACCTCCGCTCTCCTCCCCGAGCTCCCCCTCGCCCCCGCAGCGTGCGCGTTCGTCTCCGCCGCCGTCGCCTACTTCGGCGAGCGATCGCCGCTGCGCCGCTGCCCGCCGAGCCTCGCCGACGCCTTCCCCGGCCTCCCCGTGCCCGTGCGCAGCTCCCCCGACCCTCCGTCCGGCTCAAGCACCACCGGAGCGCCGCCGCGCCGTGAGACCCGAGCCGCCGCCGCCTCTCTTCGCCGCCGACCATCTCCCGGCCGCCCTCGGTAACCGCCGCCCCTACCCCCGGCTTCCCCTCGGTCCCCTCCACCTCCTGCGCCGCTCGCCGCCGGCCACAGCCCGCCGGAGCGCCGGCGAGCTCCCTTCCCCGAGCGCCACCACCGGCCGCCGGTCCACGTCAGCCGACCTGCCCGCGTGGCAGCTGCGTGGCACGCCACGTCGATGCCGCGTCGGCTCCCCGCTCCCCGTCAGCACCCCGCGCCACCTCGGCCACTCCCCCTCTCCGTGGACGCAGTCCATAGACCGTGGGCCCACATGTCAGCCCCTCTCCCGCATTTTCCTGTACAAAAATAATTCGGCCGAAATCAAAAATCCCGAGCTGACGCAAGGCTGACGTCATAAATTCCTTTTTCAGTAGAAAAATAAATCCAAAAATCAGTCTTTTTCCTTATTCTCTCTTTTCAATCTTCCCGGAGCCCGTTCTTCTTCGTTCTAACTCCGATTTGGCCCATTCAAATTTCTAAATTCATCAAAAATTCCCCTCTATCCATTTCTAGCCTCAATTCAAATATTTGAAGTCAATTTGAATTTAATTTGAATTTATTTGAATTTGGTGGGTTATTTTGACGTGTAGACTTCGACGATTCGGGAAATTTCTTCGACGAAGATTCAAGCCAATTTGAAGACCAAGGCAAGTCACCCTCCTTGATCATGTTGATCCCAGAATTGCAAATAAAATTATATTGATTTAAATTATATTGCATGCATAATTTTATTCAATGTATTTCAATTCAGTTTTAAATTTAGTTATTGCCTAATTGTTAATTCCTCCTTTGAATTTGAATTCCTCAATACCTTGTCACCATAGAATCAAACTCTAGTTAATACATTAGTGTTGGCTAGAGAAATTTATATCAAATGCTTAGACTGCATAGATATAATATTTGTTTTGGGATGTTTTTCACATAAAATGATGAACCCTTTCACATGAAATGTTAAGCTTTTCAACTGAACTCTTGACTTTGGTGAGTCAAGGAGTGTTATGAAACTATTTTGAAAATAAATGTAAAACTGGTTTAGACTTAGGCAATTGGTTAGAGTGGTGGGTGCAGACATGCCCTGTTGGTTGGAGCCGCAGAGGTTGATTGTCGTGCACGAGGGTATGTGGTTGGGCCTGAGTCAATCAAGGACCGGTCTGTGAGCTACTGTTGCAAAGCCCTAATCGTACTACCACATGGCTGGTATGGGACAGCCCTGGCTGAATAATTTGTGAAGTCCCAATCTGAGTCGAGTCGTAGGTTGAAAGTGAGCGTGGTCGGTGCCATGTGAAGTCTCACTTGGGCGAGCGTGGTTAAGCCATGAGAAGTCTCGTCTAGGCTCAAGAGGGGGTCCCGGTCTGGTGGATTCCTTACTGGGGTGAAACCTTAGAGTTGGCTCGACCAGGTTGAAGGCTTTGCATTGTAAAGGCCTTGTCACGACTCCCCACCGCACACCTAAGGAAGTGTGTAATCTAGTGGTACAACGGGATGATCGTGTCTTGTGGGTAAAGCTGTACAACCTCTGCAGAGTGT
Organism: Dendrocalamus latiflorus; assembly: GCA_017311315.1. Classification (NCBI taxonomy): domain Eukaryota; kingdom Viridiplantae; phylum Streptophyta; class Magnoliopsida; order Poales; family Poaceae; genus Dendrocalamus; species Dendrocalamus latiflorus. Next base: position 3,646,682 of record CM029665.1, on the reverse strand, counting down.
ATAATCTATCCTGGATAGCCGTGCCCACGGTCATGGGCATGCTGAGTAAAAGTTTTTCATGGATTAGACTTTATTTTTCAAAATGTTTTTGAAAACCTTGTGGATGGATGGAATCCACGAGAGATGAAAACCTTGCGGATGGATGGAATCCGTGAGAGATTGAAATCTGGTGAATGGATGGAATTCATCAGAGTTGCGCAGTGAAAGCGTGTGGATGGATGGAATCCATACGTGATCTTTTGGAAAAGATGGTCCGGGTGGGATGCCCGTGGTTAGGTTGGTGTATGGTCGGAGCCTGCACTGACGGTATTATTTTCTATCTCAAGTATTGTTTTTACTTACTGTATTAAATTCAGCATTTTCAATCTACTTACTGTATTTCTAAATGCTGTTTTATGCAAACTAACCCTATAAGCCTTCCGTTGAAGCCTTTATCATTATGTTGCATTTTCCCGGGTGACCTGCTGAGTACAAGTTTGTACTCACGTTGCTTTTTCCACACAGAGAAGGAAGACGTCAACTACGGTGAAGATCTGGACGAATAGGCCGCGTCTTACTGTCGTTTGCCTGTGGGCAGGCTTGGGCTTCGCTATTTATCAGTTTGCTTCCGCAGTTATTTCCTTTATTTATTTTGCCAATGAGCATTGATGTAAAACTTGGCCATAAGGCCGTACCCTTTATTTAATATATTGAGTCATTTGTGCTTGATTATTATCTTTGTTGTGACTGTGTGCACTAGCTGATCCTGGACTAGTGCGATTTACACAGAGGATCCAGGAGTCGTTACTCCGGGTTCCGACAGTAAATAAAACTCACTATAGGTTTTATGACTTTGGCCCAAGGAATTTTTTTTTCAGAAGAGAACTCGGGCACGCGCTAGTTTGAATTCGGGATAAGAGAGCCTTGGAGCTAAAAATGGCCAGGGCAGCAAATAGATGAGAGGGAATCATCTAAGAGGGATAAGAGTAGTAATACTACTTATATTTTGCAGTTAGATTTTGAAGAAATAATTCTAGTCATAAAGCTAACGGCCATGCTAACTAAGGTTACGACCTACAGTCGATATGCTCTGATACCAGCTCTGTCGGACCTCGGTTTAGCAAAACCCAGATCCTCTGTGATTCCATCGCACTATTCCCTGGATCAGTAGATAGTGCTCACAGATACCTTACTGTATATCAAAAACATATCATGCGGAAAATAATACAGTAATACTTACTCATGGGCCGGTTAGGCCGAAAACGATAAAAATGCAGCAGCGGAAACTTCACACAGGTGGGACCCGCGGGACTTGCCCACAGGCAGCCAACTGGGGTTCGCGACCTAGTCCATGGCCTCTTCGTCTTCCAGCTCTGTCGACCCTTTTTAGGCATCGCAGGGCTTGACTTTATTTCCTTTCTAACTGAATGGTAGCAATTAAGCAAGAATGAGTACGATGATACTCAGCAAGCCACCACACAGGATGCAGTAATAATAAATGCAAAGATGTCAAAGGAGGCTTGAGGTTCTTTTATTTGCTTAATGCGACATTTGTAATAATCATAGCTAAAATTCCTATGACTTGGCATTTTATAAACATGCTTTAAAGAGTTTGAAATTGTGCAATATTTATAACGGCGTAGGTTCCATCCACCGATTACATGGTTCCAACCACCTATGCTAGCTTTTGATCCTTATGCCACTTCCATATTATCAATCACGCTGGAGTACGTCCCTCCAGGAAAAAGCCCAAAATCAGAGTACCTCCCTCTGATAGGTTTTTGTCCCACCCACAAAGGTTTTTGAAATAGAACTAACTCGAGGAAGATTTCCGTGTCTGCCCTTGACCGTGGGCACGGCTATTCGAATAGTTGTATACTCTGCAGAGTCTGTACATCTTTACCCACAAGAGGTAATCGTCCCGATGGTTCTACATGATTCCTTAGTCATGCAGATCGAGAGACTACCACGAGGTCTTTACAATACCTCGCTCTCTAGCATCTCACTCCTATGGGGTTGCTTCCATAGGTTGTGCGGGATGTCCGCCTCAGGTTAGCGCACTCGGACTCCGCTCTCCACCATACGCTAGCCTCAGCGACGTCACCTATATCCGATGTCCCATTCCACGGGGGCTTTTATTACCCGCCTACACCGTTCTCCGTGAAATGGCTAGAGAGTTTAGTAAATTATTCAACCAAGCCTACAATTTGCCAGCTTGTGGTTGTACTGTTGTACACGGAGGGGTCATCACAGGATTAAGTCCTTAATTTGTCCGGGCGGTTCATTCCACAGACCACAATCCTTGTGCTACATCCACACCCACCACTCTTACCATCCGCCCAGACTGGTATAGCAGATTTTTAAGGTTTTGAGAAGCATAACTTAAGTAGTCGCAAAGTATTCAGCCACGTACATCCCGTGACTGTCCCAAAACAAGTTCTTATGTTTTTGAAGATTGATGATCAGGGCAATTAGCGCCCTGGACTTGACAAGACTAGCATGGCATTTAATATGACTTATAGCTAGTAAAGTTATCATTAATATCTATGGTGACAAGGATCAAGTGATTCAAGTATCAAAGGATGGCATAATAAATTTAATACAGCATCGAGTGGGCATGTAGCTACCTTAAGCTTTGACATATATTTGCATAACAAAGTAGGCATGCAAGTTGGTAGTTTAAAAGAACATAGTTTTGCATAAAATGTAGGATCAATATGATCAAAGTGATGACTTGCCTTGCTTGATTTACCGCGGCCTTGATTGCTCAAAGCTGCACAGTCAACGATCCTAATTCCCTAGTCTTCTCTTTTACCCAGTCTCACTGTTCGAATCCATCGCCTTGTCGAGTCTTCAGATTCTAATACGCAGCAAAGAAAAGAAAGACCAAATAAATCCAACACTTTAAATGCCCAAGTTAATTTAAATTATACATTTATTACGATTTGAGAATAGAAGGATGATTCGGGTTAGTGCGCCGTAAGCACAGCGGTAGATGAATTGGGCGAAGGAATGAGGTGGCAGAATAGCTTTACCGTGAGGGAAAATTTTAGGTGAACGGAGTTCAAAATGAATAATTACCTTCAGGCATTTATCCATTCTGGAAAAACGTAGTGGCCCAACCTCGCCGATTTGGGGGAATTGCGAGGCTCGATTGCATCGATTCCTATTTATCAAGAAAGTTCCATGAGCCAGGCAAGGCTTATGGACAGATAAAAGAGGGTATCGAGGGTAGTGTAGAGAAACATGATTTTATGATTTTAGAATACGGATACGTAAGATGAGTATATTTGTATACGCGGTGTAACTTTGATATTTCAGGCGGCAATACTCTTTTAAGATTGCGACTGCCAACTTAATGAACCCATCTTTTTAATGGTTTTATTGAAGTATGGAGTTGGTCCGATTAGTCCAACTTTTAAGATTGATTATTCTGCTTAATTGACAAGGTTATTGGAAATGGTCGTCGATTGTGATTTGCTGGAGAGGGGTGCTATGAATCAATAGGGATCTTCTTAATAAAGCTATTTCTTTCATTATTATTTATTCTTGAACATTAAATTTAAATCCCGATATAATGATGGGGAATTTGGATGCGAGACAAAGATTAAGGATTGCTCTTTCTTACTCAAGACTTTCTTAATCCTATTTTATTTATCATCTTAAATCTCAGTATTTTAAGATAATGCTAAAGTATTTACTACAAATATTCTTAAGCATTTTCTTGAAGGGATAGTTGTCATGACCTCAACGATAAGTAAAGCAAACTTGATATTTTATGTGACACCCCGATGATTTCTGACAGATCACTCTAGCGAGCGGGGTAGTTTCAAATCCTTGTTATTGAAGTGTTATAACCGATGATACATTCATTCAATTATTATACTATTTACTTTTGTTGCCAATGTCTTATTTATCCTAGATTTAGACAAAATGAGATGGTATAATTCCTATTCTTACTATTAGCCACAGTTTATGATATTAGAATACAGGTATGAACATTGCTCCATATGATTTCTGCATTTAGCAAAAAGGGGGGTCATTATTCAATTCTTACGCATTGAACTCAACTCAATCATCTAGCTGGGCCCACAGGTCATGCAGAGATGAGGGCTGTTCGGCTGGCTGAAATAGAGCAGAGGCAGTAGGGGAGGGAAACAGGGGAGCTGGGTGGCGCCGGAGCCAGGCGGCGTCGCCGGCGAGGAGCGGCCGGGAAGGCGGCGGCGACCGGCCAAATGAATTGCCGCGGCAACGAGGAGGCTTGTGGGGGCGGTGGCTTCGGCAGGGGAGGCGCCAAGGCGGGCTGGCGGCGGCGTTATGCGGCCGGCGATGAGGGGGAAAAGAGGCGCCGGCGGTCGAGTGCGAAGGGGAGAGATGTGAGGTGCACGTGAGCTTGAGTGGGGCACAGGCAACTCACCAGAGCGATCGAAGTGGCCGGAGGGAGGATGGAGTGGTCTGGCGTCGTGCGCGGGCGGCGGCGCAGGGAGGTCGCCGTGGCGGGGTTGCTCCGGCGGTGGAGGGCGTCGGCCGGCAGTCGGAGGAGCTCCGGTGCATCGAGTAGATGCCCTCACCGCGAGGAATCGGCCGGGGGCGAACCGATGGGGAGACGGCGGCGAAGATGGCGACGGTCGGCCGGAAAGGGGGAAGAAGCTGGTGCGGCGTGCTCGGGCGGCCGTTTTGCAATTAACCAGGTGGGGAGGTGGCGGGCGGCAGGGGGTACACCGCGACGGGGTCGGCTTGTGGAGGGGAGGGCCGAAGCGGTGGAATCGGCGCGAATGGAGGTGGCCGGCGCGAGCGCAGAGCCACTGCTCGGCTTGGAGGAGGAAGAAGAGGGAGTGGGGAATGGGAAGGAGGCGAGCTTGGGTACTTATAACCGCGGAGAGGGGTTCCTGTGGCGGAGCTGTTGCCGGAGACCCGGGAGCAGTGCACGGCATGGCGACGTGTCCTTCGGCATGGGCGGCTCGTCCGGCGGCCTGGGTAGCGGCATGGCGTAGGGGAGTGGCGCGGGGCTAGGCCGGTGGTAGGGGCGCTGGTGCAGAGGTGACGGGGGGGAGAACCGGGGGCGGCGCGAACTGGGGCGAGCGACGCAGGCTGGGCCGTCGGCCTGGGCGGCGAGCACCATGAACAGAGGGAGGAAGCGGACGGCAACGGGGGAAAAGAGAAGAAGATGGGAGCGGTCGGGTGCAGGGGAAAGGAAGCGGCCGAACGGGCCGGTTGGACCAAGAAAGAAGAGGGAGACGGGCCGGGGAAAAGAGAAAAGAAAAAAAATCCCGGCCCAAGAAAGATTTTTAAGATTTCCTGAGTTCCTCAATTTTCAAATTTAGATTGGTAATTAGATTTCTAATTTGAAATCTTGACTCAATTTCTAGGATTTACAATTTAATCTTTAAAATTCATCAGGTTTCAGAGAAATAATTCTTTCAATTCTTAGGATTTGAATTTCTGGATATGCAAGTTGGAGGGAAGGATTTTATATTGGTTTTTAAATTCCTATCCTTGGTTTTGGATCTCCAGATTGTGATTCAAACTTGAAATTAAGTCTTCCAAGAAGATTTGGATTTTCTCTGCTTGATTTTCAAACTTGGTTCTTGATTCCATGGTTTTGATTTTTATTAACCGGGCTCTTGGCAAGAAATCCAACTCGAGAGATTTGAACTTTGCCAAAATCTTTTTGAGAAGCACTAGAAAAACGATTAAAGGATTTAAGATTTTTGAAATTACACTAGCTCCCTAATTGGGATGTTACATTTCCCCTCCCCCTCCGCCGGGTATAAAACCCGCCCCAGCATCCTCACTTCCCCCTTGCTCCCCGATCTCCTCCACCCCTCCCTCATTTCCCAATTGCGTGCGTCCAGAGCTTCTACACCCTCCCCCACACCCATTGACACTCTCGCCTAGCCAAGAGAAGCTCCGAGGAGCTCCGGCGTCGAAGGCCGCCGCCGTCCGAACCACCCTCACCGTGGCCAGGCTTCTCCGCAGCTTCCCAGCCTCCAACTCCACCACCAGTGTGAGCCTCGCACCCCCGTGAGCGTGTAACCGCAGCCAATTTGGCTCCCTCACCGCCGGTGAGCTCCTCCGCCACCGCAAAGCCGAAGCTCTCCCTTCTCCCTCCTGCCTTCTCCATTGACCCCCTCACCTCCCTGAGCGCCCAGTTGGACTCCCCGTGTTGAGACGCGCCCGGTGATACCCTTCATCGCCCTCGGGAGCCATCGCTGCCGCCGGAGTGCAGCAGCTCCGCCGTCCCCTTCCCTCTGCGGCGCGCACCCGTCTGGAGGAAGACGACGACGACGCGGCTCCTCCTCCGCCGTCGGATCGTTCCCTCGCCTTCTAACCTCAGCCGTTGAATCTTCCCGTACCGCTTCGGTCGCCTTCCTTGCTTCGCCGCCGTCCGATCCTCCCGCTCCGCATCTCGTCCGCTCGTTCCGCCCACATCCGAGCCGCACCGCCAGGACACGCGTCGTCCATCCACCTCGTGCGGGCGCAGCGCAGCTGGGCCACTTCCCCGGCCCACTCGTTCCCGCGTGCGCGCGCACGCGCGTTGGGCTGCTCGGCCAGGCAGGCCGCCTCCTCGCCCGGGCCGCACAGTAATCGGGCCGGCCCGTTACTGTTCCAACCGATTTTCCAGTGTTTTTCCAAATTCCAAAATCCAGAAAAATCCAAATAAATTCTAGGAAATCATAGAAAATCCCAAAAATTCCTAAATTTCACCACTTTGCTCCAAATATTATTCTAGACCCATTTCTGACCTCCATTTCCACAAAATCATCCCAGATAAATTTCTAAAAATTCCCCATTTGCGGATTTATGCATTTTACTCCTTTTTAATTAGATTATTTTTCCTCGCTTGATTAGTCTCAAGCTGGACCTTATTATTTTATGTGTTTGCGCTAGTTTCGGAGATTCTGGAAGTTCAAGTGCAAGCTCAGGATCCAGGCGTTTCTACGTTCGAGCTAGCCGAGATCGTCCAAGTCAACGGCAAGTTCCAAATCCTTTGATCATGTTGTATCCCATGCCATTTAATTATGTTATTATATTATTTACATTGAGCTAGTTCTGAAAAGTTAGTTCAAAGTAAAATAAAATGGTTCAGAATGACATGTTATGTAGTTAAACCTACCACCGACAAAAGCTATGTTAAACTTGTAGCCATGCCTTTGTAACCCTAGAAATAATTATCTGTTAGTCTAGATAACTGTAGGTTATTATTATCATGCAAAGTCTTTACACTAATAAGGTCGTGGCTGCAGGCCAATAGAATTTAGAAAACCCGACTCTAAGGTAGGGTGGTATGGGACACCGTATCTTAGAGCGGAGAGTGCCAGCGTGCACAAGGTAGGGTAAGGGTGTTGTGGGGCGCCGTGAGACGGCTTTCGCCCACCGCTTACCCTAGGATTGAGGGTAGGGTAAGGGTGTTGTGGGGCGTCGTGAGACGGCTTTCGCCCACCGCTTACCCTAGGATTGAGGGTAGGGTAAGGGTGTTGTGGGGCGCCGTGAGACGGCTTTCGCCCACCGCTTACCCTAAGATTGAGGTTAGGGTAAGGGTGTTGTGGGGCGCCGCGAGACGGCTTTCGCCCACCGCTTACCCTAGGTTAGGTCGCGGGCCTGGCGAGGTTGCGGACCAGGTGAAATATAAGGACTGAAACCCTTACGCTGAGCAAATGTCACAGTGATCGCTCAACCACAGGAGTTGACTTGTCAACACTTGTCTAGTAGCTGCTCAACTCGATTGAAACTCTACAGGAGGTTTAGCAGTGAGGTTAGGCAAGCCGCGTTGTGGGTGCCTAACAACGGTAGGGTTCACTCGAAGCGGACATTTGTTTTCTCTTGTGTGTGCGTGTGTGTGTGTGTGCGATCCAGACCCGAGTGAATTCTACCGGGTAGAGCCTATATAAAGAATTGGGCAGTGAAACGACCTGGCTTTCTTAACTCTTTAGCGGGAGTTAAGGGATCGTGTGGGTAAAGCTGAGTAAACTCTGCAGAGTCAAATAAATGGTATTCGAATACGCCGTGCTCCCGGTTATTGGAGCTGTGCCACTTGGGTGATTCCAGCCGCAAAGCTTAAGTAGTTTTGTACATGCTTTAACTTGTTTAGCTGGTTAATTAACTTTTGATTGAAAAACCCCTGAGATCTTAAGGAGTAGTTTTGGGTCCGTTTTCTGAAAATGTTTACAAATAAAACTGCATCCACTCAAGTTAATAAACCAAGTATACTTCCTTCCATTGTAAATCCATGCATGTAATATGGTAGAATCCCTTTGGGATTTGCTGAGCCGGTTGGTTGGCTCATGGCTTGCTTAATTCAATCTTTAGAGGATCAAGACGAAGATGAAGGTCTCCCCGTTGAGGAAGTCCCAGAAGGTCTCTTCTTCGACGAGGATCCGTGGCTTTAGGTCTTCGCCGCGCTCGAAGCAGATCTTGGATCTTTTTGTAATGTAATTATACTTTGGGCCTGCACGCCCCGCTGTCAAAATGGATGTTATTCCCTATATGAAATATATGCTGGACTTTTGCTGTAAGCATGCGATGGTATACTCTTGCGCGACACTTCCTAACTATTCACGCGTGAATAGTTGCGGAATGCCGTGTCCGTACGCGCCCCTGGATACGGGGGCGTTACAACTTCTTTAGAACGTGGAACGTACACGAGTTTAGTAAAAGAGTATTAATACAATAATAGTGGAAGTTTACTGTTATATTAACATGTCGTCTCGGCACTATCATATCATAATGCCCAGGCCCAGCCAGCAAACGAGACTGACACTTGTTTACGTTCTTGTCAAAACGAACCCATCTTAAGTAGGAGCATCTCTCTACAACAACAACAACAACAAAATGTTTAATTAGTAACCTTTTAATTGTCGGATTGAGACTCTTTAAAGCGTCATTATGAAATTTGGTATCTCTTTTTGAAGCGTCACCCAAAGGGACACTAGATGAAGAATCGTCAAAATTTTCGTGGCACTTTATAAAGCGTCTTGACTTTTATGACATTTCAATGAGTCACCAGGTATCAACCATGAAAGTAGCTCCAAATTTTAAATGATATCCCCAAGCTGATTTAAATAATGAATTAACACATTTATTTAGAACTATATTATCTTCAGATGGGTTTTCAAATTTCCCCATTTCAATAATTTACGGCATAAACAAATTAGTTTGCTTTAAATATAAAATATACGCTAACACAAATGTATTATCATCACACATTCATACATAAAATTCACAAGTACATATCTGGAGACATTACATAGTCCCATGATTACAACTTCATGGGAACATACGGGAACCAAGTCTTGCTTAGGTGGCTAGTAGAGGTGGTTGTACCCTCAGTCCACCAGAGTTTAAATCCCAAATTTAGCTCTGCGTGTCTCATTTAGAAGGATTTTCTTTCAGTGAGAGGCAATGTGCCCATCGCAATTTCGTCAAGTTCCGCTCGTCCAGTCTTCCGTAGGCGTCGTGTGTGTGTGAGTGCATGCGTGTGGACATCTATGTGTTGTATTGGGTGTGTTCAAAAAAAACTTCATGGGAACATATATGTATTTCCAAATATTACATTGCAATTAAGCTATCCAAGTGTCTTCGTCATTCTTGCTTCAGCATTCATGCATCTGCTTTAAATGACTTGAATCCTGCATTGTTGACAATAATTAACAGAGCATTGTTTCACTAAATTCACAATACCAAATTCAGTGATGATGACACGTACATTGTGAACCGGCACCAGTAAGAACTGAGGCATTGCTTTTGCTCTCGCAAAGGGGAAAAAGAGAAGGCATTGCTTAGGAGTTAGGATTAACAATGCTCTCTAATATGTAAGGCCGTATATGTATAAGCAGCCACATTTTTCGCAGTCCAAAGAAAATGGGAGTCACAGATACGTAATAAGTTGCGAATTCCACTTCAAACCTTCTCGCGTGTCATTTGTTGTACAAGTGCCAAAATACATAAATCAATGTTTGCATTTCACTCGTTCAACAAAATTGGAGTTTGATCACATGGACAAAACTTTCACCATAACTTGAATTCTGTTAGTGAGAGGGGGAGAATATAAATGAGAATGGTACATTGTAAAGGGGCATTATAGAGTGAATATATGGACACAACCCTAAACTAACACATAATACCACAAATACTTTTAACACCCCCTCTTCCCCCACATATTTGTCTTCTTGCATGTGGTGGGTGCTGGTGGAGGTATTGCAAGTGAACTCCCTGAAACTTATGCTCGTACTTCTGATAAACTATAGACAATTATGAATAGATGGCTATAGAAATAGTTAGAATAATCTATTACCCATTTCATTCCCGAATGATGAAAGTTCTTCTGGATCAATTCCGTATTCACTCGTAGGAAAATTGTCAAAATTTTCCATGGATAAATGTGAAAAAATGCAAATAAAAAATTACACTATTACCTATTTTATAACACAATAAAGAAAAATAAGAACAATATAAGTACACAAAAATTAGTGTTGTTACCTCTTTTCTTGACTATAGGTCGGATTTAAAATTTTTAGATTTTTGGTAAAATTATTTTGAATTTTGCCGAATTATCACAAAGTGTATCAAAATTTTCACAGGAGAATTATAGAAGAGATTGTTGGTGAGGGTGTGGCTGAATGAGGGGGTATGCTGCCTATTTATAGAAAAAAAATGATATTTTTGTATTTTTAAATTCTCAAACAGTCACAAAATGACTATAAATTTCAAAAAATCGACCGTTACTCGTGCTAAATGGGCCAAACAGGCCATGCCCACTGTGCTGTGCCCAGGCCAAATGTGCCTAACAATCACTTTTTCGTGCCAAGTGTGTCGAATGGGCCAAGCATGCCGAACAGGCCACTGTGCCGCACGGGCGGTGCTCATCAGTGGCGAATCCAGGATGAAAATAGAGGGGGAGCTCTATTGTAGAGACTATAGCACAACATAAACATACCAAAACTACATCTACTAATATTTTGCCATTGGAATATCAAATTCATACATAAATAGGAAGAGAACAAATTGAAAATGTACAATACAAAAAACTTAGTACCTTGCTAATGGATAATATGCCCCCAAATCTTCATAAATATGTGAGTACCGATCTGTAGATAAAAAATATCAAATGTAGTGATACAATATTAAATTGTGAATGCCCATAAACATTAAAAATGAAATAAAAACATACCACTAAGTCACTAAATCTGATTACGACACAATTTCACTCTACGAGTTTTCATGTCTTGAAAGCGTTGAATGATTCTTTTGTTATCAAGGCTTCTAAATATCTCTCGCTCAGTGTAGCACACCATCAAGTCATTGAGCCATTCATCTGATACCTTGTTGCGCAAATCTGTTTTAATAATCTTCATTGCTGAGAAAATTCTTTCAACTGATGCTGTTGCCACTGGAAGTATCAATGTGAGCTCGATGAGGCGATACACCAATGCAAAAGTTATATTTTTCCCGGTTTCAACCATCTTTTGAGCAACCTTTGCAAGATCACGACATTCACGAAATTCACCACTTCTTCTAACATTGAGAATGAATGTTTGAAGTTGATTTCTTAACAACAAACAGTCAGCTATGGTGAAATCTGCTGTATAAATCTCAGCAAGGCGAACTAACTTTTGCACATCAAACTTAGAGAATGAGTTGCTTGGATCAAGACAAGACATACATACCAATAACTCTGAAGAAACTTCATTGAAACGATGATCCATCTCTGCCATAATAGCATCAAGAGCAACATTGAAAATATCAATCCGATAATAGTGAAGGAGAGTAACTTTATGCTTCCGACGTGCAGATTTACCCTTTACTCCAATGTGATCATCCATACTTGGCACATCAATCTCATTTGACTCACAGAAACTTTTTACTGTGTTGAACAATGGCTCCCACCCATTGTCCCTCATGTCTTGCAAGCGTGTTTTCACATCCACAATCAAACCCATAGCTTCAATAATATCTTGATCTCTTCTTTGCAAAGAAAGTGACAACTCATGTGTAATGCTCAATAAGTCTATCAAGAAATGCATGATGAACACAAATTCAAAACTCTCCATCTTTTGTATCAAACCTGCTGCTCCACCATAACCTGAAGGATATGCTGCATCTTTACATATCATCTCTAACACCGCAAGCACTGATTCCCACATTTGGTATATACGAAGTATTGTTTTAAGATGTGAGCCCCATCTAGTATCTCCAGGTCTAGCTAGGCCAGTTGCCTGATTCAAGCCTGTTCCTGTTGAAAGCACACCATTCTTCAACTATGTTCCCTTGATAGTGACCACTGTGAGTTCATCTTCAACTATGCTTTGATGAACTCACAGTGGTCACTATCAAGGGAACATAGTTGAAGAAATCAGCAATAGCACCACTACAACTTACGACAGTGACAACCACTAATTGCAATTGGTGGGCGAAACAATGGACATAGAAAGCATACGGATTCTCATCTCGTATTAATCTCTGCAAGCCATTAAATTCCCCTCTCATATTTGAAGCTCCATCATAACCCTGTCCGCGTAGCCTAGAAATAGGTAGATCAACCTTAGCAAGCACACGAACCAAAGCTTCCTTCAATGCAATAGATGTACACAAAGTGACATGCTCAATACCAATAAACCTTTCCATGATCTTCCCTTCTTTATTTACAAACCTACATAGTATGAATTTTACAAAGTTAAAAAAACACAATACACAAATCATAAAATGATACGACTAAAAAACATCATATGTACAACTAACCTCACAATCACGGACATCTGCTCTTTTATTGATGAATCACGTGACTCATCAATAAGCACTGCGAAGTTTCTATCTCCAATCTCATCCTTAATCACCTGTGTGACCTCCTGTGCACAACATTTCGCGAGTTCCTTTTGTATATCCGGACAAAGCATCAAACAATTGCCAGCACCCTCAAATTCAAAAGCCTCCTTCACATCTGCCTTTTTATCAATGTACCAATCCACCAACTCTCTAAAATTGCCCTTATTCATGGAAGTAGATGATTCGTCGTGTCCACGAAAAGCTTCACCTTGTTGAATGAGATATCTTGCACAATCTAAAGAAGCAGTCAAACGAATCTTGTATGCAATTTCAGACTCCTTGCTATAGGTATTTAATTTATGATCTACACTTGCTCTTTGATTCTGAAAATCTTCACAATCTAGCATTGCAATGTTGTGGACACTAGTAGGTCCACCAACATGTTGTTTGAAAGATTCCATAGCACTTCTCCAATTCACATACCCAACTTTTGTGAAGACATCCCTCCCAAAGTGAGTGGGGTGCGACGGCTTCTTAAAAAGAAAGCAATAGAAACAATATGCGGCATCCTTTTCCACACTATATTCCAACCAGTCGAATTTCTTATACCATGATTCTTGAAATGATCTTGAAATTGAACCTTGCATTTTCTTTGGAAAATCATGACCAATTGGTTGAGTTGGACCCTTTAACAAATATGCTCTCCTAACTTGATCTCTAATCTCATTAGGGTAATCTTCAATTGGTTTGCGACATGCTGGATCGGCAATAATATCATCTGGATTAAATTCATGCCGCATCTTTTTTACTTCAGTTCTACTTTCTATGATTGGAGGGTTACTGCTACTTGCATTGTTTGAGAAATATCTGTGCAAAGTTCGCTTCTCCATTTTTTATAAATCTAAGAATAATTAAACAACAACTAGTTAATAACTGATTAAATAACTTGCTAATTGGTAGAACAATAATAAAATATGTTAATACTTAATAGGACACTCACAGGCTCACTCACATTGAAGTATTGAACAGTGAATCAAAGTAACCAAACCACTGAAACCAGGGAAATGGAATCACTGTCGCCGGTCGGCCGTCGGTCCCCACTGGTCACGCGTCACTGGCTCACTGGTGGATTCTTTCGCCACTGTGCGCAAAGCCGGAAATCAACACCACGCCCACGCGGTCCACGCCATAAAGCCTCGCCTCAGTGCTGCTGCCGTGCCGTATTCCCCAAATCCACAGACCACAATCCACAGACTGAGAAAGTGAGAAGTGAGAACAACTCCCGTGACGCCGTCGGGCCGTCTCTCCCGACTCCACTCCGCCGCAGCGCCGCTCAGCCTCGCCGCGCCGCCGCGCGTGGCCGACCGCCTCCGCCTCCCCTGGCCGGCTGGCCCCTCCGCTCCGCCGCGTCGAGCCGCCTCCGGCCTCCCCCTCCGCGGCTCCGTGCTGAGACGTCGGCCGCCTGCCGCCTCCCCCTCCCCGGCTCCCCCTCCGCCGCGCCGGCCGCCTCCCCCTCCCCGGCTCCCCTCCAGCCGCGCCGGCCGCCTCCCCCTCCCCGGCTCCCCCTCCGCGACGGTCTCTCTGCGACTCGGCGGCGACCAGATTACTGTTGAGGCGTGCGCCGCGTGCTGTTCATCTTCCTCCCCCTCCTCTCCCAGATGGCCAGATCTGATCTCGTATGTTCTGTTCTGTTCATCTGTTGAATGTTCACTGTTCTCGTTTTGGGCCAGGATTCGCTGGGTATTTGGGCCGGCTGGAGTGATGCCGTGATGGGCCTTAAGAAGAATATACCGCCTGGCCTGCCCTCGAGTTCTGCCGAGTTCTTCAAGCTACCACATGCTCACACGCCGACTGGCCGACGCCGACGCTGACGCCTGATGTTCAAGGATGGGAGACTGGGAGGGGGGGGTCCTCTTCCACCGTGGGAGGAGGGGGTGCTCGAGCACCTACTAGCACCCACGGTGGATTCGCCCCTGGTGCTCATGTCGTGCAATGCCGGCACACTGGGTCTGGGTGGTGGCCTAGGCTCAGCCCTCCCTATCGTGCCATGGGTCATGCCTACAGTAATGGGCTATGGGCTGGCCCGGTAGGCATGGCTCATTTGGTCACCACTAGTGGTACACACCTACTAGGGTTTCGTGGTGTTGGGACTTTATTGGGTTGGTCCATGTGCGGTTTGGGCCTCGACGCTAGAAAAATTGATGGTTTTGGGTAGAAAAACGTGGAGCGACCCAAGCAAAGTGGGGTGCATGTGCCGCCACCGGTCTAGGCCGAGGCACGTAGGAATGGCCACTTGCGGTTGAGCGGCTGTCAGTGTCGGCGAAATCACTAGGTAGTCGGGAGGCAACCTGCCCATGATGTTTGTCGAGCTCTACGGCCGCATGATGATTGATGAGGCTTCGGCCATGGGTGAGGTGATTATTTGCTAAGCCCCCTTATTTTAGGCCATGGTTGATATCTTTTAGCCTATGTTTTTTCGAAACGTGGAGACGCTAATACGAACGGTACATACGGTTTTGAGCTCAGAAAATCATTTGGAGAAGCGATTTCAAGAAACCGTTTAATAAAATTATCCTATTTATTTCTATTTTTACAGAAGCCGAAGCTACAAACCTAAAAAGAACCGAAAAGAACATAGCGACGTGTTGCTCGAGGTTGGGCCAGCCTGGTTTTATTCCTTGTTTTCTTCTTCATTTCCCTCATGGGCCGCGCCTACACACCAAAGGCCCGTCTCTCTATCTGGCTTTTTCTATATATTTCACTGGCCCGGGCCCCAGTGACCACTGCATAGTTCCAGGGTTGCAGCGCTCTCTAGAGCCTAGGCCAGCTGCCTGATGTTAAATCTGCCTGATGTTACGTGTTCGTACGTGTGGGGTGTACACGGTCGGTGTGAGTACGTTACGACGGTCTTACTGCTCGTGACATGGCGTGCCTGTCCTCCAATTGAAGGTTTGTCTGCTCATCATGAGCGAGCAGTCCCAAACAGCAACACACACCGACACAGCCGTCGGTGAGAGCCGAGCAGCAAGTCTCTTCACAAGTGTGGAATAGACAGACGTCCTGCTCCTTGCGTGCCCCAGAATTCACGGGCGAAAGGATGCTGTGAAAAGGAGGGGTCTAGACGAGGCGCCTGATCCATCTCACGTAGGATAGGAATCGGAGACGGAGAGAGAGAGAGAGAGAGAGAGAGAGAGAGGCAGCCGGCCAACCCGCGGACGTACGCCACTGCTGAATGCCGTCCCGGCGATCAGCGTGGTTGATGGAAGGCAGGCGCTGCGCGCCAATCGCCGAGCAGACGCTTGGGGCCCAAGCCAGGCCACCGCCGGCTCGTGTCTCCACAGCAGCGACCGTACAGAAAGCCATGCATAATAGTTTGTAGAAGTTTTTCTGCATGCGACCACAGCATGAGGTAGGAAGCTATCCTGCCAGTCACTACTGCGCTTGAAAGGAGTACTGCCTTAGCTGACGTTACTTAAATTTTAATCAGTTTTGCTATTGTACAAGCGACTGAAATTTTTTTATCTTTCAGTCACCTGAAATTGCACTCTCAATCAACTGAAATTGCAGCTCCCCTCCAAAAAAAATATCTGCAACTTCAGGTGATTCAGAGTGCAACTTCAGGTGACATGAAATTGCACTCTTAATCAACTAAAATTGCAGCCCTCCTCCAAAAAAATATGTGCAACTTCAGGTGATTCAAAGTGCAACTTTAGATGACTGAAAGATAAAAAAATTTCAGTCGTCTGTGCGATAGTCTATCCCAATTTTAATCTTCATGCGCTCGAAAAAGTTCAGAACGATCGAATGGATAACTGAACTTGTGATATGCTCTGTTTCTATACCAGTGCGTACTCAGCTGATGGAGGAGAAAAAGGAAACCAACACAAGGAATCTGGACTAGTAGACAATGAGGCAGTCTCCTAGCTAGCTCTAAGTGCTTAATTACGCACAGCGCCATTGACTTGATCTGCTCATCCGTCGTATGAAATTAATCCCATCACATCACCGCCTTAAAACCGGTGAAACGGACAGCATCTTCCCAACTCTGAACACTCCAAAAAAGTAAAGAAGAGAGGAAAGGGGCTAGCTAGGCGTGCGTCTCCCCTCCTGGCGCGCACGGTTCACTTCAGTTTGTCGTCGGGGTGCAACGAAAAGGTAAAACCTAGCTCGTTCCGTCCGCTTCAGTCGTTCTTGCGTGAATTTGGACAGCTGAAATCGCCCAACATTACCATGCGTCTCATGCAGCAAACCAGCGGTCAAAAGAGAGTAGTAAGCATCAAGATTTCCTTTTTCCCCCTAGTAGTGTTGGGCCTATTCTTTTTGGCTGCGGTTTTTGGCTGCGGCTTGCGGCTTTTAGGCTGTTTGTGCGAGAGATTATAAAGTAACAGAAACTCATGTGCGATTTTTGGTGATATAAATGAAGTCAGTAAAGTATGTACTACAATTAACTAATAGACTCTATCTTGAAAAAATACTCTGTTTAAAAGCTAGTTACTGTATAAAAGCCGAAAAGCGGCTTTTAAAAGCTGAAAAGAACACGGCCGTTATCTCCGATGCAATTGGATAGGGTTGGAAATGGGATGGAATCAAAACGTCAAAAAATCGTTACAGTATCTACTATAATTAATTTATAAATTCTATTTTTAAAATATATTTTATTTAAATTTAATTACTATAAAAAATCAAAAGCTAACGCCAACAATTATTGGCACATAGATCAGTGCGTCGGTTGTGGGTTGGACGCCAAGTTTGATGTCATGTTTGGAGCGATTCTAACTGGGCCGACAGCACACTAGCTTTATTCCCTTTTCTTTAATTTTAGACACACGCTGGAACTCTTTTTCCTTCTAAGAAAAAAAAAGGAAAAGTACCCTAGAGTATGTGCACTAGAGAACGAATATTTATGGCTACAATACTGTACATTAATATCTGATTGATAAATATGATTATATATGCCCTGGATCAATCGCTACATTACTAGTGTTTCTCCAGGTATTTTATCCCTCGCTTGTGGGGGAAATGTTCAACATTGAGATACCGGTAATTTTTTGTGGGTAAATTTCACAAAATCACAATGCCTTTCATAAAACTATCACAAAATCACACTTTTAAACAACAGTTTTAATGGATCACACTTCCCTTTGCACAATATTTCATAGAACCACACTTTAAAGTGTTGTTGTCATATCCAACATGTGTGGATACCCGGCTTTACCAGGAACCTCTGTATTCACACAACTGTTTAGGATTTCAGTTGCAAGTACATTGATAAATAGTCTACTTATGATTATAATACCATCATAGGAGTCTTACATAAAATATGATGTAGCTATCGATTACAGAGTTTTAAGGCTTTCAAGCCAAACTTACTTATATTACAGACAAAAGACGATCACACTACAGGCTACACTTGAGTGTAGGCTTGATCTAGAATGCGTGATTTTCACCATCGTAATACTTATCATCTACTAGCATGTTCTCTTCATATTGTTCATTGTCTGAACCAAAATATGCAAGAATAAGTATATTAGTACTTAACAAGCCACTGTGCTAAAGTCTTATAATAAAGTTAGGGATTTCAAGAAAAATGTATATCAAGGAGGGTTTGTCTTGGACCTATCATCACTAGTACCTATGCAATTTTATTTGCAAATATTTGACTTAGATCGAAACAAGTTCAAAAAAAAGGTTTTTTTGTTAAGGGGCCTGTATATCAGCAAGTTATCTCACTTCCAAGTCACCCTTTTGACACAGCTCAATTAACTGAAAGCATGGTACATTCGAATGATTTGATTTAATCTCTACAGAGAATGTCCAGCTTTACCCATACGATATCCACGACTTGATCAAAGTCAAGATAACAAAATTCATCACTGATTTACAACATTAGTACTACCTAGTACAGAGTGGGTCCCTCTCAGCAGCGAGTCCCTTACCAGGCCTAGGTACAGTCGTTAGGTGACTGCTACTCCCAGGGGTCATACTGTAGCATAGACCGGTCTGTGGTTCACGCCAACACCGAACCTACCCATGGTAGCACCAATAAAACTAATACAGCAATTGAATTAAGTTCAAATAATCGATCCTATAAATAGGAGGTAATTGTGTCTTTTCTCATACCACAAGTTAATTTCTTAGATGCCTTGGGTGGAACCACCTTTCCATCAGAGACTTGTGCACACAACTATCGGGTAGCATATGCACATGGTCACCTCTAAATCACACACATATCTTCGCCCTCAGTTAGCATTTCCCACAATATCACTCCAGGCGAGTGATTCAACACTTTTATTCATCATAACATAATAATCATAAATTTTGATTGTTGTTCATGTTCACTACTATGTTAATATAAAGTATGGTTACTAAATCTTAAGTTCATCAAGAAAACCAGCTCAAATTATTATCAAAGATGGCAAGGAAGCAATGTAATTAAGGCATTAACTAATTAAATAGTATCATTCAAAGTAATTGACAACAATTGGTATTGACAAATAAATAATGCAAAAATTAACCCATATGTAATATAACCCAACTAATAGGAATTCAACATAATCAGGGATCATGGCATGCCTTGTGACTCTTAGTTGGCGCTCGCTCCTTCGTAGGCTTCGGGATCATCACTTCTAGTTCCAGCTGTCCCGGGGGATTCTTCTCCGTAATCTAGCATACACACACGAAAAAAGCCAAATAAGCTTACTGCACAGTTACAACACTTGCAAGCAAAACACTAATAAAAGAAAAGGGGAAATAGGACTAAAAAGTTATCAAAAGGGAAAGATGGAGGTGGTGCATCGATGGTGACGACGGCATGGTCGGCGGCACGACGAACGACGATGGTGGCGCTAGCGATCACTCGGCACGGGAAAGGTGCCATTAGGACCGCAAGGAAGTGAGGGAGAGGATGGCACAACTAATTTGAAAAGAATATGAGAGTTAATATGGGTTGATTACTCGAGTGGTCAAAAGAAGAGGTGTGGTGTTCTTTGTCAAATTTGGAGATCATGCAGGTGGTAGTGGCGGTGATGATGGGGTCTAAGGTGATTGCAGAAAGAAGAGGAAGAAGATAGCTACTAGTGGTGGTTTTAAGAGGCTCAAAGGAGGTGGTGCACAGGGAGAGCTGGTGTGCAGTGGCGTAGAAGTCGTTGTGTGGAGTTAAGGTGACACTGGCATAGGAGCGAGGGTGTGGCGGTGACAGCGTGTGGCTGGTGAGGGGAAGCTTCGGTGACATCGACGCTGACCAGGCGAGCGAGATGGCATAGTGCGGGAGTCGAGCCAAGGCGCGATGGGCTAGCATTGGCACTGCGAGGAGATGGGCCGTGGCAGAAGGCTGGGCAAGCTACGGCCCAGAAAAGACAAGTTGGAAAAGAAAGAAAGATAAAGGAAAAGGCCATGGGACAGGCTAGAAATGGCCCAAGAGAAAGAAGCAGGGGTGAAAACGGATCGAATATGGATCAGATAGTGGCCAAACTACATTTACATCTGTTAGACCGAGAAACAACACCTCCAGATCCTCTGTGTTAATCGCACTAGTCCAAAAATAGCTAGTACACAGTGGTAACAGGGATACATATCATGCATAATGATAAACTTTATTAAATAAAAAAAAGTAAGGGTCTTATGGCCAAGTTTTACATCTCCATAACCTATAGGCCAAATATAAAGTAAATAACAGTAGAACATAGTAAATAAAATGAAGAAGCCCAATAAACCTACCCATAGGCAAACGACAATAAGACATAGCATACTCATCCTGATTATCACCGTAGTCGAAGTCATCCTCCTCTGAGTAACAGAATTAAGCAAGGATGAGCACAAAAATGTACTATACAAGTTACACGGGAAATGCAATATTAATGAACGGGCAACAAGTGAAGGCATATAGGGTTTATTTGAGCGTAAAGCTGAATTTAAATAAATATAGAGATAGATGTGAAAATGCTAAATTTAATAGAATAAGTAAAAACAATAATTTAAACAAAATTAATACCATTAGTTTAGGTCCAATCTAACACTAACCTAATCACGGGTATCTCATCCAGACCATCTTTCTCCAAAAATATTACAACAAGTTTATTTAAACCAATTTTGGGAAAACAAAGTCTAATCCATAAAAAAACTTTATTTAAACTAGTTTTTTGAAAAACAAAGTCTAATCCACGAAAAACTTTACTTCGCTTGCCCATGACTATGGGCACGGCTATATAGGATAGTTTATACGCTCTATAGAGGTGGTACAACTTTATCCACAAGACATAATCGTCTTATATTATCATGCAATTAGCACATTTCCTTATGTGTGTGAAGGAGAGATCATGAAAAGGACTTTACAACGCAAAGCCATCAACCTAGCCATGTCTTCACTAAGGTTTTACCCTAATAAACAATCCACTAAATCAAGGGTCCCTCTTGTGTCGTGTAAGACTTTTTGCAGCCTACGCCATACTCTCATTCAATCTGTAGTGAGACTCGGGTTGGGCCCGCAAATTAGTTAGCCAGAACTATTCCATACCAGCCTTGTGGTACTACGATAGGACTTTATAGTAGTAGCTCACAGACCAGTCCTTAATTGACTTAGGCATACTTTTCACATACCCCTTGTGCCAAGCACCCAGCCACCAAGTAACAACGTGCGCTAGTAAGCATCCATGTAACATCCCGAAAAATTAGAAATTGTAAAATTATGGAGCCCTGCAATATTTTGCAATAAACCCTAATTTGATTTGGATTTCATGGTGTTTCTTCAAGAATTTTTGGTTGAGGTTCCCTAAAGTTGAAATAAAAAGGGAATATACACATGAGGAGGTAAATTTAAATTTTAATTTAGAATCTGAAAAGATGATCCAGAAATTAGGAGAAAGGGATTTAAATAAATCTGGAAATTATTTATGAAATTGTGCAATGAAATAAACCCAAAAATATATCTATATATATAGAAGAAAAAAATAAAATGAAAATAAAAGAGGCACCAAAATGGGGAAAACCAGAGCCAGGCCGGCCATCACCCCGGCCCAGCTCCTGCGCGCGCGGCCTTTCCCACCCGCGCGGCCCAATTCCCGCGTGCGAGCGCAGGCGCCACTGGCGGGCGGACCCTGCGCCCGTGTCCCTCTGGTCAGCGGGCCCTCCCGCTCGACCGCTCTCTCCCCCTGGCACGCGGGCCCGTGCCCGTTCTCTCGCTGCCGCTGGCCCCGTCTCGCGTGTCGTCTTCCTCCTCCTCCCCGCGCGACCGCGCGTGCGCCTCACTCAGACGCTTTCCTCCCCGTGGCGTCCATGCCTCAGCCAGCTCAGCTCGTGCCGTCCCGTCACCCGGTGGGAGCGTCTGCAAAGCCGTCACCGCCCCTGGCTTCGCCGCCCCCGCCTCTGGAACGAGCCGCCGCCTGCAGCTTTCCTCCGCCCGGTCACGCCGCTCGGCCGCGTGGCGCAAGCCATCTGCGCCCGGCGCGTGCGCGGCGCAAAGCTGCAGTGGAGGGTCACACTCCAAACCCCCTCCGCGTCTCTGCCCGAGCAGTCACGCGCGGCCCGGATTCCCGCTGCCCCGCCGCCTGCCATGGCTGCCCGAAGTGACAAAACAGCCCCGCCCGTTGCCAGCTCCACCCGAACGCCTATATAAGGCGATAAGCCCTCCATTGAGCTCCCCACGCCGCACTCGTTGTCTTCCAGCAGGTAATGGGACCCTGGTCCACCGTAGCCGCCGGCGAGCTCATTTCTCCCCCAACTCCGGCGAACTAACTCCCCGCGGTTTCTCTGTCCCAGAGCCCAATTCCTGGCGCTAGGACCATCTCCAGAGCGTTGCGAAGCCTCCCCTACCTTCACTCGAGCTCCCCGACGTCCGTACTTCGCCGTCACCGAGAGCTCCTTCGAGTCACCGTCGCCGCTCGACGCCGACCTACCTCCGGTCATCCTCAGTCCTCGCCGACTGCGCCACCGGACTCCCCGCAGCACCAGGATCCCCTTTGGCCCCTCCACCGGACCTCCCCGACACTCCCTCGCCGCCGGCCACCGTCGTCCCCGACTCCTCTACCCGGCCCCCTCGTCGGCATCCTTCAAAAGGATTCCTCATCCTTATAAGGTAGGCAAAGCCTCCCCGCTCACTTGGCTATCAGCGCTCTCTTCCCCCTCCCAGCTCCCCGGCCGCGCGCGTTCGAGCCTCCGGCTCCGCAGCGCCGGGTTGAGTTTTCTCCGTTTTATCTCGGTCTGACAGGTGGGCCCCACCTGTCAGCCACTGCATCCCCGAGTCACCGCTGACCGCTGGACCCCACCGGTCAGTGATGCATCCAAGCACGGACCGTACTGACATGTGGACCCCATGAACAGTAACCGGACCCCACATGTCAGAGTTGTAATATTTTTGGATTTGACTGGAACCGAAAACTTTGACCGCTTATAACTTCTTCATTTTAGCTCCGAATTGAATGAAACAAATTTCTAAATTCGTTTAAATTCAAGATCTATCTAATGGAACCAGAACCATATTTTTTTGAGTTCATTTGAATTTCTGGTGATATTTTATTGATTGGTTGTTTTTCTTTTAATGGGGTATTCCGTACGATTAAATAGCCTACGAGGCTCAAGAGGAAGATATCGAGGCAGCAGCACAAGAAGCACCAGATCACCAAGAAACCGACCCCTGTGACCAAGGCGAGTTAACACCTTGATCATTTCTGAACCTATGATTTGCAAAGTTAATTTCTTTTAAATTATGAACATGCATGCTGTTATTTTATGTGATGAAATATGTTCATTTTAAGAAAGTGGTAGTTAGATACCTATTTTAATGCTTGTTAATAAAGATCCATTGCCATGCTTGGACATGTGAACCTTGTCGCCCTAGAAAAATTCATATTATCATATGCTTTACAGTAAGTCCAAATAATTATTCCGCGGCTTAGTATTGCTAGATAAGAACGGGGGTACCTTGCTGCCCCAAAAGCAACACTTACAAAAAATGTGATATTGTTTGGGGAACAGTCATGGGTGGAATGACTGTAGTAGGTGGACATATTATTTACTACCTCTGAAAAATCCCAAACTGCTTAAATACCTGGATGGAATGGTTTGGTGGCTGGTATGTGGTGCAGTGGATGCACAGAATGTGAAATGTGGTAGAACCATCCGGGTAACCTTAAGGACTGAATCTTGTCATGTCAGCCCGTGTAAAACAGTACAACCACAAGTCTGTAAAATACAACTTGGCTAAGTAGACTTATCGAAACCCCGGACTCATCTCACTGGTAGTGGATTGATGGGGTTATGCTATGGCAAGGGGGCCGAAGGGACACCAGTGGGGGGTGAAGTTTTTCCGCTTTCCTAACGTTGCGGGAAGTAGGAGCCCGAGCTGCGTTAGAGTCTGGGGAAAACATCCCGCGCACAGATGGGACCCATCGCAAATGGGCGGTCACCCATAATGTGAGATGAAAGAAAGGACTAGATACTTTGAAAAGTCACTGTGATGGTCTGCTCGACCACACGTCTAAGGAATCGTGTGGGGCAACGAGTTGATTGTCTCTTGTGGTGAAAGTGTACAAACTCTGCAGAGTCAAAACTATTCGAATAGCCGTGCCCACGGTCATGGGCAGACATGGGAACTTAACTGGATATAGTTCTATTTAAAAATGTTTGGAAATTGGGAATGGAAACTTGAAGGGCGAAGGACTGCTCTGGTTTGGAATTGTCCTGGGTGTCGTCCCAGTGGTACGTTAAGCGGCTATAACGCTGAAAGATGCCATATGGCGCAGATGCCATGTAATGGTGGATGGAATCTGTGTCAACTATGAGATCAACTTACCTTATAAACAAAAGTTTTGAGTTCAAAATTTCTAGGTCTCAGGAATTTTCCTATAATTGTATTCAAAAGCACTCTCCGCAAAATAAAATGAGCCCCAGCCATCCTTTGATAGCCATGCATGTAAAATTATTGCATTCTGTGTGTTGGCTTGCTGAGCACGGGGTCGGAGTGCTCATTCTCGCTCTTGCGATACAATTCAGAAACAGGAGTTCAAGAACACTACGCCTACGAGGAGGCCCCCGCCAACATCAACGGAAGCAAAGGCGCTAATTAAGGCGTAGGCCTCGGTGGTTAGGCATAGACAAGTAGACCCTAGGCGTTGTGTACCTTTATGTTGCCGGGACCCTGGGGGCATATATTGTACACATTACCCTACTGGCCGCTTGCCTGTGGATTTGGGTTTGCTTTTGCTGTATTTCCGCTGTGCGTATTTGTAATCATGACATTTGGCCTAGTCGGCCCCTTTTGTAAACTATCACCCGACGTGGTGCATTACAGTTTATGTAATATAATGGATGATTACGCGATGTATGAAATGATTCAGCAATGTACCTGTGTGCACTAACTACTGATCCAGGGATTAGTGCAGTGAAATACAGTAAGATTCGGATTGAAAAATCTGGGTCTGACAATCCACCACCTAACTATTTATCTAAATCTAAATCAAGTTTTATATTTTACTTTGTCAAATATTTCATAGCCCTTCTTGACTCACCAAAGTCAAGAATTCATTTTAAAACTCATCATTTTATGTAAGAAAAAGTTATCCCAAACCTAAAATTATCACTAAGCATGTCTAAGCAGTTCTATAAAACGTTCCAGCTAATACTAGTATACTAGCAGAACTATTCCATACCAGCCTTGTGCTAATACTAGTATTTGAATCCGTGTAACATGGGACTATGCATTGCGAATGTATTTTGCAAGTGTTTGAAATCCATGTTTCCTATTCTTTGTGGTATGAGGCTTATGTTTACAAATGTGTTTTGCAAATGGTTGAAACTCATACATAATTCTTGTAGCATGTGATTTAGGTTTGCGAATGTGTTTTGCAAATGTGTTAAGTCCATGTACATATACCTTGTGTCATGATTTCAAAAGTGTGCAAATAAATTTCGCAACTTGTTAGGAATCTTGATTGATCCTTGTGTGTATGATACTGTAACTTGCAAATGTATTTTGCAAGATTTGTTGAAGTATATGCACTTGTCAGGATAATCAAAACTACCGGTGTGTATTGCGCAGTACTACCGAAAATTGAAAGTACCGGCTGTGTTACGCTGTACTACCAAAAGTCGGTACTACCGGCTCTGTGTGTGCAGTACTACTGGACTTCAGAAGATCCAAAAAATCCAGAGGTACATTTTTTTTCCAGAGAGCATCCGCTGAAAAGACTTCATCTCCTGGAAATTGGAAGTACCGAGATTTGAACGGCAGAACTTCTGCATGAGTGGAGCGGTACTTCCGATGATTGGAAGTACCAAAAAATGAATGGCGGAACTACCGATTTTGCTGTTGTTATAGGGGTGGCCCCCACCTAAACCCAGCAGGCCTGTTAAGAGAGTGTAAGGCCCATAATGGGACATGTATAGTGACATAGGTACCCCTGAGCGAAATACTCATGTGTAGGGGTATAATTGTAAAGGCACTCCCCATGTGGATGTATATATGTAGGACATAGGCCATGGGGAAAGACCCGAAGCCATTCATTTACTCAACTCCCCACTACCATACTCTCTCTCTGTTTGGTCTGTAACCACAACAGCTGTAATAGTCAGTTTTTTTACCATTGCAAAAAGGAGTGGAAGTACCAGACTTTTGCCTACGTTACTTCCGAAAATCCTTATTCTTGTCCCCAATGACTAGTTTCGATGTGTGGGGTATAAATACCCTCTTGTGACCAGTTGGAAAAGGTGTTGTTGGACTCCATTTTATTTTCTTGAGCTAGTGTGAGGTCCTGATCTCAATTGTGCATGTGTTACACCTTGTGAATAAGGAGGAAAGCTCTAGATTGCATGTGTTGCATCTAGAGGTGGATTGAGTATCCACTCGAGCTTGTGCATTCGTTACACGTGGTAATAGTCAAGCGAGGTGCTTGACTTATTACCCTTGGAGTTTGCCAACTCCTAGATAGTGTTGGAGGTGTCGTGCACGGTGATCTTCTCAAAGAAGGTTGTGAGAAGACCCGGGTAAGTGTGAAGGTTGGAGCTCACCTACCCAGAGCGGGAAAGAGTTACCACTAGTGGATTGAGGTGTTTCAGCTTAATTCGTGAAGCTAGTCCAATTCGTTTGGGCTAACCTCAATGTGGACTAGGGAGACCGGCAAGTCTCCGAACACTACGGTAAAAAGTAACCGTGTCAATTGTTATTTGTTCTCTTGTACTCCATTATATTCAAGCAATTTATATTTATAGAATTAAATTGATTGCTTATCATCCTAAAATTACAAATCTTGACATAGACTTAAGTTGTTGATGCACTTAGGTAAACTTAATTAATTTAGGATTTATTTGTACTAAACCAATTTTATTTAAGCTTTCGTATTATATATTTGGTTTAGATAAATAGAAATTGATAATAATTAAAAGAAAATTTTTTAGACCGCCTATTCACCCCCTCCCTTTCTAGTCGGCCTCCTTGATCTTACAGCCTTCACATCAGTGCACCAAAAAAATGGGAACTAACCACAACTAAATCATGTTGATTCTATTATCAATACTCATAGTCATCTCCATATTTTGATGGAGCAAAAAGTAGCAAGTTTCAAGCCATTTGGTTTCATGAGGTAGAGTATGTGTAATCTAACCAAATGGATTTGTTAGCCATCGTGTGTGTGCGCACATGAGAGCCGAAGACTCAGTTTTGGCTTCTCAGTTTTTACTGTAGCATGTCCAAACTGAATAACACAAAGCAGAAAACTAAAACGGTGCACATTCTTTCGTTCTGCACCACATGGATTTGCCAATTGTGTTCTCGTTATTTTTTATCAATCATTGTGCCAACATGCATTAGTATCCCAATTAAAACATTACTCCCTTTATTTTTCATATGTACATACTGCCATCTTGTTTCAGGCCATTTGGTTTCACAAGGTAGAGTATGTGAAATCTAAACAACACAATTTTCTATTCGCTGCCATGGCTCTCATGATGATTGTATTATACATACCCACATCTCCAGATTTCAATGGAAAAACCGTAGCAAGATTCAGTCCATTAAATTTTCACGATGGAAAGTATGTGCAATGCGATTAAGTATTTGAATTCTCAGACAGCACTAATGGAGTAGAGAGTATGTGAAATCTAAACAACACAACTTTCTGTTCGCTGCCATGGCTCTCCATGATGATTCTATTATACATACCCACACTCATCTCCAGATTTCAATAGAAAAACCGTAGCAAGTTTCAGTGCATTAAGTTTTCGCAATGGGAAGTATGTGTAATGCGAATGAGTTCAGACAGCACTACTGGAATAGAGTATGTGAAATCTAAACAACACAACTTTCTGTTCGCTGTCATGGCTTTCCATGATGATTCTATTATACATACCCACACTAATGATTTCAACGGAAAAACCATAGCAAGTTTCAGTCCATTTAGTTTTCACGATGGGAAGTATGTGAAATGCGAATGAGTATTTGAATTCTCATACAACACTAATGGTCATGCTACACGACGCAATTACACCGACATTCAAGCATTCAGATAATTACGGCACTAATTACTGCATTCGGTACTAAGTACACTGGTTTGTTTGGAACCTTTGACGGTATAAGTAGACCCAATAACCCAAACAATCTAGTGGTATCCCGACATAGGATGGACGGTGATACCATGGGTGTAACTACACCTGGGTGTAGTAAATAGGCTATATGTTTGTGTGTGTGTGTGTGAGTTCATGGCCAATTTGGCCCCGACAGCACGGGAATGCCTCATTTGGCCCCCTTCCGCGCGTAATGCCTGGTTTGGCCCCCTCGTGTGGTTGGGGAGTGCGCAAGGGGAGGTGGCGCAACCACGGAGCGCACGAGGAAGGTGGCGCAGCCGCGGAGCGTGCGAGGACGAGGTAGCGCGGTCGAGCCAGGCGTAGCATGAGGGCGGGGCATGGAGGGGGCGGAAGCAGCAGCGGAACCGCGGGTAGGAGGCGACGCGGCGGAAGGAGGCGCCACCTCCTCCTCCCATCGATGTGCAACGCTCCCTCGCCGCGCTCCTCGTGCGTAGCCCGACCGCGCCACCTCCTCCTCGCGCGTAGCCCGACGGTGTCACCTTCCTTGCACGCTCTGCAGCCGTGCCACCTCCTCTCGCACGCTCCCAGACTGCGCCACCTCCCCTCGCGCGCTCCCCAGCTACGCGAGAAGGCTAGATCAGGCAATACGCATGGAAGGGGAGCAAAAAAGACATTGTCGTGCCAGGGGGGCCAAATTGGCTATGAGTTCTGTGTGTGTGGTGGGTGGGAGGGCCCGGAGGGTAAGGGCGTCCTTGTCACCATATGCGCTGTGGATGAGCTCATATTACATGCCCCTGTCATCTTTCTTTATCAGTAGTTGTTTTCTTCTTTTCTCCGTCTCTGTTTTTGGACGAATCACACGACAAGAGGCATAGTTGTTTTCATGCCTCGGCCTCATCCTCATCAGGGCTTGCCAATTGCCATTTGGATTTGATATTGCCATGTTGTGTTGCCGCATGTCTGGAGGCGGAGAGAGGGTGACCCAAAAGGGTTGCGCGCACAGTAGGTTACTCTACTGCTAATTCGTTTGTTCTTGTTTGGGGTGTACCCAAATGGACAACCTTTTATACAATTTATATTCGATAGTAGTAGTAGTAGTAGTAGTATGATTTTGCAGCGCACTGTTCGATCTTCGGAAGAAGAAGAAAAATGTGCACTATGACATTTTATAATCAAACAGCATGCTGTACTATTTTCAGCAAGTTGGATGAAATTAAATCATGTAAGAAAACAGTCAACATGTTGGACAATTGAGCGAGCCATGCGACCGATCATTGATCAATCACCATGGACAGACAGTATAGCTAATTAATTAACGGAAGAATGGATGCAAGTCAAAGGTAGCTAGTCACAGGCTCACAGTGCAGCTTCACACTGCATACAAATAGCCATCAGTGAAGTCTAGTGGTTTCTAGATGAAACCATCACAAGCTCGCTAGAATCACTCTAAGTTAGAACTACAGCAGGGTTAGATTAGGGTTGGATCGCTGCTTCGCTAGCATATTAAGGGCCTGTTTGGAACAAAGGAATGCAAAACAGAGGAATGGTAGGAAGCGCAGGAACGGAAGAAAGCGAAAAGCGGAAAACTACAGGAATACAAACCATAGGAACGAAAAATGTGGACCGTTTGGATTGCAGGAAATAAATAATGTCAAGAAAGTTGATTTGGGTCCTTTTCTTATGTTTCAATCGCCACTGCTGGCATCTTCCGATCGTGGGAATTTTTCCTTTGGCTCGGACTGGATGTTTCGTTTCCTCTAAAAAGCACAGGTTAGGGAAACTTTCCAAAGGAATTGGTTCGCTCAATCCTACGTTCCAAACGGCACAAACAGTAGCCAAACTGAGAAATCTTGTTTCCTGTAATTTTCCCATGAAAAACCTCCGATCCAAACGGGGCCTAAGGGGGAAATAATGCTCTCGACCTGAGCTACTGGATGTCTCGATCGTGTCAGAAAGCGCAGGCAGGCGGCAATCCCGTTGTCTCCGTGGATCGGCCGTGCTTTTGCTTTGCTTTTGTGGTGGTTATGATCGGCTCTTTCTCCTGCTCCTGGCGTTCGTCTTTTCCTTCTCCGTTTCCTCGGCCGGTGTTATATGGTGGCGAGCAATCAAGGGAGCACAGTGGCCACTTATGCCGACGATGATGGCGCCGTCCTCCCTATCCGCAGGGGACACCTGCCGGCTACCTCCCTCCTAAACCGGCCGTGGATCCGCCCAGGTTAACCGTAGCTGCTAATTCTGGGGTGTTCCACTGCCCATAGTTGATTTGATTTCAATGCCGCCGTTCTGATCTCTTATTTCTTAATTTTATCTTTTTTTTAGTATTTTGGCTTTTTTACTTTTTTTAATTTTTCTTTTTATTTACTGTAATTGGTATCTTTATAGGGAGGCCGTGGCTCCAAACATCAAGAATTTTCTTTTTATGTATAAAAAATGTATTGCTAACTAAGCCTGTACTAGAAAAGCTCTGAAATCAGAAGACTGAGATTGAGTCGAAGATAGAGACGCCAATTTGGCTGTCGGGTGAGGAGGAAGATCAAGACAGGGCCAGGCTTATGTTTTTGTTAGGACCAGTGGGAGTTTTCCTTAAGCCTGGGCCATCGTGTTTGACCGGAGCCTGACCCACTTGGACGCGGCACTTAGGGCATCTCCAATGGTTATAGCTAGCAACTAACTATAAGACTTCCACATCATCTATATAGTACACACTAAAGTTAGCATTCTAAAGAACTATCTATAAGGGCGTCCGCAATGGTAATAGCTAGTACTAGCTATATAGTCAGCTGACGTGGAGGTGAGAGACAAAAGCAAAGACTATTTTATACTGTTGGACCCACATACTCCTCTCTCATGTTCTTGGACTACGTGAAATAGATCAGCTATTTGCTTGTCGCTAGTGACTACTCTCTCTCCTACTTTTTCCTTGCCACATCAGATCTAGCTAACTAAATAGCCAGCTGTTGGAGACGCCCTAAGGATAGCTATTTGATGCTTACATGCACACACAGAATTTATGGAGGCTGCCTCGTTTGGCGCTATAGACTATCTCTAGAGCTGTAGAGAGCTGCGTTCTCTTTCTTCATTTAATATCTTCCACGTAGGACAGTTGATGACATGGACTCTCTTGTAGATAGCTGCTATAGACCCATTGGAGATGCTCTTACCGACTGTCTTTTTACTGTAATTGATATCTTTTGGCTACAGTAAATAAGTCCGATATCTTTTACTTTTTTGGCTATGATCAATAGGATATTAAGTCAAAACACGATCGAAAAATCGAAAAAAAAACGGATTATTCATTCTCTCTTTCCCCATACATCCAAAAAGAAAGAGAGAAAAATCTCAAGCCACACTGCTGCGGCCAATTGGTGGAGAGAGAAACAGGCAGACAGAGATGGGTAGGAATCTTTTAAGCGTACTGCTGGTACTTACCCACAAATCACATGAGCTGCTTCAAGACAGTGTGAAGTGTAGTAGTAGCTGAGAAAATACTACGTTTAAAAGTTAGGTATTATAACAGCTGCGAAAAATCGATTGGTTTCCTCATTGCCGAACAGGCCCGTAGTAGTGTAGCCCCACAAATATGAGGGCTACTACCATTTCGATCGGTTTATTGTAAGTGTAGTAGTCATTCGAAAAAATGTTTCCACATCGATTTGAAAATGTT
The DNA here is from genome assembly GCA_017311315.1 of Dendrocalamus latiflorus. Classification (NCBI taxonomy): domain Eukaryota; kingdom Viridiplantae; phylum Streptophyta; class Magnoliopsida; order Poales; family Poaceae; genus Dendrocalamus; species Dendrocalamus latiflorus. The sequence goes on along the minus strand of CM029665.1, from coordinate 3,614,767 downwards.
GCTACAGCACAAAAGATTATGGGTGCAACGTTGTATGCAACTGCTGCGATATGTTGTACAAACAGACATAACAAAACACGGCCTAATTCGAAACAGAGAAATCAGATAGAAATACGAAGAAATTGTAGTGATTTTCTTTTGCGGTAGTACATGTAAAATTTCTACCTAAATTCGTAGCATGAGGCGGCATCGGATGCCTAGTTGCATCTGCAAGCCTGGAGTAGTAGAGTACAGGCGGCGATTTGCAGCGTGCTTTGCGGGACAGTATGACTATGGCTGTTTTTTTTTTTTGCAGTGGTTTTTCGCATTTCGTTGAAATGGTATTTTTTTATCAATTGTTAACCTTTCATGAGATATTTACTTAAAAATAAAAATACTATTATATCTTTATAGATAATGCAAAAAAGAGATAAAAATATATGTTAAAAATCAATATATTTCAAATAATTTTTTACTTCTGATTTTCACGAACCATCCCTATCTGAGGCTCTGCTCAGTTAGGCTTAAAAGCTGTGGCTTATGGTTGAAATGCACTGTAGCTGGCTGAAATTTTACTGTAGCTAAAGATATCTTATTTAGTGTAATTAAATTTAAAAAAATAAAAAATATAAAATATATGTTACATCATCTCGGATAACACAAACGAATATAAGGAAAAAGAACCAGCAAAAAAGCTTAAAAAAGTAAAAAATTATAAAAAACGGAAATTTATAAATAGTAAAAAATAAATTAAAAATTAGTTGAAGCTGAAACGAGCGAGGTCTGAAACGGCCGGAGTCTGGCAAGCTGTGTGATTGTGGTGTGTTTGCAGGGCGCGGATTCTCTGACGTAACGTCAGGTGACGTTGGGTCACTGACGTGTGGGCCTGCGAGCCGTGAGGACCACGCATCAGTGACCCAACGTCGCCTGACTGGATGCAGAGAATCCCGCTCGGTGTTTGCACTGGATGCAGAGTTTACTGCAGGGAGGTCTGGTCAGGGGCAGTGCGGAGTCCGGACGGCAGACAAGCGCGCACACACAGTCAACAATGACGTGAAAATAACTCAGGGCCCTGAAAAAGAGGGCCAAGTTCCCATGCATGTGCTGTGTCCACCCCCTCCCTGTACCCACTCATATTTCCGCACCAGTATCGGCCTGTTGCACCGCTTGGGATCTTTTTTGTGATTTGTGTGAAGCAGCCTCGGTGCCTTCGAAACTTCAGTGAGTCGAAGCAAACACTTATTTTTAAAGTGGTTTTTTAGTGTCTTAAATATAATTTTAGACATTTTTATTTATTTTCTCAAGGGGAACATTGTACTGTAGCCCATGTAAATCTAGTTTGATTTGTTTTTTTCTTTTTTCTCTCTTTTTTTCTGATATAGACTAATTACTAGTGTAATAATAAAATTAATTAGTTGTATAATCGTATGATGTCATGATTGTTGTTAGGATTTACTATTTAATTATCAACGTCAAATAAGCCATCATTTATCTTAGAGGCAATTCAAACATTTGCTAAATCAATCCAGCCAAAAGCTCCAGGTGAACCAAAACCTCCCACTTTCAACCGTTTGTACTTTCAGTCGCTACTATTTTAAAGCTAAAAACTCCAACAAAAGACAAAACCTCAAGTCGTTTCATACGCCCCATTAACGTTGTTTTCCATATTGATGAGCCCAATAAGAAGTATTATGGCTAAGGTCTCCATTAAAATGCAGGGGTTTCCCTGGCTTCTACAAATATTGAATTATTTGGTACAAAATTTATGCGTTCTAAATAGGCAAAAAAACTATATATAGGAAAAAGGATTTGTATATGCTACTCTATTTAGCAAATCCTAACACCTTGGGCAATATTGTTGGGGATCTTTTTTCTCAAAGCTACTCCAACATTCTCATGTAACCATTATAGCTTATTTGCCGAATAATACATTGAGTAATATAGTGTATTATCAAAGCTAGCTATTGTAAAACTCGTATTGATAGTGCATTACTTAATAGTAATATAAGATTTAAATAATAAACAAGTTGTGCTTTTGGAAATTCTCATTTATTTCTCACGGAGAATGTTGTATTGTAGCCTGTGTAGATCTAGTTTTATTTGTCATTTTCCTTTTTTTCCTATTTTTTTGATATAGACTAATTACTATGTAATAATGAAATTGATTAACTGTGTAATCATGTGATGTGATTATTGTTATTAAGATTTACTAGTATAATTATTGGCATCAAATAAGCCATCATTTGCCTTAAAGGTAATTCAAACATTTGCCAAATCACCTCAGTCAAAAACCGAAATCTCGAGTCGAATCAAACACCTCCCACTTTTAGTCTCTTCTACTTCCAGCTATTACTATTCTAAAACCAAAAGCTCCAACCGAAAGCCAGAAGCTCCAGTCATTTCAAACGCTCCCTTAATGTTGTTTTCCATATTGATGAGCCCAATAGTAAAAGAAGAGAAGTGTTATGGCTAATGTCTCCATTAAAATGCAGGGGTTTTCCTATCTTCTGCAGATATTGAATTATTTGCTGCAAAATTTATGTGTTCCAAATAAACCAAAAACTATTACAACTCTATATAGGAAAAAGGATTTGTATATGCTATTTAGCAAATGCTAACACATGGGGTCATATCCAAGAGCCAAATAAATATCCTAAAAAGAACGAAAGGAAAAAAATCCCATTGTTTTCAAAAATGCATTATACAAGTACTAGAAGATCGTTAGGGGTCTTTTTCTCTCAAAGCTACTCCAACACTCTCATGTAACCATTATAGCTTATTTGCCTAATAATACATTGAGTAATATAATGTATTACTAAAGCGACTTATCGTAAAACTCATATTGTTAATGCATCACTTAATAGTAATATTGTAGCACCCTGATATTTTAGAAGAGGCCATTAAATCCTAGTTAGCCCTAATCTATTGAATAAAAGGGGCAAACTTTTATTTCTTCTCGAGCCAGCTGCCAACAGCTTCTTTTCCCTCAAGTTTCTCTCTCCATCTCTCTCTCGGGTGGTTGGGCAAGGGAGGCGGTTGTATCGGCGACGGCGGCAACATCGGCGGCAAGTGGTGACCGGCATGGAGGCGCGGCACTTGGCCGTGAGGCGCAAGCGGCAACGTGGCATTGGCTCGACAACCCGACTGCAGTGAAGCAGTCGATGGTGGCACAACAAGTCGAGCAGCAGGCCAGGCGCGACGTACGGGCGGGTGGTGGTGTGCAACCAGGTGGTGGTAGTGGCCGGCGTCAGTGTTGGCCGTTGCACAGTACTGGCATGGTTCGGCCAACCGTGGGCATGACCAAATCGCAATTTGCGTGTGGTTTTTTAGTGTGAACGGGAGTTCATGATTTGCTGGGCCGATTTGGGTCATTCGATCAGCTGAACAGTAATTCACGCAGCGAAGGCTTAGCGAACACGAATTTTCCTGGCCGATTGCACTTTCATCTGAGTTTCCACAAGTTCATCTTAGCTTTGACCTGATCCGCCTCCGTTCCATCTTATAGGTTTGCAAGCGGCCTTTGAGGGATCGTTCAAGCAATTGCGCACCTTTGATCCTTTGTGTAGCAAGTCCGTTGAGCGTGCTCAAGGCAAGTATCTCGCAGACGTAAACTTTTTCATTCCAAATACCACATATTTCTATATTACTTGTCACCTTTGGATGGTTGTCAACCCTTGTGTGAGTTATGTTATAATATCTCCTTAGAATAATTCTTATATCACTATTATCGTATTATCATTCCACATTGCTCTCATATCGGGAATTATGTCTTTCCATTTTCAATCTTAGCAAATCCTTTCACTTCTTATAACATTATCTTAGCCTTCTCTTAGCCCCCTTAAATTCACACTACATAACATGTTAGCAATATAACAGTTACCTGGCCTGGGGTTATCCACATATAAGGAAGATTTCCACCCACCTTGTAACGTACAGGGGGCCGTACACTTTCATTACTCAGTAGATTACATACAGTCGAGGACAGTGTTGTGCCTGACTATTCTCGTATAATCGGGTATTTGGGAAGTAATCATCGGTGCCATTGCCATAACTCGCTAAATAATAATTATCTTTGATTCCACTGTTCCTGTTGTCTCGTTACTCAGGATAACCTGTTAACAATATAACAGTTACTTGGTCTGGGGTTATCCATATATAGGAGAGATTTTCACCCGCCTGGTAACGTACGGGGGGTGTACACTCTCGTTACTCAGGATATTACACCCCGTCTGCGGTTATACAGTCGATGACAGTGTTGTGCCTGACTACTCCCGTATAATTGGGTGTGTAGAAAGTAATCACCAGTGCCATTGTCATAACTTGCTATATACCAAATATCCTTATTTCCACAGTTCCTGTTACCTCTATCTCCATTCGGTATCAGTATTTTCAATAACCTAGTTCCATTGCAATTAACCTATGTTAATTACTTGTTCGTATTATTTGTTCTTTACTTACTGTGGTGTGACCGTTGTTGGGTACTTGCTGAGATTTTCAAATCTCGCGCTTACTATTTCCATTATTAGGTAAAAAGCCAGTGGAGAGATGGCATCATACATGGTTGGAGTACTCGAGTTTTCAGCATTGTGGTTTGCCACTAGTTTGTTGTTTCATTTGTTCTTCATTTGGTTAGAAGTGGACCGGTCCCATGTTTCAAACATTTATTTTAGTTTTCGCTAGTTCTTTAATAAAGTACTTTTAAAGTTTTTAATGTCCTCGCGATTTCTATTATCGCCTTTATTATTTACTTTTTATTTTGGCGATGAAATTACATAGTAGTATCTTATATTGGTATATGAGATGCTAGAAATATAATATTTAAATAATAACCGAGTTGTATTTTTCAATCCCTGGTGATATGATAGAAGGGCCACATGATGCAACCAATATAATTAGTTATGGGTACTAAGGTCCCGCTCATTTTGGCTTGAGCTTCCAGTTTATTTTTACTATTCCATAATTTCGTCTTTTCTGGCTTTTAGATTTTTTGAGCTTTTTTGCCGGTTCTTTTTTCTATATTCATTTGCATTATCCATGATGGGATAACTTGTGTTTCCTATTTTTAAATTTTTTTAAATTTAGTTACACAAATAAGCTATCATCAATTTACAGTGTAATTTCAGTCAGTTACAGTATAATTTCAGTCATAAACTAGTTTATTTTAGCCCAAACATGTGACACCTAAACCAAGTGGATGTAAGAAAATGCCACCATGTTGGTGGCTGACAACTTTCACCTCTCTATTTCCGTTCTATTTTTTTTTCATTTATCCCTCTCAGTGAGTTCTACTAACTGCCGGTGAACTCCAAAAGAGGGCAGTAAAGTTAACAAAGGGGCTAAACTAATGATCTGTTCTAAACAGCTTTTAATTTTTAGATATCATCTTTTAAATAAAATAACTTTTGAAGGTAGTTTTTAGAAGTTATTTATAAGAATTACTATAGAAACCGTTTTAAGTAGAATATCTTCTTAATATAAATATCTTTTACTTTCTTCATAGCTCTCACAATTAGTTAAAGCAATGGCACTTACGAACAGCGCCTAAAGCACCCTCCAAAGCATCTATTAACAGCCGGTAAAATAGAGCTCCAACACCAAAACCTCCCACAAATAAAAAAGAAGAAGACCAAACTGCTGTGGTACAAGAGGAGAGAGAACATCGCAGAGAAAAAGAAAGTCCAAATAGCAGAGTAAAAGATCTACGAAGTGGGGGTGGTATCTTTCCCTAGATTTTCTTATTCCCCCTCCTCTCTCCCCTCACCTTCTTCCCCCGTCACCATCTCCAATCCATTCCCTTCACCTCCTCCTCCTTGTTCTTGGTTTCAGCTTTCAGGGCAGGGAGAAAGAGAGAGAAGGAGAAGCAAGACAAGAGATAGATTCGATAAGAAGGGAGTTGTTTGGTGTGGTTTGTTTTGGAGTTTGTGTGGAGATGGACCCCAAGTTTCCCCCACCCCCACTGCTAAACAAAACGGAGCCCACCACGACGACGACCACCACCGCCGCCACCTCCACCACGAGCGCACAGCAGCAGCAGCTGGATCCCAAGCAGTACCACCACCCGCACCAAGAACACCGCCACCAGCTGCAAATCCAGGTCCACCCGCAGCAGCAGGATGGGGGCGGCGGCGGTGGGAAGGAGCAGCAGCTGCGGGTGGTGGCGGGGGAGCGGAGGGTGCAGGGGCTGGGGCCCAAGCGGAGCTCCAACAAGGACCGCCACACCAAGGTGGACGGCAGGGGGCGCCGGATCCGGATGCCGGCGCTCTGCGCCGCGCGGATCTTCCAGCTGACCCGGGAGCTAGGCCACAAGTCCGACGGCGAGACCGTCCAGTGGCTTCTGCAGCAGGCCGAGCCGGCCATCGTGGCCGCCACCGGCACAGGTACTATACCGGCGTCCGCGCTAGCCTCCGTCGCGCCCTCGCTCCCTTCCCCCACCTCCGCTCTCGCCAGGTCGCACCACCACCACCACATGTGGGCCCCGCCGGCAGCGTCTGCGGGGTTCTCCCCGGCCGGGTTCTTAAACTCCGCCGGCGCCGGCGCGGGCAGCGCCGACGCCGGGGTTATGGGCGGGCTCATGCAGCGGATGGGGCTCCCCGCGGGGCTCGAGCTGCCGGGCGGCGGCGGCTCGGGCGGAGGGAGCGTCGGCGGGCACATCGGGTTCGCGCCCATGTTCGCCGGCCACGCGGCGGCGGCCATGCCGGGGCTGGAGCTCGGGCTGTCACAGGACGGCCACATCGGCGTGCTCGCCGCGCAGTCGCTTAGCCAGTTCTACCACCAGGCCGGCGTCGCCGGGGGCAGCGGGCAGCTGCAGCACCCTCACCAGCATCACCATCACCAACAGCAGCAGGAGGACGGGGAAGACGACCGCGATGACGGCGACTCCGACGAGGAGTCCGGGCAGTAGTTGGCCGTTGATCCATCCTTGTGTTTCTTGGTGTTTCTCGAGGAGGAGAGAGAGGAAGGAAGGAGAGAGAAGTGTATGCATGCAGCTATGGGATGCTTTTGTTACTGTTGGGTTGTTGTTCTTGGGCTGTGGTGGGTTTTTATGTCGATTTGTTCCCGTGTTGTGTCAAAACTCAAAAGAGGCTTCTTGCTCCGGGGGCTTGGTGGAATGGATCAGGATCATCCTCAGCTCCTACTCCCTGGATGGTCACCCGACTCTTCGCTGAGTTTAGGTAAAAGTTCAATCTTTTTTTGCATTCAACAAGACAACAACCAGCATGTCACATGTCGGGATCTTTGAGAGGGTTGACTCATGAGCTTATGTATGGATGTTTGTCATATGTGCATACTGCAGGTGTATGATAGCTGAGAGCTGCATGGATTGGATCGTTCGCCCTTGAGTGAGTGCCTTATTTGTTATTGCAAGGTGTGTAGATATTCAGGTAATTTTGCAGTTAGGGAGGCGTTTTTTATGGGAGTGATGATTTGCATTTGAGCGATAAAGATGATGGCCGGCAAATTTATCCTCCTCAACAAGCTATTTTTGCAACGCAAATATGATACATATACATTTCTAGAACCCTGATTCTACATGCCTACTTGCTTCTTCTTTTGTGGTATGCCAATGATCTGTTACTGATTTCAAGGTCTCTGATTGATTTTTTTTTGCTGTGAATATACACACCCAACTGTTTGGTTGATTTATATGGTAGTGTTTTAGTAGATTTCTTAACTAGGAGGAACTGTCTATTAACAGAATGAGATAGCAGAAAGATCGAGAGATATGTGTTCATAGTCGTATTTGGTGAAGTGTGTCTAATATTTCCATATTCGGTGTTTTGGACTTTCAACGCCTCAATACTCAATTTACAGCACACGATAATATAGAAAGGCAATGCCGTTTGATCCGGAAACACAGTTCAAAAACTCGGCCTGTCATAGAAACTGGTGCGATGATGGCAACGCAAATTTCCTTGAAATGTTGCATTTCTTGAGTGCCAATGGGATGGAGCCTAAAATATCTTAAAAGTTGGAAATATCGGGGTAACACTAAATTTAGCTAGTTTTGGCCTTTTGGTGCGCTCTTTTAATCTGTACTACTCTCAAACACCCTGCTCAACTTCTACCTTTGTTGCGTATTTTCTTGTCATGAACCATGGTGAAGATCACTAGCCACTATTCTCAACAAATGTGGTAAGGAGATGGCCATTTAGGTGTACAGCATTAGGGAAAGCTACATAGCCCCGCTCGGTTGGGCTGAAAAGCTGTGGCTTATGGCTGAAATTGCACTGTAGCGGCTGAAATTTTACTGTAGCTGAAGATGATTTATTTAGCGTAATTAAATTTAAAAAATTTAAAAATATGTTAGCTTATTACCGACAACGCGGACGAATACGGGAAAAAAAGAACCGGCAAAACTTTTTAAAATGGCTTTACAAGTTGAGAGCACTACAAAAACTTTTTTTCTTTTCCCTGGTGAGGCAGTAAAAGATAAATTACTTGAACAACGTACTGAAGAGGGCATTCAAATAAAATGGCTTTACAAGTTGAGAGCAGCAATTTCATTGTAGCCATTGAGTGAGAACAAAAAGGAAAAAAAGAAAGTGTTTTTTTCTGTGGGGGCAACATGATTATGCTGGCAACTGTAGTTCCCCATGTTTATGTGTACTTATTTCTTAACGAGTGTTTATTTATCACGACTGCAACTGCTGGCCTGGCTGTCTGCTCAGCTCCCCAGTGGAAAGGTTCTAGTTTGCTCAAGATTGGGAGTGATACCCAAGTTCGTGCTGTTTGCATTTCTCTTGTGTTTGCATGGAGTCCATCCATGTTTGCTTGTTTTTGTCTTGCTACATTCATTTATGAGATCTTCCATAAATGTGAGGCAAAGCACACCTATTTGGTACCCGTTGGATCTTGCCCAGTTGCCATAAAACCGAACTGCATGAGGTACTTAGATATCGTCAGGCACATGGTGGGCTGTCAATGGTGGTACATCAGCATTGTCCTATCCTGAAATGCTCCAGGCCCTTAAAAGATTTATGTTGCTCATTTGACTGAGTTATTTCTGGTGGTAGTGACTTCATGCTCCTGTTTCTGTCAATGGTAGTGACACCATGATCCCATCTGCCCTAGTCACATTTATTTGGTGTGTCATAGCCTATCTGAAGAGTGCCTAATCTCATGGATAAGCTCACATCAACCCGTCAATTTTTGATATTCTCCTCCATGCTGCTTAATCGCATTGGTTTGAAAATGTGAAGCTCAACACTCAAGCATGGTGATGATATTTGAGATGACCATACAGGATGCGACTTATGTTTAATATTGCCTTCATTCATTGGTGGTATGGTAATTTAGGGCCTTAACTTTTTAACACCACCAGCATTCTAATTTGCAGTGCATCTGTGTTTTTAAGGTTCTACTGATAGTACGTACTGGTGCCCTTGCTGCCTCCTACTTGGATTAGACCTGGAAGCCGACAGAGTCATCCACTTGATTTTGGTGATCATATTGTTACTGTGTCATAGTGTTAGTATCCTCTGTTTGGATTGATGATGATGTGATTTTGGTTAACTTATGATGCTGGAATGTAGTGCATTAGGATCTTATTTTAGCCACTGCTCCTGTAAAGCGTACCGTGCATCTGTGCAGCTATGAAACAGAACCGAAACATGTGCAAACCTTGGTTGGAGGCTGCATATCAAAGGTAAGTTGGTGCCGATCAAGGGTAGGGTGTATGATTTGAGCGTGCTTAGCTATCAATGGCTAGATCACTTTTTTTTAACGCATTTCGCACAAGTTTATTATTAGTGCATGAATCATCATCACCGGTGGTTGAATCTGAAGGTGCCCTGATTGACATGCGAGCCATGCAGCCACTTAAAATACTGGCAACCACTGTGGCTTGCACCAGCCACCTTCTTCCAAGATCATAGTTTAGATTAGTGTGTGTCGACAATGTCATGCTCGATGAAACGCAAAGAGTCTTTTCTCAAAGACCTCTTATCTTTGGCACAGTCTCCAGTGGGGGATCACTTTTGTTTCATCAAAAGCGATACAGGTGGGTACGTGGAGATGCCAACGTCTGTTTCTTCCTGAGTGGCAGCTTTATTCTGCTGTGGCTTTTGTGTTTGTCCAATCTCGTTTCAAGCTTTGCCTTGCACTCCTTTGTCAGCGCTTTTGCCTGGAACTGGCTCTGTTTCTCAACCTCCTAGGTTATCTTCTCTCTGTTTTGGGTCCGGCTCTTTTTTGAGATGCTTGATGCTTCACTCCCCTGGAGAAAGAAAGTGCAGGCTTATGACTCATGAGCCTCTCATTTGGTACTCACATTGTTGATGAGGGTTAAGAGGAGAATTATTGAGAGTTTAGTGTGCCCAATAATGTTGGAATTCAGCTGAAACTTCTGTCCGGTAATAAGCCTGTGTGTCTGTCTGTCTGTCTGGTGCTATGCAATTCTAGATCAAGGCCTAATTTGGGGTCTAGGACTTGTGTGTGGATTGACATGAGTTTAGTTTGCTCCATGGGCATGGAAATGGGAAAAATAATAATGGGATGATAAGATTGGAATCTTGATAACAGCAACTAACATTCCTCTTGTTCGCTTGAGAGGTGAGATCGTTCGTCATCGGATCATCCACATCCCGTACGTAGGGTGGGGCCCGCCGGAATTTCTTCTACGTTATCCTTGGTCGCTGCTCATCCGATTGGATTTGGACGTTCGCCTCTTCCATTTTTATCTTCTCTTCTTATTTTTCTTTCTTCTCGTCCCTTCCTTTAAATGTCTCCCATCTTTGCTCGTCTCACGAAGACGACCAGTTCATCTAGTCCGGATTAAAGAGAAAACATAACTCGATACTAGGAAGCACAAGGGAGTAACAAGCCAACTTCACTGCCGGTTATGTACGGGCATAGATAGATAGATAGATAGATAGATAGATAGATAGATAGATAGATAGATAGATAGATCTCTTGCGTTGCATCAGGCAGGCAGGCATGGGCACGGCACGCCCTTGGTGCAGCTGGGAATAAATGATGCTTGCTTGGATGGATCACCTCAGCTTATGAGCTACCCTGAACCAACCAATCACGCCGGCCCGGTAGTCGTGTTGGATTCGTCGTCGGTTGCAACTGCTCCTTTCTGCACGTACCGAAACAAAATCAAAATTTTAAAATCAATTTGAAATTTTATTCGGATTTGATTTCTTGCAACCTGCTACATCGCTTCCTTGAACCATTTTCGTGCAAGCACTATTCACGAACCGAAAATATCACCGCCGTCTGATCTTCTCGCCACCGCCCCTTCCTGTCACTTCCCGCCGCTGCCACGCCCCTGCCAACTGGTCAGAGCCTGTACCACCCCAACCTTATCGCCTCTTAACATCCTCTTAACTGCACCAGCAACACGTTAGCCAACCAGCAAAGCCCGCCACCGCTGTAGCTCTTCTCGCGCTCTCTATTTTCTCACGGCCGACCACCCCATAGTCGCAACTTTTGACTACCGCCCGAGAAGCCAGCACACATGCCGACCTTCTTGTTGCCTCTCCAAACCATGCCAAGCCTTCCCAACCCCTACCGCCGCCGTCGTCCATTTTGCTCTCTCTCTCTCTCCCTCTCTCTCTGCTCTAATCCCCTCACTACCGACCTAACACGCCTCTAACCACTTTTGACCGTCGCAATGCTGCGCCTGAAATAGCATGTACCTTCCCTTTGCCAGTAGCGTCGTGCTCTCCCGCACCTTCCTGACCCCTGCTTCGCACCGTCGTCACCTTAGCCCCGCCCTTGTGCCGAACTGCCATGGGACGGCTATAAAAGCCCAAGATCCCCTCCAGACATCGCATAGGCGTCCAGTAAGCCACCACCACACCTCAATTGAGTTTTCAACCGGAGCCTCGCCGGCGACCACCTGAAGACCTCAAAGTGAGCCAAGTTTCGATTCCGCTTATTCAATCAATCACATTCCAATTGCTCTCACATGTAGCACCTTTAGGTTTTCACAAATACCACTGAACCACTGCCTTAGCCCCTCGAGCCCCTTATTGTGCTGGTGACTAGCGCCGTCGCCTGACCTTGAGACTTCATCGTGGACAGCTTGGCTCAGCCATCCCTGACCCAAGGCACCACTTCCCTGAGCTTCCTCTAACTCCAGAGATGCCCAAATCCTAACGCTATTATCCTCTTAACTCATTCTTAAGCCCTGTGCCATTCAAACATCCCGAAGAGAGGACCTCGCCGCCGGCGAACGCCACCTCCCCCCAGCTGCCGTCGAACCCCAAAATGAAAACCCCTAGACATCAGGAATCCACCCATGGTTGTTGATTGATGTTTCAACCACGGATTCTCCGACCGCCCCGTCACCTGAAATCTCCAGTTGCTCCCTTGCTCTTCGATCACTCTGCCACTTGAAGTCTCCAACCACTTTGTAGTCGAGAGAAACTTCGATCGTGCCGCTTTGAGTCTTGAGCAGACCACTCGGACGCCGTCCGATGCTTCTAAGTCACTCGTACGCCATTCTATACCCTTAAGCCACCCAGACGCCATCCAAATCTCGCAGCTACTTGGTCATCGTTTGATCTCAGTAGCAACTCGTACATCGTCCGATCTTTGTCGACTTCGCACTTGGCTACTTGGAGTCGTTACGACCATGTTGTGGCATACAGCCATGTTGTAGTTTATGACCACGCTGTGGTTTATGACTGCGCTGTGGTTTATGACCACACTGATTGCTCAGTCTCAGTAGTCGTAACTCAATTACAACCACGTCTTCCAGCTTCACCAATACCTCCGACCACCCGAGTACTCGTAAGGTTCTCCGAGTACAAACAGTAAAACCCGCGATGAACAGTACCAAGCCGTTACTGTTTATGATACCCCAAAATGCTTATATACATCTATTTTGACCGTTTCAAACTCGTCTATCCATTCCTCAACTCTGTTTTTCATACCAAACTCCTATAATCCCCAAACCCATTTTATTTAGTTTTTCTGGATTTTAATTCTTTATTTTATTTCTTTATTCCCCGCTCAATCCTTCGAGCACGGAATTAATTTTGTTTCTTTTGCTTTGCGCTTGCACACGACATCGTAAACCAGCCGGTCCAGGAAAGAGAAGCTCAAGTTCAAGCTCAAGAATCAGTAGAATACATTAGTCCGCAAGGCAAGTCATATGTCTTTGATTATGTTGAATCTACATGCTTTTAATTATTTATTTATAAGTATTTTCATTATGTTACTTACGCACTGTTATTTCTTGTGCAATAAATATTTAGAATGATATGATATTAGTTATGTTCTACCACATGAAAAAGCCATATTTTATTTGATGGCCATATTCACCTTGATAAGCCCTAATAATAATAAATAACTATAAAATATACCATGGTAGTTTACGAAATTCAACTGCTTTACACTAGTAGTGACGGTGCCGCAGTGCACTGGGATATTTATTTGTGAATGGTTAGTTGGTTGATAAAAAGTAATGACTGGAACCTTATGCTAAGTAAAGAACATAGTAATTGCTCAACCACAAGCATTGACTTGTCAAATCTGGTTTAGCAACTGCTCAAATCCATTGAATATATACTATATGGATATAATATACTGTTCCAGAAAAGGGAACAGCTGGTGAAGTATATCATATGGAAAAGGTAAAACTATACTTTCACAATGGTATGCTCCGCTGAAAGATCAAGCTCCGTTTAAGTTGGTTTTGGTGTTAATGACAAATGATGTTATGAGATTTTGATGACAAATGCTTTTATAATGTTTTGGTGATAATGACAAATGTATATATGAGACTAATATATTTGTCTAAGTTTATTTATGTTTAGTCTCATTTGGATGGAAAGGTGAAATCAAAGAGGTATGCATTCGAAATCACTCTTTCATATACTAATGCATTCCTAGATCCAAAATATAGATTGAACTCCTCAAATACTCCAAAATAAATATGTACATATGTCTTTCTTTATATACACTTGTATGCACACATTTAGAGTAAGCTCTCTATATATTTTGGAGTTTCATGAGTATTGATCCATACTTCTTTTAATATGCATTTTTTGGATCTTTACTTTGAAATACATTCTTGAGTATATATAGCTTGTGTAGTATATATACTCATGTGCAATCGGGTTGTCATTTAACCTCTCCATTATGTGTTAATGGTTGGATGATTAATGACAACCGGATAAGTAAGCGTTATTTAAAGCTTATCTTGGAGTATACATTTGTTGTGTACATCTTGTATACTCGCAAATCAATTTTATATCTCATTATTTGTTGAGATTGTCATGAATTACCAAAATGGTGAAGTTTGGTAATCGATGACAATTGTTTTGTGGACTAACGGTTTCCATGAGTTGGATGCAGAGGTTAGGTTCCACAAGTGAGAACTACTTGGGATGACTTCATGTGTTGAAGGTCATCATTCATGTGTTGAAGGTCATCAAGTCAAGATCAAGATAAAGATAGCTTCATGAGTTGAAGGCTATTAAAGAAGAAGATGGATTCATGTGTTGAAGGCCATCGAGAAGAAGACGCATCATAAGTTGATGCATTAGGAGATGATCATGTGTTGATCATCAAGTGAAGTCCCGTCATGTGTTGATGGAGTTAAAGAAGTGAAAGATGCATCATGAGTTGATGCATGACGAGAAGATGACCCAAGGCAAAGGTATGGCTAGGGCTAAGGATGTGTTTCTAGTCTTTTACCGGTCTTGGTGTTTGGTTGGAAGACCGGATTGCTAGTATAGGTTGCCGTACTATTAAGAGGGGCCATGTCTAGTAGTTTGAGTCTCTTCATGTGTTGATAACTCAAACCTCACTTGCTCTAGCTCATCTCAATATGAGGCTTATATTTGCGAATGTGTTTTGCAAATAGTTGAAGCTCATGTGGTGAATCTTAGCAACATGGGACTATGCATTGCAAATGTGTTTTGCCAGTGCTTGAAGTCCATGTACCTACTCCTTGTGACATGATCTAAGTTTGCAAATGTGTTTTGCAAAAGTTGGAGATCATGCATTATCCCTTGGCATGGTCTAAGATTGTTTGTTACTATTTCCTTTGACATTAGACCATGGTAGTGACTCTTTGGATGTCTTTTGATTTCTGCATTGATCTAATATGTTTGAGATCATACAAATAGATGGCTTGTGTAGCCCTCTGAATAAACTTTTCATAGAGTCTAAAATCACTCAATTCCGACATCGGAGTCAAAAGTTATGACCTGGAGGTCTGACCGCCCGTATAATGGCGGTCAGACCTCCCTTATAATGGAGGTCAGACCGCCATTGTAAGAGAGGTCTGACCGGTGTTGATATGGAGGTCTGACCGGTCCCGGCGGTCTAACCGGCTGTGTAACGGCGGTCTGACCGGCCAGCGATAGTTTCACGTGTTGCCCGGACCCTTTTTTCCAGAGAGGGACCGGTTTGATTTTCTGAGGGGTGGTCTGACCGGCCCTATGTGGGCGGTCTAACCGGTCCTGGGGGTCAGACCGGGTTTTGTGTGGCGGTCTGACCGGTTTTTCAGCTCAACGGCTAGTTTTCTTGTGACCGTTGGGAGAGCGGTAGTTCCGGCCATTTTAACGGCGGTAGTTCCGGCCCTGGGCTGATTTCAGCATCTCTTTCCTCCAACGGCTAGTTTTTTGGTGTGGGGTATAAATACTCCCTTGTGGCCGGTTGGAGATGTGGTTGCTTGACCTATTCCTGAGCTCTTGAGCTAGAATGAGGCTCTCCACTCAATTGTGCATGTGTTGCACTTTGTGAGAGAGGAGAGGTGTTCTAGAGTGCATGTGTTGCATCTAGAGGAGGACTTTGTGTTCGATTTGAGCTTGTGCATTCGTTGCACGTGGTGAGAGTCAAGTGAGGGACTTGACTTGTTACTCTTGGAGTTTGCCGACTCCTAGACGGCGTGGGAGACGTCGTGCGCGGTGATCTTCTCAAAGAATGTTGTGAGAAGACCCGGCGAAGTTGTGAAGGTTGAAGCTCACCTACCCGGAGCGGGAAAGAGCTATCACTAGTGATTTAAGGTGGAAAGCTTAATTCGTGGAGCCAGTCCGATTAGTTCGGGCTTACCTCAACGTGGACTAGGGGAGACCGGCAAGTCTCCGAATACCACAGTAAAAAGAGAACGTGTCATTTGTGGTTTGTTTTCTTGTGCTCTTTTTACATTTAAGTAATTTACTTACTTAGCATTATTTTGATTACTTGTAAATATTGGATTGCAAACCTTGACCTAGGTTAGTATTGTTAGTGCACTTAGGCGAATTTGCTTGTCTTAGGCGCTATTTGAGCTAAACCAAATTGACTTAAGCTTCCGCATTGTTTACTTGGTTTAGGCAAATAGAAAAGGTCTTTAATTGTTAGTATTAACTTGAAGAAAATTTTTAGACCGCCTATTCACCCCCCTCTAGTCGGCCTCCTCGATCTTACATCCGCCCTGTCATGCCACCGTATTCAATGACAGGGGTATCTAGTCTAACGGGTAGAGGCTATATAAAGAACTGAGCAATGAAACAACTTTGTTTTCTCAACTCAGTCGTGAGGGTTGAGGAATCTTGTGGGTAAAGTTGGGCAACTCTGCAGAGTCATAATATGTGGTATTCGAATACACCATGCTTCCGGTAAATGAAGTTGTGTCTAATGGATGATTCCAATAGCGAAGCATAAATAGATTTAGAAATAATTTGAAAAATGTTGAAGTTTGGTAATCGAAATGTTGAAACCCCAAATTCCTTAAGAAGTTTATGATTTGTTATTTTGTGTTTTAAAAAATAAAATATTTATAAATAAAATTGTATCACAAATACTTAAACAAAACCATTATATTTCCATCTCTTAAAAATCCTAGCAAGTAGCTATATAGTGTTTCCCATGTGACTTGTTAAGTATGGTTGTTGTACTTAGGCTTGATAAACTATTAATAGAAGATGCTTGGGAAAACAATGAAGGAACCATTGGGGAAGGCTTTGAAAATCCCTACAATGTAGACGATGCTTGGTGTTAGGGTTTATTCTGCACTCAAGCACGCGTGTGGAGTTCTTTTGTATTGTAATATAATTTTGGGCCGTACGCCCCGTTGTGTAGGACTTGACTGATAAGCCTTAATATAGTAATAAAGTTTGTTTTTTATGTTTAAGTTTGTGATGATAATGATGTACACTCATCTACGATATTCACAACTGAATAATTCTAGACAGTTGCGAAGAACAACTCCATATAAATATGGACGTTACACGTACCACGACGGACGGGTCACTTGCTCGACTCACTGACCTCGCCGAGCCGAGGAGCCACGGCGCAACGCGGCACAGCGGACCGAGTGTACCTGCCTGACCCATCTCATGTGCGCCCGACGACGAAACCCAGCGCGTCATGGCGTCCTTCGGCCAGGTACGTCGGCACATACATGGCCCATGGCCGCCTTGCTGGCTTGTACCTCCTTGGAGCAGCATCCATGTCCATCGGCCGAGCTCCTCCACATCACCAAGCTCAGTACATGTTCGAATCGACCGCCTCTTGTTCCTCGTGCCAAGATGGCCTGCGACTTCATTCAGATCCGTGCAAATGGGGAATGAACATAAACTACGCTGTTTCTGATCTTGCATCGTCGGATCAGCCAGTAGGCTGTTCGCAAACAGCGTGGTGCTCCTGCCAAATCTGGAGTTTGTGGGCAGCAAGCACAGCACTTCAGTATCGTACAGATTGAAATTGAATACCAGCACGGCGAAACTGACAGGTCAACAAAGTCAAGTACTACCTGATTTGTGATTGTTATATCTGTAAACCCTAATTCACAAGTTCACAACATGACTAATACCATCAAAGGACTCGAGATTCGAGATTCTCCATACCTGTACTGTCCAGTGAGATGATTAGGTGTTGGGGGGGGGGGGGCGCAAATCATGTACTGACGATTTCAGTGTCCTGTACAAATGTCTCTTCTATAAACTCGAGGGCACAAATACAAAACAACTCCCACATTTCAACTTGATCTTCTAGCTGGTTAGGTATTCTAAGGCTAAAGGGGAAAATGGGAGCCATGGCCTCCAAAGGAATGGAACAAAATTTGTGCAGCATTACACAAGAGGTGAACATGTACACAAAATGGTGCGACCCAAGCATGTTATTCGTCAGGGCGGTGAATCTCACCCATCATGATGCGGTTACTGTGGACCTTGAAGCCAAGAAGAGAAGGGTCAATGTGCTTTCCTTTCTTCGTTTTCTTCTTCGCACCCTTACCACCCAGACCGCCGTCTGCGGATTCGGAGGCATCGTACTGCAAGGCAGGCTTCTTTGTGCTCTTCAACATTTCAATGAATGAAGGACCGGAAGCATCTAGATTGGTGATCTGTGGCATGCCGAACGTCCCTGTCTCTTTGTTGGTTGAAACAGGGGCTTCCACAGCCTGGGCTACCGAGGTGACTCCAGATTCCATCTTATGCTCTGCACAACAAGATTACTACATCAAAGGTTTGAAACCAAGAAAATACAAAACTAGGATAAATTGCAGGCCCTATTGGAATCCTCCCATTAGAGCAGAAAGCAGAACACTTCTGGTCGTTCCTGACTGTACAACCGATCATGGGCTATGACAGGGCTCAAACAAACAAACCATCATAGAGCCAGCAATTTCCCACTGCTCAACTACTAGCTAGTAACAAGTGGAATTGATAAGGGAATGGCCATACAGTGATCTCCTTTTTGTCCATTAATAGTGGACTTCACCAAAGGGTAGTTCCCGTCGACTATTCTAGACATTCTCATACTTAATATTAACCCGATTGCAAATATAACAGTTTCACTGCATCTGCATGAAACACAGATAGTGTGCACAAGGCGTACCATCAGAAGATGCATGGCCCGCCTTCTTCAGCCTAATGGTTGAAGACAGATCCGACGACACTGCCTGGGATGTAGCAATGTGTTGGTTCGTTGTGCGCTTTAGCAAGGAATGAGAGCTCCCTTTTGACACGCCAGTATCAACCCTGCATATGAAAAATAAATCACATATATGATACAAAGATTTGCCCTAGAAGACCAACCAAAATGTTGACATGCACCACTATATGTGCACACACCAATGATAATTTGGACAAAACATCAAACTGGTTCTCTGAAGATAAAGGATGAACATTGTATGGATATACATCAACAAAGTACTACAGAATCACAACTCTTGTACAGAAACAGTTTGTGGATAAGTGTTTATAGGCAATGGAAAACCTAACAAGAATCATAGTACAGATTAACATTAGCTGATGCTCTAAGGTAATTAAAAATCAAAAGTTGGAGGTTTGTGTAAATAAAATATTAGAATGGGCATTTGTAAAGAAAAAATTGATCGATGAAGAAGTTTCACTGTGAGGTTTAAAAAAGGACAAATAGAGTGGTGCAGCTACAAAGTTGAGAATAGTACCAGTTGCTAACCGCTTCTTCAGTAAAATCATTGTCATTGCTGGCCAAGTTCGCACTAGAACCCTGCCTTTTTCCCCTGGGTACCTCACTGACATTCCCAACCAACTGATTGGCGGATGCACTGCCACCCATAACATCTGAAAAGTCTCCCCTTTGAATATCAAGCATTGTCCCAGAGCTTGATCTAAGGCTCAATTTTCCACTGTTCTCAATACTGGTCGGTAAACTATCTAGATTTGCTGATGCCTCCTGCCCTGTCTGCCCTGTTTTTGCAAAAAGTGACCTTTCTGAAAGTGAATCATCAAAAGGCAACCTATCCACAGGTGATCTTAAAGGGTTATCTGCAGCAGTCTGTGCAAAGAGTAAAGAAGGGTCTTTACGTCCAAATGATGCCTGCACTGGAACATCAGGGAACCCCTGAAATTGCTGTGATTGAAGAACCATTCTCTGATGGATCATATCACTCAAATCTTGCTCTGTGTTCCTTTCTTTGTCCATAAGTGATGCCCATGCATGTGGGTTGTCGATGGAAAGGTTCATTTCCACATTCCTCCTCTGCTTCTCTGCTTCAATTTGAAGCTGGCTGATGCGTGAAGATTCTATAAGGCTATTTTGCAATTGTCCATTGGCATCTGTCCAATGCCTTTCCAGCCTTCCCATGTGAGAACCAGAAAGCTGCTCCTGAAGCCTATGTTGCTGGGGATGAACTCCTGAAGCAAGCATAGGCATTTGGCCTAAAGAATATAAATCACCATGTGTTTCTAACTGACCAAGGCCATGATGGCGTGCTAGGGCATTTACAACTTCTGGATTTGGCAAAGGAGCACCACCAGGCAGAGAGCCAGATCGCTCAAGGGAGTGAATACCTTGACCTCCCCTATGCATCCGCTCATGCAAAGATAGGCTTCGGTCAAGATGATCATGGTGCTCCAAGGATGAGGATCTCTGAAGGGATTGCAGAAGATCGAAATGACCAAGTCTAGAGGCGTGACCTTGGTTTGGACTGGTCCCTGAGCGGATAAACTGACCAGATTCATCTATTGGCCAGACCCCACTCAAATGCCTTTCTTCCTCCCTGCTTGCATGTTGCCGTAGAGCATTGGCCAATTGTTGTGATTGGAGTTGATCATGGTGAAGGCCTAAAAGAATTTGCTGCTCCAAAGGAAGCATCTGCCTCTGATTTGAACGTGAGAGAACATCCAACATATCATTGTGATGCTCCCTATGAAGGTCATGCCCAAATTTTGCTTGAATGAGTTGTTCAATAGCTGCATCATGCTGCCTTTGAAAATGATGGGGCTGGTTATGCAAGTCATTCAATACTTGTTCCCTAAGTAAGACTTGATCGACTATGTTAGTTGGTCCAAAGTTTGAACTCTGCAACTGTTGCTGCAACATCTGCTCGAGAATCAGCTGTTGCTGCTGCTGCTGTTGCTGCTGCAGCAGCTGGGCTTGGCGCTGCTGCAGCTGCCTTTGGTGCTGCTCTTGCTGGAGCTGTTGACGGCGCTGCTGTTGTTCAAGTTCAAACTGAACTCTAAAAAGGTGCTCAACCTCAGGAACCGGTTGATTACTAGACTGTCTGTGTTGATGCAAAGAATCAAACACCTGCCCTCTGAATGGTCCAGGAAAATCCAAACTGTTACGAGCCATCAACTGCTCCTGCAGTTGCTCCCTTTGAATCTGTTGAAGCAACAGTTGCTCCTCCAAATTCAAATGATTTAGCTCGGGTTCAACTTGGAGAATTCGACCTGAAATGTTTGCATCATTCATGCTGTCCAGCCGCGCAAGGTTAGCAGGCCATTCATCACGCACAACGGGAGCTTCATTCATCCTGTTAAGCTGCCCATGTCTAATGTTTACAGGTGGAATGTCCTTAGGGGCTGTAGGCTTGGGATTTCTCCTCTCGTTTACACCAACAACATTTGATGAGAGAGGTTGCTTCGGATGCATCCCTTCCAGCTCAGACCAAAGTAAGCCAAGAGGACTCAGTTCGCTCTCTCTCGGGACATCATGCTGGGGCAAATTGGCTTCTCCCACCCCTGGATGGGGATCACGTGATGTCAACTGGAAATCTGCACAATCATTATCGATATCCCGTACAGACTGACCCATGCTGCTATTAGACCTCTCAATGTACAACACTTCTGCAATAAGTTGGCAAGAAAAGAAAAAATGAGCATTTACCTGAAAACAAGCACAGAGTGGACAAAGGGTTGTGAAGAAAAAGATGAGAACCCTGAAAATGAAGGAAACTAACCTTCAGCGTCCTGATTCACTGTTTCAGGAATGTGCTGCTGACGAATATCAGTGTTTGCTGCAGCCTTTTCTGTTTCGGGTGCAGGAAACCAACTTTTATGCGACTTTACTGATGTTTCATGGTCACCACTTTTAGAATTAACAGCATAACTTTCAGAATCCCATTTAGACATTTGATCACTCTTCCCGAAAGAACCAGAAGTAGGAAGTGCATCTTCAAAATTATTATGTACAGAATCCAGAGATTCAACACTTTCACCACGGGATACAGGTGGGAGAGATTGGGGCTTCTGTCCAAGGTGTGGCATGACTTCAAAAAGTGGGCGGAAAGGAGATTCATCTGGAGCTTGAGCTAAACGGACAGGTAAATCCAAACCAAAATATCCATCTTCATACCAGGAGATTATATCAGCACCCAGAAATGGACCCTGCACCCCTCCTTGGGGATCCAGATAATATAAGGTCAACTCCTCTGGATAACTAGCCTGGCCACTAGCTTTTATGTCTATGTCACTGTTTTGGTACAGCAAAGGGGGTTGTGGAGTATTGTCAATGTCTGGTACATTAAACAGAGTATTTGAATCGTCAGGTAGCTTAGCACTAAGATCAAGATCAGCACTTGACTTGACTTCACCAAATTTTGTATCTTCCCGAATGCCAGAGAGCCCATATTGATTATTGGGTGCATTTTCCTCGGTAAGTTTCTTTGATGGACATGTAATACCACTTGAGAACATCCCTTCATCGTATAAGGCATCCTTCTCCGAGATTATAGCAGCAGATCCTTCATGACCCAACCCGCTAAACACTGCGGCACCTTTATCCTTATTGCCATCAATACCACAAGCTAGTTCTGAAATAATAGTTATCTTCAGATGATGACGAATAGGAAAAGAAGAAACCATGTGTCTGGAAGTAATATATGCAATTTACGATCTATAAGACACAACTAACAACCCATGATGTGCATACCTTCAGGCTCTGTTTTTCTATCTTTTTGGATTCCGGTTGTATTCATCACTTCACTGCTGATGACCTTGCCCTTCCTAATATCTTCCAGAACAGCCTATGAAGGGCACAAGCAGATAAATATACAGGCAAGTAGTGACAAAAGCTTACTGACATGCAGCCACCATAAAAGTAAGTAGGAACAAAATAATGATGGTGTCACCTCTTCATCAGTATCGGGCGTAACAAAGGCTAGTGGTTTAACAGAAGTAGGGAGTGTAATGGAAGGAACTTCCTCCAGCATTCGGTGCCCATCATCAAAGGATGACACCGTCTTTTGTTGCCTGTATATATCAAGTAGTTTCCCCCTTGGGTAGCAAAAAGTGACAGCAGTTGTCGCACACCTCCCATGCACAGGTGGAGCACCAATTGGTCCAGCAGATGATGGCCGGTTAAAGAATGGAACTGAGCTGGAGTTTGCCCTGCCTCTTCCAGGGGCAAAACCAACGATGGAGTCCTTCACACGTCCTTTCTCTAATCCAAATCCTGGAGCAGCACGGTACGGCGCTGTCCCGCCAGAATGACTCTCTTGCCGGTGACGAGGTCTCCATTTATCACGGGAGTCTGACTCAGGCAGCAGCCTTCCAGAAAATGTATGTTTTTCAGCATGGGTTTCATCCTTTTCTGCATCAACCTTCTTTTCTGATCTGGAGTCCTTCTCCTTGTCATCAGGTCCCCATCTTAATGACCATTTGCCATCACGCCGACCTTCATTCCCTGAATTGCGGGTGGAGCCATCATTCCACCTTTCGGATGTAAGAGGTGCTCTTGAATCATTCGTGTCCCTGGCAGAAACATTGTCAGATCGACGATCATTTTTACGATTCTCC
Source organism: Dendrocalamus latiflorus (assembly GCA_017311315.1). NCBI lineage: Eukaryota > Viridiplantae > Streptophyta > Magnoliopsida > Poales > Poaceae > Dendrocalamus > Dendrocalamus latiflorus. Next base: position 3,591,341 of record CM029665.1, on the reverse strand, counting down.
ACATCTCTGTCCATTTCCTTCTTGCGCTCCCTCCTCCCAAGTAAGCTTGTCTCCCTCTCCTCATCAAGCCAACGAAGACTGCTGTCAGCATCAAATACATTCCTCCGGCGTTCTTTCTTATCCCCAGTCCCTTCCAGCATCCTCACTTCCTTCTCAGCAGGTTCAAGCAAGGACCCATGAGGTGCTGAAATCTGCAAACGAGCGTCCTGCGTAGTCAATACACACTTGTACCGTCGACCAATAAACACCCAGTAAAATAACACCTCCTTAAAACTTCTCACTACAACCACACATCCGAATGGATAAACGAAGAGGACACTGACACAAACCTTTGCATCAGTCGGCTTGGAATAAAGCCACTGAGGGGACAGAGGAATGATGTTTTCCAGGTGCTGATGATCTGCATAGCAAAAATTTCCATGGTTAACGACTCAGCAAGCCATGCTATCTCGCTCTCTTTCTCACACACACCCTCACACTCCCGCCAACAAGCAAGCATGCAGTGTCACGCAGGGAGGCACACGTGCACACAGGCAAACGCACACTAGCAAGCAATCCGTAACCAAATCCTACATATGGCAGGGTAAAAGCAACATATCTGCCATACTAATTCCTCAGCAGCTAAGAATAAAACGAACCGAGGCAACAATGATGTGGTTTCGTGGGGGAATAGTCCGGACCTTTGGATTCGTCGACGAAACCCATGGCGGCGGCGGCGGCCCTATCCTCCTCGATCCCAAGCGACAGCCCATCTGCGCAACAACCACGCATCAAATCGAATGCACACACCAATCAATCACACAGATCTGAGCCAGGCCAATCCGCGGGCGCGGCAGATCGGATCTTCCGCGGCACGGGGAGCGTGGATCGGGCGGCTCACCTTTCCCGAGTGCCGCGAATCGATCCAGCTTCCTCTCGGCCATAGCGGCCCCGCGGGATCGGAGCGTGGGGAGTGAGCTAGGGTTTCGACGGGGTGACAGCGGCGGCGCGATCCGAGTGGGGGCGCGTCGACGGCGACGGCGAGGCGAGCGGAGGGGAGGCTAGGGTTTTGAGAGGCAGGCGCGAGGTCGCCGGAGAGGAGGAGAGGGAAAGCGGGTTGGGTTGGGTTGGGTTGTGTGTGTGTGTGTGTGTGTGTGTGTTAGGGGAAGGCTTTTTCGCTGCTCTTTTCGATGGCTTCGGCTTTTGCGTTTGCGGGCGTTTGGTTTGGAGATAGGCGAGCGAAGGGGGGGAGGGGATGACGACGACAGACTCACCCAGAGGAGAGAGCCTGAGCATGAGCTGATGGGATAAATAAAAAAGGGGCTAAGCGTTCATGCCCTCGTTTTTAAGCGAAATGGTGATTTTTGCTCTTATTTTTTAAACTTTGTGATTTTACCCTTGTGTTTTTGAACTGAAGGGGGAGTCTGCACCTATTCCGTTAAAGCCAGTTAACGGTGTTAACTTTTGCACGAATAGACAAGTTTGCACATGTGATTTTACCCCTGTTTTGTTAGAGAACTTTGTGATTTTACCCCTATTTCAAAATTGAAGTTTTGACATATTCGGTAGGGATGTTGTCAACAGAATTAGACACAAATTTATGCATTCGTTTTATTAATATAAATCTGGACAAAATTTGTCAAATTTTGCAAACATCACATTCAACCATTAAATGTAGAACCATTAAATGTTCTTGGTACATAATGCAATGATAGTATAATGATCCAAAACACCTGTATAGGACAACTTTTCTTTCGTTCCATAAGCTAAATGCTTAAACAACACAAAATACTCAAATTGTTAAACTACAATGACAATCCTCTGCAGTTTGGGGGACATCATCCCCATACAACCCAATGACAATCCTCCCAACGTTCTTCCCGACAGGGTTTCCAATGCTTATGTCAAAGTACACCTTGTTTGTGATTTTGGACTGAATTTCTGCTTCCTGCATTTGCATGCAAGAACTGCATCACCACCATGAAGACGAAGTGTACATTTGGAAACCATAAAAATCGATATAGAATGAGTAAACATACAGCGGGTGCAGCCATAAAAAGTGGCATACCGCACACACCAAGGTGAAACCCACATTGTCAGTAACATACAAGGGCATATATGTTCCCTCGCATCACACCGATAATGACTAATGTATACACATATGGTCCCTTGAAGGTTGCCAGTCCAGAGCCCAACGGGCTTCCTAGGGTCTGAAGATGCAATTATTATCATAATTTTTAGAAAGACAAATCGGTGGTAAAACCTCCATTTGCAGTTTTGTTTCCAGAAAGTTGAGATGGTGGCTTAATTTTCACATGCCTGTACATGAATGAATCTTCACGCGCAAAGGCACATACATGTCATTGCAATTCAGCGGTCTTATTAAACTGGAGTACTAGTAGAAAAGGGGAGAAAAAGGACATATTGCTACTTGATTGCATAAGCTAGACAGAAATTACCAACAGAAATTACTTGATTGCTGGATCTGGAGGATGGCGGCTGGATCCGGTGCCGCTGGAGGACGGTGGCGGCGAGGCGGCGGCGAGGCCGGGGCGCTGTCGTCGGCCGGGAGCAGAGAGAGGGAGGCCAGCCCTGGCGCGGGCGCGGGACTTCACGGGCAGAGCCGCGGCCGGAGGGGGCACGCGGCGGCGGCAGCGGAAGGGCGGGGCGAAGATGGAGGCGGCAGCGTCCCGGTGCAGGGTGGGGGCGGAGGAGGAGGCCGGTGGCCTGGTGGGGGCAGAGGAGGAGGAGGTCGGCAGCCTGGTGGGGGACGGAGGGGCGGTGCGAAGAAGGAGGCGGCGGCGTCCCAGTGCAGGGTGGAGCGGCGGAGGGGTCGAGGGGGGTGGAGACGCGAGAGGGAGTGGGGGCGGAGAGGCGAGAGGGAGTGGGGGCGGAGGGGCCGAAGGGGGCGGCGCCGGAGACGCGAGAGGGAGTGGGGGCGGAGAGGCGAGAGGGAGTGGAGACGCGAGAGGGAGTGCGGGCGGAGAGGCGAGAGGGAGTGCGGGCATTTTTGTCTTTTCACGTGGGCATCTTTTTTTTAACCATTTAATCCTCCAGTCTTAACAGTCTCACAAAATAGGGGTAAACGGAGTCTTCATTTCAAAATCGCGAGGGCAAAACCACAAAGTTAAAAAAAGTAGCGGTAAAATCACATTTGCAGTCGAGAACAGGGGCAGAAACACCAAATTCCCAATAAAAAATCATACAGTTGTATTTTAGTGAACTGCTTTTTCTCTTGTTTATTTCTTTCTTTCTGTTATCGTTGATGGCGGCTGGAGAAATTGGTTGGATTTTTTAACTTAAAACTAATTTATGTTTATACTATCTACAATAACTAGTTTTTAAACAGTGCATTTATTTAAGATGGGATCAATAGGAAGATTATAGTAAAAAGAATATTGAGTTCAGTTGTACCGGCCAAAATCGTATGTAACTATTTTCTATATATACTATCTCTCGTAAACAGTCAGAATTCAAATATTTAAACCATAAGTCATAAGCCATCAGCCTCAAAAGAACACACCCAATATTGTTATTCGTGGATGGAGAAACTGCTACCAGGAGAACTTGGTCATACACGGTGATCTTATATCATGGAGTACAAGGTCGTGCCGCATAGGTTTCTTTTGAAATATGCATTTGAAATGCTTTGCCCCCATTAAAATTAGGGGTCTGTCTATACATGTATCGATTAGCTATCGGTTTTTTCTGACCATTGAATGAAGAATCAATGTACCAGATTTTCCATCCACACATACACGTAGGCGCATACCAATTCCGTTCCCCCCTAGGCACCACCTCCTACCTCAACCAGTGCCTAGCACGTCGCACCGCTAGCCTCTGCCACCTCCCACCGTAGTTCCTCCTTGTCTCCTCTCTCGCGAGCCTTTGTAGCCAGCCTCGTCCTCCATGCCTTCTCCTCTGACGCCTTGTCGGCATCATCCTCCCTTTCCCTCATTGCAGTTGCATCTCCTTAATATAAGGAAAAGAAGGATGACATCTCGCGGTGCATGTGTTCAGCGGCGGTGACAAAAGCAGCTTCACCAGAGAGGAAAACAACAAGCTTGCCAGAGCACGAATCTCCAAGCCAATCCAAAAGGTTAGAAATTCGACTGTTTTACAATCAAAATCGTAAAAATATTGCTATATCTATTGCAAGGCATAGTTAAGTGCAATCATGTGCGCAACTTTGATTTGAGCATTTGAGGACCAAATAAACATGAACATATATATATATATATATATATATATATATATATATATATATATATATATATATATATATATATATATATATATATATATATATATATATATATATATATATATATATATATATATATATGACGCTGAAATGAGGCACCATGGTGTTTGGGCACCAAGCCTGCCTTTAGATTACTTTTAGATGCGTGCAAGTGCAATGATATATAATATATCAGTATGAAAGGTCTTAATCATAGATGCAAAGTCTCAATCGTGGAGCCTGGGCTATATATATAATTAGTATACGAGTATACCTAAAGTGATAAAGGAGTATTTCGAGTTTGTTTAGGTGGTATATTAGATGTGGGTGTAATTACACCCGGGAGTAAAAGATATTTTTCATATATATATATATATATATATATATATATATATATATATATATATATATATATATATATATATATATATATATATATATATATATATATATATATATATATATAATTCCTAATGACATGCATCTAAAAAAATTATGTTTTAAAATCTAATTGACAGAAAAGGGAGAGAGAATTTCCTAATATATGTTTTGCAGTGTCATTGAGCAAATTGTCCTTTAGTTTATGGCTTGAAATAAAGCCTTAACTGGCTAATTACTTTCAAACTAGCCTGACACATCTCAAAATAGTATATGTTTTGTTAGACTCTACTATACTATTTTGTTACATCTCCGTGAACAATATGTTATCATCATACCTTAAAATCAATGAACATGGTGGACATCTTTATCTCTACCCCTCTATAATACACCAAAATTTTCTTTACTAAATCCACCCCCCTCAACCACCCCCACAGTCGTGCCTAATCTAAGTCTACCCATATTTGTGTACTAAAGTAATCCAACTTCATACAAATGAATGGCCTGGATCTCTCCTCAAGCCTTCTTCTCTTACTCATTGAAGATCCTAAGGCTAAAATCATCCGGATCATGCACATCATTGAACCCAGAATCCCACCCCGCGCCCACGCACACGCCCCCGACGCTGCCCACGTCGTCTTCTCTTTTTCCGGCGGCGGCCTCGGCTCCTGCCTCCGTCAAACAGTGCTCTCTCTGGAATCCAGATTCCAAAGAAATAGTCGAGGAATCCCCCACGCGCCCATGCACACGCCCCCGACGCTGCCCACGTCGTCTTCTCTTTTTCCGGCGGCGGCCTCGTCTCCTGCCTCCGTCAAACAGTGCTCTCTCTGGAATCCAGATTCCAAAGAAATAGTCGAGGAATCCCCCACGCGTCGGCGCCTCCTCCTTCCCTCCGCACCCGCCGCCGCCGCCTCCTTCTCTCCCCACCCCGCATCTCCTTCTCCCCATCCCGCACCGCCTCCTCTTCCGCCCCCCCACGCCGGCGCCTCCTCCTTCCCTCCCCACCCGCCGCCGCCTCCTTCCCTCCCCACCCCGCATCTCCCTCTCCCCATCCAGCACCGCCTCCTCTTCCGCCCCCACGCGCCGGCGCCTCCTCCTTCCTTCCCCACCTGCCGCCGCCGCCTCCTTCCCTCCCCACCCCGCATCTCCTTCTCCCCATCCCGCACCGCCTCCTCTTCGGCCCCCACGCGTCGGCGCCTCCTCCTTCCTCCTTTTCCTTCCCTCCCCACGCGTCGTCTCCTCCTCCTTCCCATCCCACCCCGCATCGCCTCCTCCTCCCCTGCCCTAGGGTTTTGCCGGTTTCGCGTGGTTGCTCAGATTCCGGTGGTTTCCTTCAGGCGGCTGCGAGCTGGTGGCATGGCGGGATACCCGGAGGACAACCAGCACGCCATGAACGGGTACGAGGAGGAAGAGGAGGTGGAGGAAGTGGAGGAGGTCGACGAGGAGGAGGGCCACCCGGGGAGGCGGGGAGGGCGAGATGGTGGCGATGGCGTTGGCTATGGTGACGCCAGCGGGGAGGATGGGAGGGCCGCGGCAGCCGGTGACTCGTCGGGGTAAGCGATTTGGGTGTAGGGTTTTCTGTTTGCTTTTGGGTTGGAAGAAGGTTGGGGGCTGATACATACTTGTGGTTTTTGCAGGAAGATTTTCGTCGGAGGCGTTGCTTGGGAGACGACTGAAGGTGAAAGAGGATTCTTGCTTTGTTTTCTACAGATAATTTCCGTTGTCTAGGATGATGTTACGTTAGTTCAAGCATCAAACTAAATATTGCGGTTGTTGTGAGATTGGATGCGGCTTGTTGATAGAAAGTGTTACAAAAAGGAAAATGGTGGAAACATGCCATAGCATCAACATAGCAGTAGGTCCAACATAGCCAGGATCTAATATATGGCATTTTATACATTGTGAAAAGCAGTGTTTTGTTGTTGAATGCACTTTTGTAACAATTTATATGAGTTAAGAAGCTTCTTGTCCAACACATTGATACAATACATCATTCTGAAGCTGTTGAAGATGTTTTGCACTCTCTTTTGGTATTGTTCCTTTTCATTAGTTCTTTTCTTATTTCTTTCATGTTAAACTGGTTTAGCACCCAACTTTTGGCACCCTTGCATGACAGAATCGCTTCTCTATTTGCGTTTTGAGTTCAGTTGATATGCCATTACTATTCAAAGATATCTCCTGCTGCACAGGGCCTATGATATTTTACTTCTCCGGGAACTCTACAGAGCTTAGTACTGATCATGACATTTTTATTGCCTTTTGGTGTTTGACATACTGCAGCTGAAAAGCTTCTTTGAAATTGTTAGAAAAAATGCTGCCAGTTGTACTCTACCTGTATGGAACAGGAATTAGTTCCTGTTATGCATACATACACGGTTGCACAATGGATCAACAGTAGTTGTTCTAGAGAACTGCATAAGTTTTTTTTTAGAATATAATTCCATTTGTTCTTTTCTTAGCGTACTGACTCGAACGCCAAAGAGATAAAGAGCAAGACAAAGGAGTGGAATGACAGAATCAAGAAAGACAAAGTAAGTGAAAATTTTCCAAGTATTTACCTAATTAATTATTGTATTGTTACTATTCGCTGGTCTGGGGGCTGGGGATCAGGTTAATAATTGAACGCTCCTTTTATTTTCTCCTTGAGCATTTGGAAGATCCTCTGCTGATAATATCAACTGTGATGTGACAAGTAGCACTTTCCATATCTTTCTATTGAAAATTCGCTATGAATTTACTTGTTCAGATGCTAAAATGGTCCCTTTGTATGCCAACAGAAACAAGACCAGCTACGTTCAGCAGCCAGACAGAGGCATGAGGTTTGTCTCTGTGTGAATGTGTGTTTGTCTCTGGGTGGATTTCTTTGATGAAAAAATTGGTCATATACCCTCCATTTAGATGGAAATTGAGGATTTACCCTCCTGACCCACGTGTTAGTGACTTATGATGACCCCACGTGTCATTGAGACGTGGAGGGTAAATTCTCAATTTCCCAACTAAAGGGAGGGTATATGATCCAATCTCCCTTCTTTGATGGGTAGGAGAACTTTGCCTGAGAACTTGGGAGGTTGCAATTAATTGTGAGGTAATGGCATGTATATCAATTGTCAATCTAGGATGAAGTTTTTCCTTGGATCAGCTTGGATAATCTGCTTATGTTGGCATGCACCTTTTTCTCTAGGATATTTGTTTTGTTTGAGCAATTGCGTTTTTTGGTTGGGGGGGTGCAGCTCTAAATACTGATTGTTGGTACATATCTCTTAGGAGGAATCAACATATCTCTTAGGAGGAACACAATTCTTTTTTGTTAACAAGGATGCTTTTTTATATACATCTCTGGATGATTGCTTCAAATGTAGTTGTTGTGAAACTATGTATAGGTGGCCTCAAGTTTAAACAATGTGGGGATGGAGAAAGTCGTCGGTGGGTGAGTCCAATGATGTTGTCGCCTCCTCAAAGGATCAGTCGTTATGTGACATTCATTATGTGACAAAAATATTTGGTTATACAATATATGAGACGTGAATCTTAATGAATCTGATTGTTCGTTTTATTTTTTACAAATTTTATCTTGTTTTGTATTTTACCGTAGCGTTAGCACGGGCACACTACTCGTCTTCCTAGTAGGGAAGTAATATGATTGTCGACAATGATAATAGCTGCATGGATGTCTAGTACTTGCGCGCTCGCTAGATGTGTTATTCATCAAAAGGAGCCTAAAGGAGATTTTTCTGTACATTAACTTGGCCCGGTGTCCGGGTAGGTATCACCATCGCCATAACCGGAACCGGACCCTGAACTATGGAAAGGCTTTAAACAAAAAGAAGAAAAGTAGGGTCCAAACACAAGATGTATTTAAAAAAACATCTTAATATAGTTCCACGATAATAGAGAGAGGAAAAAGGAAATGAAAGTGAACATTTTTTTCCCTGCTATTTTGTTTGACTGCCATTCTCTGTTTCGTAACAAAGAGACTTTCAGTGAAGTTATAGGTGTCATTTTACCATTATTACAGTATTATTGTACCAAAACCTGGAACAACTACGCGTGGAATCACTTCATTAAGCCAAAGAAGGTAGGTGTATATGTAGTAATTAACATTGATCATGAGATGAAGTTAGTCCTTTGTTCTTCTGGGTTACGACTAATAACTTTTATTCCTGTTCTAAAGTGCTATGACTTTTGGCTGAAATAGCATAATAACGACTATTAATTTTTTTGATGTATTTAATTAAAATAAAATGAAGGAAAAATAGAAAAATAACGTTATATCTCCCCAGATAACACACACAAAAAAGAAAAACCGCACATTAAAAAAAGTTAACACGTTGCAAACAGCTTTTATCTTCTAGAAGCCAGAGGCCATCATTGTTTGGAACGGAGCCTTTGTTTGCGCTTTCAAGATGGCGGCGAATGGTGGAGACACCAACGCGGATGACGCACACGGTTTTAGATTTGAAAAACTATTTAGATATCCAATGCAGGAGGAGGAAACCCTAGGGATCGCCAGTTGGTGGAGGCGAATATGACCGCACAGTGGCTGGGATGAGCCACGTAGTGAATCTCCCAATCCCTGGTGCTAACCATAGATCTGATGTAGGAGGAAACCCTAGGGATCACTAGTTGGTGGAGGCGGAGATGACAGCGCCGTGAGGTGGTCGAGATGAGCTGCCGTCATCATCGGCAGCGGCGGTGGCATCTGCTATAGCGAACGTGCCGGTGACCCTGACATCCTTGCCCAATTCGAGAAGGTGGCCGTGGACAGCGGGGTCCCCCTCCATGGGCGCAATCGCAAAATCCTGCGATGCCTATTGAGCTGTGTGTGCATGCGCCTTTCTTTGCTTCGCGCTCAATTGCGTTCGTTTCTCACTCGCCTTACGCTAAGAGAAGAGACAACATTGCAAGTCCGTGTGGGGTGCTTCTTAGAGATGCCGACGACCACACTCGCCATACACCCACTTCTCATGTTCGCGTTCAACTTCCTGTAGGTGCGAACGATGCACCCACCGATTCTTTATAAGCTCATAAAAGTGTACTTCGAGGGATTAGTTGTGCATTCACGTGCTCACATATTGCTTTGTTGTTGTCTGGCCAATGAAGGTGTCTTTCTCGTTTGACGTGGCTATAGAGGTTATGAGCTACAAGATTGTGTACCGCATTGGTGCAACCATCTGGTCAATTGACCTCTAGTGTTTGGTAATTGCATGAAATAGTGGTGAATTGGACCTTGTTAGTCGATGCCAGGTTTCACATGGTCCTGCTATACTTTTGTTGCCGTGTATTTCTTTCGGTAAAAACTATAGTACTTGGGATGTGCTATGGAAAACTGGAAATGGTTTGCACAGTTGAGATTGCTCTCTTCTGGTTGCGTTAAGACACTGATTTAATGCTTGAATAACTTGAACCAACTAATCCTTAGCTTCTTTGGGATCAAATTTTACGATGTTCAGAGCATTGTGAAGTATATTTTGCCTTAAATATCTGTATGGCATGCAGATTAAGACTGGAAGCGTTGCAATGCTGGTCCCTTTTCTTGTCCCTTTAATAATATATGATAAATTTCTTCTTTATAAACAGTGTTACTGTGATTTTTGGACATGTCAGTTGGTTTAAGTCTAGATTTCTTCCACGTGCATGCACTAATGCATTTTGTGTTGCTTCTGTGGTTGGTGCTCTGAGAAGCTCTAGTGGCATGATTTGAATGCTCCTTGTCTTTCTTGTTTTACTATATGATGTTGTCTATTGAATTGCCCTGTTAAGTAGTTGCCTTGCTGTCTTGTTGAATATGCAATGGTATTGTAAAGTTTCTGAATGGTTGTTGTTACTATTATTGAATTTGTTGTTTTACAAAATAATAGAATTGTTTTACAAAATACTATTCTATTAATATACTTTTAACTCATAATGAACTAAGAAATTGTTAGACCATGTGGATGGTCGTGAGTTTAGTGATGATGAATAATTGACATTTGGTTTGCTTTGAAATTTACGTTTGTGAAAATTTTGATCGATCATAGTTGAAGGTTTCAAGCTCGAGTGGTTCTGGGCTGTTCCGAATGGTTTTGGACTGCTTCACGTAGTTTCGGACCAGTTCAATTGAGTCCGAGTTGTTCTGATATGCTCCGAATGGTTTTGGTCTATTTCGAGTAGTTTGGACCAGTATAATCGGGTCTGAGTGGCATCGAACTGTTGTCGAGTAGCAATGGAGTATTAGAGATGCTCGAGTGGAATAATTGCACCTCACATTATAACTGCACCGTTTTAAACCTAGTTATTATAGCAAAAGCCATAAGCATGAAGTTCAAAAGAACCCAGCCAAAATCCACCTACACACGTCACCCACTAGTCTATTACCCACAAGACACGTGTACCATACCAGCAGCCACCGGTTGGTCGTTCCACATCGATTGAACAATTGGGAGCTAGGTTCGGCATGACTTATTGCTAATGGTTTTTGTGTTTTGCTATAGTAACTTGCTTTCAAATGATGCGTTTTTTAAGGTGGGTTCCAGGGTTATTATGGCGTCGAGATATCGTCGCCATATCGTCGCCATATCGTCGTGGCGGCCAGCAGCTCCATGCCGTCCGGACGGCATGGAGGTGCGACGTATCCCGTCCGCCATGGGGCGATATAGCGGTGTGGCGTCGCCGTGGCGGCGTTGTGACGATATGTCGCCGCTCGGCGGACGCCATAGCCGGGGGGTGGGGGGGTAAAGTCGAGACTCGCGGGTTTTGGCAGACAGCCAGACAGACTCACTCGACTCACCCACTGACATACCTCTAGGGTTTTGGCAGCCGGGCGAAATAGCGAGGAGAGAGGCCCGCCGCTGCCGAATCCGCCGCCGCCACCGAATCCGCCGTCGCCGCAGCCGGATCTGCTCTCTCCGCAGCCGGATCCCCCGTGGCCGCCGCCGAATCTGCGTCGCCGCATCCGAATCCGCCGGATCCGCCTTCGCCGCCGCCGGATCCGCCGTCGCCGCTGCCTCCTGCTTCGCCGCGACCTCCTCCGGTCCGCCGTCGCCTCCTGCTTCGCCGGCTCCGTCGCCTCCACCGGTGAGCTTCCTCACTCGCCTCACGCTCTCGCTCACTCTCGGTTTCGCCAGTGAAATGGCCTATGGATGGCTCCGAGCGTCCGCTCGTTTTATGCATTGCGCCGGTCGGATCGGAAGAACAGTAAAATGAACAATGAAGAACAGTAATAGTCTGAACAGTGAACACTGAACAGTAAATAGGTAGTAAAATCAGTAAATAATTAGTAAAATCAGTAAATAAGTTAGTAAAATCAGTAAATATGTGTAGGCTACTAAGTATTGCTATTTACTAGTTACTAATTTCAATCAATAATCATAGTCATATGCTAATGCTAGTTTGCAACATGCAGAAACACGATATATCACAAATGGCAACTGAAAGCACGGGGGGCTCTAATGCCGACTCATATGATCCAATGACCGATCCTAAACGGAGGGCAAAGTCAAATGATCCGGGATGGAAGTATGGATTTTGGCCAATAATTGGCAACCGAGATTCAGTGCAATGTTCACTTTGTAGCAAAATTGTACATGGAGGAATAACGAGGCTTAAGGAGCATCTTGTGGGTGGGTTTGGAGATGTTCAAAAGTGTACCAAAACAACCACAGCAATCACACGAGAGATGCATGATGCATTGATGAAAAAGAAGAAGGAGAGACCACTCTTCTTAGATGACAATGAAGAAGAACAACAAGATGGAGATCATGATGTGACAGAGGACTCCCAAGAGGTTAGGAGTGTTGTGCAGCCAAGCTCAGGGACAGCTGCTAAAAGAAAACAATCTACCTTGAAGTTCAAGGGTCCACCACCAAAGATTCCAAAGGAGACCAAGTCCATTAGCGCAATGCTTCGACGTACACCCACAGAGGTTGTAGAGCAAAGACATGCTAAAGGGGCTTCTCAAAGTAGCATTCAGTCCAGCATGAGGACCAAGGAAGAAAGGCATGCCGTCAACATGGAGATAGCCAAATTCTTTTATGAGTGTGACATACCATTTAATGCCGCAAATTCAAGACAATTTGAGATTGCTTTGGAGGCTGTTGCACAGTATGGTTCTGGATACAAACCTCCCAGCTACCATGAGCTAAGGGAGCCATTGCTTGAGGAGATGGTTAAGGAGATAGATAATTCAAAGGTGAAGCATGAGGAGATGTGGAAGCAATATGGTTGCACACTCATGTCGGATGGTTGGACAGATAGAAGAGGGCGACATTTGATTAACTTTCTTGTCAACAGTCCAGAAGGGACTTTCTTCTTGGAATCTGTTGATGCATCAAGTGAAGTGCATGATGCAAGAATGTTAGCGGATTTGCTAGAGAAGCGGATCATTAACATTGGAAAGGATAAAGTTGTTCAAGTTGTCACCGATAATGGTGCTAATTATAAAGCAGCGGGCAAGCTTCTCATGGAAAGGATTCCTACACTTTTTTGGACCCCATGTGCTGCACATTGCTTAGATCTTATGTTGGAAGACATAGGTAAGTTGAAGGAATTTAAGAAGCCTATTGCACGTGCTCGGCATGTCACCACTTTTATTTACAGGCATGGGAGGCTTCTTAGTGCAATGAGGGAGAAGACAGGTGGGATGGATCTTGTGAGACCAGCAGCTACTCGGTTTGCCACAACATTCCTTACTTTGCGGAGTTTGCACAAGCACAAAGACCCTTTGAGGTATCTATTTACTGATAATGATTGGACTATGACCAAATTGGCAAAGACGGAGGCTGGAAAAAAAGTGTATGCCATTGTGCTTTCTAGAGAGTTTTGGAATTCAGTTGAGGATTGCCTTAGAGCTACACAGCCACTTCTTGTTGTATTGAGGATGGTTGATGGTGATGAGAAGCCTGTCATGCCAGAGGTTGCGGCATGCATGGCTTATGCAAAAGAAAAGATCAATGCAGCCTTCCCTACCCAAAACAAGAAAGGTTTGCTCAAGAGCATCATGAAAATTATAGAAGAGCGTTGGGAGAAGCAAATGGACACCCCACTGTATGGGGTTGCCCTCTATTTTAACCCAGGGAAATTCTTTGACATCCAAAAGAAGGGTGATGATGCACGTGTTGGGGAGTTAAGGGGTTGCTTCACTGATGTGCTTGCAAGAATGATAGAAAATGAGGATCTTAGAAATAAGATCGATCAACAAGGCATTCTCTATGAGGACCAACGCGGAGATGTCTTTTCAAATAAAATGGCAATCCAAAACATCAACACAAGGAGCCCTCGTAAGTGTTTTAAGTTTTAACTATTAAATTTCAGCATGTATGTTTTTTTAGTCTTGTCATAATATTAATACATGTATTTTTGTCATTTTAGTTGATTGGTGGCGTTCATATGGAGGTAGAGCCATTGAGTTACAAAGATTTGCAAAGCGTATCGTTAGTCTTTGTGCTTCATCATCCGGTTGTGAGCGAAATTGGAGTACATTTGAATTTGTAAGTCAAGTTGATTAATTTAGTTAGCAAAATTTCAGCAAACATATTATTAATTTTTTGCTTACTTTGATCATTTGTAGATCCATACCAAGAAAAGAAACCGGTTAGAGCATAAGAAATTGAATGATTTGGTTTATGTTGCATATAACCGAAAGATGACAAGTAGATTTCAAAAGCGGCGTGAGGAAGGTGGCAAAAGTTATGACCCTTTGGTCATAGAAGAGTTTGATTGGGGCAATGAATGGGTTGACCCAATGGCCGAACCGCCTCAAGGTGCTCGTGGGTGTGATCTTACGTGGGACCATGTTGATGACGCCATTGGTGCATCACGCGAGCTTCAAGGTCATAATCTTCCTAGAAGGGCTCATGGTGATCCTGTGACCTACACTCGGCGTGTGAGATGTACATCAAGAATGGTTGAAGAAGATGAGCCACACTCGGGCAATGAAGAAGAAGAGGAAGAAGAAATCATGCTTGATGACGATGATGTGGATGATTATGGTGAAGATCCAATTGATGCTATCCAAAATAGTGATGGAAATAACATTGTAGCATCTACTAATTTAGATGAGTTCGAGTTGGATGACTTTTGAGAGATGAGAGAGTTGAACTTGGATGACTTTTGTGAGATGAGAGAGTTGCATTTATGTTATTGTTGTGGTCTTGTGGACTTATGAGTTATGACTCTATGCTTGTGAACTGTGGACTTATGTTGGTTATGTCATGTTTGTTAATTGTCATGTTGCTCATTGTTCATGTAATTATATATTTTAATTCTTAGTTATTCACTTCATATTGACCCATTTTCATGTAGTTTGTGGATTACGAGAAGATATGGCATATTATCAAGTATGAATAAGGTATGTCATTCAATCCATATTTACTCAATTAAATGTAATGTCAAATATCCATCATTGTAATGTATTGTAACAAGCTACATGTTACAATTTGCAAGTTACAAGGGGATATGTGCTATATAGGAGGAGAAAGTACATTGGTAGATGATGGTACTACATGAGCTCAAGAATAGTCAAAATCAAGGTATGTATGTTCTACTACATCTACTAAACTAAGTTAAGATGTGTGCATAGTGTCGCCACGCCGCACGTCATATGGCGTCGCCACGCCGCGCGCCATAAGCGATATTGTTGTGTGAAGGTGGTGAGGCGCCGCGCCTCGCCGCGCCGCCGTAATAACCTTGGTGGGTTCTACAGGTCGATTATAGTAGACATTTTATCGAATTCAATTGTACTAGACAAAAATCGCATGCGGCTGTCTTCCTCTTCATAATCTACCCGATGTTGTGGATTTATCTTACCCTTCATCGATTTTGTATGTACCCATGAAACCTTATCTGTGTATCCTTCATTGCGCACTTTAACACGCTCTTCAGGGCACGATAACACGCTCTATAACTAAAATAGAACGTGATTTTTTTTACTTCTCACCATGATAGTAGGTATTTTGCTAAAACCTACACAAACAAAGTTAGACGTTGCCAAAACTCCTAAAACCTTGCACGTAAACACAGGAAAGAACCCTCACATAGTAGGAGCAGCACAGTACAATTGGTGCATTAATCGCTTTCATCACCATATCAGTTTTCTTGGTCGTTGATCGATCAAATTCGATAAGAACTTGCTCTACGGTGTAAGCAAACTCGGGGCACGCTTAATTTGGAACTGTTTTTTAGTGGATTTAAGGCATGTTTAGTTCATGACCAGAAGTTGCTTAGCCACAAGTTAGACGTGCCACAGTTTTTAGGTAGCTGTTTGGTTTACTGACGTAACTGTGGCATGCCACACTTTCTTAGCACCCGGCCCCACACGTCATAGACTCAATTTCTTGCCAAACTTTGTCACAAGTGTGACTTCGATTTTGTTAGCCACACATGATAAAGTTAGGCACCAACCAAACAGGCCCTTAATCTGGACCTGATGATTGGCAGTTTGGTAGCGTTGAGTAACTCGCAAGTTCTAACGGGCCATAAAAACCAGGCCGAAATGCTATTGGTCTGTAATCGATACGGCGATCTAATGGACGGCCCAGAATGCTTGATTTTTTTTTGGGAGAATGGAATGCTTGATTTCCAGCTTCGAATGCTTGTATTCCTTTGCAAGCAGTCCATAGGAGACGCGGGGGCGTTCAAATGGGCTTCAGTTCTCGGTTTCTGCTTGAAGAAGTGAAAAGCCGATTTAAGTATCTTAGCTTCTAAAAGCGGATTTTCAAGTCATTTACTAAAGTTGTCGGGTGGCCTCTGTCGCCTCTTCCACATCAGCATCTTCTAAAACCCTTTTTTAAATTTTGTTGCAAAAACTTCTTCCAATTATTACTGTTTCGTTTCAGACAAAAGCAAAAAGCTCTAGCCAAAAAGCCATCGTCAGCTTTAGGCCCTGTTCAAAAGTGCTGTGACTTTCGGTTTTTGGTTGAAAATGGCACTGCGACGGCCGCTAGTTTTTTATAAGGTATTCAATTAAATGAAAATGAACACAAATTGAAAAAAAATAAAAAATACCGCTATATCTCCATGGATAATGAAAATAAAAAAAGAAAAAACTATATTAAGAAGGTAATATGTTCAAATGGCTTGTAAATTTTGAAGCCAGAAGGCATAATTTGCTTGTAACTGGACTAAGTTGATTAAAACAACCGATGAACCATGGAAGATTTGGGGCCAAGGTCACTACTTCATAAGGCCCATACAAAAGCCCATCCTCAATCCACCCGTTCCTATATAGACGAGGCCCAGCCCAAGAAAGCTGGCTGGCGGGGCTGGATACGCATCCGCCGCAAGCACGGTGGGGCGCGCGCTAGAAAATTTGGGCGGACGAACGCGAGGGAAACGCGTAGGCGGACGCCGCCCGCTCCAAAATTTTCGTGCCCAAAATTTGAACCCAGCGTAACCCGGCCGCGCCTGCCTGTGGCCGTGGCTACGATTTTCGGCTGCCGCCCCGGTGGTACACGCCCAACAAGCTGCCATTTACCGTTCTGCCCCGCCATCCTTGATTAGCACTTGCATTTGTATCGCTGGTGTTACCTGGGACCTCCCGTTTGGATCTTCTAGGATATGTTCTTTTCCTCCAAAGCTGGCGACTTTTGGCTTTTGCTACAGTACCTAACTTTTAAACGGAGTATTTTCTCAAGACGGGATCTACAAGTTAAACGATCTACACGTTAAAAGCCCAACATCTGTACCAGCCAAAATTGCAAGTGGGTATCTGTCTCTCCGTAATCTGTACCGTAAACAGCCAAAATTCAAAAATTTTAGCCAAAAGCCATAAGCCGCAGCCGAAAAGAACAGGCCCTAGTATTTTGGTTTGTTCCGTTGTATATCGATCTGGTTTGCCTGCCTAAGAGAAATCAAAATGTAGGTGGGAGCGATGGTTTCTACTTGAACTTGGACTCATTGGCACGTTATCGATTGTTGGCAGTTATATCATTATCTTTCAGTTTATAGTACAATTACAAACCAATTTTCGTTAGGAAAAGTGGCACCACATTCCAATGTACTATTGGGGGTGTTTTTTTTGGATATGATTGATGGCTTTTAGTTGCGGCTGATGATTTTAATCTGTACTTTTTGATACAGTAATAGACGACAGAGACACCGATGCTGATGTCGTACATGATTTTTGGTTTAGAAAATCATTTGAAAAATCCAGTTTAAGAGGTTGTAAAATTTAAACATTTGATTTTCAAAAGCCAAAAAAAAGGAGACAAACGAGCATCTCAAAGATTTGACAAAAAAAACGACTAATATTAGAGCAACTCCAACAGTTTGGCATCTGGCTTCCCCATCCTTTAATTTTTGGCAAAACGAGATAAAACCCCTCTCCAACAGTTTGGCATCCTCCTTCCCCATCTTTCCCAACTTGCCAAATATCCCTCCCGAGCGCGCAAATATCCGCGTCGAGAAGTATCGCGCATCGGGGTTGGGAAGCCGCGCCGCCCTTCTCTTCCCGTGCGCGCAGGCTCGCGCCGACTCCTTCTCTTCCCGCGCGCGCGACGCCTGGAAGACGCGCCGCATCCTTCTTCCCTCAGGCGACTCGATCTCCAGTCCTTTCCCGCGGTCGGCTACCAGCGATCATCATCGCCGGCTCCCAGGGACATATTATTATCTGCGAAAAAGATTAACTATGTGCCACTAAAAAGTATCATGTCATAAATCATATGCCGGCAATCCTTGAATACAGGGGCATATATATATGTGCCTTGAATTGTCATCGCGGCACATAGCATGTGCCGGCAATCCTTGAATACAGGGGGCACATATATGTGCCTTGAATTGTCATCGCGGCACATAGCATGTGCCGGCAATCCTTTTGGCAAGTGAATTATGGTAAACTATTGGAGATGGGCTTCTTTTTTCTCCCCATATTATTTTGGGAGTTGGCAAACAACAATATATGGGAAACAAAAAATGCCAAACTGTTGGAGTTGCTCTTAGGGAAGGGGGCAAAAGGGTAAAACGCCGAAGAGAAAAAAACCGCACACAAGGCACGGCCGATTCCCCGGGTCGAGACGCGGGGTGCGCGCAGGAATAAGCGCCCAAACCCAATCCGACCGTCTCGATCTCGTCCCGTCCCGTCCCCATTTAATCGAGTGCGCCGACCCAAAATAACACGCGCTCTCTCTCTCTCTCTCCGCACCCCGTCCCGACCGCCCCGCCCCGCTCCGCCTCCCAAAAATTCCACACCCCCCTCCCTCTCCAGCGCCTCCTCCCCCAACGCCAGCCTAAAACCCTAGCTCCCCGTCTCCCATGGCCTCCTACGCCAAGCGCGCCTCCCCCGCCCCGGCGGATCCGCCCGCCGACGACGCCAAGGACGCCGAGCCCGAGGAGCCGGAGGTCGAGGAGAAGGAGGACGAGGACGAGGAGCCGCAGCCGGAGAGGAAGCGCGGGCGGAGGAAGAAGAGGGAGGCGGAGAAGGCGGCGCCGGCCACCCCCACCGTGGAGAGGCCGTCCAGGGAGAGGAAGACAGTCGAGAGGTACTCCGAGCTCACCCCGCGCGCCGCGCCCGCCAAGAAGTCCCCCGCCATTCTGCAGGTCAAATCTCATCTTCCTATCCCTCGCGCGCGAGTTTTGCTCCGATCTGTTGTTTCGGGATGTCATGTCTAGTGTTGTCCCGTCGCGAAGCTGGGATTTTCGTCCGAGTTGCCTACATGCTGACATGCTAAAAAATAGCTATTTCTAGGATGCTGGAGGCTTAGCGATCCAGTCTAGTGTCTCCCCCATTCTTTTACACTTTGCCTATGCTTGATGTTGGGAAGCCTGTTCGTTTTCTCATTTGCTGATCTCACTTTGGTGTTTTCTGTGTTGCAGGGCTCTGGAACGAAGCTCAAGGACATTCCCAATGGTAATTTCTTGCCCCTGAAATATCTTCTGATGTGTTGCTGTTGGCAGTAGATGTCCCTGTTTGCTTGTGGCGTTATCTAGTGTGCTCAGGAGCAGTGGTGGACCCAGAACGAAAATTTAGGAGGGGCTAGTAGAAGAAAATCAACACCTGCCGCAGCACAGCCACAGCTTCAGCCGTGGCGCCGACCCGCGTGTGGGCCTCCATGAGCCCAAGATAGGCGGATGGGTCTGGTGTGTGCCCCGTGGCCGCCATCTCGGCGAACAGCTTGGTGACATGGGAGAGGTTGCCGGCGTTGGCAAAGGCATCCACAATGTGATGGTAAGATGCGGTGTCCAGCGAGACACCGGCCTCAAGCGTGGTGCGCAGCATCATCTCGGACTGGTAGGGGAGGGACCGAGGGAGCGCACGCTGGCGGCGGCGAGGAGGGTGTTGTAGGTGGTGAGGTCGGGGCGCACGGCGGGGGATGTGTTGTGCCGCATCTTAGTGAAGAGGTCGAGGAGCATGTCGAACGGGACTGGTGGGTTGGTGGTGAGTGCGCAGGCGATGAACATGGTATTGTAGGCGGCGGCGGTGGGCGCGACCCCTACAGCCTTCATCTGGTCAAGCAGCATGCGGGCGTCCTCGTGGAGTGCATTGCGCGCATAGGTGGCGATGAGGGAGGTGTAGGAGAGCGCGGTGCGCAACTCGGCGGGGAGGTTGTGGAAGACCTCGAGGCACTTGTTGAGCAGGGTGGGGCCCTAGTGGCCGAGCACGCCGATGATGATGGTGTGGATGTGCTTGTCAAGGTGGCACCAGGACTGGCGCTGCATGTACTTGAACAGCTGGAGCTAGCGTTGCCTGTCGCCGCAGTGGGAGAACTCGCCATACACTGTGGCGAAGTCCTGCAGCGTGAGTCGGTGCCGCGCCGTCTTGAGGCAGCACGCGATGGAGCCCTATGGCGGTAGGTTGCTTAGCTGGTCGATTAGCGACTCCACCTTGTACGAGTACCTGCCCTGCTCCCCCGCCGTCGCCTTCTCCCTTTGCGAGCCCATCCGTGCCCTCATCGCCGTCGTAGCCCTCGCCAGCACCGCGAGCCTCACGCTTGTGCCGTCGTGGCTCCTCCGCCTGCTCCACCAGCTCCTGGCGGTCGGGAAGGAGAGGTTGTAGTGGTTGGATGATGACGTGACGGTGGTGGTGGAGACGAGCGCCAAGGGAGCATGCAGCGGCGGTGGCGGCGCCCGTGGAGTTGGGTGGGGCGGCCGGCCGTAGGGGGGCGCCAGCCCCACCTAACCCCACGGTGGGTCCGCCCCTGCTCAGGAGCCTCAAGCTTTATCTACTCCTAGAATGCGATGTCTCTGTTTGCCTGTGATTGAGGTAATGTTGAGGGGGTCTTTCTTCCGAGGATGTGTTTCTTTATGGGTAGATGAATGATCTGTAGCTTGATCTACTTGGTGTTTAAGGTTTATGCAGTAGTTATGGGAGTTCGGGGATCGATTCACTAAAGAACTGAATGGAAACTCTGATACTCTTCTCCTGTTCGTTTACCTATTTTATCTGCTAGAGTATCAAATTTAAACATGACTTTTAAACTAAAGGGTTTCACAGTATACATGTGCTTGGCTTGTGGCCATGATTATAAGTGCTTGACATAAGGAATATGATTTGGTATGCGGTGTGGATAGAATAAAATGGATACAGAAGTTTGCCTAACAACTAGTAAGCTGGAATTGCATGGCAAGCAATTGGAGCTTGTGTTGTGATCATCGAAGAAAATTTGTATTTCTTTGTTTAGCCAGGGGCCATGACTGGTAGAAGAAATTTTGTATTTCTTTGCTTAGTCCAGGGGCCATGAGGTTGTAAATAGCTCATGAATACGTGTTTACACATGTATCTTTGCTTAGTTTGGTTTATATTTGTGTTACTCTGCCCCTTCCTGAGCGCATTTGACCTGGACATTAAGCAGAATAATGCAGCATTTGCTATACTTGATTTCCTTTCACACATTCACCTGCTCTGTTTTCCTGAAATACATATTCCTTGATTGAAATTTGAAAAAATCCCTCTTTGAGATGTGTACCATATTTTTGAAGTCTTGATTTTGGATAGGTGCTGCTTGTTCATAACCGCCCTTTGGACATTTTTTTAGTGCTATATCCTTCAAGTTGATCCATTTATTTAGTAATATGATTGATTTTGTTAACGACATGTTAAACATTAATGTTGAGTTAATGAAAAGGTAATACTTCATTGTACAGCAGATTCTTTTGGGATAAACTGCACCCTAGTCCACAATTTTGGATTAATCATTTGTTTGCCTCTTGTTCCTACTAGTTTCCTTCAAACTATCAAAGAGGAAGGCAGATGAGAACCTCCAGAGTCTTCATACTTTAATGTATGGGAGAAAATCAAATGTAAGGCATCCGAACGCCTTGTCTAGCTCTAGTCTAATTCATCTCATCTACTTTGTTAACTGTATTGATTCTCTGCAGGTCCATTTCTTGAAGAGGAACATATCCCAATTTTCTGGTTTTGTTTGGACTGACAATCAAGTAGGTTTTTGGGATGATACCATGTTATGTGAAACAAGAAATATTTTTTGTAGGTATTACGTGCTTAGCTCTCTTTTGTAACGGACTTCTGCCTGTAATCTCGATCAGGAAAAGCACAGGGCCAGGATAAAGGAAAAGCTTGACAAATGTAACAAGGAGAAGTTGCTAGATTTTTGTGAAATACTTGATATTCATGTTTCAAAAGCAACTACAAAGAAGGTTAGTGGGCTGAGCCACATGTCTTTTAATGATATAAGCAGTAAAACCTGTAGCAACACTGTGTTTTGCTGTACTTCAGGAGGAAGTTTCTGCCAAGTTGTTGGAGTTTTTAGAGTCTCCTTGCATCACCAGAGATGTTGTTCTCACTGATGAGAAGGTGTAACTCTAATAATGCTGAGCTTGTTCTTCTGGAGTTGTTTTTACAGCATGGGTGCCACAAACTGAATATGCGTTCTTGTTGTTGCCATTGCAGAAAGGGAAGAAACGTGGGAGGAGGTCTAAAGGGAGTGGTCAGGCAACTGCTGAAGGTGCTTCTGAAGAGAAGGTAATAACTTTTAGGTGTTGGGTGCAGCTAAAATTAGAAATTATTTTTCACTTTTAATGTTCTTCCAAAAGATCCATATGTTATTATATCCTGTACTGCCTTCATCTCTGTCCTGAAGTCTGGAACTTAATCATGTGCATCAGGGAGATGCTTAGATAACATTGAGAACTCAAGTGCTCCCTTTTTTCTGCTTTGCTTTTGTTCATTTCTAATTACCATCATGAATTATCTAGAAATTGCACATTGGTGATTGCTGCAATTAAACTTCTCATTGTGTGTGTTTGCCACCTTCCCCTGTGATTCTAGGAAGCATTTCCATTTTCTTGGGAAGTTGCCATTCCTACTTTTTGAGGCCATATGCTAGCACCACCTTGTTGATTTTTTTTGGAAAAATGTGTACGGAAAATTTAGGAGGCATTCCTGGGAAAAATATGCTAATACATTTGCATCTACTGGAATATGAATATTCAATATTTGTGTATTTATGCTACATGTTTTTTAGCAGCTTTTGTTCTACTGTTGCTGAACACCTTTTTTTTCTGCTACCTCTTTTTCCTGTCTAGCTCTCAATCCTCCACCATGTATTATTCTTTATCCTGTCTTTCCGTACTCCATAGTTATTTGCACTTTCATGGACAAAGAAATAAACAGACTTAAATTAAAAAGGAAACATGGGCAGTGGACTTGTGAACTTCTACATATATTGACTAGGCATTCTGCTTCTAGGTGATAATGACATATTGTGGGGAATTTTACTTAGGTTAGCAAAATTGGTGTTTGTGATTAGTCACATCAAACGTTCAAAACTAGTGTCTCTTGCAATGGTCCTCTTTACTATTAGCACTTAATACCGGAATCCTGATGTGTCTTTATAAACAGAAAAGGAGAAAGAGTCGGAAACAAGCAGTTGAAGCTGAGAAAGAGAATGATGATGAAGACGATGCTGGTCCTGCTGGTTCTGAGGATGCATCAATGGGAGAGGAAGACGATGAGGACTCTGAAGCAAAAGATCATGCTGGGAGTGATGAAGAACCTGATGAGCCTCCAGCAAAGAAAAAGACAACAGATGGTAAACACGCAAAGAAGGAAGCTGGGTCTAAGGCAAAAGAAAAGGAAGATGCATCTGGAAAGAATGCTTCTACAAAACCTGCAAAAGGTGTGTCGAAGCCTGACACTGAAGAAGATGAGCCAGATGTGGAGCTAGAGAGCAAGAAGGCTGGGAAGAAAGCCTCAAAGAGTTTATCAAAGGAAAGTGAGGTACCTGTAGATAAGGCCAACAAAAGGGTTTCAAAACCCAGAAAGGTTGATGGAAAAGTAGGCCAGAGCAATAATTCTGGTGCCTTGAACAATAAGGCACGCAAGAAGGATGGTGCCAAGGCATCCAATAAAAATAGAGGTACAGCATCTTTAACTCTTATCATAGTCAGTGTCACTTCTATGTTGTTATTGGTAGGGTTAGTTAGATCTCCAGTGTTTTTATGTGAGAGATCAATTGATCTTGTTTTTCCAGCTCATACAAGGACTTATCTGATTGTGCTGTTTTTGATGCACTGCCATGTTAAGATCATACTAGAACAGGGTCCATTGTTTCTGTTCTGGTAGGATTTAAGAATGCACATTCCTAAAGTTATTTTTGCAAAACTAGTTTCATTGCGTCGGTGTGGGGAGGGGAGAGGTTGGGAGGCGGCGTCGAGGCAAGTAGGTACCAGCGTTGGCAGGAAGGTGGCGGTGTCTGGGCAGGGGAGGTGGCGTCGGGAAAAGAATGGGTGGAGAGGAGGAAGCAAGAGAAAAAAAATGAAAGGGTTTGCACTTATACGAATGTTATCGGTTATTCCATTCTGCAAAAGCCCAAAAAAACACATCTCAAATGGCTTTTGGCTTATAGGCTTAAAGTGGCTTGATTTTTTATAAGCCGGTCAAAAAAGCCATCCTTTTGTTTAGGTTTTGACTTTTTTGCTTTTAAGTCAGACAAAAAGCTTAAACAAATAGGGCCAACATTTTGTGAGATGCCATTGAGAAAACCAGTATAACTGTTCCTCTCTACAGGAAAAGGTAGCACAAATGCTGGGTCAGCCCCAACCACTGAAGAGTTGCATGCTGTTGTTAGTGAGATATTGAAGGAAGTGGACTTCAATACGGTAAGCACATGGTTATATTCTGCACTTGTTCCATGTATTTTTGCCCTGCTTTGTATGCTGAGTCTTGGTTATATTGTCTTGTAGGCAACTTTGGCAGACATTCTCCGGCAATTAGGTACTTTTTTTGTTCTTTTGTTTCTTAAGTTTCATTGGAGTAGATTGGGGAAGAAATCATTGAATTAATGGCACAGTAAACAAAAAAAATTCTGATCTATACATGTACTGACATGTTGGCTGTGATTATTTTCACTCCAGGTGCTCATTTTAAGATGGACCTCATGGATAGAAAGTCAGAGGTGAAGCGCATCATAGAGGAAGTAATAAATAGTATGTCTGAGGATGAGGAAGGTGAGGAAGAAAACGCTGAAGATGATGCAGAAGACAACGCTAAGGAGAATTCACGGGAGGATCCTGATGGTGGTGACGAAAAGTAATACAGCCAACCAGAATTGATGTGATCGGAGCGGTCTCTTGTTAGTGTTATGGATTGCAGGACTATTTCATGCCAATCTTCCCGTTTGGGAGGTGTTGGTTCTGTACAATGGGGGCACCACAACAACGAATTTGGTGACCTGGGTAGTACAAGATTGTTAACCATTTGATAGCCATACAGACCTAGTTGTGCTTGACTTTGGTGGTGACCTGTAGTCTAGTTGCTGGTCATGTGCAATTGCTGTGCGGTTATAACTTTGTTGCTTAGGTAGCTAGCCCTGATGTGCAGAATAATTCTTGGTTTGTTCCTTTTATCCATGTAAAACAGCGAATTCTTCTGTTTTTTTTGTGCCTGTTGCATTTCATATCTGCCGCACCAT
Source organism: Dendrocalamus latiflorus (assembly GCA_017311315.1). Lineage (NCBI taxonomy): Eukaryota > Viridiplantae > Streptophyta > Magnoliopsida > Poales > Poaceae > Dendrocalamus > Dendrocalamus latiflorus. The sequence goes on along the minus strand of CM029665.1, from coordinate 3,565,901 downwards.
GCCAAGATATTCAGAATGGAGGCAGTGCACAGAAGTATTCGAGTGAAGGGCCTATGTCCTTTCAGGTGCGTGCTTCAGTTTCAGAGGCGCAATGCTGCTTTTTGTGCAATGTTTAGGTGATCACGAATTGCTGCCTATTATTATTATTGTTATTATGAGTCGCTCTAATATCTGTTCTGCGTTTTGTTCCGCATGACTGGAATCTACTAGTATGTCTGATCGAAGTCGTTGGAAGACGTGACTGGAAGTCTGGAATGCTTGTGACGAGATCCATGAATGCTGACGTCTTAATCAGCTGGCCCTGTATCAGCACTGAACGCCATTTGTGCGAGGGAGCCTGCGACGTCCTGAGGGAGTGAGTCCCTGGAGAAGGTGCTCGCCCCCTACTACCCCCTCCTGGCCGCTCGGTTGACGATCAGCGGCGGCGGGAAGCTGGTCGTGAACTGCACCGGGGAAGGGGCTGTGTTCGTGGAGGCCGAGGCGGACTGTGACATGGCCGTCGAACCTAGAAATTTTTGTACGGATAATCTATTTTTTATTTAAAATTATAGAAATATACCTGCGGGAATTTTTTTTACAAAAATAGGCCCCAGTCGCTCAACCATAGAGTGACTGGAGCCTTTCGCCCAACCATGGGGCGACTGGAGCCTTTTGCCCAACCCAGCGGCGACAGCTGGAGAATCTACCAACGTTTCGGCGATTAATTGTAGTCGCCTCACCGTTGGGCGACTGCAATCCAGTCGCCCTACTGTTGGGCGACTGCGGGTGGCATAAAAGCACCGTGCGCTCGGCCATCGGCTGTGCACTGTTTTCATTTCTTCGGTCGCGCGATTTCGAGAGGAAGGAGAGGAGAAGAAGAGAGGAAGAAGGGGACTCAACCCCCGTTGGACTGCCAGGTTTGCACTACGCCAGTGTTTTAGTGCTACCGTAAGAACGTTCCGTGCTGACCTTCACTTTGTTTGCAGGCTACGAGATGTCGGGTTACTCCCTCTTGCCCGGATGGTGCAGGCCACAGAGGAGGATGGAGTCGCCTTGGCCGCGGGCGGGGACGAGGCGGGCGTGGAGCGATCACGACGCTTCCCGTTCGACCGTTCATTGCTGACGGCTTTGGTGGACCGTTGGCGGCCCGAGACGCACACTTTCCACCTCTCATTCGGGGAGATGACGCCGACCCTGTAGGATGTGTCCTTGCTCCTTGGCCTTCCGATCGCGGGAGGCGCTGCCTTCCTACCGGAGGCTCCGGCCGAGTGGCGCGCTGACCTGCTCGGCAGATTCGAGGGGGTCGTTCCACCGGCTGATAACCACCACATCTTCAAAGATACTCAGACCCATGGGCCGACGCTGAGGTGGCTCGCACAGTACCGGGTACGTGGTATTTAAAATCGATCATGTTTTCGAAGCTCTTATTTGTGCTATTACATACTAATAACAATTTGTTTGCATTCAGGTGGAGCGCATGGATCCACAGTCAGACGATTGCCAGGTCTCGCGCCACTTGGAGGCGTATGTGCTATGGTTGTTTGGTTGGGTGCTCTTCACCACCAGCCACGGCAACTCCGTGGATGTGCGCCATATCGCTTATGCGAGGGCGATCGCGGACGGCGAGGCCCCCCCAGATCAGCTGGGGATCGGCCGTACTTGCCGCGACGTACCGTGCCCTATGCGATGCGTGCACGAGGATCAAGGTGAACTCGATCCTCACGGGCTGTCCCTTGCTGCTGCAGTTGTGGTCGTTCGAGCGCTTCAGCCTCGGACGACCTGTGCTAGACAACATGGGTTCGTATGGGACTGAGATGTATCTGGGGGAGACGTCGATCGGCCGACGATGGGTTCTCTTTGGTGCCGTCGACAAGTAACTATTATCACAATCAACTATTTCTTTCTTATTAATGATCGTCATACTAAACAATTTGTCTTTCTTGCAGGTACATTTCGCCCATGTGCAGGTCACGCGGGCGCACCTACCCTTTGTGGAGCAGTTTGACCGCGTCACAGAGTCCGACGTGCGCTGGGAGCCTTACGCAGATACGGTAGTGCAGACCCGTGCTCCTAACGGGCTGTGCGCACTGTGCTGGCGTGACCGGACTTTCTGGCTCACCCGCCGGAAGCTCGTGTACGGTATCTATGTGGAGGACTACGCACCCCAGCTAGTCATGCGGCAGTTTGGGCTACGGCAGACGCTTCCTGTACCAGTCGGACCACCGCTTCCGTGGAACGTGCACGCGTGAGGGATCGCTTCTCATAAATATGTACATACTTACTACTGTGCTCGCAAGTACTTACATTACTGTGTTCGCAGGCACAACAGAAAGGGAGTTAAAAAAGGCACGGACTGGTCGACGAAGATGCAGCCCTGGATTGCGCAGTGGGAGGGTGCGCTCGACGACCACGTTGAGGAGGAGCGTCCATACGACAGCACAGACTACACAGAGTACCTGATCTGGTACCAGGCGCGGACACATACCAGGCTCGTACATGTCGTAGACCCGCCTGCCCACACGTCGCCGCTCCGACAGACACGTATCCCGCGCACCTCGCGTGCGACGTTCACATCGCGGTACGTTACATGTAATTTCAAAGATTCCCAAATGGCAATATCGTTTCGATGATGGACCATTTTATGTATTTTTGTCCAGGCTGACGTTGGTTCTGCGCTGTGAACCGAGTCCGCCGCAGTATTGCAGAGGGTCACCACAGGTGCGGAGTTGACCCACGAGGAGACCGTCAGCTTTACGCATCGTATGGAGGCCGAGTCTAGACGTACCGTTAGCTTGCTGTCCTGCACGAGGCTACCGGCGGTCTCCACACCCACGCCCAGTGCTCCGACGGGTCGTCCACCAGTGCCACCCCGACCAGCGTGGCACTACTCCAGAGGTAGTACATGGACACGTCCTACACCACCTCACCCGGAACAACCAGGGGTTCTGCCTGGGCACGGTCTCCTACACCACCTCAGCAGCTCTTCACGCCTCCTCCGCACATCCCCGGCTTCCACACACAGGGGGTGTACTCTGAGCTGTACGCCCCTCCTCCTACCTCGATGGCGCCAACTGCGGGTACGCATCGTCTGATCTCGTTTTTATCCTAAGGCGACATGTAACGAACTAACGATATTACTATTGCAGGTCCTTACCATCAGCACGCACATGGCGTCTCCCCGGGCCCCGACGATGTAGACCAGTTTTTTGCGGACTGGCCCGGGCCGTCCTCCGACGCAGCATTGGAGGTTCTCTCCGGCAGTGCCCTCCCCGGTGCACCGGAGGGCACACAACCAGAGGTGTAGCTGACTCCACCAGCGCAGGTGCGACACCCTCCTGCTCGTTTTACTTTCTCAGAGCGTCGTCACCTGTTGCACCGGAGGACGGCGAAGTGGGGCCGTACGGGAGGACGCGGGCGCGGTGACGGGGCACCTCAGGGTGGCATGTTACTCACAACTATATTATGAAGTTTATTTAAATTCAAACAAGCCTATTATCTCTTCTTTTCGCATTCAATCATTCATATATCAAGTCATCTAACAAATATTAACATACCGGTTCTCCGCACAGGAATTCTCAGCGTATGTCACTTAACAGTGTATGTACCGATCGTTCTACGGTCAATCTTTCATAAAAAAAGTTTCTAAATTTTTTTACGCACCTACAACATACAAGGAACACAAACTTTTATTACAACTCTACCACATTTTTTACCAGTTTAAAACTACAAAATTCACAAAATTTAAAACAATCACGGAGGATTCATGCAGTCGCCTACCGGGGGGGGGACTGCATGAAAGTCGCCCAACGGGAGGGCGACTAGATGCAGTCGCTCCATGGTGCGGCGACAGGTATTGTGTCGGCCTCTGGTTGGGGGAAAGGCTCCAGTCGCCCAACCATGGGGCGACTGGAGCCTATTTTTGTAAAAATTCTCCCGTGGGTATATTTCTGTAATTTCGAATAAAAATGGATTATCCGTACAAAAAAGTCGCCGACCCTGATCCCTCTGTGCTCGGCAATCTCGTGTCGCCGGCGTTAAGAACATACGGGAGACGCCCCTTCTCGCAGCTATAGGGACAGTGGTATAAGCCTACATAGTGTTTAATGAAAACATAAATTCATACTAGTCTCTTGAATTAGAGACTACGGTGATCACTAGAGATCTTTCTTCACCGATTGAGAAGTAGAATCTTCGTAAACTAAAATTTGCCACTTAATTTTTAAGACTATTTTCCATAAGATTATCAGTAGAAATTGTAATAAACAAGAAGAGAGGTATACATTGCATTTTGCTTTATAATGTTTGATGAGTACGTTAGTACTCATATTTGCTATTATTTTCTTTTGATAGACTCTGTTCTGACCGAGGAGTACTCTAAGCCGGATAAAGGGGGAACAGGCACCCACTGGAGAGGAGAGTGACGGTTACGAGGAGCCAGGGGAGGTGGACCCTTATACTACGGCTGGGACTAGTAGGTGTTCCGCTGAGTCGAGCAGAAGAGCCATAGGGTGTCAACTTGTACCTTTTGCCCTCTATGTATTTGTACTAAAGATCATAGCTTTCATGCCAAGCGCAAAGTATAGTTTTTACATTATTGCTCTGTTGCATGACTTTGATAAATGCTTATTATTCATTAGAATAGTCTTTTACTGATCAGATAAATAATAATTCGTTGCTTAAGTGTGATTATCCTCAGGATAATTATACGGGGCATGACAATAAGCCCATGGCAGTTTCAACGGTGGTTGTGGATCCACGAATGATGTGGTTGATAGCGTAGTGACGAGTCAACAAATCAACCCTTCTTTTCCTTTCTGTTTTGTTTGCCACATCATCTGTAAAACTGCATCATGGATTTACACGGTTTTTTGCGGGGGAGGGTTTAGTAGTTCATATTCAAAGTTCGTAGGGTAAATTAGACATATTCATATATTAATTAATTTGGTGGTAGTTAAACTTGTGATATATGTGGCCATTTATTTTAGATTTGCACTACGTGCCTATATATTCATATGTTCATTGCAGTCGCATGCTAGTTCCAACGCTTACGTGGCTGCATGTATGCCACTTTAACCTGATGGACCGGCCAAAAAAAATTGAAGATGATGGATGATCCTTGACGAGTCTTTGCTGTGGTTAGGCACCGAACAATAACTGATATAGGATCTTTGGGAGGCTGGAGAAGAGTGCCTAAAACTCAAATCTATTATTCCCCCTCTCTCATGACGTCCCAAGTGTCATAGAAACAATTATTTACACAAATACTCCATTAAATCTTTACTAGCAAGAGCAAATATATCCTTACTTTGATGTAATCTTAGTGGACATGCTTTCTAATTTCACGTATATATAACAGGCCTTTGCCCTTGGTGCCCCCATAAGACTAGGTGGGTATCACTTTTTTAACAGTAGTCTCTCACTGATACATATGATCGACCTAATTAAGAGCCACTCTTGTTAATTATGGTTTATTCAGAGCAGGGTGGATCAATTAATTAAGCCCTAGCTTGCATGCTTAATTTCTTTCTCCTGACCTCCTGCCAACCATGGACCGGAGAAGACCTCGGCCAGGATGTCCTCGCCGGGCTCAGCATCCGGTACCCCACCGCCCGGCCCTTGCTGCCGCTACTCCGCAGGCCGCATACGGGCGACCCCGCCGCCGCCGCCATCGTGATCTCGCCGTCCTCGTCCTCGTGCTCCATCTGCCACAGGACGTCGAGGAACGCGTCGACATCGCACGGCAACGCGAGGGGCCCCTGCGCCGCGTACCCGTACTCGCGCTCGGCATCGTCGAGGAGCCGCCGGAAAAGCGGGTGGTTGGCGCACTCGGCGCGCACCACGAAGCGCTCCCGCTCCGGCCCCACGTACACCGAGAAGCACCCCGCCACCGGCGCCGCCGCCCTGCCGGCCCCGGTGCTCAGCCCGGACTTGCACCGCTCCAGGGTCCTCGATATCAGGCTCTTCCTCATCCCCTTGCTCGTTGCCGTCGCCGCCATGCCGTCCTTGATCACCGCGTGATCAATTGCCCCAGACGACTCAACTCAAGAGCGCACACTTGTACCTACGAGGTGAGACTTGATCGAGAGATGGGAGCTGATGCATGCATGCACATGTTCATAAGCTAGCTAGCTAGGTACTGTAGCGTACTAGCTGCTAAAAATGGTGTGGTGTGGCGTGTGAAATAGCTAGATGGCTAGCTAGCCTCAGTGATGCAGGGAGCCTTGACTTCTTTGGAGCACAAGGTTGCTCGTGCATATATAGCTAGCTAGGAGAGAGAAGCATGGCTGAGAGGCAAGGACCACTATACAGGACAGATCAGGATGAGGAAGACAAGGATCGAGAGGAGAAATTAAGATGGTAATTAACTAACCTAATTTGTCTGCTGGGGCAATTAAAGTGGGTGTGAGAACCAGTATTTTCTATGAGCAGTTTTCCTATCCTTGAGGAGGTACCAAGAGGTACAAGGTACCAAGAGGTACCAAATTAGATCCAGCCGTTCAATCAGTGTGATCAACGGCTCAAAATTTGGTACCTCTTGGTACCTTGTACCTCTTGGTACCTCGCGTCCGGTACCACTAGGTACTGCCAAATCTCAGCCGTTCGCTCAGTGTGATCAACGGCTCAAATTTGATATCTCTTCCCCCTCAAGGATGGTAAAATCTCCCATTTTCTAATCCGTTGGCTAATTTTAATTAATTAAACAGCCAATTAAAGCAATTATGCATGCATTTTTCTTTAAATACAGAACAGGTCAAATAAATATAAACTTCCACAGAACAAGTCTAATTAAAAATTACAAGTCACCTTACAACTTTCAAATTTTTGACTACGAATTTATCTCAACATGATTCCAATTAACACAGGTCAAGTAAAATATTTACAGTCCAGTTACAACAAATAATTACATCCAACAAGTGATAATTAAAATTACTCCTCGAATCAAATAAAAAAATTAATAGTCTATATTACATCATTTCACATTTCAAGTTACATCCATTTACAATTCTTGACCTCCATCAAGTACAATTCAACTTACATCAATTACAATTCGAATTACATCAAATTACAAATCTCAATCCCAACCAAGGCCATCATCTTTAAAATATAAATAATTACATCATAACTAAAATTACATCAATACTACTAAATTAGAATAACCGGTATTATTAATTGCGAAGAAAGCCAATAGCAAACGATCTAAAGACTGAACAAAATAAATAAATGATAGTCAAGTTACCGTCAGAACCTGTCCGATTTAAAACACCGAACTTAGCGCTCATCGAGATACCAGGACCGTCTAGGGCCGGCCGGAACCTCTCACTTCAGTGGGCTTCATCATCCGGCGAAAATCAAACCAACACCAATTCACCACCCTTAACCAAACCAACACCAATTCACCACCCTTAATTTAACCAACGTTTCCAAATTAAGCTAGGGTACTGGTTTGTTCATGCTTATTGCAAAATTACATAGAATAGTTCGTTGTTACATATATAGAGATCTGTCACATGTATAGAAATGATATTTGTAGATTTGTCATCGAAAATATTAGAGTCATGTAATTAGGAAAAGCAATTCACGGCCGAGGATATGTATTAATAATGGAGACCTCTGAGACGACATCTAATAACATCAAGAACATTGTTTATCAATTCAAATTATCCTAAATAACATCGCTTGTTAGTCATCATCAATGCTCCATGGACAGCCATGGACTGTTGAGGTGTAGACATATATGTGTAGCACCCGTGTCCTAATTTGTCACTACATAATCCTCTTAATTTGTTTTTTCACTGCTGCTTGAACAGCGACAGAATTATCTTGTAAATTAAGGTACTTTGAGATGAGATAGCTTGACACTTTTCACAGAGTATACATTGGATCAGACAATGACAACTGACGCTGAGTAATAGATTAGTGACTTGTTTCTTGAAGGACCTGTAGACTGCAGTGCTCCTATGGTCCTATATGAGCTTTGTATATGCTCGGTTTCTCTGCGTGCAGTCTCCATCGGTAATCGCAGGATTCTACCGTAACTGGGCTGGATTCGACTCGTCATTTGTCTGGTTATTTCTTTTCTTAGCAACTGATCGTGATGCAGATCGATGAGGCAACGGCTAGCTGCTTGATCAAATTAATGTCGCCTCTGATACAGCAATAATTTTGTTTACATGGATTCAGCAATCAAGTTGGCATGTCGTTAATTCTTGTACCAGCTAGTTTAGTTGTTTGCTTGCTAATTGAGTAAGCCTAGTTCTCCCTCTCCCGTTGCAAAAGAGTCGGTTAAATCTTGTAAGCTTTGGTTATCGATATTTCTAGATAGATATATACAAATATTATGTGTAGATTTATCTCTCCAGTTGCAAAAGAGTCAGTTAAATCTTGTAAACTTTGGTTATTGATGTTTCTATAAATATTTATATAGACAAATGAAAATGTTATATGCAGGTTTATCTCAGAAAGTAATGTATTATAATTTTATTGGATTTTACACATATATATTGTAATAAAAATTAGTAATTAAAGTTAGACTTTAGAGGTTGTATCGATGTCTAAAATATCACTCTTCTGTGACTAGATTTTTTTGAGACGAAAGGAGAGGCCCTCCGATTTTTCTTATTAGAGACCAACAAACTAAAAAGTTCTCTTTCGTAACCTGCCGGGTCATTAAACAAAGACTTTATATTTGCGACTTTAAGTGGCACACATTAATTAGTTGATCTTGTACAACTTCACATGTTAGACTTGGTCTAACTTTCCGGCTTATAATGCACGTTTTTGTTCTGTAGCTTTTGGAGATTTATTGGGGAAAAGATCCTCGTAACAGTACAGTTTCCATAGCTCATATAGTTTCAACATTTTAGGCGTGGATTTTTTGTAAGAACATGTGGCTAGATTTAAGATATTTTGGTGATAAATAATTGACAATAATTAATTTATGATATGAATATTTGATGACATTGCTTATCGATGTTATGCGTGACGTGTGACGTGTGTGAACCGATTTGGTCAAGTTGGGACGAACTTGTGCTGAAAGAATGTTCTTTGGTCTTTGTATGTGCAGGTTGAGCATGGAAACGATCATGATCGGTGACGAGGTGGATCGGGACTAGGATGAGGAGATTTGAGGTCCAGGCGGTCGAGGATGTCACGCGAGATGGTCGAGTCATGCTTGAGGCGCATAGAGATTAGAGATGGATGATGCGTGGAGAAACTACGGGAGGTGCGGTCCTGGAGGCTTCGACATGTGACGCGTTAGAAAAGTTAGAATTTTAGAAAACCCGTGTTAGGAAGGGTTTCGGGTCCCTTGAAAATTAGTGGGCCGAAAGCCTGTTAAGATAAAAAGGCTTAGGTCTAGTTGGGTTAGGGTTGAGAGCGGAGGCTTAGACTCAATCCGAGTCGTGAGCGGCGGTTGTAGACCGATTTGGATTGTGGCATCGTTTCCGTATTAGGCGTGATGATGTGAGTATTTAATAGTTAAGGGGCGGCCGAGAGATTGCAAGCTTTTGGGGATTGAGCGAACAGAAAAAGAAAAAGTTTGCGGCGGATGCATGCATATGAGGTTGATGCTGATGGATGAACAATGCTCGCATTTTTGAATAAAATTTCGTAAGTTTTTTAATTCGTATATATTATCTTTTTTCCTGATTTTCTGATTCCTATGAATTCTCTATGCATTGATCTATATTTAGATATTTTTCTTGCTTACATACACGAATCAGTTTTGATTAAAAATTGATTGCTAGATTGAATGAAAAATGTGTATTGCTATCGATCGGAATCAGATATCAATATGTTTTTTTGCTACAGTAAATCACTACAGTAACTGCTACAATATGCTACAGTAACTGCTACAGTGCGCTACAGTAATTGCTGCATTACCCAAAAAAATACATTTTTTTCTGTTCACATAAGTATTATACTTTTTTATGTTTGACCTTTGAATCCTTCCGTTGACCTATCGAGCTAAAGGAGCTCGGCAGGTTGCTTGTCGAGCCCCCTGTGCGGCATGTCGTTGGCCGGCTACTGTACACGCTTAATTAGTGCTAGTAGTAATTAATTAGTGATTAATTAGCTATATAGCTAATTAAGCATGTCAATTTGTCTCATCCAGCCACTGTGCATACCATTCGTTTTAATTAGTAGTACTCATAATTAATTAGTGTTAATCATGAGTTTAATTAAGCACTAATCATATACATGATAGAACGTATTTAGCTCCAAGTGTCTTTCGACTAGTTATCAATGACATGAATATTGCGAGAATAAACTAATCATCTTGAGATTGCAGTTAATAGAATCATGATACACATATCAATGAGATATCGAGTAAAAAATATTCTTCCTTATGGACTAGCTAGATTTAGATTAATTTGTTCCCACAGTATTCATATCGTAGACAACTTATCGAAAGACACCTGAAACTGAATACGTCTAATCATGCACATAATTAGTGTTTAATTAAGCTTATAATTAGCACTAATTAATCATGATTAGTGCTAATTAAAACGGATGGCATGCACAGTGGCCGGATGGATAGTTGGGCGTGTTTATTCAGCTATATAGATAATTAATTAATCACTAATTAATTATAATTAGTATTAATTAAATATGATTATCACTAATTAAGTGTGTACAGTAGCCGGCCGGTGACCTGCTCTTGCCGAGCAGGGGAGCTTAGCAGGTACCTGTTGAGTTATTGTAGCTTGGTAGGTACCTACCGAGGAGCCTCAATAGAAACCTGCCGAGCTTGGTAGGTCTATGGACGTGGAGGTAGGTAACTATCGAGCTCGGTTGGTCCGTGGAGGAAGCAACATTTACAAAAATAAACGTTTAGGAGTAAATCTAAAAAAAAATAGCTACAATGCCAAATAATCTTTCAATTCAATTTCAGAGGTGGAGTATATCGGCAGTGATATTTATTGCAATTAATGGTAAGATGAAGTATAATCCTACAACCAGCATAGGTTGAACATTGCAGTTAATTAAACCAATCAGAAATGTCGGAAGGTTAACTTGCAGTACCGGAGGAAGGCTGAAGTCTTGAGTTGGCTTTAGCAAGTTGTGCTTTCTGTTTAAGTGCTACGTACTGGTTAAATTTGTTTAGGATGCAATTTTCTCTGGTTTTAATCAGATATCTCTGCTTTGTCCTAGATAAATTGTCATCCCTGAATTAAAACTCTGTTCTGTCTCTCTGTAAAATATGATTTTTGTTCCGTATAATTTTTCAGGAACGCGCCTGAACTGTGCGCCATATTCATTAATATAGAAAAGAAGTTCACAAAACAGCAGACAAGAAAATAAAACTGAAAAATAAAAGAGGCCCCAGGCCTCTTTCCAATGCTCGAAGGTGCTCAAGATCTTCGCCAAGACCACAACTTGGAGCGACTGAACTCTGTTGAAGACCCTTGCATTTCGCTTTCCACATTGCACAAGCGATTAGCATGAGAATGGAATCCATCATCTTCCGCTTGTTAGGTTGAATGTGCAGTCTGGCTGTTGGCCAACGCCTTTCTGGTTTATTTTGATTTTTGTCTTATTTAAGACCAGAAGTCACTCAAAATAAGCCAAAATGATCACACCAAGTAGGCAAGCTAGATAGTTTGGTAATACGCATACCACGTTAGTTTGAGTTACATCTATTCTAGAAAAATGCCAACAAGCCTCGATTTTGTTCTTAGGTAACCACATCATTTTAATATAGTTATTGAACGTATTTAAGGAAAAAGCACAAAGACGCTTATCCACCTCAACAAGCATATCTTGCCGGAAGTTATCCATTAATGGCTAGGTTAACCGATGGCGTATTCGTTCTCAATATGAGATCAACTCAAAACAATTACTCCCTCCGTGAAACAATATAAGGCGCATTTTAACTTTGCACAAGGATTAAGATAGTGATGAAATTGAAAAACTCTCTACAGAAAATGACTCAGATAACCCTTATAATTGTCTTAAAAAGATGAGAGAGAATACTTTTTGTGGGTGGTATTGAATAAATGCATATGGTTAAAAGAGAATAAACAAAGATATAGTAGGAAACAACTTATTAAATCTATATACAAGGTTTATATTTTTCAATAAGATTATTTAAACTATAGACCTTATATTTTCTGACAGAGATATTCACGTAAAAGGAGGGCTCTCAGAAAAAAAAATCGAAGATCCATAAGCAGAAGGTCTGTTCGTGAAAGTGCTGACATAGTGGGATCTTTCCTCAAAAATCGAGGATACATACACAATTTTGCAAACCTGAAAGGCTTTTTCGTAAAAAATACCGACATGGCAGTGCTCCCCGAGGATTAATGAGCATAATGAAGGGAGTATTGGCCAGCTTGGATTGAACCTTCTTTTTTAAAAGAGAAAAGGAAAGACTTTGGGAGAAGGGTGTAAGTGGAGAATCGATAGATGGGCATCCATTTGTCAGTGTTAAATATTTGACTTGTATTTGTAGAGCTACAGCTCTGGTGACTTGATTGATTCTATATGCTACGCGTTGCTACAGTACCTTAGATATTGTTTCAACACTGTTCATGGGCCTGCTAATCTTCCATAGCAGTGCCCATGACTATGACTTTGCTTAATGCGGCTTATAAGCCATGTTTTTTTGACTTATTTTGTACTATAACGATTGCAAATAAACTATAGCGCTTGTTAGTTTTTTTTATGAGTAATTAAATTAAAAAAAATAAAAAACATTAGATTGTCACAAACAATGCAAAGGAATAAAAGAAAAAAATTAAAAAGCTAGAAGTTGAAGCAGTTTGAAGCGAGACATAAGAAACCCTGTGGTGTCAAACAAAGTCTCTCTCTATATATATGCATAACAGTGTTCATTTCTAATGTAAGATAATTACTACACTGTATCGTGTAAGCACAGGTGATTTGCAGACATTTCGTTCGAGATGACATTGGCAGAGACATTTGCTATGCATTATTAAGCCATGGTACCAGAACTGATGTATATGCATCGCAAGTCAACCATGGACGCACTCGCAAAGTGCGTGGGGTTCCACAGAAGATTGATATCTAGGAGCCACCATCTGGGATCTAAACAAAAACATTACCTCAGCTGCTGCATTTGAAACATTCCCACCTCAATGAAGCAGGAAAGACCAATGCTGCAGGCTAGAATAACATATAATTTGATTCCAGATGGAACCAAGACACACATGATGACTTGATAAGTACACAATAAATAGGAGCAGAAAATACTGGGCACTACACAAGCACAGCAATGAACAGGAAGGTAAAAAAAAGCAGAACATCGGAAACAGAGCTACATTTTCTTGGTCACAATAATCTAGCACAGAGCACAGGCTATAATAAGTTACAAACATGTCATGCTATAGCATTTATCCTCGTCTATCAGAATTCCAATTTTTCTCTCTAACAGTCGAAATCTATAGTTTTTACTCCATGACCAGGACCAGGACAACATCAGTTAATTAGCTGACTAAATGTACAACACTGGAACAGTCTTCCAAGCTCCACAACACATGGTGATGAATCATCACAATCATATTCTTCAATGAAACGAAGCCTACGACAGTCTCCCAAAGCACCAAGCAACGCGATCTCATCCTGGCTGGCGCTACTGATCTGCAGGTAAGGAACTACTTTTATTTCCTGCTCATCGGTGGGGGTGCTGCGGAGTAAGGAGGGGGGCCATAAGACGGATCCCCTAATCCCTGGAAACTTGGACGAGGGTTTGGAGCACCAAGGAAAGGAGGTGGCATGTTGCTCATGGGATAGTTTACAACGGGAGTAAATGATGGATAAACGCCATATGGCACTCCCATCATTGGGACAGCAGGAACTGGCATTGCAGTAGGTGGTGGTGGGATTGGGGATGGCATTGAAGTTGGCAGTGGTGGGGGCGGTGGCGGGCTAGATTCTGGTGGCAGAGGATCCTGAGGCGGCGGCGGTGGTGGTTGATATGTATCAGGATGCGGGAGTGGGGGTAGTGGTGGCTGTGATTGAGTCTGAGGAACATATACATCAATCTCTAGCTTCTGCCTTTTATTGCCAGAAGAGTGTTCTTCTATTTTCTGCTCAATGTTGTCCCTGGCGGCTCGCGAAGACGAAACACCGTTGAGGATCTCCTGCTCACCACCATCTCCTTGCTGTGAATCCATCACTGCAGTCGATTGTCCCTTCTCAAGAGAATCAGCATTGGCTGAATCTGGGACAAAGGTAACGGGCACTTCAGAGAGACTTGAGTTGTTAAGCCCTTGATTAGATGGCTCCCGCCTTGCCACGTGTATTCCAAGCTTGTGGCAGAGATCATCAGCTTTCTTGTATCGGGATTGAGCTGACTGATTATTAATGGCAAAAGTTAGTACAAAGGAAACAATTCTTTTCCCAGCATAAGAAACTTTAATTGATTAGTTAAGAGGAGCTTGCTCCTCAGAAAATATGCAAAGGTCACTGACATATTAAACTGCTTGCAATGAAATATTCCAGTTGTAAAAAGGCACAGATAGCGGACAACAGCCCCTGCCCTCCCCAGTAACCACTCCCTGCCTATAAAAAGTTCACACCCAAAAATTTCCAATTTTTACAGGGAAGCAGCAGTCTTTTTCCTAGAACGGCAAGTCCCATTCATCCCAATAGATGCCCCCCCTGAGACATTTACTGCACACAAGCATGTGAGATGGAAACATGCACTGATGCACTTACGCTGTACTATTCCTTGAGAAGCAGAATGATCACATCGTTTCAAAATAAAAAATAAAGCGTACTGTGATAGAAATTTGCAGGGCCAAACTTTCTAAGAAAAAGAAAGCATTGCTGAACATAGGTAAATACCTGAAGCTGGCTTCTGACATGTTGCATTTTGAGCTCCTGAAAACAAAAGAAACATTATGGGGGAACATTAAATGATCCATCCAACAAATACTTTGTTCAATCAAATAGATCGCACACTTTGTATAGGCTTTACTTTACACACCTGCTCATGGAGAGCTTCCTTCAAATGAGAAATCAAAGTGGCCCTGAGTGATTCTGATGTTTTGAATTGCTCAATGGAGTTTCTCAGGATGCTATGGTGTTCCTGCAGCTCCTCCACAAAGCCAGATCTATTACCATTCCCTGCCAATATGCAAGAGAAGGTATTGGAGGCACAAAGATTGATGAGTGATCACTAGAGGCGTCTAAGGAAAGAAGACAATCAAAGGTAGTTGATTAACTTGCAGTCTTATAATGTTACAACAAAAGTCTAGGGGTGTACAGTGGTACACAGCTGAGCCCACGCAGGTTGGGCCAGTTTTAGATGGGTTTGGAAAGAGGAACTAGTCGGCAGGTTGGGTTGGGCCAGGCTGTTTTCAGCAGGTTGACTAGTTTTTAGGAAGAGACACATAGCACATAGCTTGTATTCTCCGTAGTGCAATGCTCCGCGTAAGATAAAAATATTTAATCTCTCTGTGCTAATAGTTACTTTGTTCCCCTCCCAAGCCAAGGGATCCATCCACCGCAGTCACAAAGCTAAGCTTGACACCACCAACTGCATGATCTAGTTGAGGCCGAAGAATCATGGAAAAGCCTTATTGCCACCTCAACCACCAGGGAAGTCACTGCTGCAAGAGGACAGGAACAAGACTGCTGGAGAAGTGTCATTGATGCAGTCAATCAGAGACGTCGAAAAGAGAAGGGAATAAAAAGAAAGTCTTGTCACAGTGCAACCTCTCTTGTCCGCTGAGCATGAGGGCTTATATAGAATACATCTCGTTCTATAAACCAATTGGGCTAAAAGGTTTCCCCAGTTCGAACCCACGTGTAACGCAAGGTTATCTCAAGGACAAGATTACAAGAATATCTTATGGATATATATCTTACCTAAATAAGAGTTATTTCCATACTCTTTGTTGAGATTGTCGACAAAGCTAAGAGCAACTTGGCATTGCCGCATTAGAGTATCCTCATCTATAGCAGCATTCAACATATGCTTGTAGCAAGAGACAACCTTCTCCAGCAGCTCTCCACCAGTTTTTTTCTGTAAATAAAACCATAAAATGTTGTACACAGTATATACCACAGGCATAGCTAAAAGATATAGTATCAGCCGATAGGAATCAGATAAGATAACTTACCGACTTATATTTGAGCTCCTTATACCTTCTAGAGAAGTCTTCCTTCAGAATTTGTCCTTGAGAGCCTAATATTTTACGATCTTCCCATATGTCAACCTGCAATATTTACAGAAAGTCATGAGATTGAACAGTAATTATCTGCCAGGAAAGTGAGACATAAATATAGACCAAATCATGCCCAAGTGAGTGAATTTACTAAGTAGGTAAGATTTACATGCGCAGGCTATCTCTCTCTGTTTTTTGCACCACAAGACTTCACCAGGGCAGACACAACAGAAAAGAATGCAGAAAGAAGCATAGATGCTAGTTAATTTACGAGGCTACCAATATTTTCTGATGTAGATTTACACAGTTGGACCTCAACAATTCATCAAGGAAGATCTGAAAAACTCAGTATACTTTTCAGTTAGCTTAACATAACTGGCCCAAGCAAGGATGAGAAAAGATAACCATGCAATGGCGGTTATAGCAGGCAGCACAGGGGAAAAGAAGAATGGACAGACCTAACAAACACAAGAAGAAACCTACCAAGAGATGTGTCGACCATACAGTGATGTGCAAAGTGATGGTTTCATGAGTAGTGACGGGGCATATATACACGCAATGCAAACGGGCATTGTAACAAACTTGCCCTAAAGTACAATGTGGTGCAAAAGCCATGTAACAGGAGACAATTCACCAACTGTAGACCAGTATCAGAGTTCAAGGGTTGATCTGCTTGGGTCCTGTGGGTAATGGTGGATCCAGAACTTCTTACACATGGGATCTAACATATAACTTCATATTTCTGTGGGTTTTTTCTAATGGATGCCGGGGTTCTTTTCTTTTTAAAAAAGCTATGGGGTTCAATACGAGCTCAAGTGAGCTAGCCCAGCTCAGCTCATGCTCAACTAGAACGCTATGCTCTCTGAGAAAGTGAAAAACACAAATTTTAAAGCATATTTAAGGGCGTGATTTGCAACGAGCCAACCAGCTACTCTCACTACTAACAATAGTACTTTAGGATTTGTGCAATTTAGTTCATCGAAGAGCATAGAATAACTTCTAAAAAGGAAACCTACCCATAATTTGCACATGCCCGCTGCTTTTGTTTCCTACTAACATGGCCATGCACCGCAAAATTAGTTCTGTTGTGTTCGACTGTTATTGTTCCCTATTCTATTTCAGATGTATGTGTTGCCATTTGCCAAAGAGAGGGTCGGAATCAAGGGCAAGGGCCCATGTGAAGAGATTCCCTCCCTTGCAAAGGCTTTTGATGCAAGTTTTTTTTATTTCATTTACACATACTGTTCACTTGAACTGTACCATCCTCTGTACTATTCCCACCCCATCGGCACAGTGGCGGTGGGAAATAGATTAGACTGATTAGTTTCCTTATTAGTTATTTCATTTTAGTTAGTTACCTCATTAGGTATAACCTTTTAGGTTGTTTCTAATTATTAGGCTCTAGCACATCTATATAAGGAAGGCGTTGTTATCTTTTATTAAGCGAGAATGAGGTAACTCTCTCCCAGAAGTCTTCTTCCTGGTATATGTCCATCCATAGTTATTGAAACTGGATTAGCAAGTGAACCGATCAAGGTACTGGTTTACCGGTTTGGTCGTTCAACCGACCGTCAAAACGGTTCAACCCCAGTTAAAAAAACAATATTTTAATATTTTTTGAAAATATTTGGTCAAGATTACATGTATATGGCATAACATAAAGCACACGTATAAATCTAGTTCCCTTCTAAACAACACGCACCGGCCAGCCCACTAGGCACCCTGCACCACATCAAAATTGTCCAAGGAGAAAGCTTAGTAATCAACAGTGTAGTAATCAACAAAGAAGTTCTCGCTGACAATGCAAATAGGTAGGTATTGCATGTCCCAGAGTTGGTCATGTGGTCACTACTAGACACAACCACCTGAAGCTCAAGCTATAGCTAAAGAGGCATAACTCATGGCCATTGTTTGTACCAGAAGTTGCATGGTTTGATGAGTGGTGCTCCCAGCCAAAGTGTGCAAGTAAATCAGGGAAAGGTTTTCACTAGCCACAAAAGATGGTCTTCATTGTCATCCATCACCTCTAACCAGAATAAGTGCTTGCACTTGTGGCCGCGCACAAAGATCTGGTCACAATTAAAACGAACACCCTTTTAACATTAATTGGGCATCTCATTCGGCAATAGGGAGTGAAAAGTACATGCACTAGAGAACAGAGTAGGCGTTGGGAGTGTTGGACAGTTGTTGGCCCCTTCGGGAACACAATGCAACCACCCGTCAATGGCACCAAGATGATGGCCATCTAAAGAGCGGTATGGCTACTCAACTCAGCATCCATCTATAACGACCCAGACAACTGATCACTTACTTTCTGCTGGGTAGGGCCTGTCTCAATACGGCAAATCAAAGCATCAAATGTCTCCACGTTCTAAGTAAAGGATGTCAGGCTCGTATCATTGGCTGCCACATTGGATATCGGACGATATGTTCCCTATGTCTTAGTTTTGAGTAAGTTCATAAATTTAAATTAAACTAGTATATTTACACATATCAATCTACGTACCAAAACCATGATATAAAAAGAAGGTTCAGGGCAATATTTTAAGTTCTCCAGCCCCAAGTGTTGCAGGTGCACTTGCTGTTGCTGAAAATGATAGAAGGTCGTGGTCTTTGGCGGGGGCTCGAGGATTATCCCTCTTGGATGCCCTCGCTCCGGGTGGTTAGCGCCCAGTCTTCCTTGGTCGTGATCTTTTTGTCACGGGCGCGTTAGTTTCCTAGCAGCAACAGAGTGTGTGTGTTTAGAGTTGTGTGGGGTTTTTTGGGGTTTGTGTGTGTGTGTGTTGTGTTGTTTGGGTTCCTGTCCCATTTTGCTTTCTTCTTAATATATTGATGCGCAGCTCTCCTGCGTTTTCGAGAAAAAATATTTTAAGTTCTCGGTTCAGATGGCAGGATGTAGAGCTTAGGATTTTAGCCTTGTAGATTTTATTACAAAACTTGTTTCTTTGACTTTGAGGAGATTTTATTTCTAACCTACCCCAACTTGTTTAGGATAAAAAGGCTTTGTTGTTGTTGTTGCTTAAAGCAAATTTAATGTAATAAGGCACAATATCTTCTCAGACAATAATAAACAATAGTATGGATAAATGTCCAAAAGGACAAATGAAGAAAGGGCAAATAATGGAGAGGTGACTGGGCTGGCTAGCCCACCTTGTGCCCGAAAATGAGGGCTTGGGGAGCAAATCCCTTTTTTGCGCCACCGCCACATACATCAAGTCTTCTAATCCTCTTCGATCTGCTTTGGTGCTTCCATATACTGATTTTCAATTCTTCACCACCACTGCCATCAATGGTTCAGACCTCCGTGCCAGTGATCCCATGACTCATCTCCGCTGCACCGCCACTGCCCTATGGCATCCCCATGCTCCAATCAACGATTTTTGAGCTGTCACTTGATGGATTAGTAAGACGTGGTCCGCATAACTTCGCTACTCCAATTGAGAAGGCACAACAGTGAGTGTTCATTTGTTTCATCCCAATCCATATGTGTTTGTCAAATTTGGCCAATTTTTGCATGATATTGGATTACATTGTTGATTTGTGATTTCATTGGAATAAGTCGGCCATATTAGACCGATTTCTACCATCGTAGCGGAGCAATATATCAGTTGTCAGGCCGATATGCTGATTGATACATTCCAGACTGCCATTTCAAAACGATATGTCATCTTGGCGTCGGAAGACCAACGATACTAAGATAGCGACCGAAATGTCAACCAATGCGAAGCAACGCAAGTTATCTAGTATTAAAGCAAGTTAAACCTCTTCTAGTACGCGTTGCCTCTGAATCACTCGCATTGATTGAGCCATCCCAATGGGTCTCCTTTACCATAAAAGGTGGGCAAAAAGAGCTTGTGGTAGCACAACACACCCAAGAAATCAAATTGTGAGCCACTACTTCCACTAGGTGAAAAGGCCAATCAATGGCCTAAACAATTAGTGTCGATGGAAAAAGGCCCAACATCTTCAAGCGAGCCTATGTTTGCTTCAATCGCCACGCTACGTCCTCATGAGGTTTGAAGAGCGAATTTATCTTGTCCCCACATGGTGTTTATTGACTTAGAGAAAACCTATGACAAAGTGCCAAGAAAGGCCACGTGATGAGCTCTCCAATGGAAAAAAGTCCCAACAAAATATATTACCCTAATCAAAGATATGTATGAAGATGTTGTGATTAACGCCAGAGCATGTGGTAGCGATACTAATGACTTTCCTATTAAAATAGAACTACACCAAGGGTCAGCGCCAAGCCCATACATTTTTGCGCTGGTGATGGACAAGGTCATACGGAATATACAAGGAGATATCCCTTGGTGTATCTTTTTCGCTGATGATGTAGTTCTAGTTGATGAGAATATGATCGGTGTTGATGGGAAACTGGGATTGTGGAGGAAGACTTTAGAATCGAATGGCACCAGGGCAAATGATGGAGATGTTAGTTTGGACAGATTAGTGCCAAAGGACACTTTTCGATATTTAAGATCGATGCTACAGTGGGACAACAAGATTGATAAAGACGTGAGCCATAGTATAAGAGTGAGATAGGTGAAATGGCGCCAAGCATCGGGCGCCTTGTATGATAAAAAAGTCTCTTAAAAGTTAAATGGTAAGTTCTATAGGATGGCAATCAGACCTGCAACTAAAAGACAACATGTACAAAAGATGAGTGTAGCGAAGATGAGGATGCTGCGATAGATCTGTGGTCACACAAGGCAAGATCAAATCCGTAATGATAATATACACGATAGGGTGGGGATAGCACCAATTGAAAAAAGCTTGTCCAACATCGCTTGAAATGGTTTGAACATATCCAACGAAGGCATTTTGAAGCACCGATACATAGTGAAATTTTAAGACATACCGAAAACATAAGAGGCAGAGGTCGATCAAGACTGACATGGGAGGAAGCAGTTAAAAGAGACTTGAGGGATTGGAATATATCTAAAGAGTTGGCTTTGGATATGAGTGCATAGAAATTAGCGATCCACATATTGGAACCATGATATAAGGATAAGATTTAGGAACGGTGTTTTAGGTTTTCGGTTCAGATGGCAGGATGTAAGACTTAAGGTTTTAACCTTGTAGATTTTATTACAAAGCTCCTATTCTTTTGACCTTCAGGGGGTTTCATTTCTAGCCCACCCCAATTTGTTTGGGACAAAAATCTTTGTTGTTGTATTGGCTTTGAGAAGGGCTACCATCTTTTCAGTGAGTGTAGCTATAATACTTTTTCAAGAACACGCAAAACCGTCTGCGTGTCATTCCATTAAGAAGAAACCATCCAAATACAAATCAACAACCAAATGTGCAGACCCAAACGACTGCTTTGGAGCTACCTTACAGAAGAAATAAAAGGACTACTCTAAGAATAAGGAACGACCTACTACGACTAACATAAGCTACTACTACTACTCTGGAACTAGTGCCTACAAGCAGAGTGCTCCAACCATGCGCCGCTGGTGGAACTCGTCTTGTATCTTGCCTGTTGGCCCAGAGTTGCTTCCTCATTGTTGAACACTATTGTTTCGCTCCTTCCACAGCAACAAAGAGACCAAGGTAATGCAAGAGTCTAACCCTTTCCGTCTCTTTCCTCTGACCAGTTTGTGGATTGAGGCCCTGTTCTTTTGGGCTTTTGGGGTGGCTTTAGGCTTCTGCTTCTCCGAAAGCTAAAACAAACAGGGGGCTTCTTCAAACGGCTTCTCGAGCCCGCCGCCGCGTGCACCATCCGCCACCGTCTTGAAAAGTGCAGCCAAAAGCTATCAATTGTAGCCCAAAAGAACAGGGCCTGATGTCCACCAATCTTTCAAGGTGTCCTGACCTCGCGACATGCACTGCTGTAAACTGGCTCGCAAGAAGAAACACGACCAGATCTGGGACATTACAGCACAGCTACCAAAAGATGGCCGATCGACTCTTGGTTAGAGAAGCAGGCAGAAAATGCAGTACCCTTGATTTTGGAGACCACAACGCTCAAGTCGATCGGCTGTCTAGCAGTACCGTCCAACAACAAGCCACATGAAGTACTTATATTTCAATGGTGCCTAGGACTTCCAGATGGCATTGGCACAGGAGAAGCACAAGGAACCATGGAAGAAAGCCTTATAAGCCGACTTTGAGCTATATTGTGCCACATGCGCAGCTGTAATATTGGAAAGATGGAATATGATACTAGGCTGTTATGGGTTACAGAACAATGAATGCATGTTGTAAGGTTGGGGTTAACTGGCGGACAATCTGACTGTCATCCACACACGAGCTTTCCTATCCAGTACAATCTCTTATATGATAGCAAGCCGGTGAGCATGGTAAGTAATAAAAATGGAAACTAATAGATAGGTAATTTAAAGAGATTAGGAAGCTAACTAGATAGAAAATAGGTAAGTGATCTTTTGTTAACTCTGCTGAACCCGCGAACCTTTCCAACTATATACTTGACACTAACAAAAATCTAACAGTACCACTCCGTTTTACTTAGTCTTCAGCTTTACAATTTCAAAAAAAGGCAGCAATTAATGGTTGCCTCCTGCATGCCTCTTAGTTCCATGCACCAAATAAAACAAACACAGCAATTAACATGAAATAGTTATTTGCAAATTTGTTGTGAGATAATAGCTAAAATCATAAATATGAAGGATGTGAGTAATTAAGTGTTTCCATGAATATAAATATCAAGAATATGTTTCACGTACCAGTCTCCATACAACATTCCGACCAAAATCATCGCCGTTGATGAATACATCGTTTAAGGCAGCGGGGATGACCCTCAAGAATTCACTTGTATATCTATTGCCTTCCTTCTTACTACTATTCTGCATAATATCATTTGCAAGGTACAGCAAAGATACCCTCCTTTCACGAGGAGCTGACTGAAACTCGGAATCCCATGTATCAACAACTTGTCGGCAGTGACGATGATGGAAGACGCACCAGTGTGATAAAGCTTTTCTTTTGTTAAGCATGACATTATATGAATGGGCAAAATAATGCAGCACATGGGGTAATAATCACATAAATAGATAGTTAGCAAAAGCAGTCGTCTTTGGACACAGTTCAGGAAGGCACATATTTGAGCAAGGGCCAACGATAAGCTAGCACAATGCTATTAATTTAACTGGTCATAATGCTGCATGATCAGTTATCAACTGGATGCTAAAGGTCAATTGCCACCGTGATCTGCTAATCTGCAACTGTAAGATTAACAACACTAGCCTCTTCCATAAGCTGTGTGTTATGACTTTGCACTTACCAAACCATATAAGCCACTGTACTGTGCGATTAAGTCATCTATTAGTGAGAACTGATAAGACAAAGATGATTACTTTGTGCTGTCTGTGCGTTATCTCTGGAAAAATCTAACCCACCCTCTGTTCTATACAAAATAATAGCTAGGCCACAATTACACTAAAACACACGTGAAAAAGAAAGCACTAAAATAAATTTGGAGAAAAGTTGCAGGATCACACTTTGGAACTATCAAGAAGGATACTCTCTATACTCTGTTGTGTCATATTAAGTTTCGCAAGCTTCTGCGCTAAGATCTGCATGCTGAATCCGGCATTCATGTTTGTTTAACCTGGCTTGTTATTTGAGAATCTCCCAAATGCCACAGCAAAATGGAAACCTGCAAAACATACACAAGTACATTAGGCCAAATCCATGACACTCATAAAAAGGGAGATTCAAACAGTTCAAGGGAACCACAAATAACTCAGCACCGAAATCATGAGTTAAAGATAAAATGTGCACGGACAAGTCTTACCAGTAAATATTTTGGGAACACCCACTTCTTGATGATACAATAACAGAACAAGATTGTTTTCAATGTCCGCATTTGGAAACTATACCACAGACTAACAAGTACAAAATCTAAGATCCATATTTTTTATCCGCAACAATGTAACTTGCACAGAATTGTAGGTCGCGAGCACCTATGCAAAAAGAAAGATGAAAAAATAAATCTACAGACAGGCACTTGAAGGCCAGTTTACTAAGCCACCAAACCAGCATTGATTGGCCACACTCAGATAGAGACAGTCCTACTCCGCCTTTCCAATAGAGGGGCAATAAAAATCTATTTTTTGTGCTTAGGTCATACTCGCAGCCCCCCAATATGACACAGAACTAGGTAGAGAGAGCCGTAAATGAAAGCTGCATCCTCCTTGTGGGCTTGGAGATGAGCAGCAAAGGCTGCCACCAACGAACAAGACTGGCTCCGACCGGCCTGAGGGCCAAACCAGGCCACGAACTTGGTACGTACCCAGGAACACGATGACCCAAAAAAAATTCCATCTTTATCTCTCCAATCAACATAGTCGCCTAAACAAATCACTAAAAAGCATAGAAAAGATAACAATCCTTCTCCAACACCAGCCGAATCGGGGAATTCCCACATGACAATACAACATCACCGAGCAAGAACCATCTTCCCTGCTCCGACCAAAACACACACCGCCGCCCAGAAACCGGCAACAATCCGGAGAACCCAGAGGAGAGGGAGCGCGGGGGAGTGGAGGAGAAGAAGTCAGACCTCGCTACGCCTCCGAATGGAGAATTGGGTTGGGCGCCGGGGGGGAAATCGCTAGGGTTTATGGGGATTTCGGGGAGGGGAATAGGGGAAGGGTTCGTCCGAACTGTGAAGCTGGTTGTAACGCGTGGGAGCCTGGGAGTTTTGATTTGGGGGGCGCTTGCTGCAGGTGCTGCTACACTTGTACCCGCAGCGGGAAGGGGAGGCGCGGCGGGTGACGTTGGTCTCCGTGAGGAACTCCGTCTGTGAGCCTATGAAACGTGGGGCCAAGAGTGGTGTGGGTCCGCGTCGCAGAGAGAGTATTGGGGCGGCCAGCCGGTTCGGTTGGTGCGCTGCGTGATGATAGCCCACGTGTCAAGTCACGGAGAAACATGGGACGCGAATACGTATGTGTACGTGATAGATAGAGACACAGAGTGGCTCCGTTGGCCGTATTTCAACCCCTTCCATTTGGGAATCCCTGGTCCATAAGGTTATTATTTGGGCCGGAAAATGCAGATTGGGTTCTATGCTTTCATGTAGAAGATATGTCTGTTCTTTTTTGTTTTTGAAATCGGCTTTTAGCTTTTGCTATAGTTTACTATAGTACCTAACTTTCAAACGGAGTATTTTTTCAAGACGGGGTCTACAAGTTAATTGTAGTACACGTTAAAAGCCTACTAGCTGTACCATCTAAAATCGCAAGCGAATATCTCTCTCTTCGTAATCTCTGTCACAAACAACTAAAATTCAAAAATTTCAGCCAAAAACCATAAGCCACAACCGCAAAGAACAGGCCCATAACTCTTCGAGGCGCTCAGTCCGCGAGCTTGAAGCAGATTCTCGAGAGCCAGGTTCGTCGTAGTAGTAGCACAAAGCTTACAATAATCTTTGATCCCTCTTATATTAACTTGTTCCTCAATCGCATTCCCTTTTTCGAATAATACTAGCAAATTAGTATATCTGTTTGTTGTCAGAGTGGATTCTTTTGCACATCCAATGAATGAATTGCTCAAAGAGCTCTAGCCTGGTTAGTAGTAGACCGATGACTAGGAGAAAACTCCATTAATTGCTCCATCAAATTAAGCCCATGGATCAGAATAGCACTTGCTCTTCTATTTTACTTGCACAGTTATTTTTTTTATCATACTTCCCGTCAAGGGCGAAGACCAGTTTCATTCTTACCGCATTGTATCCATTCCATAGTGCCGAAACTATTGGACATTGCAACATGTCACTGTTGGAGAAAGATCCCAAACATTACGATGTTTCTTAGCTTGTTGTTGCATATGGTTTTGCGTTTTGCGTAACACAATGTGGCTACTTGGTGATATATATACTATCTAGGATTCTGAATAAATATACTGGATTGTGCAATACATAGTGAATTAAATGGTGCCCAATAATGAAATATACATGCTGTGGATGGAGCAATTGCAAATTTGTTCCAGCACTTGCGTGGTGAATGCTTGTTTCAGTTTATGTAATTCCTCAGATCTGCGATGTAGTTCTCAACCTTTATTCTTTTGCTACCTTCTTTCATTTGCTATTTATATTGATTAACATGACTGTAATTGACATTCAGCTATTTTTGCAGCCTGAGGTTACTTCTGCCACGGTTGACATTGAGAAGGCAACTACATTTGTGTGGACAACACCTGAAGCCAAGGCAATGAAATGCTGGCAGAAGCAACTGGGTGAAAAACTGGCAAATCACCTGACCACTTGCAGATTTCTATCTCATTTGCATGATAAGAGGGACTACGTTTTTATCTTTCAAGTTTCAATCCAGTTAGACAACGTGTTATTTAATTTCACAGAGTTCTGGTGCCACAAGTAATTGGTTGTATTATGCTCCCCAGTGAATTTGAATAGTTACATTACTCTATCAGCATTTGTAAACACAAGAAATGGCCTTCTCTTACAAAATCAAGTAGTTTTTCCTTCCCTATTTGCAGATGAAGACGAAACTGAACAAAGCTGATTCTGGACCTCAACAATGTGTGCCCCTAAAATTGTCATAGCAGATCCTTGAGGGCAGTAACTACTTTTGCAAAAGTTGTATATGTGGCTCTACAAAATACATTTTGTTTGAGAGTTCTGTAGTTCTAACTAGCTTCT
Organism: Dendrocalamus latiflorus; assembly: GCA_017311315.1. Taxonomy (NCBI): domain Eukaryota; kingdom Viridiplantae; phylum Streptophyta; class Magnoliopsida; order Poales; family Poaceae; genus Dendrocalamus; species Dendrocalamus latiflorus. The sequence goes on along the minus strand of CM029665.1, from coordinate 3,539,162 downwards.
TTATGCTTGTATCTCACCACACACAACAATTGTAGAATTTGAGAAGATGGTTGTAATTCAAGGAGCTTGTTGATCCCTTCATGTTTCATCATTCAATATGCTCACTACTACGTGAAAATTGTGAAAGGTTCACTTGCTGATGAGTTGCTTAAATGTTTGTAGAACGGAGTCCTCCTATTGAGGAGGTAATCAACACAGGGATGGTGCCTCGCTTCATTGAGTTCCTCACACGTGAAGACTAACCCTAACTCCAGGTGTGAGAACAATCTCAATTGGCGAGCTTAATTTCTTTTTGGCCATGTCATTTTCTTGTTTGTTGTTTTCTTATTTATGTTTCCTGCTCTTGAAATGAATATGAAAGCTGTATGTTGTTGCAATGATTAAAGAGCATTAGTGTCTTTGGAAATTTAACTCTGCATCTGTCTGCTTGGTACACTTCTTGCTTTGTTTGTTTGGGATGATAACTATATAACTACATTACTGTTCTATAATGTTCTACTAGCTGAATACCTGTACGTTGCTACGGATTTTAAAAAGAACATATTTGTATGCATGTTCTAAAAATTTTTACCACCTGTTAGTTTCAGAACATATAGCCTGATAAAATTTTAAAATCCGTAGCAACGCACGGGCATTCAGCTAGTACAGGAAAAAGAACCAGTAAAAAAGCTCAAAAAATAGCCAAAAGTTCAGAAAAAGACGAAATTTATGAATAGTGAAAAATAAGCCAGAAGCTGAAGCTGAAATGAGGGGGGCAGAGCATGGACCATCCATTCTTTATGGTTAAGAACCGTTTATCCCCCATTTTCTACCTATTTTTGTGATATCAAGGTGCAGTGTAGAGCATGGCATCATCACAAATTTTTATTCTAATCCCAGCATTCCCTAAAGTCATTACATGCTTCGTGTTGGTATTCATTGCTATGGGATCGAGCACACTGTCACGTGAAGGAATCAATGGTTCAATGTAGCAGCAGACCCACCGGGGATCAGGAGGGGCTAGCGCCCTCCCTACCGTCGGGCACCACCCAACCCCTGGGCGGCGTATTAAATGATATAGTATATAGGCTAAGCTAAATATGTTTCCAGGCCTGCATGCAAGAATGCAAGCATATTTTCCATCTTGACACTTCCAAGTTTTCACTGGCCAAGCACAGTTTCCACCTTGACACTTCTAAATTTTCACTGGCCCGTCATTTCTAAATTCCATCCCGTTTCAAATCTATAAAGGCATTGGATTTTGACACCAACTCAACGTCAAACGAACCAACTAAGCACGAAGCCACAAACTATAGCCCACGTTGTCAAACATTGCCGTCATGTCGACCCAACAACGGCTTGCTGTGAGGTACATGCTGGGCGTGGCCGGTTGGGGCAACAGCTACCGCTGTGACAAGATGCACGGCCACGGTGAAGGAGATGAACAACTAGCTCATGTCCACTGCTGCACCTGCATCTGCTGTCTCACAGATCTTGTCTATCATCATGCTCACCTAGCACATCTTATAGTATCGAACTATGTAACTTTTGAGCAAGTATTTGCTGGTTTGTGTGTGCGCAACACCGCCTCGGCGACACATGGTGACGACACGATGAGCGTGGGCGGCACCGAGGTAGAGAAGCATGAGGTCAAGGCGTGCTTCTTGGTGTGAGGCCGTGGAGGGAGACATGAAGGAGTGAGCCAATAAGGTGGAGGTACCCAATGATGGGCAGCACAGGAGGCGAAGATGGGAGACGGTGGCCCGACAAGCTACCACAGGCTTGCAACTTGGTATTCGGCAAAACGGTGAGCAGTCCCATTAGTCTCCCTAAATTTTAATTTTGGGTCCGTCACTGGCTCAATGGATTAGCTTGCAATCTTGTTTGCATATTATTTGTTGCTATATAATCACTATGCTTGCTTAGCTGATGATCCTAACCATAGGAACAGATACTACACTGTGCCAAGAGCAAATACATGTTACTAATAACTATTTCAATGAAATAAAAAAATCAAAATAACTATTTCAATGTATAGGTATAACAAGTGAAGGTTGGCACCTTGTTGTGGCAGGGACGAACGAAAAGGGTCAGCTGCTGGCAGGACAATGAGGGTGGAAAGAAAGGCTGGAAAAGGTGTAAAAGACAAGGGAGATAGATTAAAAACATTCGAGAGTGGTATATGTGGCAATCCTGTCTTGATAGAGAGAAAGGGGTGCAGGTGGCAGGCATGCATGCCCAAGATTTGCATGCATACTGTCACTTGTCTCGCCTCCACGTATGGGCACAAGTGTCCTTGCGGAGGCTGGAGCAGAGCACGTAGCCTCCTCCTCTATCGGTGCTTGTACAAGTGGCACGTGAGGGCTATGCAAGCCACCCGTCTCCTCCTCCCTCTGTGCTTGTGCAAGTGGCACGGGCCGGGGTGTACAACCGGCTGATGGCTATTTGTTGCTTAGTTGTTAAAGAAAACTAAGGAGCGGGCTCTACATGAGTGGTCTGGATTGATTTGTAATTTTTGCAAGCTCCAGGGACTAAAATGTATATTGTTTGTGAATACAGGACTGAACTGAAAACTATTTTGTAATTTTATTTATTATTTTAATTATCTAATTATGGATGTAATTATGAGCTTGTGATTGCTTGTGTCAATTATGTGCTGACCTCATTGTGGCCGCCAATTGGAGCGTAACTTGGATTGGACATGGCTGTCTGCCGGTTGGCCGCAGCTGTGCGGTCGATTAGTGGCTAAGAAACATGGCCAATTTCGGTAGTTTTGTCACTTTGTGCTTCGTAAGAAGGCTTGATTTTTAATAAATTGTAATGACCAATGCTTGAAAATTATGATAGCAGAATGATTTCACGCATAAAAGAGGTTTCTATTGATAGCCATCAGTATATATAACAATTACATGAGCAATCAGCTCTGGCTAACCAAAGATGGGAGATCCATGCTGTAATTTGTGACAAGCTATCTATGGAAAGCTGGTTCTCCTGGGATTGCACGGCATCAAGGGGCGCTCATGTGCGGGATGGCAAACGTGCATGTCGTGTATGGTACCGTTCAGGCTAACACCCTTCCGTAGTTGGAGCGGGAGTAGAGCGAACGTTTAGGGTGGAGCAGAATTCGGATAAGACAGCTATCGACAGTCCCTTGGTAAAAATGTCAGCGTATTGCGAAGATGTGGGAACATGCAGAACACGAACGTCGTCGAGAGCAACCCATTCACGCACGAAATGGAGATCAATCTTAACATGCTTTGTATGCTGGTGTTGGACGGGTTGGTGGAGAGGTAGACGGCACAAATGTTGTCGCAGTAGACGATGGTGGCTCAATGAAGAGGATGATGAAGTATGGCAAGGAGTTGGCGGAGCCATCATGCTTCGGCCACAACGTTGGCTACAACATGTTACTCCGCCTCTACACTGGATCGGGAGATAGTGTTATGGTGCTTGGATGACTAGGACACGAGGTTGTCGTCGAGGAAGATGCCATAGTCGAAAATGGACTTGTGGGTGTTTGGGCAGTCAGCCCAGTCAGCGTCGGTGTAGACAGTGAGCGAGTCAGGTGAGGACCGATACAGTTGTAGACCATGATCAACGATACCACTGAGGTAACGAATAATCTGTTTGATTAGGTTGAGATGTGGCTTCTACGGATCATGCATATGGAGGCACACCTGTTGAACAGCATATGCAACATCCGAATGGGTAAATATTAAGTATTGCAGGGCACCGGCTAAGCTACAATACTCAGTAGGGTTAGCGACGGGGGTGCCGCTTGACACCGAAAGTTTGGAGCTAGTGTCGATGGGCATACTGTAGGGTTGTAGGTACGCACACCGGCCAATCAATAATATCACGAATATACTACTACTGAGAGAGGAACATCCCATGAGGGGTACGGGTGACAGAGATACCGAGAAAGTGATGGAGCTCACCAAGATCCTTGAGCGAAAACTCACGGTGTAGGGCAGTGTTGTTCTAGCGAAGAGGATCTGTGGAGGAACCAGTGAGGACAATGTTGTCAACGTAGATTAAAAGATAGGCAACATGAGAGTCCCAGGAGAGAATAAAGAGAGAGGTTAGCTTTGGAGCCGACGAAGCTGAGCAAGAGAAGATGTGAAGCAAACTGACTGAACCGGTGTGTTGTGCTTGCTTGAGGCAATGGACATCATTGGGCTTAGAAAGATCAGTAAAGCCAGAGGGTTGTTGGTAGTACACTGTCTCAGAGAGGGTGCCATGGAGGAAGTCATTGTTGACGTCCAATTGGTGAACCAGCCAGTCATGGGAAAAAGCGACTAAGATCACAGTGTGAATGGTGACTGGTTTAACAACCGGGCGAAAGGTCTCACCATAATCGATGCCCGGTTGTTGACAAAAACAATGGAGCACCTACCAAGTTTCATACCGAGCAAGAGAGCCGTCAGGCTTGAGTTTGTGATGAAAAATCCATTTGCCATACATGACATTAGAACCAGGAGGATGAGGGATGAGGTCTTAGGTATTGTTGGTTTGGAGAGCGAAAAATTCGTCTATCATGGCGGAGTGCCAATTGGTATCTTTGAGAGAGCCACGATAGCTCTTAAGGATGGGAGAGACATTATCAGTATGAAGATTAAACCAATGAATCGGTTTGCGAATGCCATCCTTCCCATGAGTTACGAGTTACCATATGGTGCTCGTTGATAGCAGAAGCAGCTGGCAACGTGACCGATGAAGTGAGAGAGAGTGGATAACACTTCAGACTTGAGACGTAGAGGAACATCCAAAGGTGGCGAGTATGGTTGTCAAGTACAACTAGGTTGTATGTGTAACCAGAGACACTAGTGACAGGGGATGTCCATAGGTCACAGTGAATGAGATCAATTGGTTTATTCGCTCGAGAGTTGGAGGATTAAAAGGGAGTCTAATATGCCGGCCTAGTTGACAGGTGTGACAAAGAGACTCGGGTACTGTCAGATCCCGGAGCAACAACTCCGAAACCCTCTGTGTAAATCGCACTAGTCCAGGATCAGCTAGTGCATACAATGATAACAGAGATACATATCAAGCAAAATGATAAACTTTATTTAACTAAATATAGGCCTGATGGCCAAAGTTTATATCAATGGCACATAAGCCAAAATTAAATATAAGCAGCGGAAAGAAAAACCGAAGCGGAAGAAGCCCACTGAGCCTGCCCACAGGCAAACGACAGTAAGACGTGGCCTATACGTTCTGATCCTCACCGAAGTCAAAGTTGTCCTCTGAAAAATGATGAATTGAGCAATATGAGCACATAAAGTACTCCACAAGTTACATCAGGAGGTTTAACAGAGTTGATGCATGCATAAGGATTGTCAAAGGAGGGCATAATATGGTTATTTGCATAAAAGGTTGATAATTTCAAGAAGACTTAGAAAGGTCTATTCTTTACAGTTTTTAGTTTCTGACATTTAACTTTTCTATAGTAATTAGTTTTTAAATAAGTGTCTTTTAAAATAAAATCTACTAGTTAATTATAATACATACTATAGCAACTTTATTTATATCAATAAAAATTACATATAAATTTTCTATTACTCTATAATCTCTTTAAAAAAGCTAAAACCCAAAAACCATAAGATAAAAACCGCGAGTTACGATAAGCTGCTGCTTATCTCGTTGTGTCCGAACAAGAAGTATCTCGTTGCGTCCGAACAACAAGAGCAAGAAACCTGAGGACCAGTCGCTGCTGGCTTGTTATATTACGCAGGAGCGAGCCCCCACACCAAAGTCCACAGCAACTCACGATGGCCGGCGGCGACCGCGGCTCGTCTGAGGTGGAGGCCGAGGCGGAGCTCCGGCGGGGCTTCAAGACCCTCGCCGTCACCCAGCCCAACCCCTCCGCCGCGGTCTACGAGGTCCGCCTCAACCGCCCCTCCCAGCGCAACGCCCTCAGCCCGGACGCCTTCGTGGAGATTCCCCGCGCCATGGCCCTCCTCGACCGCCTCCCCTCCGCGCGCGCCGTCGTGCTCTCCGCCGCGGGCCCGCACTTCTGCGCCGGCATCGAGCTCGGTGGCCCCGGGAACCCCCTCACCGCCGCCGACCGGGGCGCCGATCCGGCTGTCGCTGCGGAGGGGCTCCGCCGCGCGATTTTGGAGATGCAGGCGGCGCTGACCGCCGTGGAGATGTGCCGGAAGCCCGTCATCGCGGCGGTGCACGGCGCCTGCGTGGGCGGGGGCGTGGACATCGTGGCCGCCTGCGACATACGGTACTGCTCCAAGGACGCCACGTTTGTGCTCAAGGAGGTGGACATGGCCATCGTCGCCGACCTCGGCGCGCTGCAGCGGCTGCCGCGTATCGTTGGGTACGGGAACGCAGCCGACCTCGCTCTCACCGGGCGCAAGATAACCGCCATGGAGGCCAAGGAGATGGGACTGGTGAGCAGGGTGTTCAATTCCAAGCAAGAGTTGGATGCCGGTGTTGCAAAGATCGCTAAAGGTATAACATTCCCTTCTAGTATTTTGTTGCTTTGCTGCTCCATTAAAATGTGACACAAGAACTGCACAACTCAAAATTTCGAACTGATGTTAGATCGAGATGCTCGTGTAGTTCATGTGGATAGAATTGAATCAAATAAACAACATCACTGTAGCGACTTTATCTATATCGGTCAAAATCTCACGTGAGTGTCTTTCTCCGTACTCTCTCTCGCGAATAGCTCAAAACCATAAACCGCAACCATAAGTCGTAAACTGCAGCCCCAAAAAAACAGGCTCATTATCTATCAGTACTTTAGTAGAGCCTCTCAAACGCTAGCGGAGATAGTGTTTTCTCTTGGGTATCTGTAAGAGTGTAGACCATCTTTTGTCGACAGATCTTCTGTATTTGTGTTCTAATTGATGTACCTGGATTGGTAGATCCCTTTTCGAAAGTAAACTTTGCTTTGTTTTCTGTTATAGTGAGCTTGTGAGAATCAGGGGCATTGTGTCATTCATTCCAATTTTTTTTTTAAAAAAACTACCAATATCCTCAAGGGGAACATTTGTAGCACTGTATATAGTTGCTGACTTGCTGCTGTTTTAGTTCTACTATGTGTTTTAGTTTTAACTTTGGTGTGCTGAATGTCATATTAGTGGGCTATGGTGGGTTATTAGTTTCTTGTACAGTTACACATTTGTACTATCTTAAACTGCAAATTAGCATTAACTAAGACATGCTTAATCCATTACTCTCTTGATCGGTTGGGGAGTTCCACTATTCCATTTCTTAATGTCATGGGGTAAACTGGAAAGTCTTGGTGTTAGAAGTCAGATCACCTTTTGAGTTTCCGTTCCTTTTTTGATCGGTTGAATAGCCAGATATGATGTTTTAAGGTGTTTGGAATCCACTAGTGTATCCTATGAGTCAGAAGCAAGTTGGATCTATCCGTGACTAGTATACATCTCTAGGTTTGGTTGCAAGTATTGTTCCATGTACCTAAGCATTGACTCGTTTAACATGCCCACCACCTTTTCCTGCTTGTACCTTCAGCAACAAAACAGAATCAGTGAGCTCGACTTTTGATAAACCAAATGACAAATTTGACTAATTGTTTCAGAAATAGCCGAGAAGTCGGCATGGGCAGTGATGGGAACAAAGGCTGTGTTGCTGAGGAGCAGGGATATAACAGTGGAGCAGGGCCTGGAGCATGTAGCGACGTGGAATGCGGGAATGCTGAGATCTAATGACCTGAAGGAGGCCATCAAAGCCTTCCTGGAGAAGCGGAAGCCGGTGTTCTCCAAGCTGTAATGATCAAATATACCGTACTCCTAGCTATTCAGAATAAAGTGGGGTGGTAGAAGTAGACAAGAAATACAATATATGAATTGCCAAAACATGCATTCTTGTCAATAGAGCTTACATTGTTGGGGGTTAAGTTGAACCGGAGATGTTCCCATAATACGTCAAATAATTCCACAGGGTTGCTGCTTGGTTGATCAGTTCAGATGTTTCTACTTGTCTGATTTTCCAAAATTGCTCAATACTACTGATGGCAATATGGGTCATTTGATGCTTGTTTTTGTCTTTATTCTGCCACAGAATGAATCTGTCACAGTCACACGCTAACATTCATGACCTGGTTAATCAGGAACCATTGTGCAGTAGCAAACAAACACTGTAAAAACAGTACATTTGATCATTAGAAAACCAACAGAGTTACAGCACTCATTTTGGCTGAAAAAAGTGGTTTATAGCTAAAATTACACTGTAGTTAGCTGAAATTACACTGTAACTGATGATGATTTGTTTGACATAATTAAATTTAAAAATTTGAAAATAGAAAAAAACAGATTAGTCAATTATAGATAATGCAAACAAATATAGGAAAAAGAACCAGGAAAAAAGCCAAAAAGTCAAAAAAGCTCAAAAAAAACTAAAGTGTGATAAAAGACAAAATTTAAGAATAATGAAAGATAAATCCGAAGCTAGAAACTCAAACCGAAATGAGCGGACATCAAGCTTGGGAATGGCAGCTCAGATGGGGCGATGTTCGTTTACCGCAGGGGTACAATCTTGTTCGCAATCATTGACATCGAAAGCCAGGCAAATCAATCCTTTTTAGGTTCACCGCTCCAACTATACACAGACGCGATTAAAATTGTACTAAACTGGAGACCTCACAAACCAGCCAACTGCTTCAAACCACTGGCACAGGAAATACAAAGCAAAACAAGAAATAGGGGGAACGAAAATGCGAAAACAAGCGCGACCAGGTCATAGGGCTAAGAACATTAGCGACCTCAAATCTCAAACCAAACACCAAATTAGCAACAAGCTGGCACTAACATCCCTGAGTCTTCCACTATAGTTGATTACATGGCCAACTGGACACTGCGATCATCGACCTGCTTCAACTCCCCAGCTTGTCCGCCCTGGGTGCATCACCGAGGAGCCTTGCTCATCCAAGCCTCCAACCGCAAGGGCATCACGGCTTAGATCAGGAGATGCATTGCGGAACCTGCCATCCTTGTCCTCTAGCAAGTTGCTCAGACCTGCTCCCAAATCACCAATTTCAGCCGCCATCCTTGGCTCATCCCATGCCACTGGCTTTCTACCCATCTCGATGTCACCGACAGCTCTCCCCATGTTTGGACTCATGAAACCGTTTGTCGAGCGAGGCCTCAGGCCCTGCTCCTGTGGAACTCTGGCACGGAAGTTGTTCTTGGATGGAGCGATCGGTGTGAAGAAGATCTCTTTAATGTTCTCGACAACCCCCCTGTTGTATGGGTTGGCTCGTTGATCATAGCGATACCTGAAGTTCTCATATGTTGTCTACAAAAGTAAAATGCGCCACTTATCAGCAATTGATAGATACAATCACCATGCAAGACTAGCAATATATCCTTTTAGGCAAGAATATTTACCTGATTGGTGCTCATGAGATACAAGTGAAATACAGAGAGGCCACCAACAAACCAAACCGCAATAAATGTGTAGACTACTAGAGCGATAGACGCAGGGGTCTTTGCCATTGCCTTCCATATCGTTATCTGCTCGGCATTTCTGATCTTAACAATGTACACCCAGCAGAATCCAAAGACATAGAGGCAGAGAAGGGTTGTTGAGAAGACAAACATATAAAAGAACCTGTAATTCCGCTGCACAATCATATGCAATCTTGTAAGGACTTTAAAGTGTTTCAAATCTATTGATCAAGGCTAAGAACCAACATGATGAACACGACGTGCATAAAACTCAACCCATGTAAGAAAGCAGGACATGCTATCTGATTTGTGTGTCTTCAGTTTATGAACTCACAAGTCCTATGCATTGCCCAACCCATGGGCAGTGATGGTCAAATCGTTCGACGCAGTTGTTGCAGATAGAGCAATGAGAGCAACGAGGAGGCCGGTACAGCATGCAGGTGTCACAGTATTTTGTCTTCACGGTGATTCCATTGACAACAACATCCTTCACTCGGGGCAACCGCAATGGTGGAGTCTGGTTAGCTCCAACTTCTGCATTGCCATCAAAACCTTCAGGTTCTGGAGGATGTGCATTCCGAGGTATGATACCTGGATCTCTCCCAGAAGTGAGAAGTAGAAGGCTCAAATCCTGAAAAGTGACAGAAATGCCTAAATCAGTAAGTGAGGAAGTATTACGGGTATATAAACTTTTCTGTTTACCAGCAAGATCATAAACAAAGACAAAATCTTGCATATATCCAATTCGCAAGATGAGATGATAGCACCAGCAAAATATGCCAGTGCTAGTGGCGAGCAATTTCAAGGGTGCAACAAGCCGAATGATCCTCTTCCTTGATATCCAAAAACTCCATTACATTTACACAATCAAGAGTCACTTGGTCAATTAAAACACCATGCATGATAAAGGCAGATATCTCAGTTCAATATAGCAACGACCAATCAAATATGATATCTGGAATCAATTGGGTAACAACGTGCAATGTATAATAAAGGCACATGTCCAAAACAGGACACACTCTATTTCCATTCATGTTTCTAAACAGGACACACTCTATTTCCATTCATGTTTCTAACTTTATATTAGATGCACATATAATCACATTAAATCCAGAATAGATTCACATGATAATACATTATGTGAACTTGAAAATTGCATATATTAAGTGCCACACGATTATGGAAATCAATGAAGAAGGTGGTTTGAAAAGACTAAAAAGTAATAATGATACTCACATATGCTGTGAATACAACTGCTGCAACCATTACAGGTAACCCCAGACCATAGGAGAAGTTATTCATCAATTCTCTTGCAACGAACACACAAAAGATTGATACTGGCGCGATAATGAGGAACATGGTGACAAACAAGGATCTTGCATCAGGTCCGAATATAAACCTCCCCTGAAGGAAAAATACCTGCAAACAAATAGAAGCTGTCAGTTGCAATCACACTTCCCACTTCTTATATACACAGAACACTTTGCAAAGATTTCATACGAACAACTTCTCTCAAGTCTCTGGGATCATTAATGCACTAGTAAAAAGGCCTTCAGCTAAGGATCCTTACCACATTAACTAGCACTAAACCAAAACTATCTACTCACGCTTCTTGTCTTCTCATGACCAAGGAGGCAAGGACACCATACTTGTCCCAGAGCCTACATTCCCAAGTACAAAACGCACATAATCGTAAAATAAAAGGGGAAATATGAGCAATCATCTACGCAGAGCTCAACAAAAGAATCCAAACATTTGCATAAGCCAATGTAATCGCGGTCCCTAGAAAGAAATAGTCAATTCGAGTCACCACCTCAAGAACACACAGATCCACAACACACACACCCGAAGAAACGGGGAGAAAGAAAGATATAGAAGGGGACAGAGGAGAGGCATTGGGCTCACATTACTCCCTTTCCAGGCCTGGTACACCAATGGCCCCTCGTCGCCAGCGCCGGCGCTGGCCCCGTTCATAGCAACGGCCCTCCGAGCCAAGAATCGCCGGCGAGATCACGACCCAGATCACGACATAGCCGGCGGCTAGCTGCCTCCCTTGCTCCTTCCCCTCCGGTGATCGCCGTCGGTGACGTCAGCTCCCAATGCCGCACCCGCCGCTGCGCCGCCGCTGATGTCGGTAGCCAAGACGAGAGAGAGATCAAATCATATGGAAGGGTCTCCGGCTGGGGACGTGTAGTAATATCCGGGTTCCTTTCTTTTATTTTTGCAGAAAGCACCCCCAACATTTGTAGTTTTGTTCCCCCATTTGTATATTACAGGTAGCTAGCTTCTCCACTTTCTAGATTCTCTTGTTTAATGGTTTTGTTGCGATTTGATTTTTTTTTGGTCTGATTGTGTTTAGTGCCTCTCCAACATCTCTCAATTTTGGGGCAAGTGGGTGAACAACATTGAGAGGGTTTGTTATGTACCTAACGAATGCCACTGGTAGTAGTTTCAGATTTGTTGCATTTAGGTGGTGATCGGTTCGGCTGAAAAGCTCGTGGTTTATGACTGAAAACACTGTAGCTGGCTGAAAAAAGCACTGTTGATGACAGAGGCTTATTTAGCATAATTAAATTTAAAAAATCTAAAAATAAAAAAATGTTAGCCCATTACGTATAATACAAATAAATACGGGAAAAAAGGAACCGGCAAAAAAACTCAACAAAAAGCCAAATGTTCAGAAAAAGACGAAACTTATGAATATTGAAAAATAAGCCAGAAGCCGAAGCCGAGTTGATCAGGACCATGCAAAGAAGTATCATCAATTGATTGGTATGAGCAGTATGATAATCTAGTGGCTATGGTCCAAGTCATTGTCCGGTCAAAGGGAAAACAAACCCCCTTTGTTCTGAAAGTGTCAAAAAAAAAAGAGAACTTTCTTTCTGGGAGTGGAATCAGTTGGCTTGTCCAATTACTGAAAAACAATGGTTGGAGAAAAAAGAAAAATGATGTTGTCGTGGCACTTGTACTGAAGGGACAGACTGAAAAACCTCCCTAAATACACGCACAGCGCCTTTGGTTCTTGGAATTGGATTGGGTCAACGGAATTAAAAGCTCCAATTCAATCTCAAGCTGAAGTGGAATTATTCTAGTGTTTGGATGACAGCAGAATTGCATACTAGAATTTAGGATCTAAAACAATTCCTTGTGGTGTTTGGTTGCATACTTGAAGAAATCATAGATGAAATTGCCTCCTTCCCATGGTTGACTTTCATTGTCCCTGCTAGAGCATCGGCGACCCCCCTCCTATGCTGTCCACCGGCGGCCCCCTCCACCTCTCTCTCTTTGGTGTTGATGACCAGCGTTGATGGCTGACAGGATCTCACTGGCGGTGTTGATGGCTGACCACAGCTCAGTGGTGGCGATGACTGGAGTCGAGGTTGAGGTGGCCAGAGTTGAAGTAGCTCAGTGACAGATTTGAGGCGACGACGGTGGTCCCACATGGCCGTGGAAATCAACCATGGACTCAACCAAAATTCTGTAATTTCCCTTTGTGATTGTTGTGGCTACGGACCAAACAGTGGAGAGGGGGCTAGAAAAGAAGAGCCAACAGAGAGAGACGATAGGTGGGAAATGAGTGATCCTCTCTCTCACGCCCTTTTGCGGGTTTATAATTACACAAGGTAAATGTATATTGTTACATTCCTTTATATGACTAGGTCTATTACATACTAGATCAGATGTAAGACCTAATCATAAAGGGTTGGATCACCTCTACGACAGAGCTCATTGCCATCATGCACACAATTTCCACAGGAGGTGTTCCTTGCCATCATCAGATCGTTGTAGAAGCAGAAGGCGCCTACTGACGATTGTACTGTCAGGGATGAAGTCAGCATTCCATCGCATTGCAAAATCAGGAAAAAAAACTAAGGTTTGTTGTTACATACAATTACATACCTCTGCTTAACAAGGGAAAGGGAAAATGCTTCACGTACGACCTTTTATTGTAGATACATGTACGGTAAGAGAGCACCTCCTTTCTGACCTGTGGCCCCAACTCCTCACATGTGCTTCATCGTAACAGGATCATACGAGAAAGATCGTACACATAGCAATACTGAAAAAAAACACTCGAGAAGCAAAACTGCAAAGGTATGGAAGGAATCAAGATCAGGTAAGAAATGAGATGAGATCAGATGGGCAGGGGCTGAAAGCGTAAAAGCAGGCTGAAAAGTGGTAAAGGCGGAAAGTGTGCCAGTTGGACACGCTGCGTTGCACATCTCTCCCCACTTTTTTCCGAAAGCAAGCATTTCCATGTGGGACCCGGCTCATCTGGTGGTTTGCTTGTTACAATTTTAGTTTTTGACTGACTTTTAACATTAAATTTATTTTTTTTATTTTATCTATATGTCCACAAATAATGCAAATGAAAAAATATATTAAAAAACTAACATGTTTTAAACAACTTTTGACTAAATCATCGCTGTCTAGAATAAAACCTTAAAAGGAGCTAAGTCATCAACTGGTCTGCATACGAGCCGACTCCATTGAATCAAGATGGAACCTTCCAAATTAGAGCCGCGTGAGGAATTGAATATACCGTGATATATTGGTAGTTTATCAATTATCATGTGCGGGCTCCAACTTATCTAGACCGTCTGCGGTTTCATCCGGCGGTCCGGATCTTCCGAACTGCATGTTGCTGTGCTGCTGTGACCGGCTCCTTCCATTTGACGGCCGCTATGATAATACTCCTGCTCCATTAGCCCAACCATTCGCGTTTCCGTATAATACAGTACCCATAAGTGAAGAGTACCTAGGCCTGAAATTGTACTACCAAATGGATTAAATCGTGTGTGGGCCTAATATAGAAGTAGGGCCCAGGTGCTTCCCGTGGGCCCGGATGGGGTAGTCCAAAGCCCAGTACTTGGAAAGGGTGGAGCCTGCTTGGCCCGCTCTGGTCGTGCGGCAATGGATGGACGAAAAGTGGCCGGGCTAATACTATTTCTACCTGTTTTCTTCTTCCTTTTTAGAAATATATTGTTTCGACCGGGTTGATTGTTGGAAAAAGGACCCAGTTCTTTTTGTCTTTTTTTTTGTTTTTTTGACTTTTGATTTCTACTTCTCTAGAGACCAAAACAAACAAAATAGCATTTTCAAGCAACTTCTCGAAGCCGCTTTTCCAAATGACTTGCCGAGACTAAAACCGTGTGCGCTATTCATGTCCACATCTCCGTTGTCCGTCGCTGTCTCGAAAAGTACAGCTAAAAGCCATTAGCCACAGTCTAAAAAAACATAGTTACTTTGGCTTAACTTTCACTTTCCTCTCAAAAAGAAGGCATCCCCAGCCTATATTTCCCGGGGACTCTCCGCGCGGAGGCGCGCCCACGTCACCCCGCCCGCGCGCTCCGGCCGGCGCGTGGCGGGGGAATCTGCGTACGACCGGGGGAGCCGATTTCCCTGTACTTTCCGAAAATTACGTAAAGATCTTTTTTCCTCGCGAAAAGGTCCCTGCCAATTTTTTTAAAACACTTTTTTTTTGCAAAAACACCCCTCCACTTCACCGAAATTTTGTATACTTTGCAGGATAGCGCCCCGCAGTTTTCTAAATTACATACAGGTCCTCGTTTAGTTACATACAGGTCCTCGCTTTTTTACGAAAAAGACCTTTGACTTTTTCGAAAATACACATGCACCCTCGGTTTTTTTTAAAAAAGTCCTCACAAATTATCGCCTCTTTTACTTCAGTACACACGGTGGCTGGCGCGGCGTGACGCCGCGCTTATGAGGCTAGTTCAATCTAAGAGGAAGAAAAATACTGTAATCTTGTTATGAGAGATGCACCAAAGTACCTTTCACTTGTAGAAGAATACAGAATATGCTTTCTCTGACAAGTCAAGTAAATAGGGGTATCAGTCTCACTCTCTCTACCGTTATACTAGTTGGGCTGTTCATCTAGACTTTTTTCTGTGGTTCATAGCTTTTTTTATTGTACCAAGCTTTATTTTTAGTGTAATTAAAATTTAAAAAATTAAAATTTATAAAATAAGTTATCCCATCAGGGACAATGCAAAGAAACACGGAAAAAAAGAAAGGCAAAAAGCTAAAAAGCCAAAAAATACTAAAATTAAGAAATAGTGAACTAGAAGTCAGAAACTAGAAACTAAAGTCAAAATGAGCAGAGCCGAACCGAATCCTTTAAGAAAATTGAACTGCGACGTCTAGCTCGCTTCACAGAAAGAAAAGAAGTAGCAGCGAGCCAGATGTTTACGCCCCACACGAATGAACTCTGCAAGTCCACAGTCCATCGCCGGATCCTCGGCACGATTACCCTTGTCCCACGTGGCCTCATCGGTACTTGAATAACCCGAGTCCCACTCGAGATACTCACCGGTTGGACTGGGATCTAACAAGGGAAGTAATAGTAAGGTTAAGTACTAATGTACTCAGCAAGCATTAATAGTAAGGATACACTATATGACTCATCTCTTTCTCTTTATCACAATTTCTAATTCATCTCTTTTCTATAAACTAGTTTGTTAAATTAAGTGGAATTGCATATTTTAATTAATGAAAATGCTACTAGTCACTCGGTGAGAAGAAACTCTAGTGGTCTATGTAGCCTTCAATCCAGGAGACAGGCATGAATTCATGACTTTATTTTGTACTACGTAAGCTTGTGACACTATACCCATAACTACTCTGAGCTCTTTTGAAATTAGGTATCCCGCATTTTCTTTGCTTCGGTGCCAAATCCAGAGTACAGAACATTTTTCCCATGTTATGTTATTAATTATTCACCTAACTATTTTCTGTCGATGACCCGAGGCGGTTTTTCACCCTCATCCGGCACCCATCGACCTCAAATAGATGTTAGTTGGGCCGATTATTCCTTCAGTCAACACTCCACCAGTGCTAATATATGCACCTTGGATCCCCCACTTCCGGATTCTCTATCGATTCTAGGTTCCTCTACTAATTGTACCACTTAACCATTATGGAGAGAAGTATTAATGTAACAGGGTAGCATTTTCTGCCCATAAAAAATGAGAATATGGCTAATACTTGAATATGGCTCCCTTTCTGAGTGAAAGTTTGTTGGTTCTTATGTTCTAGTCATATATAAGGAGTCACACCTTTTTCTCTCTTTCCTGATCAGGGCACCCCTTACTATCCTAATATTTACTCATACAACCCAATTGCTCCTCTTAGCCAGACTGCTCTTTTCTCTCTCAGCCATACTGCTCTTTTCTCTTTCTTTCATTCATCTGATTTGATTTTGAAAGATAGTTTTGATGCATATAAATATTACATGATACATTCAGTTTTGATTCATACAAATTTTACATGATACAAGAATGTCGTTTCTTACCATTTAAGATACTAGGTAAGTGATTAAGAATAAGCTTGCATTTGTAATCGTAGAAAATCTCGATTTCAATCAAGGTCGGATTCGCTATTTCTGCCTGTGCATGTTCACCTTCTGCATTATAAAGTAGAATTACGATTTAAAATACTTAATAATTGGACCATTCTGAATTTTATACAGTTAGTTCCTCCCTTTTGGGTGGATTTTATCAGGTCATACTTAATTAAAATCTATCGGCCACTCGCTTAATTTTGCGCCTTTCCTGATGCTATTTCCTCCTGATCTGTTAGTTCTACTAAAGTGGCCATCTAATCTACGCTTGCTGATGCTGGCTCACAAGCATGCTTCGCTCTTAATACCCTACACATGTGCACACAATGCCACACGCCACAAAACATCACAGACTAACCTATACACCAAACACGAAACACCCCAAAACATGAAGCACCATTGCAACACGAAATCCACACACCCCAAACACCAAAGACCAACTCGCACCAAACACCACGCACACGCACACACACACACACACACACACACACACAACACAAACGCACACCGCTAGCCACACACCACATGCCCTCCATCTAATCCCCTCTCTTCCTCTCCCTCGATCCACATGCTGCCGCTTCCATGGGGGAGACGCTCAGGCGTGCCGGTCCGGCCTCCTTCACCGGTCGGCGGCTCAAGCCATGGCCTCCTCCGTCGGGTTCCCCTGTGTCGCCCCTCTACTCCTGCTCTGCTTCGCCGATTCAACCCCACTTGGATTCGGCTAGGATTTCTGTGCGACAGCCGTGCCGGCTGTCGGTTGCTTTGCCTCAGCCTCCTATAGCTCCCCCTTTGGTTTCACTATGGTTCTTAGCTTCGGTGTCATCGATTTGGCTTTTGGGCTCGACTCGACCATGGTCAAGCACTATGAATCCGGTTGTCGAACCCAGAAATAACACATCCGGATCCTTTGTGTCAACTGCACTAGTCCAGAAAAGCTAGTCACCTTCTCTTGTCTTTGTCGGGTGGTGTTGTCTTGCTGCCCCCTTTTGTCTTAGTCGGTCAAATGTGGTCCCTATGGTGTTGATGGTTCTACGCCTCTACGGTAATTGTCTTCTCTCCTTTGTCTTCCCCCACACCTTGTGCTCCTCTCCTCCAGGCTCCATTTTTTTTTCATATCTTGGAGTGGTGGTCATGGACTTGGGTGTTGGTGTTCGGCTTGTCTGTGTCCATGAGCAAATGAGTGGTGAATGGCTCTTTGCTTGGCCTTGGATTGGCTTTAAGTTGAGGGGAGAAAATGAGTTGGGAATGAGAAGAGGAGGCTTGTGTGACTTGCTTATGAAGAGGGAAGGAGTAGCCGGTACTCTCTGGTTGTGCAATAGTGGCTTGGTCTTATCTTCACTCCACTCTCACCTTGCTGCGCTTGGTTTCGACTATGCATGGTCTTATCCTTTTGACTATCTTGGTCGGTTGTGCAATGGGTAAAACTCTAGAATCTTTGGCCTATGGGTTTGCTTTGGTACTATGTTTTGATTTTCTATGGCGTGAGATGAGTTGGTAAAAATCAAAGTTTTCTATCGAATGATGAGACCTACTTAAGTGAGAGGAGCCGGTTGACCCCGGATGGTCCAGGTATCTTGATGAGCACTAACAGATTCAGCATTCTAAAGTCAAATAGGATCTGACGGCACAACATTTTTATTTCTTTTATTCTCAAAAGAAAAACACCAGGCTTTAGTTTTGGCTTCGGAAGGCTACTATTCGTCGAGCAACGTGAAGGGATAAGCAACTCAAGGAAATGAGGCAAACGTAGTTTTATTACTTTCTATTTTAATGCAATACTTGTAATTTATTTATTCTAGATGCAAAATGCATTCGTGTAATTATTCAAGTGTTGTAATAATTTTAATTTACTTGTAAGAGCTAAGTTTAAATCCTTGTAATTCACTTTGTTGTAATTAACTTAATTACCTTTTAATTACTTTAATTTTACTGTTAGCGTTAATTGAAAGTTCGGGTTCTTTCATCCATGCATGCGCAATGCATGGCATGGAAGAAGGATGCAATATCGCAATGCAGCCTTGGGATGGAAACGGATCAAATACAAATTGAATAGTCTCAAATACGAATACAAATCCATATTTTTGAAATAAATATGGATATGTATACAAATTCATATTTTAAAACAAATACGAATTTGAACATTCTTGAATACGAATACAAATCGAATGTCATAACGAATACGAATTCAAATCAAATGTCGTAACAAATATGAATTCGAATTGAATATGTACTTAATTCGGTTGAATATGAATATCCTAAAACTTTTGTAACAAATCTCGGTAGAATAAATTTATGTAACATGATTACACGTCTATACGAGCTAGCAATGTAGCGTATAGAGTTAAAAATTATGCAAAGTAATTTTCACTTCTTACTTGTGAATTTTGTTCATCAGAAGATTGCTTCCTACAATCATTCCCTGTGAGGTCACCAAGGTTAGAAACGGGATCGAATACGAATTAAATAGTCTCGAATACGAATACGAACATCCTCAAATACGGATACGAACATTCTTGAATGCGAATATAAACATTCTCGAATACAGATTTTGCTTACCTCATTCATGTTTTCTCAGATACAAATATCAAATAAAACAGACCATGCTTTACCATTCCCATCCCACCCGTGCAGCGCATGCAGGTGATGCGTGCACTCATGCAGACCCCAAAAGCCAGCGGCTGCTGCAAGCGCAAAGGCAAGGGCATGCATTTGGCTCCGAAAGGCGGTGTAAAGTCTGCCCCAAAGCGGCCGCGGCACGCACTGTATGCCATCAGCCGTGAGCTGAAGCCAGCTTGGAAAGACCAAATCAGGGCAGGGCTCATGCCTTTCCGTCTCAGTTCAACGCTAGCCTGATTATACATGGCCATACCTTTTCTTGATTTCTTCTCCTGCTGTTCTACTCCTCCTACGTGACAACATCCTCTTTCGAGCAAGCAACGCAAAGGCTGATTGTCTGGTGGATGGTAAGTCCAACACGGTGCAGAAATTCCTCACCGATTGTTCGTCGGTGAAGCACCGGCAGGTCAAAGGTGTTGACCTGGGAATGTGAATAGGTGATACAGTGACACTAGTAGGTTTTTGGACAGGAAAAAGAGAAATAAAAACAAGAAGAGATGCTCGCTCTGTTTCTACTGCATGAGAGGTGTCGGTAACTTTTGATTCTTTTTTCTGAGGGGATATGTAAAGCAAATGTTGGAATCCAAGGTAGGTATGGTAAGGTAAGCACAGGGAGCGTTGGTGATTATAGCGGTGGAGGCTTCTCCATCTCCTTCTCTCTTCAGAAAGGAGGAGATGCGAAGGAATTTACGGGAAAGGGAAAAAAAGAGGCAGGGAGGAAAGCCAGGAAAGAAAGGTAGGAAACACCAAAAGGAGATTGAGGAGCAGAGATGCCTTGTTCCTAGGCAAACCCAAGCTCTCCTCTGTCAGAGCAGAGACCCTCTGCTTGAGCTTCCTAAACTCAGCAAGCAATGCACGTTACCGGAGTGAGTTACCACTCCCACGGGACACTGTACTCTGCAGCCTGTTCCTTGCATGTTTTGGAGCGAAAGATCCAAAAAGAAAGAGCTCGCGTAGTTAAAGTTAAAGGCGGAGGGAGAGATGTATGGCAGTTGAGTCTGCTTCACGCCACTGCCCTATAAATCAAGCAACCTAGCTTCCCTTTTCCGCTCATGCACGAGACCAACAACTCCACCCTCTGCCTCTCGATAGATGAGTACAGCTACCAATTACTCTGACATGTAAGCGAGCAACCACTAATCCAATCCAATCACCAGCACCATCATAATCTCCTCCTGTTTGTTTCGTTGGTTGGTTGGTTGGATTGTGTGTGTGTTGGAGGCTTTGAGCTCGAGCGTTCATGGTGCAGTCGATGGAGGGGCAGCTGGGGCAGGGCGGCTGCCGGCTGCGGGCGGGCCTGGCCGGCCTGCCCATCGGCTTCCGCTTCAGGCCCACCGACGAGGAGCTGCTGCTGCACTACCTCCGCCGCAAGGCCCTCTCCTGCCCCCTCCCCGCCGACATCATCCCCGTCGCCGACCTCGCCCGCCTCCACCCGTGGGACCTGCCAGGTACGCTGACTGACACATGCACTGACGCGCGCGCGCACACAGCTGCATTGTGACGTTGGTGCATTGCGTTGACGTGCGCGTGGCTGCTGGGGACACGCAGGCGACGCCGACGGGGAGAGGTACTTCTTCCACCTGCCGGCGACGAGGTGCTGGCGCAAGGGCGGCGGGGTAACCAGGGCGGGCGGCACCGGCGTGTGGAGGGTGTCCGGCAAGGAGAAGCTGGTCCTCGCGCCGCGGTGCAAGCGGCCCGTGGGCGCCAAGCAGACGCTCGTCTTCTGCCACCGCGGCGGCGCGCGCACCGACTGGGCCATGCACGAGTACCGCCTCCTCGACGCCTGCGCCGGCGCAGCCAAAAACTCGCTGCCCCATGTAAGTTTATGAATTAATCAAAGCGTTAGTGCTAATTAATACACATGTGAGTTCCATGAAATTTAATTGCTCGCCCTTAATTTCTTGGAAAATTGTGTGATTCAGATGAGCTGCCATGCGGCCGAGGCCAAGGACTGGGTGGTCTGTCGCATATTCAAGAAGACCACGCCGGCTCACCGCGGAGGCGGCGGCACCCATTTGCCGCGCATCCGTGGCACGGTGCGGCGGAGGGGCGACGCCGACATGCCGTCTTCGCCGTCGTCTGCCTCGTCATGCGTAACCGAGGCTTGCGAGGACGGCGGCGACGGGGAAGAGGAAGAAGAGAGCAGCAGCAGCAGCTGCGGTGTCGCTTCTAATTGGCCATGATGAGAGGATTAGAGCTGACTAGGCCGTTAATTATGGTGTCATGTTCTAATGAGTGCCCTTCTTTGCGCTGCTAATGTGGTAGTAGAATCCTCATTCCTCAGTAGTACGTACGTACCTAGCAAGAGAGGAACAAAACTGAGCTCAAACAAAAAAAAAATCACCTCTCTATCTGAATTTGAGCTCACTACGAGTGTTTATTTATCAGAGAAAGATATCCATTATCCTTAACATAATGTTCCTTTGTTTTCTCTCTCCCCTAGAATTTCCAAGCAGAAATTGGAGTAGAACAAGTTCAAACGATTTCATTCTCATTTGCTTAAATCTGTATACTCTCATCCAAACGCCTGACGTGCTGCTCACTTTGCTTCCTTTTTTCTCCTTTCACCAAACACTACTACTAATAACCAAGCAAATAAAGTTTAAGCTTCGCAAGGAACTGATGCCAGAACACGACACATACATAATAGCTTCGGTGCAAGGAACAACAAGAATGAGCATATATACAAAGCAAAGCAAGAAGGTAGCCAAAAAATACGAGACAGAATAAAGGCGTGCAGAGAAAGCAGGGCAGAAAGGGCAATGAACTTCAGGGAAGCAGAAAGGAGAAGATAAGGTGCGCGCGCGCGATTGATACCCTGACACCCTTTTATGCGCTGCAGGCTGTGAACTGTATTAGAGTTCGTGAGATACAGTATAAGCGTGTATGGTATTAAGAACAAAGAAGATGAATCTTATAGAGAGAACTAGAATAACGATGTTGAAGCAACTACAAAGAGAGAACATGTTTGCGAAGTCGACAAAAGATTCTTTAAACATAATATCAAAAGAGTACAAGGGATTATCGCTCCCTCTCAACCCTGTCGAATCTTTTAGGACTCCTGGATCCGTGCCCTATACACGAATCAAGTGCTAAAGAATATCCTAGCCTTTAGTCATCTTTTTTTTTCTCGAACACGCAGGAGAGCTGCGTATCATTGTATTAAGAAGAAGAAGAACAACCCTTACAAACACACTCAACTATAGCCAAGACCAATCCCCACTAGGGAGACCAAGACCAAGACCAACCCCAACAACCCCGACCTAGCCTTCCTCAGGTGCTAGGGCAGTGAGGTAAGAAATACCACGCGCCCCAGCCAAACCCCAAAGTTTCAGCTCATCTCTAACCTGGACCAATAACAAGGAAAGACTCGGAGAGCCTCCATCAAAAACACAACGGTTGCGGAGGTTCCAAATAGACCAAGCACCCAGGATTATCAGTGAATTGAGGCCCTTCCTGACCTCCCCTTCAACCCTAGAATTTGCAATAGACCACCAATCATCAAAGGATGCGACTGTAGGCTGCGGAGAAAGACTATGCAACCCAACCCCCCGGAGCAATAAGAACCAGAATTCCCGGGCAAACACACAACCCACCAGCAAATGGTTGATTGTTTCAGGCTCCTGATCACAGAGGGGGCAGCAGGTTGGGTGTGGTAATCCTTTCTTTTCAAGTCTATCAGCTGTCCAACATTTATTGTGAGCCACTAACCACATAAAGAATTGGCATTTGCCCGGAGCCCAAGATCTCCAAATTCTCTCCCAGGGACCAAAGAGGACAGCCCCTTGAAACAACTCAGAATAAACAGATTTTGCTGAATAAAGACCAGAGCTGGAAAAACGCCAAGAATGCATGTCCTCAACTCCTGGACGAAGAACCACTTCTGAAATAACATCCCAAAGCTCCAGGAATTCAGCAAAGACTCCCACAGAAAGAGCCCCTTGAATGTCAGAAATCCAAGTTTGATCCAGAAGAGCCTCAAGAACAGTACGCTTGTTGGCTCTAAGATTGGGTACTAAGGCAAATAACCGTGGCGCAAGATCCACAATCCTTTGTCCATGGATCCATCTGTCCATCCAGAATAAAGTCCTTGCGCCATCCCCAACCTCAGTCACGACCGCAATGGAAAAGAAAGCCTGCACACATGGGTGTACTTTAATAGGGAATGCAGACCAAGGCTTGTTTGGCTCGGTTTTTTGCAGCCACAACCACCTCATACGAAGCGCCCAATTCATCCTTTGGAGATCTGAAATGCCCAAGCCCCCCAGCTTAGTAGGTAGGCAAGTTTTTACCCAAGCAATCAAGCAATGGCCACCCTTGACTTCTTTCCTTCCCCTCCACAAAAAACGTCTTCGGATTTTATCAATGGCCTTAATTGCCCAAGATGGAAGGTCGATTGCCATGGCCAAATAAACAAGCATTGAAGTAAGCACAAATTGCACTAGGACCTTCCTACCTGCCTTGGTGAGGAGATCAGCCTTCCAACTAGGCAGTCGGTCTGCAATTCTATCAATGAAAGGCTGAATTTGCGCCCTTGTCAGCTTCTTTAGTGAGAGAGGTAAACCAAGATACTTACAAGGGAAATCCAGAACTTCACAAGGGAGATGGTTCTGGATAGTTGCAATGTCCAACTCAGTGCAATGGATGGGAAGCCTTTAGTCATCTCGTGCGCCTTCTGCTTAAGATGAGTAGGTTTGATTGCTTGATTTATCTTCATTGTCAACTTATGGTTTATATAGTTCTTTCTAGTCTTTCTCTAATTTAGACGAGGAACCATAATCCAAATATGAGTTGGAGTTCTAATCCTAATAAAATTTATCTAGAATTCTTTATAACATTTTTTTCTCAAATTATAAAAGGCTAAATATAAATCATCCTAACTCATATGCTCTTACTCCAGCACGACTAAACACGAGATAAAGGTGGTGATCGGTTCGGCTGAAAAGCTCATGGCTTATGGCTGAAAACACTGTAGCTGGCTGAAAAAAACACTGTAGCTGACAGAAGCTTATTTAACATAATTAAATTTAAAAGAATTTAAAATTTTTAAAAAATATGTTAGCCCATTACGTATAATACAAACAAATACGGGGAAAAAAAGAACCGGCAAAAAAGCCCAACAAAAAGCCAAAAGTTCAGAAAAAGACGAAACTTATGAATAGTGAAAGATAAGTCAGAAGCCAGAAGCCGAAGCCAAGTTGATCATTGCCAAAGTGGTGTGCGAAGGAGATGCCTTTCTTCTTGAGGAGCCCTTGACGGGAGGAATAAGGAACCTGTTATTGGCAAGAGGAATAGGAACTGGAATAATTTCAGGCAATTCCATTGCACCTTGGGTGGCTGGTTTCTCCGGTCTGGTCCCCTGCAAAGCATCTCTCTCTCTCTCTCTCTCTCTCTCGCACTTGGCTTTGAATCATATCGAAGCGAATGCTTGTTAGCATAAGATCAAAGATTTGGGGAATTCTTTTTCGCGCACACTGAAACTGATTCACACGGTCACTGTCTTCAACTGATAACTGCAGACTGATACTTATGTAATTCACAAGTGATTCTGTTAGTGTTCTATATGAAGCTATGCCAATTACGAACTAAACACACGTATAATCAAGGGCGGAGCTACACCCCCGACAAGGTAGGTTTCAGCCCGAGGTGTAGAAAAATATATAGTATATAATCTAACTAAATTCAGTCTAATCTGGTTAATATTTTTATAGTCCAGTTCAAATAGCCTAAATTATTTCACTAGTAAGCTTAGGAAGTAGCCAAATGCTGCCTCCGCTACTGTGTATAATAGTGATGGATCAGTTCCTGACTTCCTGCAAAATGATGCACGTTATGACGCATGCATCAGCAGTTCTTGTAAAAAGCGTAGCTGGCGCCTGGCTGCATAAAACAGAGCAACATCTGAAAACTGACCTGTGTGATCACTGTTTGCGACAGGTTGAAAGATCAGAGGTTATCTTCCGTCGAAGCAAAGAGTGACAGTGAAATTAGGCAATCCGAGTCAAACAGAACCCAGTCACGCAGTTCATGTACCACGAACTTTCTCGCAAGAAATCGATGAAATTTCAACCATGGATAGGCCCCGTTTGTTTCAGCTTCAGTTTCTGATTTCTGGCTTATTTTTCTGAATTTTTAGTTTTTTTGATCTTTTTTTACTGGTTATTTTTTCCCATATTCGGTTGCATTGTCCATGATGAGCTAGCATATTTTTCTATTTTAAATTTAATTACGCTAAATAAGTCACTTTTAGCTACAGTTAAAATTTAACTGCTACAGTGTAATTTCAACTATAAGTCATAGCTTTTCAGCCCAACCGAACCGGGCCTAATACAAACTGCAGCCAAAATGCCAAATGCTGTACCAAAAGTTTCTCTCTCTCTCTCTCTCTTCTCGTTTTCCGGACCGAGGAAGCAAGGAAATGTGGATTTTTCAGATAGATGATAGTAACTGAGCATAGCGATCGGCCAATATCGTGGAAACAGAGGAGTCAAAAGCCGTATTGAATGGACAGTAACAGGAGAGGGGAGAGCTGCAGCAGCAGGCCAGCAGCACAGGAGAGGTCGCCAATAATTCCAAGACAGCCCGAGAGAGCCTTTTCAGAGGTGGCTGCTGCTGCTGCTGCAAGTGTCCGCATTATACAGGGACGGACGAGATGACAGCGTCTAATCAGTGAGATTGATGGCCATGGCATCCATCCATCAATCAGTAGGTTTCGTTCACAATTTCACGCTCGGAAACGCCCAGATTCGACGCGCGTACCATCTGTGCCCTCTCCGCTCGCGCTACTGCGAACGCACTTGCACGGGGGCTTCTCCTTCGCCGCCGTGTATGCTTTGGATCTGTTTTTAATTCAAAAGTTGGTGGCTTTTGATTTTTATTATAGTACCTAACTTTTAAATAGAATATTTTCTTAAGACATGATCTATAAGTTAAACGATCTACATGTTAAAAGCTCAACATCTGTATCAACCAAAATCGTAAGTGAGTATCTGTCTCTCCATAATCTGTACCGTAAACAGTCAAAATTCAAAAATTTGAACCAAAAGTCATAAATCGCAGCCGAAAAGAACATGCCCTTTGCCTATGCCTGCACTGTACACACTGCCCGTATTTGCGAGCGTCGCCCGCTCTAGCCATGTGAACTTGTGATCCCCTCACGCAACCGGCGACCAACAAGACAAACGCATGACAATTGAAGACATTTGGTACTGACGACGGAAGCAAGCAAGGAAACTTGGAATGGAAAACAATCTGGACTGGCTTTCATTGGTTTCTTTCCTTCTTTCTTTCTTGTAGGGGGGTTAGCTTGAAGCGCACACTTCAAGTACTACCTTGACATGGCTGGCGGTTGGCAGCTCCCATAAGCAGGCAGCAGTAATGTCACTGCCAATCTAAATCTAGTAAGTTTGGTAGTGCGCATTTAAGTTTATAAATCTAGTTTTCTGATTTTTTTTCAATGTAATAGCTAAAAATATACTATAGCGGTTGTTAGTTTTTTCAGTATAATTAAATTTTAAAAAAGATGAAAAAGACATATCATCACAGATAATGCAAAGAAATAAGAGAAAAAACAAAAAAAAAATCCAAAACAAAAAAAGGCGGAATGAAAAAGCTAGAAGGCAGAAGCTAATAGTAGTAGGTGAATTATATTGAATGATTCTGGGCTGCTCATTTGGGCTTTTTTATGCATTATGGCTTATTTTCACTGTTTGGCATTGTAGCTAGCTTATTTTGCATTATGTCTATTGGTGATTTTTTTGGTATAATTAAAATTTAAAAATCTAAAAATAAAAAACAGGGTAACCCATCACAAGTAACAAAGGAATAAGGAAAAAAAGCAAAAAAGTTTAAAATAGTAAAAAATAGAAAAAACGAAATTAAAAAACTAAAAGTTAGGAAAAAATCTAATGGAGAAGCTGAAATGAGTAGGGCTGCTCTGACGCCCACACCCCTAGGCTCCAAGCGCCGTCCGACGCTCACGACGGACCTGGGTGGTGATCAGTTGGGCTTAAAAGCTCATGGCTTATGACTGAAAACATTGTAGCTGGCTGAAAAAATACTGTAGCTGACAGAGACTTATTTAGCATAATTAAATTTAAAAATATAAAAAATATGTTAGCCCAATATTTATAATACAAACGAATACGGGAAAAAGAACCAGCAAAAAAACTCAATGAAAAGCCAAAAGTTAGAAAAAGATGAAATTTATAAATAGTAAAAAAATAAGCCAAAAATCAAAAGTCAGAAGCTCAAACCAAACGGCCGGTCCGTCCTCCATCCTCAACGGTTGACGCGGGCCTCGTCCCTTTGCACCGATAAGTCAACTCATCCTTCTTACCAAGCACAAAACTACAGATCGACTAGAACTGCATATCTAGACATCTAAATGCCACGTATCTTTCGGAGCCGGACACACTAAATTAATTAAGCACCTGCACAGCGCCACCTTACCTGCATGATTGAGCAATTACCGGTGGCTGGCTTCTTCGATTAATCAGTCGACCAATCTGAAACGAATAATGACACGGTATTGTTGTTGTTTATGTGCATGCGATGGCACGTTGCTCGAGGACGCGACCGAAAGGGAGGAAGATTGCTTGCTTGCCATCGCATCGTACGCCGGCGTTTGACATCGATCACCACCTCCCAACTAAAGATTTTGGGAGCTCACGCACGGCACTCCCAGTTGCAATCGCCACGGAGCCATACTCTCTCTCTCTCTCTAGAGAAGTAAAGAGAAGAGGAGAGGAGAGAGATTATACTAGACTCTAGTACTCCCTAGTCCTAGCTTGCAGTTGTGGCCGGCTTGGTTGCTTCCTTCCTTTTCCAAGACCAAATCCATCCATCCATCGAAGTGTCAACCATAACTCGGTCCCTTTCTTCCCCAGCTAGCCTAGCTATCCAATTCCATTGCAGCCCCACGGCGCGGCCAGCCGGCCACCCCAAAATGTCCATGAATCATGGGCTCCACTCTCGCTTGGTTTCTCCTTGCTAATCATCATGATTCATGCAATGCAACCGCAAGAAATAGTTTTTAGGGGTCAGCAAGGACAGACACTGTCCCCTCCTCTCCTCCTTCCTTCCACCAACCACCGCACCCCGCCTGGCTCACTGGCTGGCCTCTTCTTAGTTGGATCACAAAACAAGCAACTAACAGCCCGTTGGGCTAAAAAATAATTGCTTATGGTTAAAATTACACTGTAGTTAGTTTAAATTATACTGTAACTGAAGATGACTTATTTAGCGTAATTAAATTCAAAAAATGTTAAAAATAAAAAAATATGTTAGCTCATCACGGACAACGCAAACGAATATAAAAAACGGGCAAAAAAAGAACGGGGCGCAAAGCTCATGCACTTGCCGGCTCTCCCCCTCTCTGTCTGTCTACATGGTTTATTTATGATTCAGGACGTGCAAATAGTTGTTGTATTATTACCACTCAATATGATTCGCAGTGCACGGCATGGTACTATTCGGAAGATAGACGATGCCAACGCTGGGGCCATGTGTTAATTATTAGTCAATGTTGAGCCACATAGGAATTGCATGCGTTGAAAAGAAAGAAAGGGTTCAAGTTGAGTGATCATTCCCAGATGATGATCGATGAGCCTGTGCGCAACTTGCAGGCTCATTGCAAGCCGCTCCAAACCGAACTCTAATTTGTTGTTGCTTGCTGACTCTGTCAGGATCCTGCATATTTTAAGTGCAAAGACATTGGCATGCGGTGGAGCCCAATGGGTTGGAGGTGTCTATGGACATGGAGCAAGTGGTGGAGGAGGAGCAAAGGAAAAAAGGAATTAGTGGAGTGGAAGAAGAGACTTCCTTTGGATTAATAGCTAGGCAGCTGCCTGCAAGAACCACCCTCTCAATTAATTCATGATTAGTACTACTTTAGTACTAGTTGTAGGAAGGATGAGAGAGTGGTTAAGTAAGCTTCCCTCCAAGGGAATCCAAAACTAGTTCCCTCCAAGGGAATCCAAAACAAGTTAAGAAACAAAGCAGACACCAAAGAACTCTCTCTCTCTCTCTCTGATCTCTAACATTGTCCAGTGGGAATGGATGGAGGGTTTGTTGGTGAATGGCTTTAAAACTAACATGGAGACACATGAAAGCAACAAGGCCATTTCCAATATACTCCCTCAGAGTCCCTCTTCTGCACACAACTGTGCAAGGTAGAGGAGGGAGGTGTCAGTTGCCGGCAAGCATCTGAGTACTTAGCTTTGGGCATTGAAAGCACCGGCTGGCCATGGATCATCAGTAACTACACTCAACATCCACAGTGTGTAGTGTGGTGTAGGGGGCACACAAGTTGCCTGCTAGAGCAAGCTGCATCTCTTTTGCAATCAATGGACTGTTAAGCTTCAGGATTCTCAAGTTATTGGCTGGCTTCTAGAGTGACAACAATTAAAAAAGGAGTGGAGTTCCATAGGAAATGGAATATTGGCACTTTGGCAGGTCCTGAATTGAAGGGTGTTCTGTCTGGATGCTGCAGCAGGCAGCCACATGTAACTATGCCTGAAGAAAAATTGCACCCCCAGGACCCAAAGTCTTCGCTTGATTTCAAGATCTGCCACCTTTTCATTTACTGTTATTAGTAGTAGGTCCGTACAAAACCTATGACTTGAGGAACGAGGCCTACTGCCGTTCAACAAGTGATTGGTTCGATTCACATCGAAATAATTGGAAAAGCAATACTCTGGATCCAACCGGATGCACCTTAAATTTTGTTTGATAAAAAGAAAACTCCTTGTCCTTTTTAGTGAAAAAACCACTACTCGATTACAAAAGAATGTTATTTTAGGCTATGTACAGCAAAACTTTCTAAACTTTAGTTATCAATATCATTTTCAATGTTTAGATTCAACATGAAAATGAGTACTTATCAACTTTGTCAATTGCATAAACAAAAAAAATGTAAAATAACTGCAGATAAAGAGGGTTTACTTGCCAGTAAAGGCCCATCTCCATCGCAGGCTCTTATACTGGGCCGTGTATTCGTGAGGCCCATACCTGCAATGCATCGAGGGCCCAGCAGAGCACATCCGTGGCCGGTCCTCTGCCAGGTGGGACCCAGATGTCATCGCCCACCCCGCCCCGCCAAATTTGGGCTCGGCCTCCGCGCAACCCTCGCCGCCGCTCGCCGGCCTCAACGGTGCAACAGCCTCGCACCCGCGTCGCGTGCCTCCGTACTAAGGCCGAGAGAAATACCGCAGCCGAGGAGGCATCCCATGCTCCAGCTCTTCGTCCCCCTCTCGCTCTCCCTCCCCTTCGCCGGCGATGGGATGCGCGGCGTCGACCGACAGGGCTGAGCGGCGGAGGCGGTGCCGGGCGCTGGGGCACAGCGAGGCGTCCAACACGGGGCTTCTGGTGGCGTGGCAGCAGAACGGGCAGCAGGAGTCGGTGACCGTGTCCGCGGCCGCAGCCGGGAGGAGGCGGGGATGTAAGGTGGCGCCGGAGCCGAAGGAGGAGCAGGAACCGGCGGCGGCATTGGCAATGCCCGGCTCACCCAGCTTTCGGTTCTACTGCCAGAAGGCGGCCGCCGTAGACGAGCTGGTGGCCGCCGCCGACGCGGACGGCGGCGACAGCGACGGATCCGTCAGAATCAGAGGTAATTGTTCCTCTCCTCCTCTCTCTTGCTTCTTCTGCATCAGATTAGTTTCTTGAGGTGCATTGCAGTCACACTTGAATCATCCTGTTCCTTGCAGAGACGCCTCAGGCGATCAAGAAGAATGATCATGCACACAACACCAGCGATGTAGGTTCATGCATGAGCTCCTCATGTTACCTCAGCAAATTGAGCATTGCACCTATGCCTTCCTTTGTGCTGTTTCTAAATTCTAACCCTTGTTGATGTACGAACATGCAGTTGTCCAAATCGAAAGAGGTAAACAGGTGGCTAAAGTTCAGAGGCCTGGCAATTGTTGCCGCTGCGGTGTACAGCTTGTTCAGTCGTCACTCAGCTCCTGCTGCTGCTGCGAAATCTCATCATCCCTGTGCTGGTTCAGCACCTGCTGCTGCTGCCACAATATATCATCGCTGACCAGACAGTGCTTTATGGGATCTTTACATTTTACATCTCAGCTTGTAAAATGTGGCTGATTCATTCACCTTCTATGATGCCTTGCATCATTTGTGGTATTTAATCTTGGTTGTTGTTTGTAAGTTAACCCTGCATTTGAGAAAATGATTTCGTCGATGATGTAAGGAGCATTAGTATTGCAATAATTCTTTTGTTTATTAGAGAAGCATACTGTTAGTGTTAAAAAAGGAGAAAGATACTAATTTGGAAGCTGTTCATTCAAGCCTTCTGCCCTGGGAATTTTTCTCCCCGTTTCTGAATTCTAGAGGGTTGAGAACATACATTTGTCCAAGATTAAGATCATGTCCAATTATTTTCGGTGTACATTTAAAGGGTGAAAAGGCAGAGCTTGAAGCTGCAAAATTGCCTGACGATGTTCTTTGATCTGACACCGTTTTACAGATGAATTTCTGTAAGCTATCCTTTTTACATAAATTCATTATTCACAACTCTCCTTTATTATACTCTAACTATACAAGTATTACCTATCAATTATGGATTAAAAATGAAAGCTACTGGAATGTAAGAAAAGAAGAAAAGAGGGAACATGGACATGATTAGCTTGTCATTTGATTGAACCTACTGCGTATCTTCCTTTGGCTCTGAACTGCTCCCTATTCTTTCTTCTCACCTCCATTGGATGGCCAAGCGAGTACGGCCGGAATGCACCGATGAGAACCGTGGAAGGCGCCATCTTGAGGCTTGGCTTCGCCTTGTGCATTCCCTTCTTCGGGCTGTTCAGGTAAGATTTCATGCGACCAAATATTAGGCTCGGCATTTTCTTTAGCTCCACAACCGATGATGACAAGAACTCTTCGGTGGTTCCATCAGCCGAGGAATCTAGACTAAAGCCAATTGATGCATCCAGATGAGGCGGAGGAAATCTCTCAAGTTTAGTTGTGCTTGTGCTCGTCACCATTCTTGGGATCTGAAGGTACAATGAACACAATTCACCTTTTAGAAATGGTTTATATGTCTATATAGTTAGTTTGAATATAGCTTTTGATGAAGCATCAGATAGCGGAGGATACAAGAAGCATAACAATTTCTGTAAATTTTGCCAGGGTTGTGGTCATTTGAATATGATGTGGTTGAGACAAAAATCCTGCAGGGGACAAGGGAGAAGGAAACATACATCTGGGTTTGCTTGCGGCTTATTATTGACATCTGGAGTAAATACTCTGCGTCCAGGATTTTGTGACATGGGTTTTCTGGTCGTGCTCTGACGTTCTACCGACCCAGTTGCTCTCAACTTCCTGAAAGACATAACAGATGTTGAAGCTTTTGTCGATACAAGAAAATAACTGAAATAAGTTTCAAAGAGTTGCACAGGACCTTTTGTGCTTCTCGTACTTCAACTTCACATCTATTTCTTTACATGGTGGATACCGGGGAAGGCTTGATGGTTCACAGGCATATGGTTCTGTCCTGAAGAACTGAATTCACAGTAAATGGTAAGCACAGGTGAACAAAAACCCCTTCTTGCTTCTTATGGGATATTATATATCCAGTATATTACATCGATGCTGACTCAACTTAATCCATTCTATCACGATCAATTGTAAATTATCCTCTTGCATACTATCTGCTCAGTATTTATTTTACTTATTTGTATTTGTTGCATGTGGCAGTGTTTCCTGACTGACTGACTTCTAAAGGTTCAAAATAGATGCCTTGAGGGTGATGGGTAAGTATTAACCTCACTGTTGAGAGCATCAGTTGCGGTGCCTCTCATATCTGGGCCAATTGATAGGAGAGTCTCGAGAAGTGATAGGGTAGATGGTGCCACATCTTTAAATTTTTCAGCTATACACCGTTCATATGGCTTGAATGTAGGATGTGGGAATTTCATTTTCTCCCAGTAATCCTCTGATGGAGTACCACATAGCTTGAAAATCTTGTGCAATTGTTCCACCTGAATAACAATTAATTAGTCTTTAAATCATGCAATCTTCTGAAATATTTTATGTAAATCCAATATTTCATAAGGACAAAACAAGTACCTCTGTTCTTCCGGGGAATATAGGTTCGCCGAGAAGAAGTTCTGCCAGTATGCAACCCACACTCCAAAGATCAACACCAACACCGTAGTTAGTAGCACCTAACAAAAGTTCAGGTGGACGATACCAAAGTGTGATCACTTGGCTAGTCATGGGCCGCGTGTTATCAGGATCAAAAGATGTGGCGAGTCCAAAGTCAGCTATCTTAAGAATTCCATCGTTGCTGACAAGTAGGTTTGAACTTTTGATGTCGCGGTGCAGAACACCCTTGTTATGACAGTGTTCAATCCCGGATAGTAGCTGTTTCATGTAGCACTTCACCTGCAGACAAAGGATTAGACTTCATGAAAAACACGGAAAAAGTTGTCCTAGCTGGGCCCTTCCTTTTCAGAGAAGAAAGACATGTCACACTTCGAAAATTCTAAATGCAAATCAGATGATTGCAGGCTTGCAGCCAATGTCAAATATCTGTAGTTCATTGAAGGGATTTCTTGTAAGCAATGTGTGAACAAAAATATGCAATGCCTGTCTCTGTCAATTGGACTGGAACCTGTGTTCAAAGTTCAAACCTAGTAAATACTTTACCTCACTAGTCTAACAGACTTCAAGGTCCACATCATTGCAGTTTTTCTGTCTGA
The DNA here is from genome assembly GCA_017311315.1 of Dendrocalamus latiflorus. Classification (NCBI taxonomy): domain Eukaryota; kingdom Viridiplantae; phylum Streptophyta; class Magnoliopsida; order Poales; family Poaceae; genus Dendrocalamus; species Dendrocalamus latiflorus. The sequence goes on along the minus strand of CM029665.1, from coordinate 3,505,059 downwards.
CGGATTTGTTTGCTTCACAAAAAGCTACAGGCGTAATTCCTTACCAATAATCAGTCAATGATTCTTCTTCTAGAACATAAGAAAATTTTGGTTGCATCAGGTATTTCAAATTTCAGTTTTGACTGAACATACTTTGCAATTGACATATCCTACTTAGTAAGTTACTTCTAAACTTCAGTCTAAATTGCACCAAACACTAGTACTGTTTTGGATTTTTGATGCCATCCATACGATCTTCAAGTTGGAAAATGCTCCTATGCTCCTCTAATAACCATATTGAAATATACTAGAGCAAATTAATACTTAGGATGGTTCGTGATGACCATCACTAGATAGTAACTACAAGTGCTTCAAGATTTATTTGACAAACATAGAAACACTCCATATTCTATTATTACTTAGAGATCATCCTTTCACCATATTTTAATTCACCAGCATTAGTATACTAGAGCTGAGTAGCTGACTGTCCCAAGTGATCAAACAGAGTGAAGCCAACTTTTTGACAAGTTCCCTAATCTCTGACTATTCGGAGACGACAAGAAAGTTCAACTCAGCACATCATCAATCAGAATTCACGCATCCTAGGTAACTAGACAGCCAAGCAGCTGCACTTCTCAAATTCTCCTTCGAGAAGCTAAAATCAGAGAAACAAAAACACAATCGAAATTCTCGTCCCTTTACAATGCAACCGGCATGTTTAGTTTTGTCATGCATAATAATCTCATCGGATACAATTCACCTCATCAGAAGGTCCATTGTTAGGGGAGTGCCCCCCACCTTAACTCAGTTGCCCCATTGCACTAGGAGGCCCAATAATCGTAAAGCCACATAATTGGCCTGAGAGGATAGTCGCAAGGGAAAAGACGGTATTATCCCTACAATTGTAGACCCAGATAGAGATATTTATATAACAAGTCTCCTCATAGCTATAAATATACGCCTTATGGCGCCATGAGAGGGCAGATTCTCTTTTTCAGACAAATCTAGGCAGCTTCGTAGCCCCCCGGGGACATATTGCTTCATCATGATGCCCTTTGGGCTAAAGAATGCTGGAGCCACCTTCACTAGGCCGGTCACACTTGTCTTGGCATCGCAACTAGGTCGGAACGTTGAAGCGCATGTCGATGACGTGGTCGTCAAAAGCAGGTGAGCAGTGTCCCGTAACGTGGACCTCCAAGAAACCTTCGATATCCTTCGACGTGCCAGGATAAAACTTAACCCAGAGAAGTGCATATTCGGAGTCCGGGCGGGCAAGTTGCTGGGCTTCCTAGTGTCTGGGCGGTGAATCGGAGCCAATCCCGACAAGATTGACACAATACTATCTATGGAAGCTTCGAAGACCGTCAGGGAGGTCTAGAGGCTTGCGGGTCGTCTAGTCGTCCTCAACCTTTTCCTGTCAAGGGCAGCGGAGCGAGGGCTACCTTTCTTCAAAACGCTTCACGGCTTAGGGGACTTTCAATGGACCGACGAGTGCGCACAAGCCTTCCAAGACTTGAAGGAGTACCTTGCCAAGCTCCCTAGACTCGCATGTCCACTACCAAAGGCTCCACTGTTGTTGTACCTAGCAACAACTCCCCACGCAGTCAGCGTGGTGCTCATGCTAGAGGAAGCCTCCATGCAACATCCGGTCTACTATGTCTCCGAAGCCCTACAAGGAGCAAAGACGTGGTACACCAAGCTGGAGAAGCTAGCCTGCACATTGCTAACGGCTTCACGTAAGCTCCGGCGTTATTTCCTGGTGCACAGCATAACAATACCCGTGTCCTTCCAACTGGGGCAGATGATACAAAACAAATAAGCCACATGATGCATCGGCAAGTGGCCGACAGAGCTAGCCCCCTTCTCCATCGCATACGTCGCGTGTATCGCCATAAAGTCACAACTGTTGGCTGACTTCATTGCCAAATGGACCCCGCGAATCGGCAGACCTGTCAACCACCTCTGAAGCCAGTGTGGGCCCTGCACACGGATGGAGCGTACTGTGCAGCATGCGCGGGGGTAGGGGCCGTTATCACAACGCCCGAGGGGTGGACCCTGGCGTACGCAGCTCGCCTCGATTTCCCCGTGACCAACAACACGGCGGAGTACGAAGCACTGTTGTTCAGCCTCTGCAAAGCAAAAGCGCTCGGGGCACGGAGGGTCCTTGTGCACACCAATTCCCATCTTCTCGCGGGACATGTGGACAAGTCCTACCAAGTCAAGGACCCCGATCTCACCACATACCTTGCCATGGTCAGGGCAAGGGAGTGGCACTTCCTAGGATAACCGTCATGCCGACACAATGGTTCGCCAATGCAGATGCGGACGCCTTGGCAAAAGCCGCCACCCAGGGCCACGAGCCATCATCGGGTATCTTTTTTGAAGTCCTAAGCCACGTCGCGGTGCCGTAAGAGCATGACACCTCCCCGGTCTTACACCAATCACGACGATGACTGAAGGCAACCTATCATCTCTTTCCTCTAAGGGATCGATGAGCCGGACGACCCGTGCAAATTGCGGAGGTTGATGCATCGGGCAAGAAGCTTCGAGCTGGTGGAGGGTATACTCTACAAATGAGGCGTCTGCGCCTTGCTGCCTCTCCCATTGGGAAAGCTAGGAGCTCCCCACGAAGATCCATGACAGCCTATGTGGCTCACATGTGGCTCCTAGGGTCCTCGTGGGTAAGGCCTTTCGTCAAGGCTTCTACTGGCTGGCGGCGGCCTCTGATGCCAAGTAGTTGGTCAAGCGATGCCAATGATGCCAGTGGATGGGAAGATTTTCCCACGCCCCATCCAGCCAATCCTGCCCGTATGGCCATTGGCTCAATTGGGGGGGGGGGGGTTGACATCATCGGACCGCTGCCCCATGACCTCGGAGGTCACTGATTCATCATCGTCGCATACGACTACTTCTCCAAGTGGCCCGAGGTAGTACCCCTCGCCATGATTACTTCCGCAACCGTACAAAAATTCCTATGGCAGAACATAATATGTCGATTCGGAGTCCCCAGAGATCACGGTGGACAACGGACTGTAATTCGATGCAGCAGCTTCCCAGGCATTCTGTAAACGCATGGGCATCAAGGTGCGCTGCGCCTTTGTAGACCACCCGCAGTCCAATGGGGTGGTCGAACGGGAAAACGACACCATCTTCGATGGCATCAAAAAGCGCTTGGTCGGCCTCCCCAAAGGCAAATGGCCGGAGGAGTTACCAGAGGTGCTCTAATCCATGCGCACCTCCACCTCGTGACCCACAGGGTTCACTCCATACAAGCAGCTCTTCGGGGACGAAGCCATGACGCTCGAGGAGCTCAAGGCGAAGTCCCATTGAGTATTGACCTTTGCTCCTCCAGAAGAGCATACCATTTTGCTCGACCTCAATGACGGTGACAGGGTCCAGGCCACACATAACATCGTCAAGTATCTCCCCCTGACCATAGCCTCCTACAACAAGAAGGTCAAGCCACATCACTTTGTAGTAGGGGACCTCGTCTTGAAAAAGGCCCTCCATGCCGCCACGGTAGGCAAGCTGGAATCCAAGTGGGAGGGGCCCTACATAATTACGGCCTCCGTCAAGGCGGGCTCCTACCATCTCTCCACCTTCGACGGAGCAGAACTGAAACACACGTGGAACGACAACTGCCTTCGATGCTACTATCCATGACCATCGCCAGGCATACTACATGTACAAATGTTTGTAAAAGCGTACCCACGCAAATGGGGTATAATAATAAAGCCCCTCTTTCGGCTCACACACTTACTGCATCTTAAACTGAAGTGTAGGGCGTGGAGCCCTCGGGTTCCGCGCCACTCTACGGAGTATAAATAAGAGCCAGGACCCTTGTTCATCTTGACCAACTCTACGGAATATAAATACGAGCGCAGAGTCCAATGGCTTCACGCCACTCTACGGAGTATAAATAAGAGCCGAAACCCTCGTGCGTCCCGGCTAACTCTATAGAGTATAAATAAGAGCCGGGACCCTCGTGCATCCCAGCCAACTCTACCCTCGTGCATCCCAGCCAACTCTACGAAGTATAATGAGAGCACGGAGTCGATGGGCTTCGCGCCCACTCTACGAAGTATAAATAAGAGCTGGGGCCCTCGTGCGTCTCAGCCAACTCTACGGAGTATAAATACGACCGGGACCCTCGTGCATACCGGCCAAATCTACATAGTATAAATACGAGAGTAGAGTCCAATGGCTCTGCACCACTCTACGGAGTATAAATGAGAGCTGGGACCCTCATGCGTCCTGACCAACTCTATGTAGTATAAATATGAGCACGGAGCCCAACGTCTCCACTCCAATCTAAGGAGTATGAATACGAGTTGGGACCCTCACGGGTCATGGCCCACCATACGGACTATAACTAAGAGCACGGAGTAGACTGCCTGCGCGTCACTCTACATAGTATAAATAAGGGTCGGGACCCCTCGAGCGTCCCGGCCAAAACTAGGAGACAAACACGAGTGTGGAGCCCATAGGCTCTGAACCGCATGGCCTTCATGCCACCCGGCTTACCTAAAAGAACGCCAGAAAACTTATGTGCATCACCCATGTTGGCAACGTCCCTAACCGGTCCTACCGTCAACTTCGTGGAAGCTCGTCCGAAGGGTGGGAAAGGAGCACATGTGAATCTAATTCGTCCAACCGCCAATTTCGTTGACACTCATCTGAAGGGCGAGGGACGGAGCGCGCGTGCTCGTCCGACCGCCGACTTCGTCGACGCTCGTCCGAAGGGTGGGGACGGAGCGCGTGCGAATCTAACTCGTCCGACCACCGACTTCGTCGACACTCGTCTGAAGGGTGGGGAACAAAGCGCGCACAAATCTAACTCGTCTGACCGCCAACTTCGTCAATGCTTGTCTGAAGGATGGGGGACGGAGCGCGCGTGAATCTAACTCGTCCAACCGCCAACTTCGTTGATGCTCGTTCGAGGGGTAGGGATGGAGTGCACGCAAATCTAACTCGTCCGACCAGTCAGCTCTCCGAGCCAGTTCCCTAGCTCCATTATCACTCAAGAGTGCACTGTAGTGACACCTTCGCGGCAGCCTCGCCAAGGAAGCCCCAGATACGCTCGCAGAAGGCGCGAATGGAGTGCCTCGTTGCGTGAATGGCATGCAGCATCGTTGTGTTCCCTGGGAGAGGTCTAGGTTCGGGTCCGCCAGCTCGCCAATATGTAGACACCCACGGATATGCAGCAGCCCAAGGAGAATCTGCACCGTTACTTGCGAGCAGTGGTCCCCATAAGCACGAGCCGCCCTTAGGGAAAGCGCTGACGCATCACATATACGTCGGATGTTGCCCCAAAGATCCTCCGACCCATGGGAGTGTGGGTGGACTTCCATAGCGAAGTCCGTCAACATCTCCTCTAGGGATTGCATGGCATCCCAGGCTACCACTACAAGCGACCCCTCTCTTCCTCTAGCGTGGTGACCTGTTGCAGGAAGTTCTGCCGCTCCTCTGTGGCGCACCCGTTAGCCTCCGCAGCGGCGATCGCCTTCACGAGTACTCAACACACTACACAGTCAATGTTTAAGAAGGCGCTAGGCGCTAGGCGGGCGGCGAGGTGGGGCCTAGCGCCTAGAGTGCCTAGGCGGGGCCTAGGCGGTGGAATTAAAACTATGGTTTATTAATTTTTATTTTATTTTTTCCCTAGCCTATTTAATCTTTAGGACTATTTATACATATAACCGGCCCACCAGCCCATTTCCACCAGCCTTTGCCTCTCCTCTCTCTCCCCGTTCACTTCTCAATTCTCACCGCTTCGCACGCCCCGGCCCCGCGTTCTCCCCCCGTTACCTCTTCTATCTCTCCCCCCGTTCTCACCGCTTCTCTCTTTCTCTCCCGCACGCCTCCCCTCCCCTCACCTTTGCTCTCTCCCCCGCTCCCCTTCTCCAATGTCGTCGCCGCCGCCTCCCCTTCTTCCCAAGCGCCACCTCGCCTTCTCCCCCAACGTCGCTGCTGCTCCAGTGGATCCGGCGGCATCGACGGCAGATCCGGCAGCATCGACGGCGGATCCAGCTGAGGCGGCGGTGGAGGCAGCGGATCCGGCGGCGGCGACAGCAGATCTGACGGCGGTGACGGCAGAGGCAGCAGATCCGGCTGCGGCGACAACGACGGCCGACAACACGTGAGCTGACAAGACATCTCCAGGTGCCTCTCTCTCCCTAGAACACCTTCCGTCTGCCCTAGACCCCGCCTTTGACCCCGCCGATGGCCGCCTTTGACCGCCGACGGCCGCTTAGGTGGGCTCGCCGCCTAGCTCATCGATTTTGGGCAAAGCGCGGCGACGGGGCTCCGCCCAGCGCCTAGGCCCACCCAGCTTTGTCCTTGAATACATGAGTACTCAACACACAATTACACAGTCCTCGAACACACGAGTACGACTACACAATATTCGAACACACAAATACTCTACACACGACTACACAGTACGAGTCAAGATTAGTTCCAACATCCAAAAAGGAGCTTTGTCCCGCACGACTGGAGGGCCCTTTGGTTGAGGGCCAGATCCACCCACTTTACGGCACTGCGTAGAGCACGAAGCGCGTCTGGTCGGGGACGAAGTCCCGAGAGCAGTGGCGGACCCAAGAAGTCCACAATAGCAAAAAAAAAGGTACAAAATGTTTTGTGCTAGAACAACCATTGTAAATAATTTAGAAAAATAAAAAATATTTTAGAGAAACTATGTTGATGTTGTCTGATGTGTATGGCCCGCGTGCACTAATGCACGCCAACGTGTAGTTGTTGCCTAGTGCCTACTACCTCGTTGACCTGACCGCCGCTGCCGCACGCTCCCTCCTTGGTTCTCAGGTGACAGTTGGCGCCCGTTTGTTCCTTGCAAACATATCGCCTCTTATCGTGGCTATGCTCCTTGCCACCGAGGCCAAGCCAGAAGCCAGAGTTGCTCTCAGCCCCTCATCAAGTCACTTGGTGGCCAATTGCCCTTCAATCTCATGCGCCAGTGCCACCGGGTTTGGCAATTTTGGTCTAGATTAGTGAAGCCTGAGAGAGACACAAAGAGAGGGGGGGGGGGTCAGAGAGGATATGTTAGGGTTTGAGGGGTCTATGGATAGGCCAATAGGCCAGTCTGATGAGGGGGCAAATGTATTATTAGGCCGCGCTATTTTAGGTGAACTAGAGAAGGGAGGTGTGGGAATGGGTTGAAACCAACTGCGGGAGGGGAGGTGTGGGAGCGGGTTGAAATCAATTAGGGGTATATATATATGGAATATTTTGTCTAATTATCAGTATATATGTGTAATATACCCATTAAATATTTGGTATTACACGGAAAATTTGGGTATTCAGCTGAATACCCTTAAATTACATTGGGTCCACCCATGCCCGGAGAAAGCTTCCGCAACTCCACCTCTACCACCTCCACGTAAGGAAGCATAGTGGGGACAACCGTGCGAAGTCTCGCGAAGAAAAGGGGGAACTCAAACCTAGAACGCGTCAGGTGGAGTCGGACATCAATGCGCTCTCCTTGCCTCACGCGAGGTCTTCTCTGGGAGGTGTCATCGTGGCAAGGGCCGCGCAAGCCGGCCTGGTCAGAGACGTGCCACCCTCGGAGTTGGAATCATCGTCTAGCATGCCCGTGGCGATCTGAAACCTGGTCGTAGGGGCCAGGGTGGGCAACTCGAAACATGCACACTTCGTAAGGTGGCTGGGCGAGGCCGAGGATGCCAGTTGCACTGGGGGTAACGAAGCCAGTAGCGCAGACAACGAAGGGTCCGCAACGCACCCTGTGTCCACTCCATGCACATGTGCCCCTGACTCGTCTGGGGCCCGACCCTCGGGCAGGCACACGGTATGATCCGCGTCACGGGCCGCTTCACCTTCATCCACGTCAGAATCGATCACAATGGCGTCATAAGGATTACCTTCATCATCGCCATCGCTGTCACTGTCATTGTTGCTGTCGTCGTGGTCTTTGCTGTCACCCACGTCGCCACCCGCGTCGTCCCCATCCTCTGCATCGGACTCACCGAGGCAGCTGCACTCCTCCACGTTGGAGTTAGGCTTTGCGGGGGGGGGGGGGTGCGAAGAGAGGGGCACGGCTGCAATGGCTGACGTTGAAACCCCGCAAGCGTCTACGTCTTCACGACCTCCGCCGTCTTTGTTGTCCTGACCACCAACTCTGTGAGAACGTCCTCCACTTACAGCGGGGACAAGACACTTCGGCGCGGGGAGGCCTAAGGCTTTGCACACGCGATTGATGTGTGGGCCGCCGAACATGGCCGACGCGCAAAGGCTATGCTCCTTCTGAATGTAAGGTCCCAGGAACACAGCTGTCGTGCACTCAGCCTTAGCTAACAGAACAACTACAAGACCTTGCACTTAGTTTGTGAAAAATTAACCACCACCATCGAAAAATATAGCGAAGGGGAGTAACTTACTCGGACCACTTGACTTTGCCAGCAATGCGAGGCCGAACTCCGTTGTTCTGGGTGGAGCCGACCCACAGGTCCCATCGCCAGGCCAGTAGGGACACACGGATCATACAAAACTCCTCAACACAGTCATGCATGTTGAGCCAAAGCGTGACCGCTAGGAGCCTCCGGGCACAAACCTCATCATCTCGATCGAGCTTCACCTAAGGCAATGGAACGACATCCATGATTTGCCCGGTGAAGCGAAGACTGCTGTCGTGCTCGATCATGTGGTAGAATCACCATTGCAGCTAGTGGGACTCCACGTTGAGCTTGTAGGGAAGCCCTTTGAAGCACCGGCGTGGAGTTGAAAGCTGATGCTGCACAGGTTTGAATACTAACCATCCCCTAGCTGCTTCAGCTGGCATTGTGGGTCATGCAAGGATGTGAAGACGGCAGCGCTGGGGATGGTGCCCTCCGAGTGCGCCACCCACGAAAACATGGCAAGATGAGCAACAGTGTTTGGCGTAAGTTGTTGAAGCTCCAGCTCGTATAGCCGAAGATCGCCCAGAAAGCGGGCAGAGGGATCTAGAGCCTGGTGTTGAAGTACGCCGCGAAGACCAGCGTCTCGCCTTGCTATGCCGTGGCACGACCTCGTCGTTAGGGGGGAGGTGGACGAGCTCGCGAGACGAGATCTTGCCATCACGCATGTGCAACTGCACCAATTCCGTCGCGATGGACGGGCCGAGTGTATTCACGAACTCAGCACTGAACTTCCCGGATGCCTTCCAACACTTGCCAGTGGCGACCTCGCTGCGATTGTCATGAACGCCACGGCTACTCGAGGGGGCGGAGGCATTGTTGCGGCCACGACGATCACTCCCACGCACCATGGTAGGCGGAAGAAGATCGACAGAACAAAGAAGAACAGGGAAAGCTCCACGACGAACGAAAAGTGGCGGTAGAGGAGATTGTAGAAGATGAAAGCAATGAGAGAGAACAGGCAAATAGTTTCGAAAAAGGCATCACCCGGAGCATAAGTGAGCACACAATAGTAGCATAAAATGCCTGTGCAACGGGCACGATAATTAAGGGGGCATGCGTGGCAAGGTAACTGACGCGATGGCACATCTCCCACGACCGAAAGAACAATTGTCGTCATGTGTCGCCTGCTCTCGGAAGCCGCACACAAGACCGAGCTCAGCCAAGTTTTGGCGGGAGCTCCCAGTATACTACGATTCAATTGGGCGAGGGGACGGAGGGTACCAAGTGTCATTAGACATAGTTTCAGCCCACAGAAATCGGGGACCTTCAACTATGAGAGACTAATATTGGGGGAATGGCCCCCACCTTGGCCCAGTCGGCCCATTGCACTAGGAGGCCCAATAATCGTGAGGGCATATGATTGGGCCGAGAGGATGGTCGCAAGGGAAAAGACGGTATTGGCCCTACAATTATAGACCCAGCTAGGGGTATTTATGTAACAAGTCTCCTCGTGGCTATAATTGTGCCTTATGACGCTATGGGAGGCAGGTTCTCTTTTTCAAACAAATCTAGGTAGCACAGACTTCTACCTCATATCTTCGCGGTTTGTAAGGTGCCGAGAAGTCCCTTTGTGACCTCTCCATAGCCCCTTATTCACTGTTTGGTCCATAATCGCAACACCCATAAATCGAGTTTCATAGTTCATCTAAACATACAAAAATCAGGCTTTCCTATAAGTTAATTGTAAATACAAATCAACTTGCCCACATCATAACCGCCAATTCTCGAATTGAGTAAACAAACTGGATTCAGCTTGTATGTCTAACTCGAGTCCAGCTTCAAATGCTACCACTAATTTTCAGGAACATAAAAGTTCGAGCATAGCTACATATTCATGAAATAAGGGAACAGTACATATTAACAAGCACAATGGCCATACCTGGGGTAAGGAGAAGCGGGCGCCGGAGGCAGCTGCGGCGGCGACGAGGCCGGTGAGGTCATGGTCCATGTACTCAAAGACGAGGTAGAGTGACGGCGCGGTGGCGAGGCGGGAGGTGACGAGGCCGTCGAGGCGGACGATGTTGGGGTCGTCGCCGAGGTGTCGGAGCAGAGCGATCTCCCGCGCCATGAACCGCGCGCTCTCGGCCTCGCCGACGCCATCCACGCGCACCTTCTTCAGCGCCACCACGCGGCCGCTCTCCACGTCGATCGCCTTGTACACGTTGCTGTACGTCCCCGACCCAATCTGCAAAAAAGAAAAAAGAAAAAAAAAGATTGCAACTTATGTAAATGTTTTGCTGGAACTCATCAAGTAGATAAGCAAATTCGGATGGTTTCCGTAATTTTCACTGAATATTTAACTGAGTTTTCCTAATTAAAATACATATAAAATTAAACCTTCTTCAACTCGGTTTCTTTGAAATGGTGAGGATAACGATAACAAGTATCAAATACGAACACCGCAAGTTGACTTTTCCATTTGTCCTTACGAATCACGAATTCTTGTGATGCGGACAGTATAAACTATGAACAAAAGCGAGGATGCGGATTTCTTAATCTCAACTCGGATTTGTTCATCTCTGTTTAGTTTACCACGGCTCGACTCTTGGAATTTGGAGTTTGTTTATGTCTTGAACTATCAAAAGGCGTCATCTTTTTTTTTTGTCTTTTCACCCGTGTTTTTTGCAACTAGGAGAAAAGAATGGATTTTCAAAAAAAACATCAACAAGAACTCAAAACTACAAGTTCTCAAATTATTCACCTCCTTAAAACTACGATAACACACGACAACCAAGAAAGAACAAATCAAAATACACAGAAAAAGAAAATAAAAAAAATCTCCTCCCGTTTCCAAGAAAAGGCCAAACTTTTTGGTTAATACCGGACGCGCAGCAGCGGAAATCAGAATCCTCCTCACCTTCTCGAGCTTGTGGAAGGCGTCGGCGCAGCGGGGCGCCCAGCCCCTGAGCGCGTCCCCGGCGGCGGAGGAGAGCCAGAGCGGCCACCCGCACGCGTCCTTCTTCACGGCCGCGATGTGCTCCGGCTGCGGCGCGTTGAGCTGCACCTCGCCTCCTCCTCCTCCGGCGGGCGCGGCGGCGAGCTTACCTAGGAGGCAGCCCATGGCGGCGCGTCATGTGGCGCGGGCGCGGTCACCGGCTGGCGGCTGCGGTTGCGAGGAAACGAAGGGAGGAAGCGGGAAGTTGAGAGGGGGGAGGGAGGGAAATGGGAGACCAGCTTACAGGCTGCAGGCTGCAGCGTGTCTTTCACGACGACGGTTTGGCAGTTCGGACTTTGGACTTCTGACTCCGTTTTTTTTATTTATGCTTATCAAGGAGAATATTACAGTGATGGTTAAGCAAAGTATTTATTTATACTCTCTAAGTATCTATTTATACTCTCTCTAATCAGAGTATAAAATTACCAGACATTATGTTTTTTATTTGGAGTTGTGTATTTTAAATTCTTGCAAAAAAAAAACCCTACCTCTACTGCATGCATGCATGCATACATACACATATGTATGTATGTGTTATGTGTATATATATATATATGTAGTAAAAATAACGAGTGCTTATGTATGTATGTAAATAATGAAATGCTTCGGGTATATTTTTTGAAAATATCATTTTTAGGGTATATACTTATCTATAACAATTCAAATAAAGCATATAAACTTGAAAAAGTATACTCAAATTTAAAGTCTTAAACGAATTTGGATCAAATACTTTGGTGATATATATATATATATATATATATATATATATATATATATATATATATATATATATATATATATATATATATATATATATATATATATATATATATATGTATGTATGTATGTATGTATGTATGTATGTATGTATGTATGTATGTATGTATGTATGTATGTATGTATGTATGTATGTATGTATGTATGTATGTATGTATGTATGTATGTATGAAGCCTCTTTTCTACTCCCGGGTGTAATTACACCCTATGTCGTATCTCACAGCGTAGGGAGTATCTCGCGTAACGAGGAGTATGTACATGTAGTATATGAGTATTTAAGACTATATAGGTGGTATGAACAATTTTTCAGAGGTGGTATATACATTTTTTCAACATACTCCTTTTTATGTACGTATATAAAGGTATTTACAAAATATGCTAAAAACTATGGACTCCCTTGCAATTTTTCATGTGGTTCACATTAGAATATCTTATAATTAGTATATGAGTATACCTAAAGTGATAAAGGAGTATTTCAAGTTTATTTAGGTGGTATATTAGAGGTGGGTGTAATTACACCCGGGAGTAAAAGGTATTTTTCCTATATATATATATATATATATATATATATATATATATATATATGTGTGTGTGTGTGTGTGTGTGTGTGTGTGTGTGTGTGTGTGTGTGTGTGTGTGTGTGTGTGTGTGTGTGTGCAAGGGGCGTGGGGAGGTGAAGCGGAGAGGAAGCAGAAGCAAGCGGAGCAAGAGGGGAGGGAGGCGAGAGAGGCCGGGTAGAAGAGGAGGTGGGAGAAGGTAACTGTTGGTGGAAGTGGAGAGGAGGGGTTGTTAGATATGAGAGAGAGATGATAGATAGATGGTCAAGATTTCAGTATTCAAATCAGACGGTTGAGAAGAGGGGAAGGAGAATGCACCAATCACTAACTCAAACTTATTAAATAGTAAAGATGTGTGTGTGTGCATGCAGGCTGAAATTTTACATTTTTGTAAGTTGTTTATGATTTACCCATTCTATACACGTGCTAATCATTGTATAATCATGCTTGCCAAACACGATACCCTCCCTCCTTTAGCCTTGTACACTTTCAAGAAAAAAGATGCAAATCTTAAAGTTGAACTAATCTAAAATCCATGCAATTTTCATGCAAAAAAAAAAAGAAGCTAGAAAGGATGCCCCGAACCCTACAAAATTCCTATCCATGTCTGGTAGCTAAGGAGGACTCTCTTACTATGAAATCAATATATAGGATGAGATATGTAACAAAATGGTTCGCTTTCATGTGCTAAAGTGGTGTTCCAACTGGCTGCGACAACTGGCTTCTAGCTACGTGAAGCAAGTTGGAATGGAGCGGCTTCTGTTGTTGCTGTGGATAAGCCGCTTCAGGTTGAATGAATAAGGACGCACCGACACCTTCCTCCACAAGCTCGCTTGCTACTTCCCCATCTACCCCTCCCTCTAGCTCTCTTGCTCGCTCTCTTGCCCCTCCCCCGCCCTCTCCCTTCGCAATCGCCGGAGCCATTCACTTCCTTGCCCTCGTCATTTCCCGCCCATGACACGGGGAAAACCACTCCGAATATGTGAGAGCCCCCTCGTGTGTCCTGTTCTACGCTGCCTTCAGTCTGCAGTTATCCCTGATCTGGCGTCGTCCTCATCCTCTCCATCTTCGACTTGTCGGCGTCCATTAGATCTGGCACGCACAAGCTCTGATCAAGGGTAAGGCTAGCTTTGAAAAGCTATTGAGTGAGTAAACGTGCTCATTCAACAAAGAAGGACTTAGGTATGTGTCCAAGAAAGGTAAGAAACCGGCAAACAACCTTATAAGGTTTGTGAGGCAAAATGGTGAATATTGCCTTAAATGCTGATAGATAGGACATATGTAATAACATTATCCTATTGGTAAGACTCTATCTATTGGATTGCATTATTTTTGTTACACGCTTAAGAAATCTAATGATGGTAGGATTATTGCTAGATTTATTGGCACTTCAATTCTATGTGCTAAAAAGAATGTCATTTGAGTGCTCAAAGCCTTGGTTACTAACCTTCAAGGACTTCAAACAAATCTGGGTACCTAAAAGAACCTAATTTTCTTTTGTAGGTGAACTATAAGACTGGTGGAATGCATTGGGTACTTGATAGTGGTTGCACTCAACACATTACTGGAAACCAAAAGATGTTCACCATATTTGAGAATAGGAGCAATGAAAATATCATATTTGGAGACAATAGCAAAAGAAAAGTACTTGAATTGGGTAAAATTGCTATCTCTAATGACCTTTCAATTTCAAATGTATCTTTAGTAGAAACATTAAATTTCAATTTGCTATCTGTTGCTCAATTGTGTGATCTAAGTTTAATTTGCTCATTCTCTAAATAAGAAGTAACAATTTCAAAAAAAAAGGAAAATGAAATTATTTTTAAAGATTTTAGATTTGAAAATCTTTATTTGGTTGATTTCTTTTCTAGTGATTCATGCTTAAAAACTTGTTTAATGGCAAATACTTATTTGGGTTGGTTATGGCATAAAAGGCTAGGTCATGTAGGTATGATTCAACTTAAAAAACTTTTCAAATATGACTTAGTGTTTGGCTTGAAAGATGTGAAATTTTAAGAAAAATAAATTATATAGCGCTTACCAAGCCGGGAAGCAAGTTGCAAATTCTCATCCTTCCAAGAGTATCATATTAACTTCTAGACCATTAGAGCTCTTACATATAGATTTATTTGGGCCAACAATCTATAAGAGCATCGGAGGTAATAACTACTATTTAGTTATTGTAGATGATTATTCTAGATATACATGGGTATTCTTCTTATATGACAAGGCCTAAACCTCCGGCATTTTCAAAAGATTTGCAAAAAGGGCCCAAAACAAATTTGATTTCAATATAAAGAGAATTCATAGTGACAATGGTTCCGAGTTCAAGAATACTAAAATTGAAGATTTTTGTGATGAACTTGGAATAAAACATGGACTTTCCACTACCTACAATCTGGAGCAAAATGGACTTGTAGAGAGGAAAAATCGAATATTGATTGAAATGGCTAGGATAATGCTTGATGAATATAATACTTTCGATAATTTTTAGGTGGAAGCTATTAACATCGCTTGTCATACCATAAATTATCTTTATTTGCATCATCTTTTGAAAAAAAACATCCTATGAGCTTCTCATTGGAAGAAAACTAAACATTTTCTACTTTAGAGTATTTGGTTGCAAATACTATATCTTAAGAAAGGGTATTCAACTTTTAAAATTTCAAAGTCGATGTGATTAATGATTTTTGCTTGGTTATCCTTTTCTCTACTATAATTGATCAATTGAAATTATACTCAGTCCACCCAAGAATACGTCCCCCGCTGAGAGCACCAACCTTCGTGCACCCACAAAAATGCACCCAGCAAATTGTCTGCATTAAAATCAAGGGCTAAAAAAAACTCTCCCTGGCTTCAACCCAATCGTGCGGCCTGGATGGAACGTAGGCTTCAACGCGAGGCTTCAACACGAGGCGCCACCGCCGCCTCCCTGCATCCCCTCTCGCGCCCGCCGCCTTCCCCTCTCCCCTTCCCCTCTCATGCCAGCGCCCCCCCACCCCGCACCGCCGCCGCCTCCCCCTCGTCATCCCGCGCCGCCGCCTCCTCCCCCCGCTCCTCCGCTCCGTCGCCACCTCCCCCTCCCCCTGCTTCTCCGCTCCGTCACCGCCTCCCCCTCCTCATCCCGCGCCGCCGCCGCCTCCTCCCCCCGCTCATCCGCTCCGTCGCCACCTCCCCCTCCCCCCGCTCCTCCGCTCCGCCACCGCCTCCTCCCACCCTCCACTCCGCCCCTCGCCTCCTCGTCCTCACCCCGCGCCGCCGCCGCCTCCTCCCCCCGCTCCTCCGCTCCGCCACCGCCTCCTCCCACCCTCCGCTCCGCCCCTCGCCTCCTCCTCCGCTCCGCCCCTCGCCACGTTCTCTACCCTCCGCTCCGCTCCTCCGCTGCGGGCCTGCGGTTTCGGCTGCTGCTGGGATCTAGGGTTTTGGTTGGAGGAGGCGTGGAAGGAAGCGCCTCCCCCCACTCCTTCGCTCCACTGCCGCCTCCTCCCCCGCTCATCCGCTACACCGCCGCCTCCTCCTCCCCATTCCCCGTCGTCTCCCTGGCACCACCGCTACACCGCCGCTCCGCTTCTCCCACTCCTCAGGCCGCCAAAAGTTCCCCACCCCCAGTCTCCTCCCCAATTCTCGCGGTCCCGACCACCGCCTCCTCGCCTCCCACCCCGCTTCCTTCCACGCCTCCTCCAACCAAAACCCTAGATCCCAGCAGCAGCCGAAACCGCAGGCCCGCAGCCGCCGCCCCGATGCGGCGAGCCTTCGAGGAGATCTCCGACGACGAGTGGTCGCATCACACGTTCAAGCCCTCGCGCGTCCTCAAGCGCCCCCACCGCGCCGCCCAGCCGGCCTCGCAGCCTCCCCCTCCCATCGATTCCTTCCGCTACAACCCTAAGCCTTCCTCCACCGCCGGCACCAGCACCGCCACTGTCGTACTCTCTAACCCTTATTTATTTCTTCATGCTTTATTCTCGGCCCATATTCTCTAACACTACCATTTGTGAGCTGTGTAGTTAATTAGTATTTTTACAGTTTCATTTGGATTAATCCTGAAATTTTGTATCTGTGAAAACTGGATTTTTGTAATAAGATGATGCAGGACACCTCACATGAAGCTATTTATGTGTTGGTTTTGCCTGTCTATATTTTCTCTCTTCTTTGTGACTTTGCAGGTTATCGTAACTAAGCTGCTTAAAAATTTTTGCTTAAATGCCTACTTTGATTTTTTGTTGGTTCAATAGTTCATAACATATTCTTGTTGGAGGAGGCCATGAACAAAAGAACTTCTTGTTGTCTATATCTTTTCATTTAGCAATGAAATAAATGTTTCACATAGTAGAGTAGTGTTGTCACAATCAATTATTACTGATCTGTCGACGTCTATAAACTCCATGGCAATCTTTTATTGCTGTTCAATATACATGTGTTCGTCTAGCTGTCCAATCTTCATTAGCCCCCATGGTTTTGCACATGGGAGACGCTAGATGGGCATCACCAATGTTGCTTGAGAATCTTGCTCGGTGAGTTGCTTCCTCTATTTTTTGGGGGGCTCTGGAATCTCTGTATACCACTTTGCTTTGGGTTTGTATATGACTATATGTTTGTCTGTCCTTTGAACTGCTTATGTTCTGCATGTACATTGTATGTTCCGATCCGCCTCCTTCACTCTCCAAAAGTCTCTTTTTAATTCTTTCCAAAGTTTTAGCATGTCATTTGTTAGTTCCCTTCCGAATAATACTATGCAATACGTTTCGATGGTTGGGGAATTGACTTATGTTGAGTAAGGCAGATTGAAGATGAAATAGACGCATCTGCCGGCTATTTTACCGCAAAACTTTTTGATTATTGTGTGTTTGTCCCACTCTGTCTACTGGGTACGAATCCTCTTATGTGTGTGATCAATTTTGTGGCTACTTTTAGGCCTAGGAATGTGCGGACTGCTGTACTTAGTTGCCAAAATTACTGCATTCACAGCTCTTAAAATGATGATTCAGAGCAAGCAAAATATGGCCTCTCCTTTTTGCTTTGTTAGGATTTATGCTTCTTGTTATGAGTATGCACATGCACCAACTGCTATTTTTATCTATGAATTTTTGCCTATTTGCTAACTTCAACTGAAAGGAAATTTACAAATGTCCCATGTTATGATTGCAATATATGCCTCTTCCATAGTATCTGTCATATATTTCTTGGGAATGACTTGCATCACCACGTCCTTTTGCCTGGAGTAAGAATGCTTGTGTGTCAGATTACACCTGCCATGATGCTGGCTGTTCTGCTAATTTTCAATCCTGAGTAACTGGACCTTGTCAGGTAATTGTAAACAGTGGTGCTCTAATTACTGTTAGAACCTATACTGTGGACTGATTCTGGTACAGTGCTTTAAACTTATGCTATAGTTTACATACCTTTCTGTTTCGGTTTGTTGAACTCACCTGTTACGATGTTGTTTGTTCAAGCCTGATCTTCCAATGTATGTCTTTTTTTAACACGGCAAGTACCATTTTGAGAGGATCTTATTAGAGTTATAGCATTGCATTATCTAATTATACAAATGGATAGTGCTTCTATTGCATAGAAAACAGTTTATTGATTTAAATTTCGTAATAGGTCCAGCAAAAATTTCAGAATTGATGACCCCTTGGAGATATTTTTATGCTTTTAGGAAGAATCTAAGTCTGTTGGCCAGCTCCGGAGCAAAAGATTAGCAAATTTGCTTGGTTGTTGCTGCGAAGGTGGTGAGAGATTGCTTGTTGCTGAGTACATGCCCAATGACACGCTGGCAAAACATCTTTTCCATTGTGAATTGATCTCTTGCTGTTGTAGCTATGTCTGCCTGAAGAAAGCTTGTTACTTTCATCTGTTTATCCTTGGTTTCTACCTAAGCTATGGTTAAGAATGTCTCTGTACGAGGCTGACATTACTATTTTTGATAATTGGTTTGTGCCATGTCTTCATTTTGGCGTTTTGCATAAAGTCCTGTGCTCAAAATGTACTTCAACTTAAAATGTTCATTTTATTTTTTTTACAAATTTTATCTTGTTTTGTATTTTATCGTAGCGTTAGCACGGACACACTACTAGTAATAGTAAAGCTTATAGTGTCTTAAACAAAAACTCCAGTTTAGCTATAAAAACTTATGATGTTCAATTTGATGAAACTAATGGCTCTAAAGAAGAGAAAGAATATGCAAATTGGCGACATCAAACCAAAAGAAGACCCAAATGGATCACCTTCATCAAAACAAGTCGAAGCTCCCACCTCTTCCACAACAAGCAATATTCAAGCAATTGATTTGGAAGATAAAGGAGAACAACTTTCAACACTATC
Organism: Dendrocalamus latiflorus; assembly: GCA_017311315.1. NCBI lineage: Eukaryota > Viridiplantae > Streptophyta > Magnoliopsida > Poales > Poaceae > Dendrocalamus > Dendrocalamus latiflorus. The sequence continues at coordinate 3,486,065 of CM029665.1, read as the reverse complement.
ACCAAAGATCCACAATGCTATCGCCAAGAATCATCCAACAGATCAAATATTGGGTCAGGTAATTAAGGGTGTTCAAACTAGATCTAGAGTAGCTTCATTTTATGAACATTATTCTTTTGTGTCTTCTCTTGAGCCAAAATTTATAGATGATGCACTAAATGATCCGGATTGGGTGAACGCAATGCATGAAGAACTTAACAATTTTGTCCGCAATGATGTTTGAACACTAGTAGAGAGACCTAAGGAGCACAATATAATTGGCACAAAATGAGTCTTCTGGAATAAACAAGATGAAAACAGAGTTGTGGTAAGAAACAAGGCAAGATTATTTGCTCAAAGTTATACTCAAGTAGAGGGCTTGGATTGTGATAAAATATTTACACCAGTAGCTAGACTTGAGTCAATTTGTATATTACTTGTCTTTGCTTCAAGTTTTGATATTAAGCTATTCCAAATGTATGTTAAAAGTGCTTTCTTAAATGGCAAAATATCAAAACTTGTATATGTTGAACAACCTCCGGGTTTTGAAGATCCTAAAAATCCAAATCATGTATACAAACTCTCCAAGATGCTATATGGCTTAAGACAAGCTCATACAACATGCTATGAGTGCCTTCGAAATTTTCTATTTTCAAAAGAATTTAAAATTGGGAAAGTTGATACAACTCTATTTACAAAAATTATTAATGATGATTTCTTTGTTTACCAAATTTATGTTGATGATATCATATTTGGTTCTACTAATCAAGACTTTTGCGAAGAATTTGGTGATATGATATCTAGGGAATTTGAATTGTCCATGATCGGAGAATTGAACAATTTCCTTGTACTTCAAATCAAGCAACTCAATGAAGGAACTTTCATAAGAAAAACAAAGTACATGAGAGATTTATTCAAGAAGTTTGGCATGAAAGATGCAAAACCCATCAAGACCCTCATAGCGACAAACGGACACCTTGATCTAAATGAAGAAGGTAGAACGGTAGATTTAAAAACTTTATAGATCAATGATTAGTAGTTTGCTTTATCTTACCATATCTAGGCCCGATATCATATTTAGTGTTCACATGTGTGCACGTTTTCAAGTACCTCCAAAAGAGTACCATTTGACGGTCGTAAAGAGCATTATAAGATATTTAAAGCATTCCTCAAGCATAGGCTTATGGTATTCTAAAGGTACTAAATTTGATTTAATTGGATATTCGAATTCCGATTATGCGGGTTCCAAAGTGGATAGAAAAATATCTCAGATAGTTGTCAATTGTTTGGAAGGTTTTTAGTGTCATGGTCTTCCAAGAAACAAATTTCCATAGCCCTATCCACTGCCAAAGCCGAATATATTTTCGTAGGTAGTTGTTGTGCTCAATTGCTATGGATGAGGCAAATATTGATGAATTATGGAATTAAATTTAACAAAATGTCTTTTTCGTGTGATAATGATAGTGTGGTGAAAATAGCCAATAACCCAGTCAAACACTCAAGATCCAAGCAAAGAGATACATGCTACCATTTCTTGAGAGATCATGTGAGCAAGAGAGATATTATAATTAGCCACATCCGGACCGAAGACCACTTAGCGAACATTTTCACTAAACCATTAGATAAGAGCCGCTTTTACAAGTTGGAGAATGAATTAAATGTCATAGACTACTCGAATATTGCTTGAACTCATGCCTCATGTTTTCTTGCTCATTTAATGTTGTTTGATGTATTTTTAAAAGGTATTTTCACTTATGTTTACTAAAAATCTTTATGTTCATAAAAACTATGTTCTAAGGTTTCCTTTAGTCTTTCTTAATGCATAATGATCTTGAATTATCTTTATTTGAGTCAAAACTAAGGATTATTTGCATATTTCTCAAGATCAAGTTCAGTTTCAGAAAAGATCTAGAAAAATCAAAACTACCACTGTGCATTCTGCGGTACTTCCGCTTTTTCAGAACTACCGGCAGTATAACTGCGGAACTACCATTTCTGGTTAGTTTTACGCATTAACTACCATGCCTAGCCTTTACATCCCATTCTCTCTCCCCAGTTCGGACGTTTCGATCCATTCAACTGCTAGTATCCCCTAGCAGCTCCCTTAGCTTGGAATTAGATCCTAGTGCCTCGGTTTGCCGTAGTATCATGCTCCGATCGTTTGCCACCACATAAGCATGCCGCCGATTTCCCTAGGCTCCAAATTGAGCCGCACCACCTTGCCTAGAGGGTTGGCCGAAACAAGAGCCTGTTTTTTGGCCCTCCCCTCTAACCATCATGGCCCTTCTCGCTGGTGCGAGCTACGCCATGCTCAGTGGGATATAGAGCTATTGTAGGACCATAATTAAGTTTATATGCATGTGCTTAGCTCCTTGATGACTGCCCTTAGTTCTTGGTTAATCCCTTTGATGTATGGACGCCACCCCGTTTAATTAAGCTCATGTCCATATGACATGTGGGTTGGTTTAAAAACCCTTTAAAACCTAGTTTTAAGAAGCATGGCCACTCACATGTGCAACTCATGCTACTATTTGCACAGTACCGGTCCCACCTATTAGCTATAGAGCATTTTTCTTTTAGAAAATAAATCAAGATTAAACTAAAATCTCGTAGGACCCCTTTGTCAGTCTCAGTGAGCTTTTTCAATAGAAAATTAATTCAAAAATTAATTTAAAATCTAGTGGGCCCACCTATCAGAGAGAGAGAGAAACTCTCTCTACTATGTTTATTTTTTTATTTAATCCAAATTCAAACTTTGGAGGGCTCGTTCTCACTTGTTTTAACTTTCAATTTAATGAAACTTGTTTCTAAATTCATATAAATTCAAGATATATCTAATTGAAATAAAATCTTTTAGTTTTGAGTTTGTTTGAATTTTTATTTGGATTTATTTGTGGTTTGAGTATTTATTTGGTTTTTTGTTGCGTTCGTCCGAGTAGAGTACGAAGACGTTAAAGAGTCGCAGTTCGAGCCGCAGTAAGACTTCCAAGATTACCATGCTTGTGAGCCAGGCGAGTCAATACTTTGATCATATTGAATCTACATTTTATACAAATTTATGTTTGTTTAAATTATCAAATTGTATGCTATTATTTGTTATGCAAATGAATGTTAAACTTAAGGTTAGATATATGCCTACTTGATATTATAATATTATTACACTATTCTTTGGACACTTGAATCACATAATCCTTGTCACCGTAGGGACTAGCTAGAGTTTGTACTTAAGCATCATACTAGTCTCGCTTAAGTATCAGAGAATTAACACGCCCTAATCATCATCTTTTAATTATGAGACTTGTTTTGGCTAGTCATTGGAGAAAATGACTGGTATACTTGAGATAACTTAGTTCTGTGCTTTCCAAAACTTTGAAAACTTGCTATTACCATATCTGGATGGATGGTATGATGGTTAGTGCGGATGTAGCACGAGAAATTTGATATGTAGTATATACCACTCAGATAGCTTTAAGGACTGAATTATGTGGTGATCTCTCAATGTTTTAAGCCGTCGTGGACATGGGTTGTGTCGCTAGTGTAAGCCATCATGTGGCGCAAGGAGTCTGGGTGTGGTGGATGTAACCTCACTCAGATGAAACCTTAGCAACGTAATCTACAGTGACTAATGCATTGTAAATGCCTTATGATAATCTTTTTTATTCATATGTCTAAGGAAATATATGAAACATAACAAGTTAATTATCTCTTGTGGGTAAATTGTATAATCTCTACAGAATATAAACTATTCAAACAACCGTGTCCACAGTCAAGGGCGGGTATGAGAACTTACTCGAGTTAGTTTCTATTTCAAAAATCTTTATGGGTGGGATGAAAACTCGTTGGATGGATATAACCCTAGTAATAAAAAACTAGCATATGGTAGATAGAACTATGTAATAGGTGGATAGAACCTATATTGTTACAAATATTGCATACTTTTACTTTCTTTAATAAAATATGTTTTGGTTAAAATGCTAAGTCATATGAATTTCTAATTATTGTAGTTTTTAAATGTTGCCTTAAACAAATAAAAGAACTTGAGCCTAACTTGTTGGACCTTGTATGTATAAATATTGCATTATGTGTGTTGGTTTGCGGAGCATTGCTGCTTGTGCTTACTCTCGCTCACAAATCCCGTAGAATCTGGGGACCAAGACGATTACACTTATTACGAAGCTCTAGGAGCTAACGATGGAGAAGATGGAAGAGCTTAGACCGTTTTTTCTAGTAGTTGGTTTTTACCATAGTTGGGTTAACTTAGTGGTGATTATGTGCACATATATTATCCAAGTTGGGTGGTATCTACCTTACACAATCTTAACCCCGGTCTTTTGTCTATGGCAAGATGTGTCCTACCCTTTTTGCTTACCGCTTCTATTGTTGTAATGAAACTATTTGGTCCAACTGGCCTTTATGTAAACTCGACCCAATGCGGTACATTTGAACAATTGTTATGTAATATTAATGAATAGTATATTTCCCGTTATATATAAAATGATTTAGTGATGTATCTATAAATATTATCTACTGATTTAGGAAACAGTACAGTAGTATCATAGATAATTTTGGATTAACTAAATCCGGTCCGATGGAAAAGGAGGCTAGGGCTAGGGGCAGATTGGACATTTCACGCGGTGCTTAGTACTCCCGTCAGTGCCTTGCTTTTGGGGTCAGGCAAGCGGTCTTAAAAACGCGAGGACGTGTGACGTTGCGTTGGAGGGTCTACCACGCTGTTGAACACGGCGTGGTGGTGCTAGTCAACTAGTGCATCATACCGCCCTTTTTTTCTCTATCTCTCAACCGCGTGTAGTCGCCATATGGGCATTACGCACTGAGCAAAAGATAATCTTGAGGTTTTTCTTTGTGTGTGTGTGTGTGAATCCTGGCTGTGGAAACTCTTCTCTTTTTTTCTTCTTCTTTTGAGAGAGAGCGAGCGCAATAGGTGACGACTTGCGTATGTGAATGGTTCTTGATGTCAAAGGTAGCGTCGGCCTTGTAGCACACGAGCTTGACCACCTTGATTTAATCAGTCTTTGGAGGTATGCTTCTCCAATGTTGACCGGAGTAGATGAAGAATCGGTTCTTGTTTCTAGCCGTGGGAGACTCGTTCTTGCTTAGTTATTATAACTTCTACCTGCACGGGCCCTCTCTTTCTCTAGAAAAATAGCGTTTGCAAGGAAGGGATAGGATTCGCAAACCACGTGATAGATGTTTGTTTGATGCAAACTTGTTCCTCTTATTTTTATTTTCTACCCTCTCAAGCTCTGAATCTCTCTGAGGCAGAAGAGCAAGTCTCTAACATTAGGTCACTCTCCATTTGGAAAAAACAGTATCTTTAAGTAGGTCACTCTCCATTTGGAAAAAAACAGTATCTTTAAGGTAAACACCCATGACTGGAAACGAAGGATGGTACCACCTAATAAGCGGTGATAACGATGCCTCAATAATCACCATGTCTTTCTTTCAGATGAATCAGCTTTAATCTCATGCATCCATTTTTCTGTACGTGAGATACTCGTACTCTAGCAGCATGCAATGCAATCATCAAAACGTTGCATTCTCATTTCAGCGATTTCCTTTCCGCAAAGCAACTAGAATCAAGCTTGCTGGGTACGGCCATGACGGACGACACCTGATTAGTACTTACCTTGCGTAACTGTGTAAGCAAGCGCTTCGAGCATGCGTCCAAAACAAGAAACTGGGGCAGAATCACTGGAGCCATAAGCTTTTCATGGCACAAAAACCACCACTATCAGTACTCAGATATAGCCCATCGCATTCAGATCATCTGATTGTTTTAAAACTGACGTTTTGCATCAGACAAACGAGATTTCATGGGCGAAGTCCGACACACCCAGTGAAAGGAAGGAAACCACGAGGAAAGGAAAGGAAATGAATAAACTCGGTCAAGTTATGATAGGCAGTCTTCAGTTCAGTCCCATGGTCCAATCCCCTATATATAGTGTCATGAAGGCCACACTGAAATGGCAGAACAGGAGCATTAGCAAGCATTGTTGTTTTATAATGAATGGGGATGCAATTTACAGTTCATATCGACCACAAGGCTTCAGCCGGAGCAGAGCTTTTCAAGAGCCATGTTCTCATCGCCATTGACACTCTTCAGAGCACTTCTCACCAAATCCTCAGGGAAACCCATCTCAACCAGCTTCTGTACCTGTACTTGCACAAATGATGGATTTACTAAGATTCATCAATGCCTATAACTTTTCTATAACCAATGGAATGATATATAGTTGATAATAGAACCTTTTCTTCCATGCCAGTGGAGGCACACTTAGCAAATGCCTCTGTCCAATAACGAGCAGTGGCAACAAATGTGGAATAGTCACGCAGGTACTGCAAAAACAGATTAAATGAAAGATAATGAGTGCAAAATAGTCTGCAACAGTGATTCTGTTAACCTGTCAGTTAAGGCCCCTGTCCTGAATCCATAGGCATTTGTGGGGTTGTTCTATTCATGAATGACTATTGCAGTGAATCTTCAGGCCTTATGCTTGTGCCCTGCATCACTGGAATCACAGTACAAAACTCCAGGAGGTACTCACTTAGCCCATCATGGGGCCTGAATAAGGTCCATTCTAGAGACTAGACTCTGGACCAGCCTAGCCTGACTAACCAAGTAACCATCCAATACCATGGTGCACTAAAAAGAAAAGCACCCAGCTGAGTTGTGTTGCTTATATGCCTGGCTCTTGGCAACTTTTACTCACTAATAGGACACCATATGGAATTCTTTGATTGGCCTTAGCTATCTCCAGTTCAGGCCAGGCTAGGCTGATTAATAAACAATCTGGTATCATAGTACACCCTACTTGAAGAGCTGATTAGAAACATCTTATACTTAGCTTTTTGTACATCAATTACGCAAAGGGCAAAGTAGATTTAGTACTAAATGCTGAAAAGCTTGCTGAGCTGATCATAACTACCCTGTACCCTAGCTTGTCATCTAGCATCAACTACACATAGAGCACACAACATATCCGGTATTAAATGCACATAAGGTGAAAAACACCAGCTGTAATGGTGAAAATAGTTGCATATCGCCTGCCAGGTACCAACCACAAACATTGCTACTGTAATAGGTATGTTAAATGCACAGTAGCACAGACATAACATGAGAACTATAGCATTATCAGCTGTGTCACATATACTACCACAAAGCTCACGTGCTGGATGCCAGAACATCACTTGGAAAATTCATATTTACAGTACTGTAACACTTTGCTGCAATTCTACCAAGGGAATTATGTCATTATGTGGTAGCTCTGCATAAATACAAAAGCTGAACTTCAGGAAAACGCACAAGTCTGACTCATTGGTTATAGGATTGCTCCACGAAGGGGAAAACTCTATTTAATTCCCAAAGCACAGTTGCCACAGTAGCTCCCAGGGGGAAAAAAGTAAGCTGTGTGTTAAAACATGGAACTAAATAGGACAGATCCAAATCAGACCTGTTGTGCAACAACAGCATCCTGAGGATCATCTGGTGCAGGAGCAGAAAGCAAAGCTTGAAGGGATAGCAGCGCCGTCTTCAAGGTAAGGGCTGGGCTCCACTGATCTTTCAGTATGTCCAAGCAAATTGCTCCATTTTGGCTGCTAATATTAGGGTGCCTTCAATAATAGATTAGAGGAGAAATCAGAGTTGTAGATAGTGCAAGACTTGTACTTATCAGTCAGGAAGCAGCAGTTATGTAACCGCAGTTGCTAGGTCACAGTATATTTTTGGAGATTGGATGGCTCACCACCACATGAAGAGTAAACTCATTGCAATACTTTTATGAGAACATACCAACATGGAAACAAGCCGATTTTCTACTTGTTGTATTCGTTTGAACTACAATATACTACTGCTAATGTCCCGATTTGACCAAACAACAGCAAATATAAGAAATTGAAAACCCGTATCAATTATCGACAATTGTTAGCTAAGAGTAATGGACTCCTATGAACAAGGAACATTGAGATCATATACACTGAGAGGAATACAAACAAAAAGCCACAGGGGGGAGGAAAGCTTGCGTACCATACTTTGGTGACAAACTGCATCTTAGGAGGCTCAAAGGGATAGCCACCTGCCAATCAAAGACCACAACCAATCAGTTACACAATAATATCATTTTTCATGCCTTTGCAGCTCTTGCTTTGGCCTGGCTTCGGTTATTAGCATATAGCAATGAGAGTGACGCACGAAAGATTTTAACTTGCGGAACAACTAACAGAGCCACCAAATTCTAAGCATTGAAGATTGGACATAAACCATTCTTCTCGCCCCAAGAGCGCCAAGCATCTGGGGCCCTATGGCGAGGGCTCGAGTTGTACTATTCAACATCACAAAATTTTCACGTCATAAAAGAAAAAAGTGTAATACACATTGCATCCTTGAATTATATATTTACATCTGCAGAATTAGAACATGAAGTACAAATCTGTCTGCTCAAACGCACACTGTGTCAGAATCTGGTATTCTGAAGGAACTGAAAAAAAAGAGCTGAGTCTGAAGAAGTTTGAAGAAAAACGCTTCGCTGGTTTCAGACCAACTGAGGTGGACGGCTGAGATGTGATTTTACTCCAAGGGCTGGGAATCAACACCTCACATTACTTCTAGCAAAAGTTAGCTTAGTTACTAAATGAGCTCATAATGTTTACTTCTTAATGTTCAGTTAATCTTGATGTAATTCCAGTAATCACTTCTTAGCCTTAAGCTGGATTATGTACTGATATATATACCCTTCTGCGGTGGAATGAAAGCATACGCCGTCAAATGTTATCAATACTGTAGCCCTAGTTATTTCCTTAGCTGTTCTTCCGAGCTTTCCCTTTTGTGTTTCTCCAGATTTTTCCGTGATAATCCAATTCTCAGTCGGATTCCTCACCGGGATCTGACAAATTGGTATCAGAGCAAGACTATCCTCGGCGAGAAGTGGTTGGGAGCGATTGGGTTGGGAAAGTCTATTCCCCGTAAAATCCCCAATCCCTTCCGATCCCTGGGGGCGGACCAATCGGTGCTTGGCGAGGGTTCCAGATTCCAAATCTGTGGTAAAATCCCCAAACCGGGCTTCGATCTGTGAAGATGACGAAATCAATGGCACAAAACGAGCCGGAAGCCTCCGATCTCACTGCAGTCCGGCAAGAAGCGATGGAGGCGAGCTACAAGGTGGATGTGCTGCAGCGTCAGATGGGTGATCTACAGAAGCAAGTGATGGGCATGCAAAATCAGATGAACCGTATGGAGTCATTACAGAACCGTATGGAGTCATTACTGCAAGGGCTTGTTACTTCCCAGACAAGAGCACCTGAGCAGAGGAATATGCCTGAAGTGGCGCCGTCTGGAGGAATTGAGATGGAAGTGACAAGGTCTGAAGAGCTGGGGCAAGTGAACTTCAATAGCACGCATGGGATTCAAATGATGGGAACACCCGAAGGTAATTACACTCACCCGTCGACTGGTTTCTCTGTAGTTACAACTGGTTGGGGTCTAGAACAATTGCCGCATTCTTCCTGTCCTTCCCCTACACTTAATCACTTAAACCCTAACCGAGGAGCCAACATATATCAGCAATGGCCCCAGGACCATAGGGAATTTATGAACCAGCCTCAATACCATTACCATGCCCGACAATGGAACCCCAATCCTAGCAGTGAGAGAGTTCAGAGTTTTTACAAATCCATTGCTAAGGGGCCTAAGTTAGACTTTCCTAGATTCGATGGCAGTGAACCACTGGAGTGGATCAGACAGAGTGAGACCTATTTTGCCATGGCTAATGTGCCAGAGGAAGCTAAGCTGGATTTGGCCCAAATGTACATGATTGGGAGAGCTGATCGTTGGTTGAGGAGCACTGGATTGCTTTGGAATCCACCTCCATGGTCTGAATTCTGCGCTATGATATGTGATAGATTTGCTCAGCATAGCGGGTATGAGGTACTGGAGAACTTCCATTCAGTGAAGCAGTATAGCATGAGCGTATCTGATTACATTGATAGGTTTGAAGAACTTATGGCAGTCTACAAAAGTGAAAACCCGCTGCAGAACCCCCATTTTTTTGTCAAGTGCTTTGTCAATGGGTTGAGGAATGACATCAAACATTTCCTCAAACCTTTGAAGCCACAGAATTTATGCGAAGCTTATTGGATGGCTAAGGATATGGAAAAGGGGGCTGGAGCAGTGGCTAAAAAGAGTTCTCAGCACTTAAGGTTGGGGCAGAACAAGGGCTTCAATTCTTCCTCAGAACACAAACACCCTCCAGAGACTAATGTTCAGAAGAAGGATGCAGGCCTTAAGCCATTTACCCCTGGAATCTGCAGATATTGTGGTGATAAGTGGTTTTTGGGACATAAATGCAAGCAATATCAACAAGTTAACTTAATGGCTAGTGAGGGTAAGGAGGCAGATCTTGCAGAAGAAGAAGATAAGGGAGGAGGACAGGTGGACCTCACAGAAAAGCCCTCTTCACATTCAGACGCCGAAGGGCAACTCATGCAGATATCCATCCAAGCAGTAAGTGGATTGAGGGGAGTATCTACTTATACATTTGAAGTCAATATAGGAGGTAAGAAGGGAATAGCACTAGTGGACAGTGGTAGCTCTCATACCTTCATGGATTTGAGGTTTGCCTCCCAGACCACTTGTAAGATTCAGTTGACACCTTTGCAAAAGGTTACAGTAGCAGGAGGAGGGGTCTTGTTAACTGGCTCTTACATAGCTGAGGTTGATTATGACATATGTGGAGAGAAGTTTGGGAACTCTTTCAAGGTTTTACCATTGAAAGGATATGATATAGTGCTGGGGTGTGATTGGCTGTATCAGCACAGTCCAGTGAGCTTGGACTTGAAGGCAAGGAGATTGATCATTAAGAAATATGGGGTCAAAGAAACAGTCTTTGAGGAGCAACAACCGCCTCCACTGGTTGGGGTGCTTAATTTGAAGAGTTGGGACAAAGCTTACAACTTAATTCGTGGAATGATAGATTTGGGGGCACAGAATGCCAAGCCAAGGCTGCTGGGGTCTGTCTACATGGTGGAGATCCAGGCCCCTGAGAGTGCACTTGATGATATCTGTGCAACTGCTATTAGATACTGTGATCCGGAAGGTTATCTCATGTTGTATGTTCCTAAGATGATTCCGAGATCTGACATGGGAGCAGACTATGAAGAATTTGTGAAGGCAGCAACCACTGAAAACGAAGTACAATTTGTAGATACTAATGATGGGGATATGGCCAAAATTCTTTTTCCAGGTATTGCATTTGGAGAGCAATTCCTTGGCCTTGCTAAAAGCGAATCAGAGAAATTTGGAAAGTTTGATGGAGCATTTGAAGAAAAGGCTATAATACAGTTTGAGGACCTTAACAAGTCCCAGTTAATTACTGCATTCACTGAGCTCAATTTTGCTAAAGTCTATGCAAGCCCTATTAAGCTGCAGGTCTTCACCTTTGCAGAGGCTTATGATTTAAAAGATCTTGAATCTATGCTTCAAGAGGTTGCCACAGGATTCAAGACAAAAGTTATGTTTATATATGTGGACATTGCTGAAGAAAACCTTGCGAAACCATTATTGACTCTCTATGGCTTTGAACTGGAAAAACCTACTGTTACAGCATTTGATACCAGTAAAGGTACCAAATATCTGATGGAGGCTGTTATTAACGTGGAGAATTTCAGGGAGTTTTGCCTAGGTCTTCAGGACGGGACACTCCCTCCATACTTCCGTTCAGAACCAGTGCCGCAAGAAATGGGACTTGTTGAAAAGGTTGTTGGGCGTACATTCAATTCTTCTGTCTTAGGAAGCCCTGAAAATGTATTCCTTGAGGTTTATGCATCTTGGTGTGTTGATTGTGAAGCAATAAGTAAAAATATGGAGAAGATGGCCAAGCATTCCAGTGGTTTGGACAATCTTAAATATGCACGCATTGATGCTGCTGTGAATGAGCACCCCAAATTGCAGAAATTGAGTCTGAAGGACATGATGAGATTCATCAAGGAGAAGCTGCAAATTGCAGATCTCGAAACAGTACCTGCTGCTGACAATAGCAAGTTTACTGCTGGAGCTGGAGAGCTTCATCTTGAAATTTGCTTGAAGGATCTCCTGAAGATGCAACTTGGGAGGATGCAAATTTTATCAAAGCAACATTCCTTGAGTTCTATGCCCAGACAATCAGATCACGGTTTCCTAAAGAACATACTTGAGGGCAAGTATGCTGCCAAGGGGAGGGCACTGTCAGAATCTGGTATTCTGAAGGAACTGAAAAAAAAGAGCTGAGTCTGAAGAAAAACGCTTCGCTGGTTTCAGACCAACTGAGGTGGACGGCTGAGATGTGATTTTACTCCAAGGGCTGGGAATCAACGCCTCACATTACTTCTAGCAAAAGTTAGCTTAGTTACTAAATGAGCTCATAATGTTTACTTCTTAATGTTCAGTTAATCTTGATGTAATTCCAGTAATCACTTCTTAGCCTTAAGCTGGATTATGTACTGATATATATACCCTTCTGCGGTGGAATGAAAGCATACGCCGTCAAATGTTATCAATACTGTAGCCCTAGTTATTTCCTTAGCTGTTCTTCCGAGCTTTCCCTTTTGTGTTTCTCCAGATTTTTCCGTGATAATCCAGTTCTCAGTCGGATTCCTCACCGGGATCTGACACACTGCTTCTCTACGCCCCAAAGCAAAGGTGCATCCACATTAAGTACTGCGCTCACGAACGTCAAATCCTAATCTGGAACGAAGAGGGCACTCGCTCCAAACCCTTACCCTACCCTAAAATCAACCTCTCACACAGGAATCGCGCTACGCCGCGTCAATCAATCTACCCAGCCCCGCAGCCCGCAGAGGCCAGGGACTAAACCCTCGGGCCGATCGCCACGAACCACAGGCGAAATCGCGGGGCGGAGGCGACGATGGAATCCCACACGGGGCAAGGCGAGCGACGAGGGAGATGTGTCTTACCTGGCAGGTGGATGTCGATGAGGAAGGTGCCGCCCTCGTAGGGCGTCCCGACGGGGCCGGCGATGGCGCCGGTGAGGTGGGAGATGTTGGAGCCGCCGTCGCGGAGGGCGATGGAGACGCCGGAGACCTCCCTGTCCCGGTTGCACTCCGTGAGCTCCTTCTGCACGCGCGACACGTCCACCATCTTCGCCTTCGCCTCCCCTCTCGCCTCGCCTCGCCTGCAACTCCCCAACTCGATCCCTTGCTGTTCTTGGAAGCAACGGGATGCGAACGGAAGGGGAGGGAAGCCGTAGTACTCTTAATTATGGGTTACTGTACTAATCATCCTCTAATCTAATCTGCACCAGTGTTAATTCTATGGCTTTGCTAGCCTTGCGTCCCCTTCATCAAATTAAGCGTCGCAAATGCAAATGCAAATCCTCCCCCATTAACTAATTTTTCCTCTCTTTTTTTTTTTGAGAATCTACTTAGGTCATGCTCCGTTGGGCTAAAAAGCTGTAGTTTATAGTTAAAATCTACCCTACTCTATAATTCACCAAAATTTTCTTTGCTAAATCCACCCATTCAACCACCCCCACAGTCATGCCAAATCTAAATCCACCCAGATTTGTGTACCAAAGTAATCCAACTTTATACAAATGAATGGCCTAAATCTCTTCTCAAGTATTTTTTTCTTACTCATTGAAGATCGTAAGGCCCAAATTATTTGGATCATGCACATCATTGAGATGCCCTCAATCCGTGCGCCCCCCCCGCCCCCGCCGGGTGAATCCGTGCGGTGCGGCTGCCTCCCCCACCGCATTCTTCCGCCTCCTCGCACGGAGCCATCGCTCCTCCCCTCCTCCTCCGCCGCCGCGCCACCCTCGCCTCCTCCCCTTTCTCCTCCGGCGCTCCGCCCTCGCCTCCTCCCCTCCCTCCTCCGCCGCCACGCCGCCCTCGCCTCCTCCTCCCCATCCCGCGCCGCTGCTGCCTCCTCCTCCGCCACTCCCTCCGCTTCCCCCGTCCTCCACCGCACCGCCGCTCCCCCATCTCCACCTCTCCCCCGCGCCTCCGCTCCCCCCGTCGTCCCCTCCGCCGCCACTCCTCCCACCCCATTAAAACCCTAACCCAAACCTCCCCTCCCCTCGCTTCGCCACGCCACCATGGCTGCGGCGGCGGCAGCCGCCACCTCGCGCCTTCTTCGCCGTCACCGCAACCCCCCCCCCCCCCCGCCCCTAGCCGCCGCCGCCTCCTCCGCGCCGCGATCTCCTCCTTCCGCGTGCTCCCCCAGCAGCCCGAGCTCTCCCCTCCCCCACCCGCCGCCGCCTCCTCCGCCCCGCTCCCACCGAACCCCAGCCCCTTCGCGGTGCCTCCACCCCGCAATACCCGTCTCCACCCGAGCGCGTCCTCCTCCGATGCCTCCAACCCTACCTCCTCGCCGCCAGCCTCCGCCGCCGTGTTCACGACCCGTCCGCGAACTCGCAACTACGGCCATGTCGGTGAGTCCCCAAACACCCCGCGCCCCAAACCTTCCCCTCGCCTCAGATCTCAATTTTCTGATGGTTTGACCGGCGCGGCTCGCAGATCTTCGAGTACAATGTTCCTAAACAGGGATTTACTTTCATATTTTTCCCTCCTTCAGGTCATAATGAATCAAATGGGAAATCAGGGAGATATGGATTATCTGATTGCCGACTGATGGATCTTAAAAATGGGACTGAACTTGTGCTGACTTATGAGGACAAGGATGGAGATTGGATGCTTGTTGGTGATGTTCCATGGGGGTGAGTAATGTTGACACTACTAAATTTATTACTTTTCATATATTTTCATGGATTGACTTTCTTCTGGTAGGTTGCAAAGTTTAATAGACTTTATCTACTACTTGAATTACTGGAGTGTTTCATATGTTGGTATGGAACTTAATGGTTTCTGATGACTCACATCTCAATTCTAGGGAATAGTTTGTAAATTTCGTTTGGTCCACATATGGATTGTTGTTCCAGAAATAAATTGAAAGGGTACATGGGTGCTGATGAAAGAAAGTGAAAAAAGGCTTAGAAACACTTTGGTAATGGCTATGGGGAAATCAGGACCAAAATTAGGATAACAAATACCAAATCCCATCTCTTTTGTGCCATATGTTGGGGTTAGATTTCATCTCCTCCCTTAAGAGCCATGATGTTTTAGTTTATTTTCCCGATTTGCTTGGTCTGGCACAGCATTGCAATTCCAGGCCCACTATAGAAAATGATGTACATGTGGCATTTGCCTAAATATAGTCTGCCCGACTTGCATAAATATAGATATTTTTGTCATTATTAATTTCAATGTGCTGTTGCAAGGCAGGGTGCCGGTTGTTGCAGGCTTGCAGCATACAATTGTCTGAAATGCCTGACCTCTATCAACTGTATTCAGATGAAGGTGAAGTTCTCTCATGGGGACATGGTGGACACGGTCAACTTGGGCATCCCAGCCTTCAAAATCGTAGAGTCCCGCTTGCCATAAAAGCTCTGTGTGAGGAGCGAATTGTCTATATAGCCTGTGGAGGATCAACTTCTGCTGCTATATCAGGTAAACTTAGTTTTTTTAGTGGCATAAGGTGGCTCTACTTTCTGGGTCTTAGCTTACTTTGGTTTATTGTAGTTCCACGTCATGCTGCATTGATGCCTATCAGCTAATTGCAAGCAACTAAATTTTCTCACTATGAGCAGCTCACCTGAATTTACTTTGTCATCATTGTCTGGCCAGAGAAAGGTGTTTTGTACCTGTGGAGAAATGCAAGAGATTGCCAGTTAGGTGTTCCTGGTCTGCTGGAAGTTCAGCCACTCCCTGTTAAAGTTAATTTTCTCACGGAACAGCGATAAGGATCTAGGACCTCGTCTCATCTCCGTTGCGATAGGAGCTTCCCATGCCATGTGATTGGTCTCCAGGCAACAAATCGAGAAATAGCACATTTGGGTTTTCAGCTTTGTAGAGTCACCAAGTTTGGACATTCTGATCTGTGAGCTTATTACTTCATTCCTGAGAGGATCATGTTATCTGTTTGTTGAAGCTTCCTGGCCCAACTTTTTGGTGCAGTGGAAAATCCTGCTCAGCATAGTTCAACATCAGCAAGTAACAATAAAAGCTCTCTGCTCATAAAAACACAGAAGGCCCTGTGGCTGGAATAGGTCCTGCTGCATTATGTTTGGCGGCTGTGTCTCAATTCCTTCAGTGAAAGAGGTTGTGCTATCGTTACAAACTGTTCTTGGTTGCTCATACATTGACACGAGGGATGAAACTGAAACAAGATGGCCAGTAAGTTCTTGTAAAGATTATATTTAGAGTTTCTATTTTTATATATTTTGCTTCTGTTATGGAATGTTAAGTTGTTAACTGAGTTTATTTTGATGCTGAACAGCACAAGAACCAGGAATCCAATAGGGTTGGAGAAGGGATGAAAATCTGGACTATGTTGACTGATATCAATTGTCTTCTTGATGATGAATGTAGGAAGTCTATAATGCTGTTACAAGGCTTAAAAGGAACCCATCTGATCATACCAATGATTGGTAAGTTAAGGGAAATACTGTAAATGTTCCATCCATCCTCCTATGATGTCGGTACTTGATGAACATTTGAACAAATTCTTACTTGTATACAGCATCCATTGTTGTCCATCATTTTTCTGTTATTAAGCAGAGATATGCTTCCCTGATATATACTTGATTGCCTCATCGTTTTGTACTGTCAGTATCTAAATACATGACCTATTGCATCTGGCATTCTGTTGTGCTGCTAAGTGCTAACCACTATACTTGTTTTTACTCGGTACTCTCCATTGCACCAGTCACGTTGTTTTGAGTGAAGGATCGCTTGCTTCTTTAACCTTTAACCATATTGTTGTGCTCTTACTAACTGAGTAGATGCGAGTGGCCTTGTATGCCCGGTTCATGTTCTGTTTAGACTATAAATTCTCAGTTGTGTATAAAGTGTTCCATTGCATCTGTCATTCCCCACTATGATTCTCTTCACTGAAAGCTTGTTTTATTGTCTTGTCAGTGATCAGGGAGCTCGATTGCATGAAACAGCGGGAGGGTTTGTTCGGAAGGTCATCGAAGGCCACCTCCATACGATCATCTCTCTCCTCTCCAAGCCCAAGGTGAAACCTCACCCCGCCTCTGCTCCTTCGATTCGCCACGTTGTTTTTTAATTTCTAGATCATGTAGATGGAACGTGGTTGCTGGCAATTGAGTTCCCGTTCCCCCAAAATTCGTGCTTCGATTTTTCCCTTTTCTTTTTTGGTGGTGGGGGGGGGGGGGGCTGTAAACTTCTTGTCTCGCACTTACGGGCCAAGATGCGAATGCAGGATTACTACAAGATATTGGAAGTCGATTATGATGCGTCGGAGGAGACAATCAGGTCGAGCTATATCCGCCTTGCACTGGTCAGTGTTTGCTCCAGCGCCCTATTCTATCTGTCTCCCGTTCTTGAAAAGCGTAGTTTGATGTAATTTTGTAGATTGCTTCCCTGAAGAGGCATATACCCTATTAATTATCTCTAGAAGGAACTTGGGCCTAGGAATTCTACTTGGTTTGCTGCAGATGCAACAGCTTCTGTATTTCTCTTTATTAGAATTCTACGTTTGTAGCTTCGTGACGATACCTTGATGGTAGTGATTGATGATTCCCCCCCCCCTTTTCCTGTAGAAATGGCACCCTAACAAGAAGCAGGGTGAAGATAATGCGACCTCCAGATTTCAGGAGATTAATGAAGCATACCAAGGTGAGCTTGATTAATTGATCAGCATGCGTATATGTTAACTGATATGGGGAAAATAGCATTACATGCACTGTCTACCACGTATGATTTGCATAATGTTTGCATAGTATTTTCACATGGCGTGCAAGCAACATCTTTAGCTACATACTTCAGTTTACCATGCTTTCTAGAACCTTGAAATTTGTAATCAGATTGGATATTAATGCACACAAATTTACGTACATATAATCCTAAACAGTACGTTAAACCAATTGGCGCATTAGACATGGAGCAATTCATGCTGTCCCTGTCCAAGATGCTACTGAACTACTATGAATTTTGTGGTACCTTGTGGAGTTGAAAGACAATGAATGGTTAGCACAAGACTAAGGATATGCCCTAGCACTTTGTGTGATCAATAAGCTGTGAAATGGAGCTTGAGATTGTGTGGGATTTGTTTACGACTAATGGTTTCATGTTTTATTGTTCGTGGGAACATCGTGCTGCATTAAATTAGTCAAGTTCCCCCGTTATCTGCAGTTAGAGATAGCTGCCTGATGTCCTTGTTCAAGGTGCTTGGTAAATCTTTTGGAGACTCGTCTACATTCATCTAGGAGAAATCACTGATAGTTTATAAGCAGGCCATGAAACTCTGCACTTGGATCATTGCTAAACAACTATAAGAAACATGCTCCATACTTATTGGACAGTTAGTAGCTCTAGCAAAAGCTGACTGTAATTTGCTGATCGCTGGGTTATATAATTATTCGCACTGACTGTCAGAATATGTCTTTAGATGTAGCTAATCTTTTTCTTTTAAAAGAATGCTCTTTCACTATGCATGCTTTAGTATTCTTTCATGACGCCATAACTCTTGTTTTTGACAGTTCTCAGTAATCCAGTAAAAAGGCAAGAGTATGACAATAAGGGCATTCTATATGTTCAGGATCAGAATCCCAAGGTAGGTATGACACATCAAGTGTTTTCATTCATGACGCCATAACTCTTGTTTTTGACAGTTCTCAGTAATCCAGTAAAAAGGCAAGAGTATGACAATAAGGGCATTCTATATGTTCAGGATCAGAATGTAGTGGTAAGTACCTACGCCCCCTCCCTCTTTTATCTTGCACAAGATAACTCTTGACACATTTGATTTGTGGTCAACTACTTCAGGATTACCTGAACCGGCACAAGGGTTTAATACTTACATGCAATGGCCTTGGCATAAGGTACTCAGTATGGTGAGCTTACTCAGGGGTACCAGAGTCTGCATCCATCTGCGGTCTTGGATGGTGTGTGTGTAAATCCCATCTGATTCACAAAATGTAGTACGGTCCTGCCATTTTTGGGGAGTAAAAATGACAACTTAGAGTTCATCCTACTACAGATATGATTTCTATTTGTTGATCAGCTGTGGTAGATTGCAAGAGGCAGATATGTTCTATGTTACATGTTGCCCACACAAACACACTGTTCCTAACCTATGAAATGTCAGCATCTGTATTCCTGAATGTATCGCCATTTACTCATGGTCCTGAGTGCAGCTGAATGGCAGAAAAATACTTGCTGGTTAACGCCATGTTCCTTACCCGCCAAAACTTCTATTACCTTACAAGGGAAAAGATTAGTGGTCAAAACAAATATTATGTGGCCAAAACTTCTATTACCTTACAAATTTTATCTTGTTTTATATTTTACCGTAGCTGTTTTGGTCTTTAAGGAGTATTCACTCGAGATGGCAGTTATCCATCTTTAGCCCCATTGGCCTCGTGATGCCGATGCCCCTGAGCAGTTTTGATTGACGGTGGTTATGCCATGTGAAGACGGGTAGGTAAACGCCTTGTAGGTGTGATTTTTCTTCTTCTTGGTGTTTGATGCGTGGCTGCTGGACTTGTGAGGTGAACATGAACATTGCCGAGTGAAACTATGGACTTCAGAGTTTGAACAAGGACTCAAAGGCATCTTTATCTGCAAAGCCTGCAAGGCTGCAAATCGATCGGTAATTAGTGGCAAAGCATGCAAGGCTGCAAATCAGCAACAGCTCACGTGGAGATGACTATGGGTTGGTTGGTGAGGTTCAGATGTACTCTGGGACTCTGAATTCTTTTAGTGCTACCCTGAAGATTCTGAGCAGGTAGCTCTACTGGACGGCACTAGAATGGTTGATTAAGATACCATTTTGCTGGGACCATAATCTTACTGTTCAGGACTGTTACGGAGAATATCAGCCATTCCAGCACTGTTTAGGAATGTTACGAAGTAGTAATTTTTGCTCGGTAATGCTGTCAGCTTGTCAGCTGCAGGTGTTGGTGGATGGTTAGCACGATGACCTGGATTAAGCTCCAGGGCAGTGTCTCTGACGAATAAAGTGGTCGTGTTGAACGGGTCATAAGGTGCAATTCAATTAGCCCACGCGAATCGATTTATTATTATCCTAATAATCTACGCTTGAACCAGATTGGCTAATTGTGGCTAGGAAATGTTATAGACTTATAGCTGTAGTATCCAAGGTTCATCTTTTTTGGTACCTGCTCAATTGACAACCTATGAGTGGTCGAACGGCTACCTGAGTGGTCGTACGGCAACAGAAGTGATCGGAACCAGTCGTAATTGATTGGAACCGATCGTAAAAAAGTTCTGGGAGGTCGTAAGACCTTTACAACACGCTCGTCGTCGTCAAATATTATATATTACATATTAACAAATTTTATCTTGTTTTGTATTTTATCGTAGCGTTAGCACGGGCACACTACTAGTTACACTGTAGTGGCTGAAATTTCACTGTAACTGAAGGTTACTTCTTTGACGTAATTAACTTTAAAAAATTAAAAATAGAAAAATGCTAGTTCATTATGAACAATGCAAATGAATATAGGAAAAAAAGAACCGACAAAAAAGTTTAAAAAATCAAAAGTTCAGAAAAAATGAAATTTATTAATAGTAAAAAATATGCCAGAAATCAGAAGGTGAAACCGAAACGAACGATTCCTTAATTAGCTAATCATTGTAGTTAGTTTTGGTTAGTACTATAGGTATATACACTATCGAAAACAATATAGCCTCCGATCGGTTCGATGTTCCTGATTAATTATTAGTGAAACAAAAGATATACTTCGTTATCTGAATCCGGTATTGGCTAGATCGAGGTAGCCAAATCCACAACTCATCATGTATTTTTCAGCTGTGCTCTCTCACGGGCTACTTCATTGTTTGTTATTAAGGGCCTATTTTTTTTAGTTGCAGTTTGTGGCTTTTAGTTATGGCTTATGATTTTTGAGCTGTTTGTATGAGAGATTACAGAGTAACAGAAACTCATATATAATTTTTGCTGATATAAATGAAATCAATAAAGTATTTACTACAATTAATTAGTAGACTCTATCTTGAAAAAATAATTCATTTAAAAGTTAATTATTATTAAAAAAAAGCCAAAAAGTAGTTTTTAAAAGAAAAAAAAACAGTGCCTAAAGCCATAGATTGTATTATGATTAGGGCATTATAAAACTTATGATTAGGGCAAAGCACACGAGATGAGACTATGATAGGGTTTTTTTTTTTGGACTTATGCCTTAGATTTTCTGCAGTGACTATTTTTCAACAGTTTTTAACAGAGTAAGACGGATTTAGAAGTTGATTGTAGTAGATACTATCCCAATTTTATTTATATCAGCCAAAATTACATGCAAGTATCTTTCTTCATACTATCTTTTGTAAATAACCAAAATTCAAAATTTTAAATTAAAAACCATAAACCACAGCTTAAAAAAACCCACTCCAGATTGAGCCTCTAATGCCGCTTTTTAGGGGTGTTTGCTTATAAAATGACTTATCACTGTATCAAAACTAAAACCAGACACACACATCCAAAAGCTAATGTAGAGGCCAAGAAAATCCAGTTAGGGTATGTTTGGACAAGAAAAATTCACACAATTTATTTCCTAGGGGAAAAAATCCTCTGTATTCTAACGTTCAGTCTGGGCTTGATCCGAATCCTCTACTTTTTGCACAAAAAACACCAAATTACATTCTCAGTTCTTCAAATTTCGACGAATGTAGCCCATTCTCTTCAACTAGGTCACCTGAGACGTACATTGATCAAGCAACCATGAAAGCTAACTAACATGGACTTATGGGCCTGATTGGGGTTGTGGACATTAATGGCCCTATTGTTTTGCCCCTTTGTTTTTTTGACTTTTAGCTGATGGATGGGCCAAAAGCATAGGAGTAATGTGTGTGTTGTGGATGGAAATGTAAGTTTGCCCATGGGCCATGTAAATTGTTATGCGAGTTGGTATATTGATTAGGGCCAACAAGGGAGCCTATTGGGCCTTCAAACTCGTCGAGAAGCAGCCCAATCAATCCTATTGTAGCCTATTGCTGGCCGGTCAGTTGCAGACTTTGAGCTTGAGTACAAACTGAGAGCATCACCGTATTCGTGTTTTGTTGTTTGGCATAGCTTTGTGCTGCTAACTACCAACAAAATGACAAATTATTATTATTATTATTATTATTATTATTCGAGAACGTTTGCTGCTAAGAAAGATGCAAACAACAACAGTTTGTGCCACCCTTCCTGAAAAAAGAGAGGAAAAAAATGCATCTCAAAAGGAAAAAAAAGTTCATGCCGTCCAGCTCCTACCTAATCCACGACGCCGACGAGAGATTTTATTGTGTAACAGTGATACAATTCAGATTATGTAACGAACCAATTAAAGAGTGACACGTGGTAAAAAAATACCTACAGATCCTCAGTTTCCACGCCACTCTCCCATCCCCATCATCTCCTCGCCCAAATCGAAGCAAATCGGTGAGAACTCATCCTCCCGACCCATACTACCCCTCATACAGGTCATCTCGATCGCTGGAGATGGCCGCCTAGTTAGTGCGTCGGCGGCAGCTGGAGACATGGGTTGCTGCTTCAGCAAGAAGCGCAGGAAGCACCTGGCCAGTGCAGCTGTTTTCATGCACGGCTGCAAGTCGGAGGACCGCGACTCGCCGCCCCCGCTGTCACCGGAGGAGGAGAAGGTCAAGGAGGTGCTCTCGGAGACGCCTAACACTAAGGTGAGAGCTGAGGCCAAGCCGGTCGCCAATGTAGTTGCCATGGAAGAGCAAGAAGTGGAGAAAGCGAAGGCTACTAGTGCAGCTGATGTCACGGTGAGTGATCTTGGAAGCTGCGCGACTCTTGCGACAAAAGAGATGCCTGAGGCGGCATCCGAGTCGTCGGTCGCGACCTCGGCGGTGGGGCCGAAGCGGTTGCTGGGGAAGCTGGCCAGGAAGCATGTGGTCTCCGACGAGCTGGGCTGGCGCGACGGCACTGTCGCCGCCTACATCGTCCGCTCCCGCAGCGGCCAGGCTTCTCTGTCCCCTCCACCGCGGCGTGAACCACGGGATCACTCCGTGCGGAGGTCACCATCGCCGGCGGCGAAGCGGCCACTGGGGAAGCTGGCCAGAAAGCGCACGGTCTCTGGTGAGCTGGGCCGGCGCGACGGCGCTGTCGCTGCGGCGTCCGCTCCCGCAGCGGCTTGGCTTCTCCGTCCCCTCCACCGCGGCGCGAACCATGGGATCGCTCCGTGCGGAGGTCGCCATCGTCCCTGCAGAGGAAGCCGCCTATCCCGGTGAGGCTGTCACCGCAGCGAGTGTAGGAATCACCTGCTCCGCTCTCGTCGCCGCCGCAGCCGGAAGAGGACGCAGCCACCATGGGAGGCGAGCTCTGCACTGCGGAGACCAGCATGGGGATGGGTGAGCGGCGTCGGGACTTTGGGTTATCACCGATTTGCTTCGATTTGGGCGAGGAGATGATGGGGATGGGAGAGTGGCGTGGGGACTGAGGATTTGTAGGTATTTTTTCACCACGTGTCACTCTCTAATTGGTTCGTTACATAATCTGAATTGTATCACCGTTATACAATAAAATCTCTCGACGCCGACGAGGCATTTTGACGCACCTAACATTCAACATATATCACTAGTACGGTTATGGTGGCGTTCAAGACTCAAGTGATTTCGAAATGGTAAAAACCTTTCGAATAATGGCGCCTGTTAAGGCTCCTTTGGACGCACGAATTTCATAGAATTTTCAGAAGAAACGAATGTATTTCCGCAAGTTTTGAGAGAGAAAAAAATCCCACGTTCTAAATCAGGTTAATTTTATTTTGTATGCATGCGAGACGGGCAATGGAAAATGTAATAATCTCCTCCATTAATATTTTTGAGATGCCAGCAGAATTTAGGTGGATTCTTTTCGTGGTTAATAATTTTTTAATTCTAATACAAACGTGTATCTGAAATAATCGAATATTTTAATAATTTGTTACGAAAAAACTATTCAATAAGGTATCTGGCGTGAGCTTACAAGGACACCGCACCCCACACGAGACAGGTGAAGTCTCCTTCGTCTCTCTCTCTCCCTCTCTCTCCACTCTTCTAGATTCTCTAGGCTGGTCTCCCTCTCTCTCTCTCTCTCTCTCTCTCTCTCTCTCTCTCTCTCTCTCTCCTCGCCGCGTTCCCCATCGAGCCGGGAAGGGAGCGGCGCTGCCGGCCCGCCCGCTGAAGCCCCGATCCCTGCCGCTTTCGTTGTCCCCGGCGGATGAGAGGTGAGCTCTCCGCACCCAACCCCTCCCCGCCGCGTTTCTTTCTTGTTTTTTCTCCGTTCTTGGACCAAGAACCGCTTGGCGCGACCGTTCTTCCCCGTGCCTCACTTTACCTTTGCTCAGTCTTCGCCTGCCGAGATGCGGATCAGCTCATCCCATGGGTCGGAAGTCTGGGAAGATGCCGTGCCAATGCTTTGCGCACTCGGTAGTTTCCTTGCTAGCTACTAGGATCGATTTGCCCGGCTTCGTAGTTCAGCTGCAAACTCTTTTATTTCTAAGTTTGACAAACTGCCAATGCTAGCGTATTCGTCTGGGATCAAAATGATGGAAGTGGCAAGGGGATATAGGTATCATCATGCTGGTCCCCAGAGAGAAATTACTCCTCAAAAATGTTGCTTTACCAAAGAGCGGATGTGCATATATGAACAATCTCAGAGGCTCGATGTGCGCAACTGCGCATGCCCGGTAAATCCATACCCAATCACTTAGTTGGAACCAACAAGAGTGCTGTTTGACGATTGCCCATTTATCGATTTCACAGTGCTATCCTACCAATGGTTTTGATTTTGCTTATAGGTGGTGTATCCATTCTCTTGGCTGACATCTAGGATTGATGCCTTTAATTTAGGCCTATTGTGGCTGATTCACTTATCTTTCTGGCCCTTGGCATCCTGTGGAGAAAGTGCTCAGCTCATTCTCTAATTTCCCACTGCAATGTACATTTTGTGCACAACTCAAATCTAACCTTCTGGGTTGCAATTGTGGTTCCTACCCATTCAATCCTTGTTCCTTTCTTTCTTTCACGCAACAAACAACCAATGGTAGTATATATATAAT
Organism: Dendrocalamus latiflorus; assembly: GCA_017311315.1. Taxonomy (NCBI): domain Eukaryota; kingdom Viridiplantae; phylum Streptophyta; class Magnoliopsida; order Poales; family Poaceae; genus Dendrocalamus; species Dendrocalamus latiflorus. The sequence continues at coordinate 3,460,974 of CM029665.1, read as the reverse complement.
GCATATATGAACCCATGCTATAGTTAGATAGAGCGTCCAGAGTACTTTCCTGGCGACTACAGACGGCAAGTAGAAATCTTACTCGTATGAACAAGGGTGTACTTTTTGATGAGGACCTCCGTTATGATCTTCTTCTCTTATTTGGTTATACATACTATTAAGCCATTTTCATAATGCAGTAGTCTAGCATTATATAACTCTTTCCATTTTGCTTAAATTTTAATTGCAGTTTCAGATAATGCTTAACCACGTCAATAGTGGTTGACTCAAAAAATTTGCATCAAAATTGCCTGGAAATTCTGCTTTGGCTCTATAGTTAAATAGCTACCAATTTCTTCTATATTTCTGAGATCTCATGTTACCCATGGCATCGCATAGTCTTATATCACTTAAGTATGTCTTCGTTCTCTACATTTCCTATATGCTGGATGCTGATGCTTATGAACTTACCACCTTTATCTGTGACCATTTTAATCAATCGCTGCAGTTTCCAGTGAATCATGGGTGGATTTTGCTGCTGCGTCTGCACAGAAGATTTTGAGGAATATGTCCATCCAAACAACCCTGTCTGTAGGCAGTGCATATGCCTAAGGCATTTTTTCCACAACATTTTTGGCGGGGTAATGTTAGCATGTGAATTTTTTTTGGCATTTTGCAGTATCTCAACCAACTGATCCAAAATGCCACCACTTATACCTGCAGATTTTATTACTTATGATTATCGTACAGCTTCTTACTGTAGCATGCTGATGTAATGATCTATTCTTTTTGACTATGCTGGTAAAAAGTATACAAATTGACCTGCGAATGTTCAACAATCACATATATTTTTCTCTGCCAAGACATTTTGTTTGCTGACCCCAGATGCCACTATTGTACTGATAAATGATAATTGATTACATAATGTTTCATAATAGAGAGTCAAAAGATTGTACTGTGCAATGATCAGCTGGGTTCCAAAACATTGTTGAAGAGGCAAAAGATGGTAGAGAGATCATTAGCTTGTCCTCTACCTTGCATAAATTTTGATTGCGTTCAACTGACTTTACATGCTAGATAGACTTAAAGTATATGGACATTATTTGAACATATTTATAGTAGAGAGATTATTAATCCAATATCAAACTTGTGTGGCAAATTGCATTTGTTTCAATTAATTTTCAGGATATGATGCATTCATTTCATTATGAAACATTTTATTCTAACTCTGGTACCTCCTTTTTCCTTTATGTATGTAGTATACTGCAACATTCCAGAGGCTTGAGTCTAGGCCAAGCAACCCCACTCAAGGAGCTGCTCCGTTGGCATCCACTAATCTGAGTACCAATATAACTGACAGTTTGTTGTCTGAAACCTATCACCTTGTTTCTAGACCACCCCCGTATGATACTGATCCTAGATATGCCCGAGTTCAAAGAGAGGGATTGGTATCAAGGCGTGAAAAGTCTATAAATCTCACGCAAGAAGAGTCACCGGCTCTTAGACGAAATGGCAGCAGCTCTGGCGTCGAACATTTAGCTGCTCAAAAGAAATGGAGCAGCACTGAACCTGAGGGTGAATATAAAGTCCACCGCTCTGAATCGACTAAGAGTTTATCTGCAAAAGCATATAACAGCAGTTATGCGGTTGTCACTTCAGAAGATGAAGATGTCTGCCCTACTTGTCTGGAAGGTTGTATGCATATAACTTTGTCTAAATACATAGGCCATGTCTTGGTGTATGAACATTTTCTCACTGCTCGGTTACATTGAACTCATCATGCAGAATACACCCTGGACAATCCGAAGATTATAGCTAAATGCTCCCATCATTTTCATCTAAGTTGTATTTATGAATGGATGGAGAGAAGTGATACTTGTCCAATTTGTGGGACGGTATGATGTTTTGCTCTTTTCAGTTTTCGCATTTTCAAGCTAAGAGAGATCAAAATCGCTAACTTGATGCTGTCTTTCCATCACTGCTCACCTATCATCGGTTCCTAAGAAATGTTTTTTTCTCTGCACATCTGACAACCTCTCCTTCAATCTGATGAAATTGCAGGAAATGGAGTTTTGCGAGAGCCCCTGAGAAAATTGTGTGCTGGTGACATCAGAAAAAGGGGAAGGTCTACAGTATGGGACGCCGGAGAGCGTGTAAATAATAGATCTGCTCTGTCCAAATAGATATCTTTTTCGGGTCGATTACTCATGGGTACTGGAATCATGGTCTACTAAATAGTCGTGTTAAAACTTTGATTAAGGAGAAAACATACACATTGTAAATAAACGAAGAGAACATAAGAAAATTTCTGAATTTATCTATTCTTTTATTTGCTCTCCCTCTTTTTTTGTTTTTCTTTCAAAACTGGTTACAAGCCTCCTCAATATATAGGCTAATAATCTTCTACCAGTATATGTATTTGGATTTCAAGTTGAATACAACTTCAACTTAAGTTACACACGGAAACAGATTTTACTATGCCTTAAACTCTAAGTCAAGATTATTTCAAACTAGCTACCCTTTAATCTTGACTTGACATACTGTAATTTTAGTCTCAATGCATTATGAACTACCAATCACGCCTCCACATGAAGCGTTTTACATGCAAGCTACATGTAGAAACTCAACTTAATTGGTACGGATTCATCCGGACGCAAGGATTCTAAAACATTGAGGCAGTCAGTCTCAACTACGACTTACTAAACTCATACTTGATACAGAACGGTGATACATCTCCTCAATATTTCAATTTTTTTTCCCTCTCTTGCTGTAAAAACGTGTTTTGTTGCTTGACCGACGGAAGCGCCACACGGACGAGCTGTTGAAACGTGATGATGTGAGGAGTGGATGTCTCGAGAGCCCGCACGAGACGAGCGTACAACGGAATCGTCGAGATGATTTTTTTCAGCGACTTGCTTCTCGCCTATACTCTGATACTATTTGTTAAAAACTTTGATCTAGGAGAAAACACACACATTGCAAATAAACGGAGAGAACGCGGGAATTTATGAATTTCTCTATTCTCTTATTTGCTCTTCCTCTTTTCTTTTTTTTCAAAACTGGCTTACCTGTAGTTTTTCGTTGGACCCCGAGGTATGCAGTGTCGTCGTACAAAGTCTTTGGAGCCGGTCTCCCACGGACATTAGAAGAGAGTTAAGAACATTGCTGCGCACTATTGCATGGAAGGGGTTTGTGCAAGGGTGCTAGCGCCGTGGATACGATTGTGTGCTGCTTGTGCAACCATACCCATTAGAAGTTGTGCAAGGTCGTACATATGCCCTTGCTCCGGGAGGTGCGAGCAGTTCGGGCGGCCCGCATGTTGGCGAAGAGAAGGAAAATGCTCGTGATGAGGCCGATGCGGTACATGGAGGAGAGGTACAATGGTCACGCTATGACGAGGGAACAAGACAAGCCGATGAAGAGGAGCATATCGAGTACATAGTGCAGCAGATGGAGTGTGATGACCAGACGGCATGGACTGAAGAGGAAACTGTACATGAGTATGACGAGGACAGTTCGGATGAGGATGAAGCTCCCATCCTGCAGGAATGGAACCAGTTTGATGCTGAGGGTGTTTCCGCACATATCGAGCACGAATCACCGTGGGAGTATCATGAGACAGAGGTTCAGTTGCATTCAATATTTGCTAACAAGGCATCACTTGAGGATGCCATCAAGCTGTGGACCCTTTCAATACAGTGAATTTTTCGGGTCGTGAAATCTAGCCATGAGTAGTACACCGTGAAGTGCGAGCAAGCTGGTTGTCCATGGAGGGTGCATGCATATAGACCCAAGTGTGACTCACTGAATTGTGTCGAAAGTGGAGCCGCACTCTTGCATTCTCAGTAGTGTTTTGATGATGCATCGTAACCTAACGCCCGCCAGTATAGCCAATTTGATGTATAGAGAGATAGTGAAGAAGAAAGATATGAAGACCATGCACATCGTGGTGGCTATCGAGAAGAAATTCAAGTACAAGATTAGCTAAGGCATGGCGTGCGAAGCAGAAAACGTTAGAAAAACGTTTCGGGTCTTTCGAGGTGGCGTACAACTACTTTCTCGTATACTTAAGGTGTTGCAGGACAGGAATTCGGGCACGTATATCGCTGTGCAGGACAAGCCTTCCACAAGACCGCCAAGATATGTGGTGTTGCAAAGGGCCTTCTTAGCATTTGGTGCTTGCATTGAGGCATTCAGGCGCATGCTGCCGGTGATCTCAGTTGACAGGACTTTCTTTGACTGGCAAATACAAGGGGCAGATCCTGACGGCCATAGGCGTTGATGGCAATAACCAAATATTGCCGCTGGCCATCGCATTCCTGGAAAGTGAGAATTATGAAAGCTGGTTGTGGTTCCTTAGACATGTCAGGGTTGGAGTTGTCAGCGCTCATCCTGATGTGTGTATAATCCATGATCGCCACGCCGGGATGTAAATGCCATAAGAAAACTTTGGGAAAACCCCGAAGAGCTCTTTTCTTGGTCGGATATAAGGAACAGATGATGCATTCGTCACTTAGAGGCGAACTTTTTCAAGCAGTTCCCAAAACAAACCATTGATGAAGCTATTCAAGAGACTTGCTATGCAGATTCAGTGGAGAAAATTTAATGTTTTGTGGGCGTTGTTGGGTGAGCACAGCAGGAGGCACATTGACGAGAGGAGCAAGGGGCTGGTCATGCCTGGGGCAGCACAACTGGAATACTTGGCAGCACTCGATGAGCCTAACCCAGCTGGTCCAAGAAGGAGGAGCTCACGGAATATCAAGTGCTTCTCGCAGTGAATCTGTAGAGAACCATTGGAGAAGTGATCGCTGTTGCACGACACGGATGGCGCCAGGTACGTCATAATGACAACTAACCTTGCAGAGGTGTACAATTGGGTTCTCAGAGGCCTTCGTTCTCAATCCCATGTCGCCATCGTGAAAGGTGTTCTTCACAGCATAATCTGCTACTTCAGGGAGAGGCACGCAAATACCGCACTTCATGCGGCCAATCCCCGAGCATTGTACTTGTCGAAAATTATGACCAGTGCCCTCACCGATGCATCGGTGGCCACATAGGCGGTGGTGTAGTCTACTCCACTAGCTCAGGGGTGTGTGCGACGATCCCCTAATCATCTTACGTTGTCAGGGCGTCGTCATCCGTTGCAGCGGAGGGCGGCCAAGCGGGGTTGTATGAGAGGACGCCAGGGTGGCGACGAAATGGGGGCTGGGGATGCTGTTGGGGGTCGATAGTGCTGATTGTACACTTTTTGTTCATGTACAGCTTGTGTTTGTTGTTTACAATACTGTGGCAAGCTTACTTCTACTTCTCCTTACCTTGTCGATGCTCGCACCAAACGAATAGTGAAATGCATTGATGGCAACTGTAGCAATGTACGAACCATTCGATTACATGCTTAACGACATTGAAAAATATTTCGAACAACAGGCGAGAGTACAACGATACAACCATACACATCGTTGCCTATAGGTGGAAGGAGTCTCGTGGTACCCACATGGAGTGTTGTTGAGGGGGCCGCCTCAGACAAGGCTGGCCATCAAGACTTTCAATCCGTGCCTCCAATCAACAATTTGCTCTCACAATGTATGCACGTATCTCGCAACATATCGTTCATGGGGAGGATCAATCCATCGTACGAAGTCACATTTATCCATCTGCTACAAAGAAATGTTAACATGAAAATTATATTAGTAATACTACAAAATAGACGAGTGCTTGCTTTTATCCCAGAGTATGGGCATAAAAAGAAATGTCGACCATCATCCGTATGACCTTGTGCCACCTGCACCACTGCGTCCTGCATGTGTTTGCATTTTGGCCACACTTGCTAAGCGCACCTGTTCGGCAAGAAGCAGTACGAAACGCTAAAGTCCTCCTTCCATTCGAAAGGAAGGTCCTCCTTTGGTGACCCATATTCGACAGGACCCTCGACGTCTGTCATGGTGGATTATTCTACGATGAAGAAGATAGTTGTTCCTATCATCAATTCCTCGTCCATTCATTTTATAGCGTAATTGCGGTGTCACAGCGTCATTCATAACACAAGGTAGATTCGCCCAGCGAAAAGACCACATGGGCAAGCTTTTCGCAGCGAGAACACTACACACGCTAGCTTTGAGCAGCGACAAGACTACACAAGCCGGCTTTGACCAGTGACAATATTACACACGCCAGCTTTAAGCACCGAGAAGACCGCGCGCGCCATCTTTGCTCAACGACATGACTGCATAGCCTAGGTTTACTGAGTAACATGACATGACAAGCCAGCTTTTCGCAGTGACATGACAACACGAGCCAGCTTTGAGCAGTGAGAAGACCGCACGTGTTAGCTTTGCGCAACGATATGACCGCACGGGCCAGCTTTCCACAGTGACAAGACCAGACTAGACATCTTTGTGCAGCGACAAGACCTTTGCGTAGTCTCGATGACAAATGCAAAATGCGTGCTAAGGATCAACATGAAGATCAATGTAGTCTAGGATCCCTTTTTAGTTTTACCAGTTTTAGGAGAAAGGATGGAAGATCGGATTATAGGTTAAATGTCATACTATTAAGAGGGATCATGGCTAGTAACTTGACAGCACGTTCTTGTGCCATTTGGATCAATTTAGGATCATGCATGCACTTAAAACTAAAATTGATAGACATCTGTGCACTGTCATGAAAATCGGAACTTCCGTAACTTGGAAGTTCCAAATAAAATTGGCGGTATATTTTTGCAGGGAGCACCCTTTGAATCACATCAAAGTTTAAATGAAAAAACTAACGTAGAGCGGTAGGACCACAACTCCTAAGCGGTACTACTGGACTCGAAACATTCAAAAATCCAAGTGGTACATTTTTTCCAGAGAGCATCAAGATTTGGCCCCGGAGACAAATGGAAGTATCACATGAAAAATCGAAACTATCGAAGAACGGAATACCACAATTACAGCGGTGGTAGTACCACCCCGTATTTCAATGGCTAGTTCAGAAGTTTTAAAATAGCCGTTACTGTTATGTCAGAACAAGTGCGGTGGTACATGACTTTGTACTGTGGTACTTCCGCTTGCCCTAAAAATTCAGAAAACTCCTTGTAACAGCTAGATTTGATTGGTGGGGGTATAAATACTCCCCCACCTGCTCAAGGACAAACAATATACACTTCATTGCAACATTCTTGAGCATATAGCATTCACTCTACACATCATTTACTTTTGTTACATTCATTTGAGGTAATTGGGCCAAAATCAAGTGCATTCATCTTAGATTGATCTTTTGGTACTTGATCATCGTCAAACGAAGCTTTGGTTTATTACTCTTATGTTTGCCAGCACCTAGATGGCTTGATGCGAGATTGTGAGGTGACCTCTTCAAGGAGATTGTGAAGAGGCCCGGCGCCAACTTGTGAGTGATTTGATGCTCACCATCTCCGAAGCGGAGGAAGAACAACCATTAGTGGATTGAGGAGTTGAGACTTAATTCATGGAGCCAGTTCAAGTCACTTAGGATTTCCTCAACGTGGACTAGTAAAGACCGGCAAGCCTTCGATACCACGGGAAAAACTTCTCGAGTCATCTTGTGGTTATTTCTTAGCCTCTACATTTATCATTTATATTTCTAGCTTGTAATTGCTAAGATTGCCTTATTTACTTGTGCTAAAGATATATTTGTAGAGACAAATGTTTGTGGTGTCTTAGTTATACTAAAATTATGTAGGTTTGAATTATTTTTGAAATCTTGCCTAGCTAAATTGTGGTAATTAGTTTTAGAAGGCAAGAATTTTTAGATCCTTCTATTCACCTCCTCCTCTAGTCGGTTATCATTAATCCTTTACAGGGCGAGGTGGACACCCTATACAGCAATTGGGACGAGTAGACGTCTTGTGGAGCCAAGTCGTCGAGAGATATGGTATAAATATCTGTATCTCCCTTGTATTTAAATAAATTATAATTAAGAGCATAACACTGTGTGACTAACTACTGTAATAAAGCACAGTATCTAAATATTGTTCCGCTATGTACTTTGGTATGGCTTATTATTCGTTGGAGCAGTATTTTACCTAGCAAACGAATAATAATCCTTTGCTTAAGTTTTATTACCCCTTGGTAATGATGTGGGGCTCCACAGATTAATAGTAATACCATCCCGATATAAGGGTGCAAACGGAGCGGATAATTTTCGTCCAACTGACCGACCAATAAAGGTTTACGGAGCGAATACAGAAGGGGCAAATGGGTATCCGGTATTATCTATGTCCGAGTTTGACTCCAAGGAAAAAAATATAGAATAGCATACAGGATGAGTGATATCTGTCCGTATATATCCATATGTCAAGTGATATAAGTAAGTCCGTTGTGACTTCACTTAGGAACAAGATGACAGATAGGAGAATTGCCGCATCTAAATAAGCGAAGAATATTGGGTGCTCTTCCTTCGATATCTCGACGATTAGTCTCCCCGTGTTTACTCTGATTGCACCTCTACTATTCAATGTCATGTGTAATGGTGCAAAAGAAGTGGATAATTTCCGTCCGATCGATCGTTCAAAAACTTCTGGAGTAAATACGGAATGGTAAAATAGGTACCCGACACTATTCGTATCTCACTACAAGAAAAAAAATAAATTAGAATACAGAATAAACGATGTCCACCTATATTCGCTGTGACTGCACACCTAATCCCATCCTGGGGGCTCGAGATCAATACAGTTCCTTGCTGACAAATCCTGAATCAGTTTTTCGGATGCATCGTCAGTTCGTACGTGTAGGAGTTGGACACCCCGCCCGAGAAATAAAAGGATGACTCGTTCGTTGAGCAAAATTAAGCAGAAATGTTAGATTCAAAAACACTAAATAAATAAATCATACTGCAACCATCGATGCAACCACATACGTGCAGGTTGCTGATTTTCACATCTCCTCATGCGTGCGTGATCGATGTAATTAAGAGAAAATGAAAAGAAGGGAAGAAGAAGACGACATGTGGTATGTTACATGCTCCAAAATGTACATGCAATGGCACGTCTAGCGCTACCATGGCTTGAGGTCGCTGTCCAACCCCTCGTTCCAGTCCAGGACCTTCTCGCCGGGCTTGAGGAAGACGCCCTTGCCGTGCGGCAGCTTGCGCGCGAGCCCGTTGAGTATCTGGTGGAAGGCGTCGCCGGGCCTGGCCGGCTGGTGGAACAGCACCGCCTGCTTCATGGACGGGCTGGCCAGCAGCCTCTGCTTCCGGATCACGTCGTCCAGCGGGATGGACGCCAGGATGGAGTCCAGTCGCGGCACGTCCTCCTCCGCCACGAACACGCTGATCTGCTCCCACGGGATGGCGTCCGCGAACGGCAGCACGATGTCGTCGGCGATGATCACCGGGATGCACCCGAACACCACCGCCTCCACCAGCCGCGGGCTCCACGGCGCCCACCCCAGCGGGCACAGGCAGAAGATGGCCCGCTGCATGTCCTCGTAGTACGTCGACGGGTGCTCTGTCGAGATGTCGAACAGCGGGTTGTCCTTGAAGTTCTCCCACACCGACGCACGAGCGCCCCTGCATTGCATTTGCATTCCGTCACCACCGTACATGATTCATGACGTTGCAGATTTGCAACAGCATCCGTGATGGTGCATGAGTCTGCTGTGGCATCGCTTGCACTAATTACCTCGCGTAGTAGCCACCTTCAGGGTCGTTCCCCATGTCGTAGAAGAGGCCACGGAAGTAGACAAAGATGGACCGAGGCGTGCCGGGGTTGATGAGGTGAGCCTGCATCTTCTGCGGGTTGGCGTAGGGAGGGATGGTTATGGAGCCGTCCTGCAGGCAGACATGGTTCCTCTGCCCGAACGTCTGAACCAGCGTCGCGCGCCGGAGCAGCGGAAGGATTCGCCTCTCGATAGCCCTCTCCTCCTGAAAGTTTTCCACTTTGTGTAAAACACAGGTTTCACTGGGAAATGAAATCCACTACGTACAAGTTTCTGCATCATTTGATCGACAATGCACTAGCTAGACAGTGCCTAGTGAATCTAAATCAGCAATATATAACGCCGAGTAAATCAAGGAGAGTTGAGCAGTGCTGTATCTGTATACCTGGTAGTGGAAGCATGCCCCAAAGTCATGGGGAGCAAGCAAGAAGTGGTCTGCCCCTTCGGTTCTGTTCCAGTAAGGCCACGTCGTCGCGATGTACTGTATGGCGCTCCTCATGATCCTGGGAGCCCTGAATGGCAGGGGGAAGCCCTGCGGTGTGAGATCGCACGTCGTGTACACCGGGGTGTAGAACCAATCCGCCTCCTCGGGGTTCAGAGTCCGCACCGCGCTCGACAGCAAGAACTGGTGCATGAAGACCTCGGCCGCGAACATGTGGTAGAGGCACCTGTTGTCCTTCGCCAGTAGGTTTTGGTTGTACTTCCTCGGCATCTCGTAGACGAAAACCTTGAGCCTCCCGACCGGGTCGTCTTCCAGCACATCCCCGGCATTTCCTGAGATCATTCATGCTTGGAAATTAAACCGGTGTGTATGATCAATCAGTCCATAATGTGTCAAAATGTGCAGAAAGATGGGATCTTTTTACGGAACCCGTTTCAGTACCAGCTACAGATTAGAAGGGGGGGAAAGGTAGGATGCTTATGCATAACAAATCACTATTAATGAACAGGTTAGTTGGTTGAAATGACTGAGTTGTTGCGGTCAGCAGTTCACCAACCACAAGATTTGATCTTACATGCTACAAAAAATCAATCCCTGTCAATTGGTTTCTACTTTAATAATGATCTGTTGGGCTGTTACTCTTGTCCTTTTTTTAATTACCAATCTGGTTGTTCGCGTGTCCGGTTCAACGGAAAGGACTCTGTGATCGATCAGCTGAGTGAGCGGATGACCACTGCTTAATTTGAGCTACTTTGTAATACATATCACTTTCAAATCTTGCAGGCACTAAAACGCAGCAAGCAAACCAAAACTGTGCAAGTTAGGTACAGCACTTCAGTAGCGCTCCTCACAAGGAATGCTAAAAACGGGTAGCTTTTGCTTGATTCCTGAAGCAGCAGCGCTAAGGATGCGTGGTTGCGAAGAAGACGATCCAGAAAGGGTTTAATCATGAACCCATGGGACCATGCAACTAGAGAAGCATGATCTGGTGTCATGATGCAGATGCAATGTAGGATCACGGATCACCTCGCGGAGGAGTATACCACACGGACTTGAACAGCTGGTGTCAGGTACTGGCCACATGGTGGATCACCGGGAACGACTGGCGCGTTGCAATCGTAGGAGGCATGGCTGCTCCCGGAAAGCTACAGCTGCGTAGTACTAGTCGAAATCGAGCGAGCGCTCGGGACCAGAGGGTATGCAGCGGCAGAGCAAAATTGGATCGAGGCGTGAGCTGTTCGGACGGATCGCGCGCAGCTAGTGTCATCAAAGGCGATCCATTTGGGTGCCGGCTGAGTTGGCGGTGGCATTGCGATTTTGCAGCGGTAAAGCTGCCAAATCTGAATCTCGAGGGGTTCATTTCAGCCGCCTTTGGCACGCCATCGACTCTGAACGAATTCAGGACCCAAGAAGGGAAGAGAAGGAAGGTACCTGAGATCCTGGCATGCTTGGGCTGCTGCAGCGCGGCCGCGACGAAGGCCGCACAGCAGGAAACGACGAGCAGAACCGCCGCCGCCGCCGCCGCGCACGCCCCCCTCCTCCCCATTTATCTCGATCTTGTGCTCTGCTCCGGCTGGTATACTGTACCCAAAGAGTTGACCAAACTAGGCACCAACTCCTCCCACGTGATCCCCTCGCCGGCGCAAATTGAGGCTCACGCGATGCCGCCGCCGCCGCCGCCGTACGTGTAAGCTTGAGCACCAAGGCCTTGCTTGCTGCCGGTTGCTTCTCCCCGTGGCTCTCTTCCCTCCCCTCCCAGGTCTATCTGTCCCTCTCACGAGCTGAAAGCCGCTACGCGCACGAGACGAGAGCGAGGAAGAAGAGAAAACGAAGGGAAGGCGAGCGAAAGAAGAGCACGCGGCAGGTGGCGTAATACGGGAGGAAAAACAAGCGAATTTAAAAGCGACCTAGGCCGACCGGTTCCTTCCTTCCCTTGCCCTGAGTCGTCTACGGCCGCGACTAGTATTAGAATATCTGTAGTGTATATAACTCAAAGGGTCTTAAGGTAGATTTTATCTAAATCTTAAGGTTGATTCCATAGTGTATATAAGAGCAACTTCAGCAGGGCCCTCAGACAAGCCCCTAAACCAAAATTTGAGGGCTGAGGACAAAAACACAGGTCCAGCAGAGCCCCTACTCAGGCCCTCAAAAGTAGGAGGCCCTCAAATTCACCCATCAAGCCCTCATTCCTGGGGACCCTGGAGGAGGCCCCTACTTTTGAGGGCCTGAGTAGAGGCCCTGCTGGACCTGTGTTTTTGTCCTCAGCCCTCAAATTTTGGTTTAGGATGATGAATGGGTCCCACATGGCAGTGTCTATTAGGATGAATTTGAGGGCCCTGATTTGAGAGCTGCTGCTGGAACAGATGCAAAAAAATCAAGCTCTCAAATGTTAGGAGAGCCCTCAAATCAAAAATAGGGACCTTGATTTGAGGGCTCCTGCTGGAGATGCTCTAACCCAAGAGGCCTTAAGACGGTCCCACTTGGCAGATAAAGAAAAATTGTATTTTAATGCTTATGGTCATGTCTTTAGCTTGAAGGCCAGCGTTAAACCTTTTTTGCTTATAGCCTGCTTAAGGTCACCCCTGTAATGTATAAGATTGACCTTAAGGTGGCTTAAGACTTTCTATTTTCATACATTACAGATGCCCTTAGACGGTCTGGCTATTACTCCCATCTTTTTTCTGTGACCTCTTAGGGCATGTACAATGCAAGATGCTTATATATGAATATTTAAAGAGAGAGAATATAGCCACATCATCAAGCACCCATACAAAAATTATTTCCTCGAATACAAGCATATCTTCCGTTGGTGCTTAGATGTTATATTATCTATTAATAGATATAGTTATACACATAAACACCTACTAAACACCGATGCTTATTTAAGCATCGATGCTTCAAAATAAGCATCTTATCTATCCTACATGGCAAGAAAAATCAGTTTTTCATTGCTAAGCATCTCTTTTATTGCCTACATTGTACATGCTCTTATAAGGGACTGTTTGGCAACGGTTGCGGTTTATGGTTTTTGGCTAAATTTTTTGAATTTTAGCTGTTTACGGTACAAGATTACAGAGAGAGAAATACTCACTTACGATTTTGGATGGTACAGATGTTGGGCTTTTAACGTGCACATCGTTTAACTTGTAGACCCCGTCTTGAGAAAATACTCCATTTGAAAGTTAGGTACTGTAGTAAAAGTCAAAAGTCGCCAGCTTCGAAGGAAAAGAACAGCCCCTAAATTCCCTTTTTTCTTTTGCTCACGAATAGATATCGTTTTGAGTTTTTTTAGGGAGTGCTTTCCTAAAATTCCCGATTTAAAGGTAGTTGTTGTGGATGCATTGGTCTGATCAGCTCACTTATTCCCAACCGCATTGGCATGTTGCAAAATGAGTTAATACACACACATTCTGTCCTAGCCTCGGAACGCAGCCGCCTTCTGTTGTTGCGCTATTGGGGTTGGTTGGTGGAATAATTAGGGTGATATTAACTACATGTAAGAGTATCTACGAGGGACAAACATTGTCTCAAAGGAAATCATTAAACATCACTGTTCTATGGACCAGAGACTAAAACGTCATATGCTCACTCCGTTTTTTTACTTAACATTAGACTTCAAACTATCTAGATTAGCTATGCAAAAATTATGTCATTAAATTTGTCGTTAAATTACTTTTCATAAAATTATAATTTTATAAGTATATCTTATTATAAAGTTATGAAAAATAGCGATCAAAGTTATATCTTAAATGTCATAAAAAATCAATTACATTAAATAAAAAGAACAGATGGAGTAGTGCCGAACTAGAGTACAATTAACTTAGATCACAACCCATAGTACAGGTTACTAGATCAAATATCGAAAAAAATAACATGGAAAATCTACACAGATCAGTCGGAATCAAACTCTGATTAGATTAAGAGAAAGACAAAGAAACGTGGTGGCTCAGCGCTAGGCTTGGCCTCCCCTCAAATCACGCACGCAGGCATGGCATGCGTGAGCTGGAGCTGTAAAGAAAAGCGAAAAGGAGGATACTAGAAAGAGGAAGAAAAGGGGCGTGGGTCTCTCAGCCTCTCCCGTGTCGTCGTTTGGTAGGAGTGGTTACTGCCATTGATTGATTTACACCGTGCCCGTAACTTCTCACTTCTCACTCCTAACTTCTTATTTTTCATCTTTTTCCTGATGATAGGTTTTTTTTCTCTTATTTTTTTTATTATCCGTAGTTAGTTAACTTTTTGTTTTTAATTAGATTACGCTGAAAATGCTACCAATAGTTGACATGTATTTTTAAACATTATAGTATAAAATAAGCTATAAAAAGAATTTTTAAGCTTAAATAAGCACCGTTATAGGCCACTGGGTTAGTTTAAGAAAGCAGTCATCTATCACGCGATGCGGAGGGTGATGTGCGGGTGCTACAGTACATGGCTGGCTGAGCTGCTGCGACAGCGAGAGGCCGAGCGCGCGCGCTCGCGGCCGGCACGCAGCAGAACTAGACAAGCGCCATGTGCAGAAGCAGCCTAGGACGAGTAGTAGTAAAAACACATCTTTTTACTCACCGATCTCGCCGTGTCTCGTTATGCATGCGTTGCAATTGTGCGGTACGGTGCCATGCATTAAGCTCCGGCCGTGCGTTGGTACCACTGTTCAGTACAGCTCCAGTGGGCGCCATTAACTCCCTTCATGTGTCATGTGGTGGTGGACTCCACGTCCGGCATGCACGGGAGGGCCACCTCCTTCTTTCACTCTCTGTCTCCCCCTCCGTCCTCTCACCCGTTTCCATTCCTATTCGTCCAAGCTGCAGCTCGGCCCTGATCAATTCGGCTTAAGTTTTTGACTTCCAACTTATTTTTTACTATTTATAAATTTCGTCTTTTTCTAAATTTTTGACTTTTTTATGTTTTTTGCCGGTTCTTTTTTCCCGTATTTGTTTGTATTATACATAATAGGCTAACACATTTTTATATTTTTTATTTTAAAAAAAATTTAATTATGCTAAATAAGTCTCTGTCAGCTACAGTGTTTTTTTCAGCCAGCTACAGTGCTTTCAGCCATAAACCACCAAAAAAAAGCCCAACTGATCACCACCATAAGTCCGGCTGAAAGTTTTTCTTTAGAGTGAATACTAATGCAAATAAATTATATGCTGATAAACCGTTTCGAAAAAACTGTCTCGATAATTTGTTTCGAAAAGACAACAAAAAATTATTTCATTTGTTTATTCAAGAGAAATCATAAATTAAAAAGAATAGGATGATCTTCAAAGGAGTTCTAGGAGTGAAAGTGCTAGAAAACTTTTAATGAGGTACATATTTCATGCACAGGCCGTGTCCAATGGATTCATACTTGGCCTCAATACCTTACATACTCTACAGTTTTTTTCAGTTTTTATATGTGCTCACGCATACTAGGCACACCACCTAGCTCCGCTCCTGAGTACTAGGTATTTTTGCTTTTCTATGCAACATGTAATTCGACTCATTTTCCCATGTCGTGGACACCTTTTGGGGCGGTTGAAGTGCTCTGAGATTCGTACTCGACTCCTCCGATGGTGGCAGCGTTGACAAGCAACGGCGAGGGCGATGCGGACAGCGGCGGACCCAGGATTTTACCAAAGGGTATGCCGCACCAAAATTTTTCATATGCAATTCGGTAAAACCATTTGCTAAATAATTATAAAATTTGCACCGTAATTCAGTATACATGCACTAAATAATATGATAAGTCTTTTTTTAGTTTATGGATTTATCTGAATAAATAAATGAGAAAGTGCGACACTGCGACGATGGAGCTGAGGTAGCCATCATCAAGGACGCAGTTGCATCGTGCAAGCATGATCGCTGTTACATATGACGTGGCAGCAAAGATGGCATTATAATGAGCAACGTAACGGTCCTTTTTTTAGTTTATGGATTTATCAGAATAAATAAATGAGAAAGTTTTTCGTCGTCATTGTGAAGCGGCTTTTGAGACGGTTTTTTTGAAATGATGTATCGACATTCAATTCATTCATACAATTACTCACGCTAACTAGAACCAAGAACTATCATTCGTAACCATAAGTTATCAACTGTAGCCAAAAAATCGCACCCAACAAGGTAGGAGGGCAGCGGCAAAGTGAGGAGACTCGCCGGCGACGGCTGCACCAATGTTGGCAAGAAAGTTTGTCACTCACTTTGATCTTCTATGTAAAAAAAGAACAACTTGTAACCTGCGTACGGCCCCTTCCAAGCTACGTGTTTGTTTGTAACCTGAAGCATGTGTATGGCATCTTCTAAGCATGCATGTTGTTTTCTTCAATTGATGTATAGTAAAAGAGTATTATTGGTGCAAAGAATAAAAAGGGACAGTAGGAACCTAGAAAATAATAGTCTACATGATGTCATGACAGGAATATCTCCGCGGCCTTTCTAGAACGGTCGGGTACGAAGAAAACTCCCCGTAATTGACACGACGATTAGTCAGTGGACAAATACACGCACACAAACAGAACAAGATCCTTCATTGGAATTGTATTTGATATAGAGCTTGTAGCGAATTTTGAACCGGTGTCATATGATCATCTATAGCTGGTGCTCAGGTGGTACATAAAATGGTATTGGAACAAGTTTTTTTCCCCAATGTTATTCGTTTGTACTTTGTAGTATAACCAAAAATTAAAAAAAAACTAAGGGGAAAGGGTTGCCGTGAGAGCGTGCGTGGATCGAACACAAGCATCATCGCGCAAATGGTGGAGACCTGGTTTTGGGCTGAAATATGAGACAAATTTGGGGCGCATGGTTGGCTATCTATCCGTGGTAAGTTGCAGCCCAGTGTCACACCGGACAGTTTTCTTTCTTTTCTGTGAAAGGGCAGTGTCTATTCTTTTTTGTCTTTTAATTTCTTTAAAAAACAAAATAAACAATACGTATTTCTTAAAATAGGTTTTTCTAAATAGCTTTCTAACCTAAACCTGACCTGACCAATGCATCAATGCATCATCACGCATGTCGCCTGACCTGACGCATGTCTTCGTCAAGAGTTCACCCTGGACAGGATGGAGACTGGAGCGCCGCTCTTCCCTGAACCCCTCCCACACATCGCTGCCGCTTTCCTCCAAATCTGAGATCTCTCCCTGATCCTGAATTCCTGATGGCCTCATCACTCGTCACCACATCGAAAGCACAAGACATGAGAGAACGCACAGGATCAAGCAGGGTCAGGGTTCTCTCTGTGGTGGCGTGTTGTCAACCTTACTTATTTTCCCCGTTACAAATCGGCAGCTGTATGATAATATAATACAAGGGCCATATGTATTATATGACCGATGCTAACCTATAATCCGAGCAGGCAGTGCTAGTCTAATACTACAGCAACAAAAACGAAGGGAGCAACATGTCGTACAGTGAATGGGAATACATGCACATCGCCTCAAAAAGAAGCAAGGTGGAAAGGAAGGAGCTTTACACTTAATGGCTTGGCTTACTCATCATCAGTCTCTCATCTGATTCTGATCGTGTTGTGCACACACAACGACACAAGAGCAGCAGCTATGGCGCCCGTGCCGCAACCTACCATTGCTTCAGGTCACCCACGGGGCCTTGGGTCCAGTTCAGCACCTTCTGCCCCGGCTTCAGGTACACGGCCTTGTCGTGCGGCAGCTTGCGCGCCAGCCCGTTCAGGATCTGGTGGAAGGCGTCGCCCGGCTGCGCGGGCTGTGGAAACAGCATGGCCTGCTTCATCGACGGGTTCGCCAGCAACCTCTGCTTTCGCAGGATCACCTCCATCGGGATGGATGTCAGGATGGTGTCCAGCTTCGGGACGTCGTCCTCCGCCACGAACACGCCGATCTCGTCCCAAGGGATCGCGTCCGCGAAGGGAAGGACGATGTCGTCGGCGATGATCACCGGGATGCAGCCGAACACCACGGCCTCCACCAAACGGGGGCTCCACGGGGCCCAGCCCAGTGGGCACAAGCAGAAGATGGCGCGCTGCATGTCCTCGTAGTAGGTCGGTGGGTGGTCCGTCGAGATGTCGAACAGAGGGTTGTTCTTGAAGTTCTCCCACACCGATGCACGGGCGCCCCTGCATTGCATATGGCAGGTGCATCAAGACTTTTGTGTTCCAACAATTCATGGAGAATGCTCATGAGGGTACATGTTTTAGGTGCGTACCTTGCATAGTAACCACCCTCGGGATCATTCGCTGTATCGTAGAACAAACCACGGAAATAGACAAAGATGGATCGAGGGGTCTCTGGGGGAACAAGGTGGGTTTTCATTTTCTGAGGAGGAGCATATGGTGGGATGGTGATGGAGCCTTCCTTTAGGCAGACATGATCCTTCTGCCCAAAAGTCTGGACCAGCGTAGCACGGCGAAGCAATGGAAGGATTCCCCGCTCAATTGCCTTCTCTTCCTGAATCAAGGGAATGCCAAATGCACATCAGATGAAAGATTCCAGAATCAAGCATGAAGTTTTTTCTTCCAAACATGTAAAAGGACAAAATTTGCTACATGGGGGAGATGAGTACTTTTGGAATTCCTTTGTAGTATGAGTTTGTGGGGTAGGTTCATTGTATGTTTCGGTGGTAATATACAGAAAGATTCAAGGTTTTTTTTTTGCGCACTATGGCTCACCTGATAATGGAAGCATGCTCCGAAATCATGTGGCACAACAAAGAAATGATCTGCCCCCTCTGTCCTGTTCCAATGGGGCCAACGGGAGGAGATGTACTGTATAGCGCTTCGCATAATTCGTGGAGACTTGAAGGGCAAGGGATGGCCCCATGGAGTAAGATCACATGTTGTGTATACTGGGGTGTAGAACCAATCGGCTTCCTCCGGATTTAAAGTTCGGATCGCACTTGACAGCAGGAAGCGATGCATGAAGATCTCTGCAGCAAACATGTGGCTGAGGCATCTGGAGTCTTTCGTCACCATCTTCTTGTTGTATTTGGTGGGCAACTCGTACACATATACCTTGAGCCTCCCAAGAGGATCATCTTCAAGCACATCACCCGCACTCCCTGGAATTTGATCATAACCACACAAAGAAAAATGTGAGATTTAAGTACTTTCATAGCACAATCGTAATTCAATGGGCCTAACAGTTCCCCAGAAGTTTCGCCCCCCCCCCCCCCCCCCCCCCAAAGCAAAGCATAAGGCAAACTACACTGATTAGTAGCTACAGCATACAGAGTTAGGAAAACCTACAATAGCTTGGTAAGCAGAGTAATTTCAGTAAGATGTAGCAACAATATGACATGAGAGAGGCCTGCTCATAGTACAGAGGCACATTGTGGTTTAGTTAACTAACTACAAGCCAACAGATAGATCACACTAGCCAAGTAAAGTTTGGTAGTTTCAATTAGGCAATTACGCATGGGTGTATCGTAGGTGATTATTGGATGACAGAAATCAAGACTGGAGCACACAAATATGTAAGTTTCAAGATCTTGGAGCACTTGAGTTCGTTATGACAAGCAGTTGAGTCTAGTAACCACCTAGTAGCACATGTTTAACACTGAACGCAGCAGCTAACAAGCTCCCCCGGTCCCGGGATCAAAAGGGAAAGAAGAGCTAGCAGCAGGGGCGGACGCACAGTATGAGCAGTGGGGGCCTTGGCCCCCACTCAATTTTGTTAATTACGTATACCTCCTGGATATAATCTATGTAGGCCCCCAGTCCACAACTCAGCAGGCCCCCAGTGGCCCAGTGCGGCAGCTGGCAGGACGGCAGGCCGGCAGTGCCTTCTCAGCTACGCGTAGCAGCATGCCCCCACTCAATTTTAGTCCTAGGTCCGCCCCTGGCTAGCAGCGCTACCGCTAACATCTGATCTAGTAGCAGATCTCATCCCCCTGCTCCTCTTCCCCAAGCTAACTTAGTAGGATTCACTCCAAACCAGGGGTAGAAGACACTTGCTTGGCAGCAAAATCAGAAGATCCCAGACACCAAAATGGATGCACCAAGAACCACGGATTCGTCAGATCAACCAAACCCACCCCCACAGACAATGCCTATGGATCGTGGAGTGAGAAAGAAAGATCGAGAAGTGAGCGTGCATGCATACCTTCGATCCTCTCGGTGTCCTGCCCCCTAGCAACATGCGAAGAGGAGAGAAGCACGGCGAGCGCCAAGGCCAGCACCCGCAGCTCGCCCATCCCCAGCGCCCACACCTCTCCTGCTCCCCAAATAGCTCAGCCCCAGAAGAATGGAGAGGAATCGAGAGGAGCGGGGGGAAAAGGAGACGCAGCGGGAATCGCCAAAATGAGGGGAGAGGTGTCGGAGGATAATAACACGGGCGAGCGAGGTGGATGGGGAGGAGGTGGTCTCGGTGGTGGTGGTGGGAGCCCCTGCTTGCTGCCGGCTCTCCCTGTCAACGATGAGCTGTCGGCGAAAGAGGTTGGTGAGACGTTAGCTTCAACACCACCCAGCAGCGCAGACAAGTATACAATAATATGCATTACACGTTACAAAGGGCAGTGCATAGATGCAGACGCTCAAAGGCTTGCGGGTGATAAAGTATATTTACGCGGAGCCATTTGATCAGTACAGAGATCATCTATTATAAATGTATCAAAATAGATTTATTTGATCAGTAGGCATCGTCCGTCGCTATAAATCACTGTCGATTATATGAACTCGCGCTAAAAAGATTTTAGCTTTCTTCCCGTGTTCGATCAATTCATTGTCCGGTCATGGATTCGCTTTTTGCTATAAGAGTTTGCACCGGATAAATTCCAATGTAGGGCGTGCTGACATTGTCCGTATGAATGGGATAGGATAGATTCGGGCATGGTAAGAGCAGGCAGGCAGGCAGGAGAGGGGAGACTGCTGGTGGCCGAGGGGAGGAACGTTAGGCGGGTGAGGTGAGAAGGATCAATCAGGCCGGGAGGCGCGGAAATGGGACGGCCGGATTATTTTTTTGTTGGCCGATCGCTCGCTTTTGCGTTTTTCCTGTGCCAACCGACTGCGTTTTTAAGAGGCTGTCGGTGGGAATGAGATGCCCCTCCTCCCTCCCTTCCATCTCTTTTGCTTAGCCCGCACTTAATTTTTCCCCCCGTCCTCTGCTTTGACTCTGAGCCATCTCGTCGGTTCGTTTCGGCACTCGTCAAGACGGCTTTTGCTGGCTGCTTTAGGCTATGGGCGTTGATTTTTTTTTGTTGAAATAAACGCCGTGGCGATTGCTAGTTTTTAGCTGAAATATTCAATTAGAAGAAAATAAAAAAGAAAAAACCATTATATCTTTATAAATAATTTTAAAAAATTGTAACAAATAATGCATTAATGCATAGAAAAATAGAGACAAGAGATACAAATTTTACGTGGAAAACCCTTGCGGGAAAAACCATGAGCGCTCAAAGGCAAATCACTATAATAAGGAGAGTTTACAAAGAATCGCTTGCCTTTTCTATGGGTTACTGAGGTATATATTTATAGCGTGAGGGAAAAGAGTCCCACACGAAAAGGAAACCGAATCAGAGTCGGTTGCTACAGATTGATACCACGTCTGATACAACATGTGCATGCACCTACCATGCCACGTCTGATATGAGGCGAAGAAGTGTCCTACACGGACACGGTACGAATTCGGATCAACTTTAACAATCTCCACCTTGAGCCGAATTCCCTCTAGTAGTCGAAGAATATGATAGACTCATCCAATAAGATTATCATATATACCTTGAGCGCCGAAAGTTCAAAGGATTAGTGAGTAATACTAACTAAGTTTGAGCAAAGCTCAAACTTAGTAGCAGGAACTAGCATCGTCAACATATCAGCTCGATTATCATGAGTACTTATCTTGCTGACTTTAATATCACCTTGAGTAATAACACCTCGAATGTAGTGATACCTGATATCATGTGTTTTGTTTTCTCATGGAACATTTGATCTTTTGTAAGACAAATAGCACTCCGATTATCACAAAATATTATGATGCAAGATGTACTTCCACAAAACTCAGTAAATAAACCTCTTAGCCAAATGGCTTCTTTGCAAACTTTAGAATTAGACATATACTCAACTTCTATAGTAAACAAGGCAACAATAGTTTGCAAATTTGCTTTCCAGCTAACAACACACCCTCCAACAGTAAACACATAACCAGTGAGAGATCTTCTTTTTATCCAAATCTCCAGCAAAATCAGAATCCACATAACCAATGAGTCCATCTCTAGTCTTCCCAAACCGTAAATAAGCATTAGATATGCCTCGTAAGTATCTGAAAATCCATTGAACTGTTTTCCAATACTCTTTTTCAGGATTAGCCATGTATCTACTAACTACACTTTTAATGACTGAGATAAATCGGACCGAGAACTTAGCATAGCATATATAAGCGAACTAACTACACTCGCATATACTCAATTTCATCATTTAATTGTGGACATGACGCTGAAGAAAGTTTGAAATATGCAGCTAAGGGAGTACTCATAGGTTTGGTCTTATGCATGTTGAAACGATGCAGAATTTTATCAATATATCTCTTCTGACTTATATATAATTTGCCAAACTGTCTGTCTCTAATGATTTTCATACCAAGAATCTTCTTTGCTGCACCGAGATCTTTCATCTTGATCTGGATAGAACCAATGCCTACAACCTTGCATGGTGTATTATCACCCATCAACACTGATTCACTTAGTGTAGCTTCATAAGTAACGAACCACTCACGGTTTGGGTTCATGTGGAACGTACAGGCCGAATCAATAATCTATTCATCACTAGTTTTGGAATCACCAGCAAAGGCAACGAGAACATCTCCCTCAGAACCTTCTTTGGTGACGCCGATGGCTCTAGGTTCATCATCTTGTTAATTATTTTTGAAAGTGTTATTCCTCTTCTCCTTGTTCTGCAACTTTCAGCACTCAGATATGTCATGACCATCTTTCTTGCAATACCTGCATGACTTCCTATTCCTAGATTTAGATCTGCCTCTATATCTGCTTTTGCTTCTGCCTTTTGAATTATCGTTTGAACCCTTCTCGTATTGCCTGCTGTGGACAGACAAAACTTCTGCATGCGTACTTGAACTTTCATCGGGAACCATAAATTTCATTTTTTTTCTTTAGCATACAAAGCTTCATAAACCTTGCTAAGAGTAAAAGTATCTCGGCTATATAGAATAGTATCTCTAAAAGTAGAGTACGAACTGGGCAGAGAGCATAGCAGAATAAGACCCAAATCTTCAGCATCATACTTTACTTCCATAGCTTCGAGGTCTACAACAACTTCCTTGAAAGCTGTCAGGTGGTTCAACAATGAGGCACCCTCCGCGATCTTGTGTGAATAAAACTTCTGCTTCAGATGCATCTTGCTGGTCGGATCATTGGTCATGTAAATTTGCTCTAGCTTCAACCATAATGCGACGGCGGATGTCTCCTTCATAACCTCCTGTAAAATATTATTTGATAGATGAAGATGAATTTGAGATAAGGACTTACAATCTTTACGTTGCTTCTCATCAGCGGACAATGTGGCTGGCATCTTGTCGATCTCCAGAAGTACATCTTCCAAATCAAGCTGTGATAAAACAACTCGTATCTTGACTTACCATAGAGAAAAACCTTGTGTCGCAATCAAAGAGTGGCAGATCATACTTCAGAGCCGCCATGCGGAAGAAAACCAAATCTTGTTGGTACGAATTTGTGTGTACCTACAAATTCTCGTAATTGAAAACCCTGGTACGATTCCTACAGGGGCGAAGCCCAATAGAGGCCCGTGGGTGCCCAGGCACCCCCCTCACTTCCAGAATTTCTTAAGGATTAGAAAAATTCGGCCCTATAGGCACCCCGCATGGCCCAAGACGAGGCACCCCCACCAAGCCGGCAGCCCAACAAGCCCACTGTGCACCCCCCACCCATTTGCTCTAGCTTCGCCACTGGATTCCTATGTGCACGTAGCAATTTCACCAAAAAAGTCCAAACTGCAGCCCTCTTTCTTTTTTTTCTTTCGCCTTGAATTCCATGCGCTTCGATGCTTTGCTTGTGATGGCTTTGCGTTTTGCTGGCTCTCTCAGTGGTTGTACTGCTGTTGTTTTGGTCGCTGTGCCTGTGCGCCGTGCGAGCTGAGGACTGAGATGCATGTTGACCCGCGCATGACGAGGACTGAGACGCGGGCATGACGCGCTCTCCGCGCGGGCGGATGCGGAGACCGAGGAAAAGTCGCACCACGTGCGTTTTTCTTTCTTTTTTTTGATAGAGACAAGAGATACGAATTTTACGTGAAAAACCCTTACAGAAAAAAAACTCACAGACGCTCGAAGACAAATCACTATAATAAGAAGAGTTTACAATGAAGCGCTTGCCCTTTGTATAGGCTACAGGGGTACATATTTATAGCGTGAGGGAAAAGTGTTCCACACAGAGAGGAAACCGAATCAAAGTCGGTTGTTACAGATTGACACCATGTCTGATACAACCTATGCATGCACTTACCATGCCACGTCTGACGTGAGATGAAGAAGCGTCCTACACAGACACGATACGAATTCGAATCAACTTTAAAAAAAACCTTATTAAAAATCAACATGTTTAAAATGACTTTCGACTTCAAAAAATCAGAAGCCGAAAACCGTTTTGAACAGAACCGGTTCGTTTCGTTAGGTAGTCTTGGTTGTCCCCTTCTCCGGCTAGCTAGGCGCCTCAGTTGATCCGTACTAAGATGGATTTGGAAATTCATAATTACCCATGATAATTGATGAGCATCCACACATTACCAAAGTGCTATTTTTTTTAGATGAGAATTGCATGCACCTGTACCAGAACATCTAAGCCCCAATAGGGCGTCAAGCTCTATAAAGCAGCTGGGATTGGATTCCCTTCGAGATTCCTTCTCCCCCCATGGACCACTGGGTGTTTTCTCATCATCTAGCTAGCTAGGACATGCATTTGAGATCTGATCTCTAGTGTTTAGGCTGTGGTCGTTTTGGTTTTAGCTTCCGACTTATTTTCACTATTCATAAATTTCGTCTTTTTCTGAACTTTTGGCTTTTTGTTGAGTTTTTTTGCCGGTTCTTTTTTCCCCGTATTTGTTTGTATTATATGTAATGGGGTAACATATTTTATAAATTTTTTAAAATTTAATTATACTAAATAAGCCTCTGTCAGCACAGTATTTTTTCAGCCAGCTACAATGCTTTTCAGCCATAAGCCACAAAAAAAAAGCCTAAATGAGCGTGAACTCCACCAAACGGCCGGTCTTACTTGGAAATTTCAGGATTACTAACATTTACAGCGACTGTAACTTTCCTTTTGTTGGTGCAGAGGAGGTTTTCAATGCCCTCCTGATGACCCCATGGGCACAAAAGCCCTCCTGATGTTGACTCCAATTTTCAGACCTATCTATCTATTCTACTGCAGTCACACACAAGCCAACATGCTGCAACATTCCTTGAGAGATCAGCAACATTTACATGCCTAATTAGTACTCCAATCACTCAATCAGCCAGGCTCCTAAATGAGATGACAAATTGCCTTCTTACGGCACCTCACCTGTACTGAATTGTTTCTCAGGGATACAAGGAGGCAGAAAGAAAAGAAAAAAAGAACCATCAACCTGATCATGCAACAGAACAAAATAGACAAGTTAATGGCAAGTGTTATGACAGTTGACAAAAGGCAGGTCCATATTGAGATAGGACCAGGCACACAACGGGAGTAAAATCTTGTAATTTCGATTATGATATCCACATATAATGGACAGAACGCACAATGTCTGGCATTCCATCATCTAATGAAAAAGGCGAAGAAAAATAAACGAAGACATATGGTATAACAGCTATCAGGAAAGAACATACAAAAATGTACAATTGACTTATGGTCAACACTATGCAACCATGGTGATTTCAGGCGCAAGTATATCATGTTTGTAAATATATCTTTTCAAAAAAAAAGATTTTACATCTCTGAACTCTGAAGCAGTGAGAGATGCTACCAAGGCTTCAGGTCACCAACCGGGCCAGCAGTCCAGTTCAGGACCGTCTGCCCGGGCTTCATGAAGACATTGTCACCATGCGGAAGCTTGCGAGCAAGCCCGTTCAGAATCTGATGGAATGCATCCCCTGGTTGAGCAGGCTGTGGGAACAGCATGGCCTGCTTCATCGAAGGGTTTGCGAGAAGCCTTTGCTTCCTCAGGATAACATCTGTTGGTATGGATGTCAGGATACTGTCCAGCTTTGGAACATCCTCCTCGGCAACAAACACACCAATCTCCTCCCATGGGATAGCGTCTGCAAAGGGCAGGACAATGTCATCTGCAATGATCACTGGGATGCATCCAAAAACCACAGCTTCCACCAGTCTCGGGCTCCATGGAGCCCAGCCCAATGGACACAAGCAGAACACCGCCCTCTGCATATCTTCATAGTACGTGGGTGGGTGATCGGTTGAGATGTCAAACAAAGGGTTGTTCTTGAAGTTCTCCCAAACAGAAGCACGAGCACCCCTGTAGGAATAAAGAAACATCAGACCAATAATGCAATCAGAGTGAATAACAGGAAGTACAGAAGTATGAATTATAATGGTTTGGCTGTAGACAGACAAACAAATTTACCTCGCATAGTATCCACCCTCAGGATCATTGCCGGTGTCGTAGAAAAGACCACGGAAATATACGAAGATGGATCGAGGGGTGTCTGGGGGAATAAGGTGAGCCTGCATTTTCTGCGGGGGCGCATATGGTGGAATGGTGATGGAGCCGTCCTTCAAGCAAACGTGGTTCTTCTGTCCAAAGGTCTGAACCAGTGTGGCACGCTGAAGCAAGGGGAGGATCTCCCGCCCAATTGCTTTCTCTTCCTGAAATAATAATGGAACCACTTGTTACAGAAAGATCAATATGTAGAAAGAGCCAACGAGATTTTGTGCCAATTAGAAATATGGGATGCAATGGCGGCCTGGCAGGTGGTTATTTTCAAATAGACGGTTAATTATGAGTATGAAGATCTGTTGTTTTTTCCCCTCAAAACAGATAGCAAATCATTATCTGAAACATATTTCTTCTACGAAGGGACAAAAAACATGTGCAGACTGAAGGAATTCAGAGTTGTCATTCATAAGCATAGGTAATGAATCTAGCATCTTGATGCCCCCATTGTCCCCATGTTCTGTGCTGCAATTAGATATGTCCCAGTTGTTCCAAACGCTGGTATTCAGCACTAAACTATTGCTCAATATATAGTATTCGGCACTAGAAGGATAAACAAATGTGTGCAACAGCAAGGTTATGTACTTGTGTCTGTACCTGATAATGGAAGCAAGCACCAAAGTCATGTGGTGTAACAAAGAAATGATCTGCCCCCTCTGATCTATTCCAGTAAGGCCACTTTGTGGCAATCAGCTGAATCGCGCTGCGCATCATTCGTGGAGACTTGAAGGGCAAGGGAAGACCAGAAGGAGTCAGATCGCATGTCGTGTACACAGGTGTGTAGAACCAATCTGCTTCCTCAGGATTGAAAGTTCGGACAGCGCTTGACAAGAGGAACCGATGCATGAAGATCTCCGCGGCAAACATGTGGTTCAGGCACCTAGGATCCTTCTTCAGCAGCTTCTTGTTGTATTTGCTGGGGAGATCATAGACATACACCTTAAGCCTCCCAACAGGGTCATCTTCTAAGACATCACCAGCACTTCCTGCATTTCATTGGCCACAACATTAAAAAAACAAAGGTCACAGAACTCATAAATTTAGCATAGAAGTAGGGAAAAGAATGTACTAAGTTTGATAACCTAGTCTTGGGATCACATAGCACATTGATGCAAAGCAAGGTATGGTAACTAAGCAACCTAACCTAGAGGTCTAAACTAAGGTGTGCTCCTATGCTAAATCGCGTACATAATGACTTGGGTATGTTCTTATCATCCTAGTGTCATGGATGGGTATGGTAAAATGACTCCGTCTATCCTAGCATGGCGAACTACATGGATTTTAATTGAATTGAAGCATTGAACATAACACAGCCAAATCATTTTGGATAAACACACCACAGAAGCAACTCCATTCCCCTATCTGTAACCATTTGAATCTGATCTGAAATAGGCCCTCCGAATTCAGGGTGGAGAGGTCATACTATAAGCACAAACAGATCAAATTGTCATACTGTCTATAGGATGCATGACTCAAAACACCCTAGAGAAACCAAGCAGCTTGGGAGTTGTACAATCTGACAAGAATGTTCCTATCAAGATAAAAAACCAACAAGAAAATAACACAAGAGAGACACCCCACCTGAGATCCTCTCTGTCTGGTGGCCCTGCTGCACCTCCTGGGCCTCAGCCCCGAGGAAGAGCGCTGCAGCAGCAAGAATGGCAATGGCCAAGACCCACCTCCTCATCTTCTTGATCCCCACAGGCCTCTCTCTTCCCAGCACCTGTGCCTCCAACCCTCTCTGTCTGGCCTTACGAGCTAGGCAACTGCCAGGGGTAAACTCTTAAAAGAATCCAAGGGAAGGAAGGCGGGGGCAAACTTTTCTGCCAATTCTCCTACCAAGACGCGTTTGGTGGGGGTGAGAAGGTGAGGGGGGCTTTCCTAGGCTTCCTTCCTCCTCCCCTCCTCTCCTACATACATGCATACACACAGCAGAGCTTCAAGAACAATCAGGGTCATGTTTACTTAAAAGGAAGAAATAATATTTGCACAAAGAGGGTAGGAAGGTTGTCTGCTTGCTGGCCACAGATTCTTCTGCCGCTTCTTTTCTTCTCTCTCTATGCCTAATCTCCTCCTTTTCCTCCTACTTTCCTTCCCAAAACATTTTCCATACACCAATGATGAGCTCAATGTAATGTGTTCCATAAATGAAGGTTTGGTGAGGGGTTTACCTCCTCTTCAGATGTCAGGTTTCTTTCCTTCCTACTTTCACCAAACTTTGGACTGGACATCTCACTTGCCGTATCATGTCAAGTCTTTTCTTTCTCCTCCTCTCTCTCTCTGTCTGATTTCTTTAGAACTAATTACTACCCTCCATTCTGATCTGGTACTTAATTCTTCTGTTTCTGCAGTCCTTTTTCCTTCTATATTTTTTTCCCTCCGTGACAATCTGTTTTCTCTAGAATATTGCGGTGATTTGGATTGTTCCCTTGCACATGGGATGAATGGTCACTCGTTGACATGGATTCATGACCCATGATGGAAGTTTTGGGCCATGATTATTGCAGCCAAGGCTTCCCTTGTGGTTAATGCTTCCCACTGATTAATATATTTACAAAAAAAAAATGTGAAGGCGAAAAGCAGAAAGCATTAGCAGTGCTTGTTGATGGCAGGGGATTTGGGGAAAGAGGATGCTGGTACTACCTGGAGGGGCCAGGAATTTGTTGAAGGCTACAACATTACCAGCAGAGTTCCACTATTGTGAAGCAAAAGGGGGCCAAGAAAAAACTAGAAATTATACACGTCCAAAATCTTCGAGAGTAGACCGACGTGAGACCCTCTTTTTCAATGGAAAACGTGACTTATTTGGTGCTGATTATTTGGGCTTTTTTATGGCTTATGACTGAAAAGTATTATAGCTGGCTGAAAAATACTGTAGTTGACAGATGCTTATTTAGCATAATTAAATTTAAAAAAATTAAAAAATATAAAAAATATGTTAGCCCATTACATATAATACAAACAAATACAGGGAAAAAGAACCGGAAAAAAAGCTCAACAAAAAGCCAAAAGTTCAGAAAAAGATGAAATTTATGAATAGTGAAAAATAAGCGGGAAGTTAAAAGCTGAAGCCAAAACGATCACAGCCATGTCCTAAAGTGTTATCGTTTTTGGCTAAACTGATATTGTAATAACTATTAACTTTTTTGAGATATTTAATAAAAATAAATAATAAAAAATATCAATATATCTCTATGGATAATTTAAAAAAAAGGAGAAAAAGAAAATAGCAGTGTTAAGAAGTTAGCGGGTACCATTTGGTTGAGTTCTCTTTGGAGTAGCTGATAGCGCTTCGTACCATTTGACCTGGAAGGCGCATCCATATGTGCAAACCATGCGTAGCTGCTCACCACGGCATTGACCATGCTCTACAGCGTCGGTGATGTACGAACAAACGGTCGCATTGTTATAACGCGCTTTGCATGTGATGCTGATAGAATATCAAGCCATTGACTTGCAGCAAACACTGGCTAAATAATCAGGGATGGGTGGATCAAAGACGACGACGACGAAGAGATGGATAAGTTGAACAAACACTGGCTAAATAGTTAGGGACTTAGGGAGTGAGTGACGACAAAGTTGGTATGTCCATTATTGTTAGACTATATGGTAGTTGAGTATTTAGTGATAATGAATAATTGACGCTTGGATTTTATTGAAATTTACATTTATAAAAAAATTCTAGTCGATACGCTTGTATCGCTGGAGTTTTCAGTTCAGCATTACGACCACGTAGTCGCTCAAGGCAGACCAACCACGTTAGTCGCTCAAGGCAAATCGACTACGGCGGTCGGTCAATACATGTCGACCATGGCTTTTCAACCACGACTGGCTTCGACCACGTTTGATAGTCAGTGGTCCGAATAGCTTTGTATCGTTGGTCCAAACAGCTCTATGCTTGGCGGTTCGAACGACTTTGTCCGATCAGCAGATTTTGACCACGTCCGACTTCAACCTCGACTGACTTCGACCACGTCCGACTTCAACCTCGACTGATTTCGACCACGTCCGACTTCGACATGGCAAGTAATCGTAGATTTTGACCTCGAATAGTGAACCAATCGTAAGCAACATTTAACCAGTCATGAGCGATAGTGAACCGGTCTTAGTTACAGTAAACCGATCATAGGTCGTAAGGTCATATGCTACAATAACCGATTGATGGTCGTAGTTGCAACACTTTTTCATGGTCGTAGATATAATACCTGGTCGTACTCGATAGCCATAGATTTTTCTAGTCGGTAGTCATAAAACTTTACTAGTCGGTGGTCATAGACTTTGTGATTGATAGTCGTAGACTTTACAGTCGGAAGTCAAAGACTTTATGATAGGTTGGCGTAGGCTTCACGATTTGTACTTGTAGACTTCATGGTCGGTACGAGTGCTTTAACTTTTACTATCTTCGAGTATTTTGAGTACTTGTATTAGACTAGCGGTAGGAATGGCTGGCGGTGATCGCCGAATAATGTTTTGAAGAACAGTACTCGTAGTCAAAAGGACTCGGTACTCGGTAGCGATTGTTGGTGATGCTCAGAACTTAGTGATCGATGATGCAGTGATTGATTGGTAGTCGTAATCATAGTAATCGGTACTCGATGGTTCTGGTCGGTAGCGATGCTTGTTATGCCGTAGTGTTTTGAGCGAAGTGATAGTAATTCATGAGTACTTGTTGATTTCGAGTACTCGTTGAGCTAGCGATCGTATTGAGTGATCCAAGGCTAAATTCTGGATAGCGATGAGATTTGTGGTCGTGTATGACCTATTTGGGTTCGTTGGTTGGTTGAGATTATGGTTATACATGTGTGTGCTGATGACGGTCAAGTTTGGAAAAACTTGTGCTGAAAAAACGTTTCTTTGGTTTTTGCATGTGAAGGTGAGTGTGGAGATGATCGTGGTCAGTGACAAGGAGAACCGGGACTAGGATGGGGAGATTTGAGATCCAAACGATTGAGAGATGTCATGTGAGGTGGTCGGGCTAACGCTAGAGCACGTGGAAATCAAAGAAGATGATGTGTGGAGAAGCTACGAGCGGTGCTATCCTGGAGGCTTCGACACGTAAGTTGATGAAGTGTGATAAAAATACAGAAGTTGTGATCATAGAGACCTCGTCATGTGTTGTGTTAGGAGTTATGGATGGAGTCCATAACTGAGAAAATTGGGAGTTTAAATAAAACCTATATTTGAAAGGATTTCTGATTCCTTGATTTGAGGAAGAGATAGGATGTCGTGTTCGTGTTTGAGTCGAACATAGTTTAGGACTCTAGTATATAAAAGCAGGTAGAGACTAAGAATTTTAGCTGTGGTTTTTGAGAAAACCTTTTGTGCTAGGGTTTTTAGGGGTGCTTGTGAGGACGCTTTGTAAATCCACGAAGATCTAGCAATTAAGAACATCTTGAATCAATTTGGTTTGTGATGTGTTGAAGATTTCTAGTGATTGTTGTCGCAGTGGAAGCGTTCATCTACGTGCAAGGGCGATCAAGAGGCTCTACTTCTGGATTGACGTTTTCGAGTACATTCAATCTGGGCGGAGATTGGAGCTGAGTGATCTGGCAAGCAACTGAGTGTCGAAGTAGTCGATCGAGTTGTCAAAACCTTCATCGACTACTTGAAGATTTCAAAAAACGGAGGTAATCATTCACCCCTTTTGATTACGCCATTCGATCCTACAATTATGGAGTTGACCTGTGGCCGGCTTGCCTTTGGGTATGCGATGCTAGCACATGTAGCAGAGGAGAGCATATGTGATTCGTGTGGGAAAGAAGATGACGAATGTCCGTTTATATTGGCTTTTGACATTGTCTTTTGGTTTTCGCTTATAAATAGTAATAGTTTATAGAGAAGCCGATAGAGATACTCGCATGTGATTTTGGTCAATATAGATGAAGTCACTAACAATGTGTACTACAATCGACTAGTAAACCCTAACTTAGAAAGACATTTCGTTTGGAAATTAGGTACCATAGAAAAATTATTTATTATAGAAAAGTAGTCATTAGAATTTTTAAAAACTAATACAAAGAGGGCAAAAAAGAGTGCTCTGAGCTGCGAGGAGAGTTTGGCAGCGTTTGTACGGGCGGCTAGATAGGAATGTTCTGCTGCTGCTGTAACCAAACCAACCAAAGTTTGTAGTGGAATTCAGTCAGACTCGCGTGATGTACCAATTAGTAGCAGCGAGGCGAGTTCGGCAGCGTTGCGTTGCGTTGGTACGCGCGGCTAGAATAGGCGCGTCCGATGGTTCCGCCATAATCCACGCGATCGAATGCCAATGAGACCCGACCAAACCTTGCGCTGTTCTCTGAGTTTCCTTTGCCTCTTTCTTTTTTCCCCCTCCTTTCTTTGACAAGAGAAAAAAAAACAATTAAGGAACGCGGACTCGTACCCCACGCCACCGACGCCATCGCATCCCCCATTCCCATATGATATACAAAATTTCGGTGAAGTGGAAAAAAAATCGAGGATACATGCGTATTTTCGGAAAAGTCAAAAGGTTTTTCGTTAAAAATTGAGAGCATGTACGTAAATAAACGAGGACTCGTACGTAATTTAGAAAACTGCGGAGCGCTATCCTGCAAAGGATACAAAATTTCGGTGAAGTGAAGGGGTGTTTTTTAAAAAAATAAAACTGGTAGGGACCTTTTTGCGAGGGGAAATGACTTTTTTGCGAGGGAAAAGGACATTTACGTAATTTCCAAAAAACACAGAAAATCGACTCCCCCGACCGTACCGAATTTCGGCGGCGGCGCGCGCGGGCGACCCCTCGCGCGAATCCTTCCGGGCGTATGTCTGGTAAGATTCCGCTACACTGCGACGCAATAATCAATTAACAGCAAGCAGGTGCCAACAACCCTGCATGTTTCCTTGTTTCAGATGTGAAGGAAGATGCTGGTGCGCTGGGGGTAGCTAGCTGAGCTCCATCAGTTCGATGGACCTTACGTGGTCTAGATCGATTTTTTGGGCCGTCGTCCAGACTCGCCCAGTCTGCTGTTGTGTTGGCCCATGAGGGAACAGAGGGGTATTCCGATATGTTCGCCTACGCGGTCTATTGGGCTCTGGGCCTAACAACCATGGAGGCCTTTTTTTTTTGCCCCGACGAGGCATACGAGTGCTGCGCACTGCAGGTAGAGATGGCAACGGGGCTATTCCTGGCAGGAAACGTCCTTTTATTCCTACTCTCTATTTAGCTATTGGGGATGATTTTTCTACAGTCCCCATCTTCGCCGGTGATTTGGAGAGGAACAGTCCTAAATAACAACATAAATTCAAATGAAGTTCAATGTTTTTATAAATTTTTCATATATTTTTTGTAGAAATATAAGTTCATTAGCATATGAGAGATAGAATAACACTAAATGAGTTATATATTATAGATTATATGCCATTATATTAGCTTGAAAGAGAAGCCATCAATGTTTCAAACATCTAGATGTATCTATCTACATATATATTGAGTGTACATCAAGGTATAGTGGGGAACAGGGAAGCATTTTTGTCTCCATCTCCATATAAGGGGGAGATTGGATCATATATCCTCCCTTTAGTTGGGAAATTCAGGATTTACCCTCCGTATCTCAATGACACGTGGGGTTATCATAAGTCACTGACACGTGGGTCAGGAGAGTAAATCCTAAATTTCCATCTAAATGAAGGGTATATGATCAATTGGGGGCATATAAGGTGTCGGAGATAAAATTTACTGGTACCTATCCTTAAGAGAAGAATTCTCCATGGATTGTCGGAAACAGACCCATTGCCATCCTAACCGCACGTACGTTGCCTCCTGTGGACGCATGCACGCCGGCCAGGCCATGCAACAAACTTATACTCCACTAGTAGTGTGCCCGTGCTAACGCTACGGTAAAATACAAAACAAGATAAAATTTGTAAAAAATAAAATGAACAATCAGATTCATTAAGATTAACGTCTCATATATTGTATAACCAAATATTTTTGTCACATAATGAATGTCACATAAATATTATTGACTCAGCACTCACTGAAACCCAATATCTCACAATTGACAGGCACAAGCATTTACAGACAGAACACAGCTGAAAAAATCAAGACGATCTATTCTTGGACATGCATAGAAATGCCCTTGTAAGGGGAAAAAATGCTCTACATCTTCATACTACTTTTTCCCCCAGATATTGATGTTCTGCATCATTCGCCCATGTAATATATTATTTATCCATAGTGATGTATTCATGGACCGAGCACAAGCATTCTGTTCCATGTTGAAAGAAGCATAAACCAGGAAAATGCATACCTAAGGATCAACTATCCATCCATGGTATAGTGGGATATCCAAAAGGTCAAATATGGCACATTCTCGGGTGAACTCAAAGTCATCGATCCTGCAATGTCCACAGTCCGGTACACATGAGAACAAATGGAAGGTAAGTGGTGGCCAAGACTATTTAAATTGAGGTAGAAATGTAGGAACTAACCTTGG
Source organism: Dendrocalamus latiflorus (assembly GCA_017311315.1). Lineage (NCBI taxonomy): Eukaryota > Viridiplantae > Streptophyta > Magnoliopsida > Poales > Poaceae > Dendrocalamus > Dendrocalamus latiflorus. The sequence goes on along the minus strand of CM029665.1, from coordinate 3,425,802 downwards.
GCAATAAACTTTGGTTCACTTCTGTACTTACAGATGGAGCAGAAACAAAATTTACATCATTCCCATCAACATGCAAGTCCTCATACTGCACAGGTAGGGACAGTACAAGCATAAAAATATAACTGGAAGAAGACAGAAACTGGGTCAATCAGAAAAAGCATCAGCACCTTTGCTTTTAAACTAAAGATCATCTGATTGCTTGCTTCATCAAATTGGTCCCTCTCTTCCCTCGTGTGCTTGAGCCGTCCAACAGCAACATTCAGTGAAATGTTGACCTGTTGATAGATTAGTATAGGAAGAACCTCAATCAAAACTGAAGTCTACCTTTAGCAAAATAGTAAGAACAGGACTCCATCAGAGAGACACTTGGCACTTGGCAGGAATGCGAGTCCCCCAGTCTACTCCCAATCTCTACTATAATTGACCAATTGAAATTATACTCGGTCCACCCAAGAATACGTCCCCCGCTGAGAGTACCAACCTTCGTGCACCCACAAAAATGCACCCAACAAATTGTCTGCAATAAAATCAAGGGCTAAAAAAAAACTCTCCTTGGCTTCAACCCAATCGTGCGGCCTGGATGGAACGTAGGCTTCAACGCGAGGCTTCAACACGAGGCGCCACCGCCGCCTCCCTGCATCCCCCTCTCGCGCCCGCCGCCTTCCCCTCTCCCCTTCCCCTCTCACGCGGTCACGCCAGCGCACCTCCCTCCGCCCCTCAGGAACGCCGCCGCCTCCTTCCCCTCTCCCCTTCCCCTCTCGCGCCGCCGCCCACCTCCTTCCCCTCTCCCCTTCTCCCCTGTGCCCCCGCGCCTCCTCCGCTCCCTCCGCCTCCCCCCTCCTCCCCCGCGCCTCCCCCCTCCTCCCCCGCGCCTCCCCTCCCTCCGCCTCCCCTCTCCCTTCCGCGCCGACGCTCTTGGCCGGCCTTCCATCTGCCGGGGCCACTGGATCTACCTGGATTGGGGCTAAATCGAGGTGGCGGCCGGTGGTCTGTGCTGGGAGCCTCCGATCGGCGGCCTCGCCTGCCCCTTCGCTTCCGCACAGGCGCTCTTGGCCAGCCTTGCATCTGCCGGGGCCACCAGATCTGCCTGGATTGGGGTGAAATCGAGGTGGCGGCCGGTCGTCTACGCTGGGAGCTAACGCCACCGCCGAGCGCGGAGGCGGTGTAGGCGGCGGCCGTGATCTTGCTGCCCTCAAGGGAGGCCGATGATGCCGCGCGCCTCGCGGGGTTGGAGGCCGCGCAGCCGCCGGAGGGCGCCATCCTGCCTCCTCCTCCCCCCGCTCCGCCCTTCTTCCAGCCCTACCACCTCATCATCGTCCAGGACGGCGACCCGTCCAGGACCATCCGGGTGCCCGAGGGCTTCGACTACGAGCTCTACAACCGCAACGACATCAACAGCATCCTCGGCCCCAAGGCCTCTTGCATCTCCTTCAAGGACTCCGCGTGCCGCTGCTTCGGCTACATGGTCTCCAAGAAGAAGTACATCTATACCATTGACGACGACTGCTTCGTGAGTGCCCCCGCCCCACCCTTATGTTCTGAGCTCTGCCTATATATTGGCGTGATTTGTTGCGGATAGGCTTGGATCTTGGTCTAATTTGGTCGAAAGATCCCCTGTCTTGGTGTGATTTCTCGCGGAGAGGTGGGATCTTGGTGTGGTTTGGTGGGGTGGGGCTCGGATCTGGTTAGGTAGTTGATGGGAAAGGTGAGAATGAGATCTCTGCTTTGTTTTCTTCGTGGAGATGTCTTGTAGGATGATTTGATTACTCCTATTAGATTAGGATAGGATTGGGGGTGCAAAGTCAGTGTCTTTGCTGTTACTCCTATTAGCTATGATCGTTTAGTTTACTGTTGCGTAAAAAAATTATCATGGTGCATAGTCTTGTGACCTGGGTAGATAGAATGTGAATTTCACGTGTTCCAGATGACTGATTGATCTATCAAGTTGAATATTGTCTCCTTAATCCGTGGAGTCACGCATATACAGAGTCGCTGCTATCAGATCTAATCATGTTAGTTCAGTTTGGGATTGAACTTTTGACATGTTTTATTGCTAAGAAGTACTATCAAGCATTGGATCTAGCCAAACTGCTTTGGCCCTGTATGGCTTGTAGTTGGAGGGGATATGAGCTGGAATAACCGCCGGATATGCGGTAACCCACAATGGTTGTAGCCATGTAGGATTCAGATACGATGCAACAATGCAACTTGTACATATCGCCTTGCCGCCTTACTTTGTCAGTGTGTTGATGCATATATTTTTTTATGCTTGAGGGTCATGATCAGTAGTCTTACCTAGGGAAAAAATACCTGTTTAATAATGTGAAAACAAAGAAAGAAAGGTACCTTAATTGCATCTTGCATGGTTCTTTATGTTCCAAGTATTGCTTTCTTAGTATTTGGTTGCCTTCCTCTTGTTAACAGAAAGAGAATATGGTTCCGGTTGATAAATAACTAAATTGAAAAAATAGAGAAGGCATGAATGTATTTGAAAAATAGTTTAGGGTTTCCAATGCAAAATTGTTTATAACCTTTTTATTATTTTTTAAAAATAATCAAAGCTGTCATCGTAGGCGTGGGCAAAAATTCATGATCCCGGTGCAACGCACGGGCATATATATAGTATATATATATACAACAAGGGAACAATTATAAATGATAAACCTTCATTTGAATATTTCCCAAACAAACATGTTTATCAATTATTCAATTGCATTTCAATTCTAATTTTAAGTTTCTTAGATAATAGGTACTGCACATTCCATTCAAATGAAGGTCCTGGACGATGATGAGGTGGTAGGGCTGGAAGAAGGGCGGAGCGGGGGGAGGAGGAGGCAGGATGGCGCCCTCCGGCGGCTGCGCGGCCTCCAACCCCGCGAGGCGCGCGGCATCATCGGCCTCCCTTGAGGGCAGCAAGATCACGGCCGCCGCCTACACCGCCTCCGCGCTCGGCGGTGGCGTTAGCTCCCAGCGTAGACGACCGGCCGCCACCTCGATTTCACCCCAATCCAGGCAGATCTGGTGGCCCCGGCAGATGCAAGGCTGGCCAAGAGCGCCTGTGCGGAAGCGAAGGGGCAGGCGAGGCCGCCGATCGGAGGCTCCCAGCACAGACCACCGGCCGCCACCTCGATTTAGCCCCAATCCAGGTAGATCCAGTGGCCCCGGCAGATGGAAGGCCGGCCAAGAGCGTCGGCGCGGAAGGGAGAGGGGAGGCGGAGGGAGGGGAGGCGCGGGGGAGGAGGGGGGAGGCGCGGGGGAGGAGGGGGGAGGCGGAGGGAGCGGAGGAGGCGCGGGGGCACAGGGGAGAAGGGGAGAGGGGAAGGAGGTGGGCGGCGGCGCGAGAGGGGAAGGGGAGAGGGGAAGGAGGCGGCGGCGTTCCTGAGGGGCGGAGGGAGGTGCGCTGGCGTGACCGCGTGAGAGGGGAAGGGGAGAGGGGAAGGCGGCGGGCGCGAGAGGGGGATGCAGGGAGGCGGCGGTGGCGCCTCGTGTTGAAGCCTCGCGTTGAAGCCTACGTTCCATCCAGGCCGCACGATTGGGTTGAAGCCAAGGAGAGTTTTTTTTAGCCCTTGATTTTATTGCAGACAATTTGTTGGGTGCATTTTTGTGGGTGCACGAAGGTTGGTACTCTCAGCGGGGGACGTATTCTTGGGTGGACCGAGTGTAATTTCAATTGGTCAATTATAGTAGAGATTAGGCTTACATCAAGAGAGCGTTCGCAGTTGAACGGAGCAAAAGCCAACACAGGGGGAGAAAAGGGAACGTTTTCCCAACGGATGAGGATACTGCCTCTGTAATTGTCCGATAGCGTACTGTAGCTGGGACGGCCAGCATAGGAAATGTTCTCTGAGAGGAAGAATATCGTATCTACAGCAGTAGCTAGGAATAGGCTTAAGCTTTGTTCCAAACAGAGATGTTTCCTGCCTTTTAAAAACACAATCTATTTAGAACACGTTGACTTTTTAACACAGTTTTTACTATTTTTTCGTATTATCCGTAAGGATACAAAATGTGTTTTTCTCCTTATCTTTCCTTTTGTAATCAAATATCTTAGTAAAAAAACTAACCGTCGCTGCAGGGACATTTTTATCCAAAAGATAAAAGCCGTAACACTTTCGAACGGGGGCTTAGCATGTAGCAGGACTAAGCGATACTGATGTACATACAGACCGACAGCACAAGATTAGAGTTATAAACGGCGGTGCATGACCGGAGAGACGGAGAGCACACACAAATAATGCACCAATCTAGCTAGGTACGTACGTCCAGTATTGCTACTGTTAATTGGTTTGACCTTCTTTAAAGCAAAAGAAAGAACTTCTTCCATCGATGTCGACGTGCACGATGTCATGTCGCAGACCTGGTGCCCATGGCTATACCGAAATAGGAGGGTTAATTTACGTACGTCCTGCAAGTTGAGGAAACACTGCCTATGATTGTGTCCAGATACTGTCAGGGGGTTCTTCTTCTTTCTTTCGAAGGACTTCTTAAAGAAAAAGTTCGTTGTAACAACTAATCGTCTGTTTCAGAGGCGAAGCCAAGAAAAACAGTCATTAGGATCACTAGACCACTAAAGCATGAACTAACTATAGTGCTAGTAGGATACAATTCATGCCATGTAACGATTTGAATATCTCACACTAAAGGAACATGAACAATTGAAATATACAGCGACATAATAGTTATTCTATATTCAAAAGGCAAGACATACCAATTGACAGTTTGGATGAAGTCATAAAACCAGTTGTTGACATTTTTTAGAGGAAAGAAAACCAAGCCCCAAAAGATTACTTCGTAGCTTCAATTCGAGTTTTCTGAAAGCAATGAACAAATACGGCTGCCATGTTATAATTCAAAATTAAAAATGGTGGTACGGAAATCTTACAGACTAAAGGAATATCATTAAGCTAAATACGTGAAGTGACTCGTATTTTAGAGTTGTACTCTGCGAGTTTTCATCTTCATAAAGCGATCAATCACAACATCATTTTGAATAGTAGAAAACATGTCCTTCCCTACATAGTAAATTAGACAGTTACTCATGAACTCATCTCTAATTTTATTAAGCAACACAGTCTTGACAACATTCATGGCTGAAAAACATCTCCCCACTGACAATTTTCCCCGTCTTAGCTTTGAATCTATATTCTACAATTTCCCTTTGTCCAATGCCATCAATCATCTTATCATCATCATTCATTAGTTCATCACATAATTCATATTCTCAAAACTATAGAACAAAAGCAATCAAGCAAGCAAAAACATCAATACAACATGTTAGATGTTACATATGTCGGTATACCTCATTACCTCTGTTTGCACCTTGGTAGCTTGGTCGGTTGGGGCCGGCGGCTGGCCTGGTCAGCATGGTCGCCTGGAGGGCAGCTAGAGGTGTGGTCCGACTTTTGAGGAGGAGCCGAGGAAAGTGAAGGTTAGGCGGGCCTGAGGCGGGCGGGCGGCGCCTGCGATGGGGACGGTCGGACGGTGCCGGTGCGGCGGCACGCAGCCGCCAACAATGGGGAAAGCTAGAAAGGAGCCGAGGAAGGTGAAGGTCAAGCGGGCCTCGAGCTAGCGATGGATATGACCAGACAGCGCCTGCACGACGACACCAAGCCAGCAGCACGCAGCCATCAACGATGGGGAAAGTCAGAAAGCAGCCGAGGAAGGTGAAGGTCAAGAGGGCCTCGACGCCAGCGACGGGGACGGTTGAATGGCAGCAGTGCGGTGGCACCAAACTGGTAGCACGCAGCCACCAACGATGGGGAAAGCTGAAAAGGGGAGTTGGGGCCAGAATGAAGATTGAAGAACTTTAAGGTGGTGTTTGGATTGGGGACTTGGTGGGATGGGATAGCTCCATGCCAGATATGTGGGATGGGATAATCCCACTTTTTGTTTGGTTGCAAGGATGGGTTAGTCCCTGTTTTTTGTTTGGATGGAGGGATAGAATGGGATCTAGTGATCCTACCTCTTGTTTGGATGGAGGCCGACAGTGGAGAGGACGGCGGGGAGGACGCACCGGGGCAGAAAGGAGGGCGGAGAGGACGACCGGAGCACGGCGACGACGACGGTGACCCGAGCAGACCCGGAGCAGCGCGGGGAGATGGGGAGCGGCGCGGGGAGATGGGGAAGCGGCAGGGCGGCGCGGAAGATGGAGGAGCGGCGCGGGGAGATGGGGGAGCGGCAGGGCGGCGCGGGCGATGGGGGAGCGGCGCGGGCGATGGGGGAGCAGCAGGGTGGCGGGCGATGGGGAAGATGCGCGGGCGATGGGGGAGCGGCGCGGTGAGATTAGGGTTGTACGCGCGCGCGAAGGGAACTGGGTTGGCGCGATTCGCTCGTTTTTGGGGTATCATCTCAACCCAGATTTTAGCAGAATATTCTCTTTTGGGTCCAACCCATCCCACCAAATCCTACAACCAAACACTACAAAAAATGGGTTGGCCCCCTTCCATCCCAGGATATACCCCAAACCAAACACTACCTAAACCTAGGAGAGAGGCGAGAATTCGCTTGATGCCTTGGTGGCTTGTCCAACGGACTAGGCCTCCCTGTGGATGTGCGGTGCACTGGTGTAGTGCTTAATGCCTCAGCCAACCAGATAGGCCTAGGCTGTCAAAGCTTTCTTTGGGCAAGGCTGTTGGGACCTGGGACTGAGGTCACTCCGTTTTACCCATTGGGTTCACCTACAAAATTATACATGGGCTCTTTGCACTACTGGGTCACATTGGTGTCATTGGACCCCAATACCAATACATTGGAATATTGGATCCACCCTTGGTTTGTTTGGTTTATGAATACTTATGTTATAATTAACTTTAGGCAAGTGTGATAAGCCACGCTTTCTGTGACAACAAAATTTAGCGTCACAAATGTGGCAAAGTTTGACAAAAAAATGAGTCTATAGTGTGTGGATTATGTGGCTAAGAAAGTATAGAAGCCACGGTTATCGCAATGAACCAAACACCTGCCTATGAATCTATGCATGGCAAGATTAGGTTTCAAACCAAGCATACCTTATTTTACTTGTTGAAAGTTGTAGGATTGAGGAGGCGCACTAAAAGGGGTTGAATAGACGCCAACTAGACACTAGACTTTTCTAAATTTTCACTCAAAGAGTTTAAGGTTCTTTCACTCTAATAGCTATAAGTAGCTATGAAGATCAGAGCCTACATACACATGGTGGAAAGACCTCAAAAGGCAAGTGAAACAACCAACGAAGTACCGAAATACCTAGTACGATGATCCAATTTCAATTTGAAAGATCTTGTTGCACCCAGTAGAATGGTTTGAGTTCAACCTGAAAATTCCAAATTGACACGAGTGAAAAAAACAACAAACCGTAAACGAGTAAGAATTTACACAACTTTCAAACTGAGGCTCCAAAGGACTTGAAACTGGAAACACAACTAATTTAGGATCTCAGGAAACTATTCCAGCAAGAGATTGCCAAAAAAACACTTCAAAGTTTTGACCCTTTCTCTTCTAAAATCAACAAACACCAAAATGGGTAAGAAATCAAAACTTGAGTCAGATACTTGCTCGGGGGATAAAGGTGGTCAAGATGACCTTGGATCAACTTTCATATATCCTATTAAAGTAAAAAAACACAACAAGAGACCAAACCAAAAGGCCTTGCAAATCTAAGAACTTGCAAATAAATATGTCTAGACGGATGAGATCAGGTCTTTAAGAGATATTTCCATTACTTACATGCCATTGACACCAAGTAAGATCAAGAGAGGAGATGAGAACACCAAAAACTAAGCCAAATCAAGATTTTAACGCTTGAGCAAAGAGGAGAAAGATTTTAACAAATTTTGGATATCTATTGATACTTGGATTGAATTTTTACAACAACTCACAGTCTAAGTATAACCAGAAACTCAAACACAAGAGCCGCACTCCATCTCTCAAAAGTTCTCTTCTAGAATCCTAACTCTAACTCTCCTCTAATCAGCTTAAGTCATAAGCCAACTCCTCTCTATCATCTTATAGTGAAGGCTCATCTACCGCTCTCAAGAAACCCTAAAATCTAGACACAAAATGGATTCCATCCACCAACACATAACAGGTTTTCACTTACACATGCACATTTCTCAAATGTTGCTTCCACTTGGCTCCAATAGCTCGATTTTCCTTGTCTTGTCCTCCTCTTCATGACCTAAACCACTTAGCCCCCATCATCATCATGGTTTTGTAAACCGCCTCCATCTTCAGTATTGGACAAATGTCCAAAATATCCTTCCACTGGCGTTTCCCGAATCCTTCACATCGAAGCATCGCCCATGCTTCCTCCATCATCCATGTGGCCGTAATAATTTCCCGCCAAGTTTTTGGCGTGTCCAGATCCACCGAACTGTCCTCGCGTACAAACGTGTCTAAGTTACTTGGCATACCACATGCATCGCACTGCATTATGACCGCATCCGGCTTTCTGGTCGTTTTGGACCTTAGTTTCTTCCTGAGCTTAGTCTAGTCCAACTTGTCGTTGCCCACCATGTTCGTCACTTCGAAAGCTTCGGTCATCTTTCGACGGTACCTTGACTGTTATGTACCTTAGCTCTCCTAACTAAGCCCCTGTTCCCTCTACTTCACCATGACGTAGCTTCAAAGTCCTGCAACTATTATAATGCGTAAACCTATCATGTAACACCACACAATAGACAAAATCATCAATTGACATAATTGATGAACCAAGAACACATACCTCCATGTTTCACTCCAAAAAGCACCACCAAACCACATAGCCATCCCATGGCTCACAATGCACCAACTGCACCTCAAACATTATCGCCTCTATCCTCCTTATGCTCATCCACTAAAGTCCATCATGGTTCCTCTAACCACGTCATACAATGCCTAAACATGCAGCTCACAGCATCTAAGCACAAACCTCAAAGCCCTCATGATATCACAATCCTTGATCACGCCCATAGCCATTCTCATTAGCAACCTCAAGCCACCTGCATATCAACAAACCAAGCAAACCATGTTCAGCCACAAATTCATTCCAACTCGACCCACCTTAGTTCAAATATGCAATGCAGAACCCATATGCAACCATCTCAATACCCTAGAACCAACCATGAACTCACTTCTAACAAATTCCAACATGGTTCACAAACATATCTCGCATAGCTCAGTTGGACCTTCCGATTTGCCTATGTCCTTGATAAATCCTCTTTGACCAAAGTCCGATTCGATGGTCCATTTCTATTTAGACCTTCCAACTGCGCATACAGCAAAACTTCAACTCCTTGACCATAGTCTGATTCGATGGTCCATTTTATTTCGGACACATCAAGATTTCAACTTCCTGATTATGGTCCGATTCAACACACAAAGCAAACTCTCGAAAACAAAACTTAACATTTAACAATACTTACATAAATATAATCAAATACTTATCATAAATCATAGAGTAACTTTCACAAGATCTCACCAAAGCTTAGTTTAGTAGTAGTAGTCAAACAAGATAGGGTTGCAGCCAATCAGCGTCGGACACGCGTGCGCACCCCTGCATCTGGAGCAGGCAGATCCTTGCTTCCCGCTAAGGTTATTAAGTTGTAAAGTTGAGTCGAGTCGCCAAGGGGGCGACTTGGACAACTAGTCGACTAGTCTGGACTAGTCCTCAGAGTCAGGTCTACAATTGTCATAGTCATAATAAAGAAGCAAGCTGGGATTATTATACTAATACTACAATCAAAATAGCGCGTGTGGTGTGCAATGAAGATCTAGGGTTATTGAGTCACTAGTATTAAGTCTCGGTCAGGCCGAACCTCTCTAGTGAGCCTCAAACTTACTGATCCAATGGGCCGGCTCCTAGTCGTGCAGCTGGACATGACCGACTAGTCGTGATTAGTCGCTGACTAGTCACCCGGCCGCTCGGCTAGTCGCTCCAGTCGAGTCGGCCTCCCAAGTCGTCCGTCATGAACCAACTGGACGACTAGTCATGGATTAGTCGTCGATTAGTCAACGACGACTTAATAACACTGTTCTCACCCGTGCTCGGACGGGACCAGAAAAACTCCAAAGCGAAGAAAACTTAATAACGCTGCTTCCCGCCCGTGCTGGGACGGGACCAGAAAAACTCCAAAGCGAAGAAAGAAAAAACCGGAAGACAACAACTGGAATGGAACCCACGTCGCTTGCTATATGTTTGTCTCGTCCGCTCCGCGATTGGCGAGGTGGTGTGTGCTAGTACTACTTCCTACTACTAGCGAAGCAGCCACTAGCCAAGACGAGTGGCTATCTAATCTCCTCCACAGACCACACAGCACTCCTCCTGATCCTGCTCTTCAGCCCGGCCACCATCTCTCCCTCCTCCGGATAGATCAGTACCTATCTGCCTCGCAGCTGAGTAGTAGCGCGTGCCGTAGTAGGGAAGGAGGAGATGGCGGGCAGTGCAGGCCAAGGAGATGCAGGGGAAGGCGAGTGGCTCAAGGTGGCAGAGCTGAGGGCCATGGCAGAAGCCCAGTGCCCGCATGCTAAGGTATCCATCCGACAGCTAAATATTATAATATAATTATTTTTAGTATATAACTATGTTTCTATAATTAAATATAATTGTATTCGCTATATAACTCATATATATATATATATATATATAATTAATCTATACTATTATAATCCGGTTTACCAAAATAAGTGGTAGAGTTGCTTCTCTTTTTTTCTCGATTAATATAAGAATTTCTAGATAATTTTAGGATTATCGTGGGATTTCTTGTACTCAAAACGACTAAGGTGTCTTGAATCACACCGCTTGTTTTTATTTAAATAGATGTTTGGTTTTATCAGTTCTTTATTTCCCTTTAATTTGAGGGGTGGTTTCTCGATTACTAGTACTAGCTTGCTCATGATGGTGATGCGCAATCAGCAGCTGGTACCTAGCTTGTTTTTGTGCTTTTCCTCGGGCTCTTCTTAATGACCAAGTGATCGTTGAATCAACTATACCTGCTCTGGTCTTCCTGCCCGTCGGGAGGCATGCACAGCAGACAGTGGCGGAGTACGGGAAAAAAATGAGGTGGGGCGGATCGCCCGCCTACCGTCGCCCGCCGGCCGCCCGCCCGCCTCCGCAGCCCGCCCGCCTCCCGTCGCCCGCCGGCCTCCCACCTCCCGTCGCCCGCATCAAGGTCTGGCGCACGCCAGGGCTTGCCCTATCGGGTCCTCCGCCACTGACAGCAGATACTTTACGTTGTAGTACTAGTACTGTAAGTTATGGTGAGATCATGGTATGAATAAATTAACCTAGCTAGTGGAGTTCATCTCAACAGATTGATCACTGAAAAACCATACAGGGGATTGGAACAGGGTGTTCCATTCATTCTCCTGCGTCCGAAAATAATCAACCCGTTATCGGACAAAGTAACTACTATCTACGGTCTCGTACGAGACACGCCCGTGCAGGTTTAGGGACCCATGAGCGACGGATGCAATTTACAAGGAGCAATCATATATATTTTTTTCACTGATTTCGTCCAGAAACTGAGCTCTGCTTTGCATCTGCATGTATGCGCTCGCGCGCACAGGAGGTGGACAACCTGACGCTGAGGAGGTTCCTCCGCGCGCGCGACCACAACGTGGACAAGGCCTCCGCCATGTTCCTCAAGTTCCTCAAGTGGAGGAAGGAGGTCGCGCCGGGCGGCTTCGTGCCGGCGGAGAAGGTCCAGAAGGAGCTCTCGGATGACAAGGTCTGCATGGGCGGCGTCGACAGGGCCGGCCGCCCCGTCGTCAACCTCTTCTCGGCCAGGCACTTCTCCGCAGGCCGGGACATGGACGAGTACAAGAGTATGATGCCCTTCATGCATCCTGATGATCTTTGCTAAATGGAAATGCATTGGTTGCACTTTCAACTGATGAGTGCTGATCAGTGCGCATCGATCTTCTTCTGCAGGTTTTGTTGTGTACTCGTTCGACAAGATTTGTGCCAGGTACTACCTGTCTGCTGCAACATACTGTGATTTGTCTTTGTAGTCCTGGAGATTTAGGCCCTGTCTGCTGCAACATACTGTGATTTGTCTTTGTAGTCCTGGAGATTTAGGTCCTGTTCCAAACCGATTCTGACATTTAGTTTTTAGAAACTGGTTTTTAAATGGACTAGTTTTTTAAGTTGTTTGTAGGAGCACCGGAGGGGCTGTTTTTGAATGGAGTGGCTTCTCAACACGAGTGTCTCATAATCTCTCAATTTCTATTGTAATCAGCCAAAAGTCATAACTGAAAGTTAAAAGCCATAGTACTTTTTGAATGTGCCTTACTCGTGCTGTGGTGGAACATAAGATTCACAAGACTGGCCATACACAAGATTGCCGTACGATTCATGGACCAATTAATTTGCAGGATGCCTAGAGGCCAGGAGAAGTTCCTCTGCATCGTGGATCTCAAGGGCTGGGGATACGCAAACAGCGACGTCCGGGCTTACATTGCAACTATAGAGATCATGCAGGTATGTTCAGTCTTCAGTTTAGCTAAACAAAAGTTGAGTTTTTCTGAACGCATTTTGCCGATCGATGATTCTTTCAATTTTCTGGCGCAGAATTACTACCCGGAGAGGCTTGGCAAGGCGCTGATGATCCATGTGCCTTACATCTTCATGAAGGTGTGGAACATGGTGTACCCATTCATCGACAACCACACCAGGGAGAAGGTGACCTAGCTACCTCGATCGCTGAATGATAGCAAATCATAATTAAGGCCCCCATTTAGCAAGCGACCATGCTAATATCTTGCAGAGTGGCAAACTGATCACTCCAATTTATTATTATTTTTCCTCCTAATTACTTCTTTGTCCAATGCATTTTCAGTTTGTTTTCATTGACGACAAGAGCTTGCAAGAGACGCTGCACCGGGAGATTGACGAGAGCCAGCTCCCAGATATATACGGTGGAAAGATGGCTCTGGTTCCCCTGAAGGACTACGCGCAGCCTCAGGCTGTTTAACCTTATGCTACTTTAGCAAGGCTTAGGACACACAGAAATGATCCTTGGTTCCAATTTCTACAAGGGATCTCCATGGAGTAGTCCTGAAGCAAGGGTGTATTGTGGAAATGCAACTCCCTCTGTCTCTGGTTGCAGTTGCGGTGTTGTAACTCCTTGTTCTTGCCGGGTGCTATGAAAGTTGTATAAGAACACAAGCTATTTTATAATGTCTAGCCGTGCAACTGCGTTAAAAAATAGTAGCATATGAAAAACTGATCTCGTTCCCTTTCCATCTCCAAAGAAACATGAATGGGCTGTTCAATCCAGCTTTTTTTTGCGACTTATGACTTCTGTCTTTTAGCTAAAATTATACTGTAGCGGCTGTTAATCTTTTCTAAGTTATTCAATTAAAAAATGAGAAACATCATTATATCTCTACGAAAAATACAAAGGAAAGAAAGAAAAAAAGAAAAGCAGAGAAAAACAAAAAACCAAAAAAAAAATCTGAAATTAATAACGTACGCTGGATATGTCATGCCATAAACATCGACCGCCTTATGTGATGCTCTAACTAGCATTTGGCTGAATTTGTATTGTAGCGGTTGTTAGTTTTTTCTAAAAAAAATAAGAAAAAATATTATATCGTCACGAACAATACAAAGGAATAAAAAACAAAAAATAAAATTAGAAGTTAATATATTTTAAGTAACTTCTAATTTAAATAAACTGGAAATAAAAAAATCAGAAAGGCGCACCGCCCGCCATAAAAGAGAGCGTTCGCAGTTGAAGAGTGTCTACTACAGTGCTGCTAGTGACGTACGTGTAATAGTTGTAGCTAGGAACAGACACAGAAGCCTTGACTCGGTTGGTGAGCTATAATCACCAGCATCTGGCCTCCTGCTCCTCGTCAGCCCGTCCACCATCTTTCTCTCTTCCGACTATTCCTCCTCCTTGTATATCAGTAATTAGCTGATACCTATCACCTGCCCCGCAGCTGAAGAATTCCACGTACGTAGGCACAAATTAAGAGATAGGGGAGGGGAGCATCATCGGAGGAGGACATGGCGGGCAGCACTGTAGGTGGGGTTGCAGGGGAAGGGGAGTGGCTCAAGGTGGCAGAGATGAGGGCCATGGTGGAAGCCCAGGACCCGCATGCCAAGGTAAATCAAATCAACCTGCTACTGCTACTGCTTGAATTCCTCCTCCTCCTTTTCAAGGGATGATTAATTTGCAGATTCTTGGTTGCTCTTTTGTACCTTGATGATGGCGCGCGGTGTACAGTACACTGGTTATCTAGCTTGTTCATGTCCTCCTCTCAATCTCTTCTTGATGTTCAATAAGTTCAAGTCCTTGCTTCTAGTTATGCAGTGTCTCTGGGTCTTCCTGACCCTTGGGAACCATAGAAATACTCTATTTCCTGACCCTGATGGGGAGAGGGAAAAGGGTTGGCCGGCAAGTTGTCGCTTTTTATTAGCACTGTTATTATACTGGTAACATATTTGGCAGCTGGTCCACGAGCTCATATAATAGGATACATAGGGAGAGAAGCTAGTGGGGCAGCTCACCACAACAAATCCATCATTGACTAGTCATACAGAGAATTTGTTGGAACAGGGTGTGCCACTTCACATCTATCTCCTACCACATCTGAAGCATGGTGCTTATAGTTTTCTAATACAAGCAAACAACAATAAAAGGAATATGCTAACACAGACATGCCAACCATTATATATGTTTGCCCATTTCATGTCCATTCTTTTGCATTACACCTTAAAATAATCAATAAATTATTGGACCGAGTAAATTACTCTCTCCAATTGTGAAAGGAAGTCATTTGGGTTCGTGCAATTGAACGTTATACACTTTAGCTATCAATATCTTTTTGCATATTTAGGGCTTGTTTGGTTCATGACCAGAAGTTGCCTAGCCACAAGTTAGACGTGCCACAGTTTTTAGGTAGCTATTTGATTCACTGACGCAACTGTGGCATGCCATACTTTCTTAGCACCCGGCCCCACACGTCATAGACTCAGTTTCTTGCCAAACTTTGCCACAAGTGTGGCTTCGATTTTATTAGCCACACTTTCTGTGGCAGCCACACATTGCCTAAGCTTAGGCACCAACCAAACAGGCCCTTAGATTGGACACATGAAAATGATACCCGTAGATTTATCTCGAAAAGTACTTTTGATATATTATAACTATATTAGGTTTTATAAATATATTACAATATAAATGAATCAGGGCGGTCCTGCCATGATTCAAGGGTGTTCGACTGAACATCCAAATTTTATCGCAAAATACCTAGTACCTAGTATTTTCTAGGTATATTGAATATATATACTAAAAATTAGGCTAAATACTTCATATTCATACCTCTTGATTAATTTCAGCCTACTCTCACACCTCACCCTCCCCAATTCGCCTCAAGTAGTGCGAGCAAACAACCCATTCGTTCAATCCTCGAACTGGCTATTCAAAGCCCCCCCATCTCATGCTCCATCGCTCCATTCCAAATTTGGATGGCAAGAACAAGGCCACGACAGGCCCACAATAACGTGTTAACACATAGTAAGGACACAAGGAGCAAGCGGACAGCGACGAGTGGGGCCTGGCCGCTGGTCCGTGGGGCGGTGGCCAGGCAAGCGAAGGCAGGGTAAGGATTGCACCGTTGCATGCATGCACATCAGTGTTCAGACAACACTGGTGATTCTAAGGCATGACAAATCATTGAGTTAAATTATTTTTTCTTAATTATTTTATATTTTTCTAAATTAATTTTCTATGTTGTCTCTGGTACTGTATCTCATATGAATAATTTATCTTTTGATGTTAGCCTTTTTTTGAAAGAGAGATTTTAGCTATTATGAATCTTTATCTTTTCTATTAACACAATATTTTGTTTACTCCGATCATCCATACTGAAAATCCTGATTCCATCCCTGAAATAAATGATCAAAGTTGTATTTGGGGACCGCGTGGATGTAAAAAAAATGACTGCCTTTCGTAGCTGGAGGGGGTATCTAGGCTCTATGGTCACCTGGCAGACACCCGTGCAGGTTTAGGGACCTACGTACGAGCGATGCAATTTACTAAGTAGTAGTAATATGCTGATCACTAATTCCATCCAGGAACTGAGTTCTGCTTTGCATCTGCATGTATGCACTTGCACGCACAGGAGGTGGACAACCTGACGGTGAGGAGGTTCCTGCGCGCGCGCGACCACAACGTGGACAAGGCCTCCGTCATGTTCCTCAAGTTCCTCAAGTGGAGGAAGGAGGCCGCGCCGGGCGGCTCCGTGCCGGCGGAGCAGGTGCAGAGGGAGCTCTCGGATGACAAGGTCTGCATGGGCGGCGTCGACAGGGCCGGCCGCCCCGTCCTGGTCGCCTTCCCGGCCAGGCACTACTCCGCAGACCGGGACATGGCCGAGTTCAAGAGTATGTCTGTTCTTCATGCAAGCTGAATGCCTGAATTGCTGATGATCTTAATTTGCTGTGATATATAATGTACCGTTGATTCCTAGTAAATGGATCGAAATGCATTGGTTGCGCTTCATCATCTGATGAGTACTGAACTACTGATCAGTACACTTCGATCTTCTTCTGCAGGTTTTGTTGTCTATTTGTTGGACAAGATCTGTGCCAGGTACTTACCACTTGTCTGCGGCAACACACTTTGATGGATTGGCTGAGCGTGTCTTTGTATGGTAGTCCTGTAGATTTTGCTCCTGCTGTAATGGAACATAAGATTCAAAAGTGTGCTAGCTGTAATGCCATGCACACGATTTGTCTTATAATTCGCGGACCAATTTGCAGGATCCCAAGAGGCCAGGAGATGTTCCTCTGCATCGTGGATCTCAAGGGCTGGGGATACTCAAACTGCGACGTCCGGGCTTACATTGCAGCTATAGAGATCATGCAGGTATGTTCAGTCTTCAGTCAAGCTAAACAAAAGTTGGCCTGAATTACAATTGAACATCACAGGAAACAACACGCCCGTAGCCAAATCCGTTATGAGTTTTTCTGAACGCATTTTGCCGATGATTCTTTTAATTTTCTCGCGCAGAATTACTACCCAGAGAGGCTTGGCAAGGCGCTAATGATCCATGTGCCCTACATCTTCATGAAGGCGTGGAAGATGGTGTACCCATTCATCGACAACAACACCAGGGAGAAGGTGACCTAGCTACGTACCTCGCAGAATGACAGCAAATCACAATTAACCCTGGTTCCCATTTCTTGCAAATGACAAACTGATCATTTCACTTTTCTCAGTTTTCCTCCTTAATTCTTTGCCCAAATGCATTTTCAGTTCGTTTTCGTCGACGACAAGAGGCTGCAAGAGACGCTGCATCTGGAGATTGACGAGAGCCAGCTCCCAGATATGTATGGTGGAAGGATGGCTCTGGTTCCCCTAAAGAACTACGTGCAGCCTCAGGCTGTTTAACCTTATACTATCTTAGTAAGGCTTAGGAGTTAGGAGCACACAAACGAGCCTTGATTCCAATTTCTACAAGGGATCTCCATGGAGTAGTCCTGAAACTATGGTGTAATTGTGGAAATGCAGATCTATCTGGTTGCAGCAACATCAGTTCAATTGCAAGTCTGTCTAACTCTTGGAAGGCTATAGAGCCTGTTTGGTTCATAACCAGAAGTTGCCTAGCCACAAGTTAGGCGTGCCACAGTTTTTAGGTAGCTGTTTGGTTCACTGACGTAACTGTGGCATGCCACACTTTCTTAGCACCCGACCCCACACGTCATAGACTCAGTTTCTTGCCAAACTTTGCCACAAGTGTGGCTTCGATTTTGTTAGCCACACTTTCTGTGGCAGCCACATATTGCCTAAGCTTAGGCATGGCAAGGTTAGGCACCAACCAAACAGGCCCATAATATATTATAGCAGTACTATGGATAGGAAACACACCTGCCAACCCCCACACAATAAAGGATCAACTATCACTATTCCTATTTTTTTTAAACATGATCTATTTTTTATTTCAAATTACAGTAATATATCCATTTTATTTTACAGACTAATATATAAACTAATAATCTCATACTAGCATACATATTCGGACTTCAAGTTGGACACAACTTCAACTTGAATTACATACGGAAACGGACTCTACTATGTCTTAGACTCGAAGTCAAGATTATTTCTATCAGTAAGCATGGTTGATGATGTAGATCAAGCTCCTGCTACTGGCTACTGCTAGCTTCATAGTATCATGGATAATATATAGCTAGCATGAGCTTCTTTGAGAAGAGGAGAAACGTGAGCTCTCGAGAAAAGACAAGAGCGTTGGAGGTGGCGGCAAGGAACAGTGGCGGATTCAGGAAAAATTTTTGGAGGGGTTGAAGTACCTTCAGCTCGATCTCAGCCCCTTCTACATTATACATCTATGGTTAAAAATTTAGGGGGGACTCCAAGGGTCCGGTAGCGGTAGGGGGGCTCGAGCCCCCCGCCCCACCGCTGGATCCGCCCCTGGCAATGGCAAGGAAGCTAGTGTCCCCTCTTTACTCTTCAGAAGCGTGGTGGCAACGTGGGCCTCGCCAGTCCGACAACCCAAGCATAAGATGCCATCGATCCTTCTCATCCAAAAACCGCTTGCTTTGATGATAGCTTGTCGATCGGTCCATCGGTTCTCTAAATACTGACTGGTTCATCTGGTTTTTTCTGGCTCAAATGTATGAATGGTCTTTAAAACAAGTCGAGCCGATGTAGCCTCTAGTTCTGGTTTTCTTCGGTTTAACCGGTGGTACGGTTGGTTTTAATAACTGTGGTCATGATCTCTTTCCCGGCTGCACTTCCTTTGCTCTTTTTTCCTTGGGTGGCGCTGAGCAACCCCGTGTCGAGCGTCGTCCGAGACGTGGCAGCCCCCTGTCGCCGGTGTGCGCTGGCGACGGCACAGTACAAGCGATGGCGGCGTACGTTGATGGTGCGACTGCGCGTGCGCTCGGCTTCGCTCAGCAGGTGGCGTGCGCGAGCGACGGCAAAAGCGTCGGCGCGTGGCGTCTTGCCCTCCGGCGACGCATGTGAAGGAGCGATGCAGCCAGACGGCGGTTGCACATTGGCGCATGGCACGCTGGCGACGTCTTGCGCGAGCGGCAGAAAAGGCGATGGCGACCACTAGCTCGAGGCGATGTCGAAGACGACGTAACTGGCGACGACACACGGAACGATATCACCTATGCTTTTAACTATTGTACTTGCTCTTACAGTCCATTCTGAAAAAAGACGTTCCGTTTTTATAGTCACAATAGCATCAAAATGAAGTATATAGTCACAGCACATACTATCCACCACGTTCCGTTTTATCACGGCACGATATCAACTATGCTTTTAACTTCTCCATTACAGTCCATTCTAAAAAAGACTCCTTATTTAAAAAATCTAAGCATCTTATTTTCACATGTACTGTTTTTTTTTTACTATTTACGTATAGAACCTCCAGACAGAATATCATGTAGTCACTCCTAGGGGTGCAAACGGGTCGGGTTAATCCCGACCGATTCGGCACTGAATCCGATTGGTACCGAATCCGGAGAAAAAATATAAGTTAGGATATGGTAACAACAATATCCGTCCGAATCCGATACGTCTTCAAGTTTGATTTCAGGTTAGTGCTACTATTTGACGTTTCATTTTTTTTTGCAATGGTAAAATAAAATCTTCCACATCAGCTATTAAGTAGTAACATCAAGTTCTTGACAGTACGTCCTCCTACTCCATTTGCTGTACTGCATGCATTCCTTACAAACGGGTTAATCCCGACCGATTCGGCACCGAATCTAGAGAAAAAAATATGGATTGGGATATGATAACAACAATATCTGTTCGAATTTGACTCGTTTGCACCTCTAGTCACTCCTGAGCCCTCGCACCTGTCTCCTTGACCGTGCAGATGAAAAGCGCAGCGGTTATGAGTGGAGTTGTTCGTGCAGAGTACTCTTGTTATTATTAAATTTAATGTTTTGAAATCAGTTTGCACGCAGGCCGTCCTAGCTCAGTGGTAGAGCGCGTGGCTTTTAACCACGTGGTCGTGGGTTCGATCCCCACGGACGGCGCTCTCCGTTTTTTTTTTTGATGTTTTCACCTCTTTCAGTTGAACTTAAACGGCGAATATGTCAGGTCGTCCTGCGCTTTCAAACTTTTTTTCTTTACATCAATCGCAACAGCAAAGGCTGTTATATTCTTCTTTCGAGAAAAAAAAAACACACACACACATACAGAGATGTTGTGAGAGTTATTGGCAAACCAGCATGATTACTGGCAAAAGGAGTTGGTGATGACTCAAGACTCTTGAATGGCAACTCAGCATGTTTATTGGCACAACGAGTTAGTGATGACTCAAAAGACTCTTGCAATCATGGAACGCGTAGTGCTGTATCAAGCTACGCGAGCCATAAAACCAGCACAGCTCCTCGGTAAATAAGACATAATCACCGTCGACAATACTTTCATAACACTACAATTTTATTTTAGAAAAAGTGACCATCCGAGACCACATGAAACCAACAATTTTATTACAACTTTGTGTTTATTTGAAGACCATGAAAGTTGAGAAAAAAAATTTCCTTTGGACTGAGACCCGTTCTAAACAGCAATGGTTTCTGCCTTCTAGAAACCAAAAACTATTTAGAATATGTTATCTTTTTAACCGTGTTTTTTCTTCTTTTTTCCTTTGTGTTATCCGTGAAGATATAACTTTTTTATTTTTCTTCATTTTATTTAATTGAATACATTAGAAAAAGTTAACAACCACTAAGTATCATTACAGACAAAAGACATAACACTTTAAAATCTGACCCTACGAAGGGAGAGAATATAACAGGACCCACCTCAGAACACAAGATGGTGAAGGAGAGAAGATAGTGGTCCATCTTAGCACCTACTAGCTGCCATTAAAGGATGAAGATGCTTGATTTTCCTATTATGCCCCTGCTATTGCAGTGGTGGGGCTAGGATTTTAATGATGAGGTGCGAACTTAAGATACATCCATTCTAAGACAAGTTCAAGTGACATAGTACAGAAGTTTAATGTATGTAACTAAGTAATTATTCAAGTATTATTCATCTATGCTATTTCTTAGTTTGTTAGGATTGATCATAACTCTTGCAACTTCTTTTTGAGTTTTAATTTTTGAGATCATTCTTTTAAACTCAAAGGAAAAAAGGAGCAATTTACTTTCTGGTGTCCCAGACCAATCTATATACTACAATCTATGAATACCTTGAAAACCATCCTATCGGAGTCTTTTGCATCCCCATTCGATCACTAAACCCTGTAACGAGAAAAACCCCAATACACCACCTCATGCCACCAAGCTCACAAATTGGTATATCGAGACTCAAATTAACACCATAGAACTCTCCAAAAGCGTATTCTACAACCCATAACATTCTAACCATACCTTAATTTGGACAATTCACAAAGATGTAGTAGCATTATTAGACCACCGAATTGGTAGCTAGTTGAAACATTAACATCAGAAAATGATCTACCAGCATTCATGATTCAAGAAGCTAATCGACATCGAGGACTTAGGTGCATAGAAGAGCTAGAGGTAAAAAACAAGGCACAATAATTCAAGAGCGTAGGAGACCTGACGAGGTGGGTGTAGAAGAGCTCCTTTGATAGCTCCTAACACTTCTCGATGGTGGGCGGGTTGGGGAATCTCCAATGGGGGTGGTCGATCGATTGAGGAAGTGTGGATGGCGTGGGCAATTTGGCTAATAGACTTGACTTGTTGTCTGTTGGGCTATTAAGAGTATGTTAGTATACGCAGTATATACTTTATGTATTAAGAGATGTATATATTAGATTTTTATGCAAAAATTTTGAGGGTGTGACTGCACCCCCATGCATTAGTGTGGCTTTGCCACAATGCTACTGTAACCCTAGTCCACCATCTTCCACATCCACCAAGGCCAATAAAGATAAGTTTTGCTTCTTTTGTGAAGTACAATGTATGGCTATGTTTTAGAGAAAATGTTGTATTTAACAACTGAAAAACCTATTTCTAGTTTGATATGCATTTATGTAGTTCATATGTATGATTGCATATATTTCTACACCAGCCCGTAACATTTTTATTGGTTATTGTGTTACTCAATAAATACTTATGAATGCGTTGCGATATTTTCGTATGTAAACCTAAACTTTTTTTACCCTTCCCATTGCCCCCCCTCAAACGGAGCAACCAAATACTCTACGGTTTTATTTATGTTGGCTTCTAAAAACTGCTTTTCTACAGTATTTAGTTTTCAAATAGAGTGTCTTCACAAGGCAGTGATTTCGTTTATACTAGTCAAAATCGCACGTGAGTGTCTCTCCATATAGCTTTTGTATAAATTGCTACTATTTAAAAACCAAAAGGCACTAAAAAGCCAATACGAATATGCCCTACGATTAGTGAGCGCATTAATAAATCCAAAATTTGGACTCTGTTTCCCTATTTTTGGTGAAAGTGTGAAACAACAGTTTGAAAATTCAAAAACACCCCAAGAGCTCCGCTAGTCTACTTTCACAAGAATTGAAGAAGCCTGCAAATGGAAATCCCAAATCCCGAGTGGTGCTCCATAGCAGCAGGAGGGCCGCACGAAGAAGGGAAAAGAGAGTGGCCGCCGCACATTGGTCCGTTGGCGATTCTGAAACTCTGGCGCGTTGATTGGACTCCCGGTCGGAAGAAACGTTTCCCATCGGACGGCGATGCCGACGCCCGCAATTCGAATGCCGAATCCCCAGCCGTGCGATGCCTGCCACCGCGAACCCCTCCCAAAATTCAAACGCGCCCGGGCTCCTCCCACCCTGGGTGGCAGTGCAGGTAAATAGCGTGAACAGGCGGGGGTAACGCGGTAATCTCACCCCGCACAAGCCGAAGAGGGGAGGGCCTTGTTATTTTTGCTCTGCTCCGGTGGCTCTCCTCCCCCCCCCTTCCTCTTCCCCACCGTTGCTGCGCGGCTCTCCTCCTCTTCGCCTCCCTCTTCCTTCCACGCCGCCATCGGTGAGTTATAAGATCTGTTTATCCATCCTGGATTGTTCTTGTCGCGTCTGTTGATGTGATATGGGTGCAAAGCCGATGGTTTCGTTCAATTGAGTGGGGTTTTTGGTCGTCTGGTGGGAACTTTTCGGGGGTTTTGTTGGGGTTCTTGCGTGTGATTCTGCTCCATTTCGTACAGTTTTTTCTGTGTGTTTTTCTTGCATTTCTTGTCTGGAACTTGTTGGTAATGTCTATTTCTTTTGGTGTGAAATGGAACACGGGAGACGAAAGCAGAGTGGCTGATTACACCTCGGTTTCTTTATTTTGGTAGTTCTTTGCGATCTCCCGTGGATGGAGGTGATGGATCCGGTGGCTGTGATGGAGGTCGCGCCGGTGCCGGACCCGCCCTTCATGGACGCCACTCCCCCGGAGCCGCCATTGGAGGCGGCGCTTTCGTTGCGCCGCAGCGCTCGGTGCCTCAACAGGCTGCGACGCCCCAGTTACGCGGAGCAGGAGGTGCCCAAGGAGTCCAGCAGCCGGCGGCGCGGCCCTAAGAGGAAGAGGGACGAGGAGAAGCAGGAGCCGGCGGCGCAGGATGCCGTGAAGCCGGCCAGGAAGGCCCCCCAGGTTGAGCCCCGGGAGAGGAAGCCGATGCCCGAGATTGCGGCAGAACCGATTTCTTGCGCTGGTTTTGCCGGAGCTGCTGCAGAGGACGATGTGCCGGGCAATGGGAAGAGCGCCAAGCTGCGGGTGAAGGAAACCTTGCGGGCATTCAACAGCCACTACCTCCACCTTGTCCAGGTTGCGTTTTGTGTCTGAATGTTCAGGTTCTTTTCAGTTTAATGTTTGTTTTGTCTGACATTGTGCGTGTATGGGTTCAGGAGGAGCAGAAAAGAGCGCAGGCTGCGCTACAAGAGATTGAGGCTAAGGTGAAGCATCAGCCTAAGGGTAGCAAAAATAAGGTGTGGATTTCCGTGCAGTTTCAAATTCTATATGTGAAACTTGCCCTTCTCTGGTTTGTTGCCTGAGTGTTTGTTTGTGCATTGTGCTACTACCGGTGTCCCTGTGGTGAATGTTGGGTAAATCTGTAACTTCTTTGTCCTTATAAATGTAGAAGGGTGTCAAGAAAGACGCTGAAGGTGAGAAGAAAGAGAAGCGCCCGTCGAAGCGGCCTGACTTGAAGGCAATCACAAAGGTATCATGTTTATCTTCGCTGCTGTTTTTGATCGAAAAGTGCATCCCTGTTTGAGTTCTTTATTTTTATTGGGCTAATCATACATGTCAAAATCCTAGATGCAAGAAACCAATGCCGTGCTTTATCCGGAGAAGAGGATAGGGCATTTACCTGGTTAGTGTATCCCTTTTTTTATCTCAGGAAGGAAAATTTGTACTTCGAAATATTGGGATGTTAATTTACCTTCCTTCTCAGGGATCGACGTTGGGGATCAGTTTTACTCTCGTGCAGAGATGGTTGTTGTGGGCATTCACAGCCACTGGCTGAATGGCATTGACTACATGGGATTGAAATACCAAGGAAAGGTAACTTTAGTAGACAGTTCCATGGCTTGTTAATCTTTTGTTCATCTGATATTAGAACTACAACTTGGTCCACTATACTTATGTGACTGTATGCCGTTAATCAATCACAGAATTTCCTTTTTTGCTTTTCCAAGTGTCTAATTCCTCACTAGTTGTTACCGCATTCAGTTGTAATTACTTCTAAATGCTGGGCAAGTTGCTTGCTTATACCATTTCCATGGCATTAACTACAATCAGCCCGTTATCTTTTTGTTGTCTGATACTGAAACTACAACCTGGTCCTTGTGGCTGTAGGTCATTAATCAACCATAGAATTTCCCTTTTAGCTTTCCCAAGAGTCTGATTCCTTGTTAGCGCATTTGGTTGTAATTACTGTAAATGCTGGGCAAGTTACTCGCTATGTTATTTCCATGGCATTGACTGCAAGCAACCTGTTACTCTTTTATCCATCTGATACATGAACTACGACTTGGTTTAATCAACCAAAGAATTTCCCTTTTAACTTTCCCAAGTGTCTAATTTGTTGTTGCAGCATTCAGTTGTAATTACTTCAAAATGCCGCACAAGTTACATGCTATGTCATTTCCATGGCATCGATTGCAATCAACCTGTTACTCTTTTGTTCATTTGATACATGAACTATGACTTGGTCCAATGTACTTATTTGGCTGTAGGTTGTTAATCATTCATAGAATTTCCCTTTAAGCTTTCTCAAGTGTCTAATTCCTTGTTACCGCCTTCAGTTGTAATCACTTCTAAATGCTGGCAAGTTACTGGCTATGTCCATGGCATTGACTGCATCTATTGTTCATTTGATACATGAACTTTGACTTGGTCCAATGTACTTATGTGGCTGTAGGTCGTTAATCAATCATAGAATTTCCCTTTTAGCTTACCCAAGTGTCTAATTCCTTGTTACCGCATTCAGTTGTAATTACTTTCTAAATGCTAGGCAAGTTACCTGCTATGTCATTTCGAAGTTCCAAAGTAAATTAAAAACTGCTTCTAAAAAGTCCATCTTATTTGTTTCCATGGTATTTTTGTTAACTAATACTTTGATTTTTCATTAAGCAGAAGGAATATGAGAACTTAACTTTCCCTCTGGCAACTTGTATTGTGATGTCGGGGATATATGAAGATGATCTAGACAAGGCGGATGAAATCATTTATACCGGTCAAGGAGGAAATGATTTGCTTGGCAACCATCGCCAAATTGGTTCTCAACAATTGCAACGTGGAAATTTGGCATTGAAGGTTGGTTTCAATGGTTCTGATTTATTAGTGATTTTCGGCTAAATCCTTTATGTTGTTTGAAATGGTCATAGCCATTGCAGATTAATTCTGAGTTTTATTTATTTCAATGATCATAAATCTGTCTTCTTTCTTTGAATAGTTCTAAAATGCTTTTTTTTAACTATGTTAGAAGGTGTTGAATTTAATCATTCGAATCGTGCCTAGTTTGATGTTCCTTTTTGTGTCTTTGAGTTAAATTATGGCTAGTCTTTTGTTTTCCATCCATTAAAATGTTTCTCTTTCAATTGGCAATGCTGATCATTCATCTATACCAATAGCAAAATTTTTGTATTTCGGTTTTCATTTTGTTTTTACGTACCTCTCTCCTTTTTATTATGTTGCAGAATAGTAAGGATAACGGTAATCCTATACGAGTTATTCGAGGCCATACGTCAAAGAATAGCTACACTGGAAAAGTCTACACCTACGATGGGCTGTACAAGGTCTTATCTTTTACCAAATATTATTTAATGTTCCAAATAGGTAATACAAATGGGTTGCTAAGTTCTGTAATCTTGATTATATTGTAATGGCTGTGAAGCTTACTTCCAAATAATTGATATTGCCTCCTATGATGTCCAAACTTTGCATGAAGCATTACCAATAACAATGATATATTCTATTGCAAACTTAATTCTAAGAGAGAAACTGGAAGAATGCAGTTAGGAAGGCAAGTGCCTAAAAGTAAAGACTTAAGGTGTATTTGGTTGGAGCTAACTGTGCACGTATGCTTGTGCCAAACCTAGCTAACCCATTGTTTGGTTGAGGATCTAAATCAGTTGTGCGGTTGTGCCACTAAAAGTTTACTTCATTTTCCAATTGCTACAAAAACAGGGTAGAAAAAACTAGGTCCAGAAATATAGAAAAACTAGTTTCGATTATTTCTGTTTTTGCTTTCTCTTTGACTAATGTTATTTTGTTTTCTTTTGTTTCGATATTCTATAGGTTGTAGACGACTGGGTGCAGAACGGAGTTCAGGGACATGTTGTTTTCAAATATAAATTGAAGCGGCTTGAGGGTCAGCCGTCGTTGACAACTTCTGAGGTATGGTTGAATAAGCTAAGCATAATCACAGCGCAGTTTGTGCTGATGGCACTCCCATTCTTGTTTGCTTCACTATTTTTCAAGCTTGCGACATGAGAAAACTATGTTCTATGTTATGTGCATAAATGGTCTATGCTTGTTCGCTAGTTGAATAGCTAAAACACATGCCAGTGGTTAGTGCAAATAATATGCTTGTGATGATGTACTTCTCACTTGGCCTTAGCTGAACCAAATCAATGGATTCGGTATTGAGTTTCTTGAATTGAAATTACTCTGCAAATCTCATGTAGGACATAAAACATCTGGTATCTACATAAGTACATATATTTGTAAACTTGGCCTTTATTCTACCTTTTATTTGCATCATAAAATATCTTTATGTGTAGGTACGGTTTACTCGCGCAGAGGCTCCCACAACGATTTCTGAATTACCCGGGTATATGATTCAAGCTCCTAAGTCCTAAAGTTCCCATTACCTTTCATGATTTCATATTTTTATGCTGGAATTCTGTTTTCTAAATCAAGGCACCTCAAGTAGCATATGTGGCCATAAGTCTTAGCATTTCCATAGCTCTGTTATGCATTTATGCGCTAATGTGTTGGTCATGTTTGGATTATAGTGTTTGGTTGCATTTTCCCAAATGACACTAATCACATGCTGCATGTTACTTTCATAGGTTGGTTTGTGATGACATCTCCGGAGGGCAGGAGAATCTTCCAATTCCTGCTACTAATTTGGTTGATGATCCACCTGTTCCTCCATCTGGTATGCTACAAATTTATCTTTTGGCTATTTCATATTTTGTTTGCAGGACATCTCTTTGCATTGTTTCTTGAACTAGATCGATTGGCATGAGCAATTGTGAAGCATGGTTTACTATACAAATTTAGGATTATTTCTTACCTTTAAGTTTAAATAGGACGAATATAACTTCCAATGGTTGTGATTTAATTGTAATTAAGGCTAATTGTAATTAAGGCCCACCGAATTCAGGACCAGATTTAAACAATCAGAATTGTAATTAATTCTGACCTTTTTGCTTAGTTTTTAGCATTTTTTATTAGTTGTAAACAATCTATCACCAATTTTTATTATATATAGTATTTTTAGTTTGGTTTCTTGCACTAATTTTGCCTACAACAGTTGAGCTTTGTTGGCATCTTCTTCCAATCTTATTTTTAGTCTCTGTTTTCGTCTTCAAAATATGGAGTACACTTTAGTGGCTAATTTACTTTGTGTTACCTTTGGAAATGTGGTAGGTTTTGTGTACTCCAAATCTCTAAAAGTTCCAAAGGGCATCAAGATTCCATCGAATTGTGTTGGCTGCGATTGTGAAGGAGATTGCGCTAGCAACAAAAATTGCTCATGTGCTCAACGCAATGGTTCTGATCTACCTTACGTATCATATAAGAATGTTGGCAGGTAAAGGGCAATGTCCAAATGTGTTCGTTTCCCATGTGCTTTTCAACTACCATAATAATGAGAAGCGTTTCTTGTCTACACAATCTATGTAAATATAAACAACCGTTGATATTCAAGGCACCACATTTGTTTTGAGGGTAAGAAAATCCCACAATAATCCTAAAAAAATTCTAGAAATTCTCATATTAATCGAAAGAAAAAGAGAAGGATCTCCACCACTTATTTTGGTGGGATTAGATTATAACGGTGCAGATTAATCATATATAGATATTAGAGTTATATAACAAATACAATTGTATTTCAATTATAAAAAATAGAGTTATATATCAAATACAACTGTATTGTAATATCTAGCCGCACAGCTGCGCAAGGAATTCTGCTAGTTTCATATATGGGAGGGAGTTGGTGTCCTGCACTTTTGTAGTTTTGTCAGCTGAAATTATTAATGGTCAATCTTTAGGTTGGTGGAGCCCAAAGCAGTTGTATTTGAATGTGGTGCTAACTGCAGTTGCAACAACGAATGTGTAAACAGAACATCTCAGCAAGGTTTGCAATATCGCCTAGAGGTTAGTATTTTGCTTAATCTTTATATTGCCCTGTTTTTGTACCTTACTAGAAATATTTATATGGGTAATGCTTTTGTGTCAAGGTTATTAAGTCATAAAGTCGAATTGAGTTGCTAGGGGGGTGACTTGTCGACTAGTCTCGACTAGTACCCAGGTTAGGAAGTATGTTAATAAGGCATGCCATATACTAAGTTATAGCTGTTAAGGATATTAGAGATAGAGTTTGTATTCTATTCCATATATACCTTATCTCTATATGGCATATCCCCTTGTACTCTCCTATATATATGGCCCTTTGGGTCTCATATCAGTACACACAATATTCATAACATGGTATCAGAGCTTAGGTTAGGTTAGGGTTAGGGTTTCCTGTAACCCTAACCTTGATCTACTTCAGCTTGTCTTCTGCATCTGCTGCCCCCGGGAGGATCGATCTCCTGGGGGCGGCCATCTCGCCGGATCTTGCCCGCCTTCGGCGCCGCCAGATTGCTTTCGGTCGCCCGAGCCAGATCTGGCCGTCGCGCCTCGGATCCGGTCGCTCCGGGCTCCCTGTCGCCACCTCCTTCGGCCACTGCCGTCCTACCGGCCGCCGTGCCTGCGCTCGAGCCGTCGCGTCTTCCGCTGCATCTTCGGCTGCCGCCACCACGGATCCGGCCACAGCCGGTCTTGCCGCCCGGATCCGCCCGCCTGAGCTCGCGTGCCGCCGCCCCCGCCGCCGTCGTGGTCGCGCTCGCCCGCGTCGTCGCCAGGATCCAGCCGCCTCCGCTCTCCGCCGCCGGATCCAGCGACCCCGCACCAGATCCGGCCGCCTCCCGCCCGGATCCGTCCGTCCCCGCCAGATCCGGCCGCCTCCGCGCCGGGACGCCGCCTCGCCCCGCCCGGATCTGGCCGCGCTGTCGCCCGAGCGCCTCCCGGCCGCCGCGCCCGCGCCGCCACCTTCTCCTCCCGGCCCCCCGCGCCGCCGCCTCTTGGCCCTGTGCCCGCATCTCAGAGACGGGAGGGAGTGAGGATCGGGAGTGAGGGAGGGGGGTGCGAAGCGGAGAGCGTACGCAGGGGAGGGGAGTGAGTCTGAGAAGAGAGAGAGGATGAGAGACGTGTTTTGATTTTCTAGGTGGTAGGTGAGAGGATATGCTGCTTCTAGTATCATTAGTATCTGAGTTCAGTGTGTCAGTTAAATTATTTTTTGTGAGTCTTCCGTTGCGTCCATCCAAATCCGTAGTTTTTTATTTGTTCGTCCAAGCTGTGCGAGTCCACAAATTTATTGTCAGTCATAGAAATGTGGAATTTTCTTTTGCCTGACAGCAGCTGCCGCTCTACTCTCTGAGCCGCGTGCAGATCGTAGAAGTCGTTATGATGCCGCCGCTTCTCTAGCCGTCGCCCCGAGCTTCAAAGGCCGCCGCGCGTCCTCTGTGCACTTGCGCCGCCGCCTCTTGGGCTTCGATCTGCGCCGTCATGCATATATCTATTCCTCTTCGGCTTGATTTGACAGTTTATTCAAAGGCTGCACGCAACGACGACATCATCAAGACTCGGACTTCGGATTTTTCTTGTTTTAGTATTAACCCTTTTCAAATGCAATGCTATTGCATACGCCTTGCATTTGAGGGGGGGTGTTAAGGATATTAGAGATAGAGTTTGTATTCTATTCCATATATGGCATATCCCCTTGTACTCTCCTATATATATGACCCTTTGAGTCTCATATCAATACACACAATATTCATAACAATAGCAACAATTAAACATATACACATATTGTAAAGCATGAAATGAAGAGAACAACAACATAAGCATGATGATGAGTTGATGTCTTCTTTTGATCCCGAGTCCCAAATTCATACTTCAAACTGATGAGATCTGCCTCAAGCCTGCCCTTCTCTACCTGCAGAATGAATTTTTTGGTTGTCAACTTCCTTTGCCATATGATTATTCTGGTTACATTATGGATATAACAATGTTAATAAACCTGCAGTAACATATAAAATCTCTTTTTCAAAGCATCATTTAAACATTTAAGTAATCACTCCATTAATTGAGACCTTTACATCTGAGTTCTTCTGTAGAGCCATCATCATACTGGACAACAAGTAATTGAGAAGCAACACCCTGAAAATTGAAGAGCAAAAGAATGAGAAAATTGAAAATTCAAGTCGGGCGGCTAGACATGCCCGACTAGTCTCTCCTAGTCGCCGATTAGATGTCTGGTCACCCGATTAGTTGCTTCAGTTGAGTTAAGCAACCTAGTATTCCTCCGTGTGCCGACTTGAAGGCTAATCGTGGATTAGTTGCCGACTTAATATCAATGTTTTGAGTTACAACTGGGTGCAAAGTTGTGAATGATGCAATATTATAAACAAAATTTTAGCAATAATGATGGGTTTGGTAGGGGTTATCATTATATTTTGTGCTAGTAACTTCTATGTGGGTACAAGACACTTGATTTGATATGCAGGCTCAACACTATATCTTTTCTTTTAAGCAAACATCACTTATTGTGTTGTTTCTCTATCCACTCTTCAATTCTCTGGTCCCTCCTAGTATTCAGTTTGTTCTACCGTGAATGTTCACCCTCTCCCCACACCACCATAGTTCTTTATTCTTCACTCCCTGCAGACACTACGTGTTTTCGATTATTGCAACTCTTGATAGGCCGTGTTAACTCTTTGCAACAATTATAAATCATAATGCAAGTTGTCCCGTTGGACGGGAGTGTGTTCTTTTGTTAATATTTCTTGCTGTATGTTGCTTAACAAGCTAAATGCGTATGCAGGTATTTAAGACAGCTTCAAAAGGTTGGGGTGTCAGGACTTGGGACACTATCCTCCCTGGGGCCCCCATTTGTGAGTACACTGGTGTGTTGAGGAGAACTGAAGAAGTGGATGGCTTGTTGCAGAACAACTACATATTTGATATTGATTGTCTTCAAACAATGAAGGGTCTGGATGGAAGGGAGGTACTGATTTTCTCATTCTTCAGTCTCAGTTTTCAATGTGGTATTGATTGTTCAATTTTCAATGATGAAATAACATCATATGTTGCCTTATGCCGCCTCATTAACCTCAATGCCTAGTGCTCAATTTACCTGCTCCTTTTCTTTGCTTGTTTACACCCAAGGTTTGTTAAAAATGAAGTACTGTAAAGGTTTTGTTTTGGTTTATGTTGAAATGCCAACAAATGCTTTAAGGCACCATCTCTTGAACTACTTACCATCACTTCTACAGAAAAGGCCTGGCTCAGAAATGCACCTGCCCTCTCTTCATGCCGAGAATGATTCAGAGGCACCACCTGCACCAGAGTATTGCATAGATGCTGGCTCTATTGGCAATTTTGCAAGGTTCATAAACCACAGCTGCCAGCCTAACCTGTTTGTCCAGTGTGTCTTGAGCTCACACAATGACGTTAAGCTGGCAAAAGTGACGCTTTTTGCTGCTGACACTATACTTCCTCTTCAGGTCAGTTAGTTTCAACTTTTTTAAACAAGAGAAGAACAGAACTCTATAATTTCTACGGTTGCAACTATATGATTTCTTCCGAGTTCTGACCGTCATGTGCTTTGCAGGAGCTTTCCTATGACTATGGCTATCGCTTGGACAGTGTTGTTGGGCCGGATGGAAACATTGTTAAGCTGCCGTGCTACTGCGGTGCCCCTGACTGCCAGAAGCGCCTTTATTAGACCTGCAGCTGTGCTCTTCTATTTTGGATTTTGGGGGGAAGCAATACTATATATAGTATTGTATGAATGCAGTCATGCTAGCTGTGTATGACAAGCTGGACATTCTATGATATTAAGCAAAAGAAGAGCATTCTCATTTTCTGTAGATGACATGCTGGACATGCTATGTTATTTTGCAAACAATTAACCCATATAGCTAAGTGGTGGAACATTTAACCCTTGCAGACATTTACATGATCTCCGCAAAATCCGTCCGAAGTATCTCTATTCTATGTTTTTGATATGTGGTTATTATAACAAGTGGTATGAGAGCTGCGATGATGCCAACACTGAAACAAAAACAAATTTGCTAATTTAGTTAGCATTTTAGACATTTCTAAGGTACCATAATTATCTCTGCTGTGTTACTGCTTCATTTGATGTATCAATGCTGGCAAAATACTGGAGAAGCCTTCACGAACAGAAAGGCAAGTCCGAGCATTGAGAACATCTGCGATGAGATGGCATTTGCTGTGCGAGGTTAATTTCTTGCTAATTTTTGGCTGCTGTGACTTGCCAGTAATATGGCACTGATTCATATGGCCCCTTGGATAAGCGTGATGAGAAGGCATTCGCTGTACAAGATTACAATTTCTTGTTGATTTCTGCTTATTGCAAAAAACGCAAGCTTTGATGCCGATTTAATGGCCAAGAAAACTGTTGATAAATCCCAGCAGGGTGAGGCCTTGATGCGCGTCGATCCTCTAATCGAGCCTCCCGAGCGATGTCTGCCAACGGGAACTCACTGCCGCTGTCACGTTGAGGTCGCGCCTTCCATGGTTGATGTTGTTGAAATTAATCTTGCTGTTGTGTGTAGTTGATGTGTTCAAGTTGTATGTAGAGTACTTGGTGTGTTCAAGTATGATCTACGTATAGTCGGTATCGAAGTATTCGGTGTGTTTGAGTACTGAGAAGACGTGTGTTGAGTACTCAGTGTGTTCGAATACTGTGTAGTCGTGTCGAGTATTTAATATGTTCGGGTATCCTGTAGTCGTGTGTCAATTATTGTAGTCGAAAACTCGGAGTCGGAGACCGGTCGTAGTAGTCGCAGACTTAAGTCGAGCTGTGCAGTAGTCGTAGCTACAGTCGGTACTCGGAGAAGTACTGTAGCAGTCGGTACTCGGAGAAGTACTGTAGCAGTTGATGCTCGAAAGAGTACTATAGCAGTTGTTGTAGTTACAATGGTCGTAATTATAGTAGTCATAGCTATAGTGATCGTAGCCACAGTGGTCGTATCTGTATAGTGATCGATGGTCAATACTCGTAAGCTACATTATTTTGGTCGTGCTCGAAGATCGGTAGTACCGTCTCTGTGAACGGTACTACCAGAGATGCTGGTAGATAAGCCGTGGTCGGTGAAGCGATCGATAAAGCAATGGTCGAAAATGTGGTTGACAAGTCATGGTCGGTAACACGATCAACAGTATCGTGGTCGGTAGCGTGGTCGAATAGACATGGTCAAAGGACGCCAAGCAGGACTTATCCAAGGACTCGAAGTAGCACTTGAAAAAATTATGTGTGTAGTCATAGACTAGGGATCCAAGGACTCGAAGTAACACTTGAAGAAATTCTGTGTGTAGTCATAGAGTAAAGCAGATAGTAGTTAGTCTGTATGTAAGTAGTCATGTTCACTAAGCTTAGTGAGTTCTTTTAGGAAGTGCTTTGTCTATGAGTTGTGGGGTTCATGGCCGAAGGAGTCAGACATTTAGCCTGTTATGGTTATAATCTGAATCTATAAATAGAAGAGAAAAATGAAAAAGCTGTAACGGATTGACGCAGGGGAAAAACAATTGATCCAGCCGAAGCGCGCCATGGAGCAGCACGGGCTGCTGTCGCCGCAGCCGGTGAGGGTCAATTGGGCGGTGGTGTCGGCCTACTGCCGGCGGCAAGGCGCGGAGCGCGGGCCCATGCAGTGCCGGAAGCGGTGGGTCAACCTCTCCTGGGACCTCAAGAAGATCGTCTCCTGGGAGAAGAACGTCGTCGTCGCCGCCGCGGGGGCCGCCGCCGCAGCACGAGTCGTTCTGGGACATGCGCGGCGAGCAGTGGCGCGCGAGGCAGCTGCCGTCGTCGTTCGACCGTGAAGTCTACGACGCGCTCGTCGGCGCGGCCGCCAGGCTGCGCCGGACTTGGGCGAGGAGCTGGCCGAGGGCGACGAGGCGGACGAGCAGCTGCCAATGATGGTCATGCCCATATCAGGTCAGCAGTACTGGCACTGCCGTACACGCTGTATGTTATACGTACATTTATATGCTGTATGTGACTCCCTGTGTACTTGCCATGCATTGGAATCGTCAAACTCAGCGTACGTTTGCTTCGCACCGTATGCAGCAAGGAGGTACGAGCCACCTGCCTCTTCTCAACACGAATGCTCTGATCCAGGTACCATATGCACGCACACCAATTTCTCACCAATATTTGATCTATCATGTCGTGTAATTCATGAACTATTTCTTATTCAGATGATCCGGTGAATCGCACAATTAGTCTCTGTTTTTTACATACCAATAGCATGCATCTCGGATTCTCAGTGCTGATTTATAATGCACATTTTTGTTTGGCCCAGCTGCGGAGATTGCAAAGAAAGCCGGCGGTGCGTCAGACAAGACCTCGACGTCGCAGCATGACTGAAAAACCCCTGAAAAATTCAAAAAGAATTTTCTTAATTTTTGTGGAATTTTCGAGTGAATTTCGAAACTTTCCCTTTCGGGAAAGTTTTCCCTCAGCCGCTTTCCTCTTTGGGGCAGTGCGCCTCCCCTCCTCTCCGGCGCCTTTCCCTTTTCCGCCTTCCCCCTCTCCCTGGCGCCCGCGTCCGACCCCTCCTCCCTCGCTCCGCAGGCGTCCCCGCCCCTCTCCGCCTCCTCCCTCGCACGCGTGTGCGCGCTGCGCCCGTTGGCGCCCCGCCTCCTTCCGCCTTCTCTGCTCCTTCTCCCCGCTGGAGCCTCCCTCTGCTCCCCGGCTACTCCCTTGCGTGCGCCCGAGCCCGAGCTGCGCCTGCGCCACCCAGCACCGCCTCTCCGCGCCGCCCCGACAGCCTCTGCCCGAAGTGCGTGGACGCCCTCGCGCCACGTCACCCCACCTCTGCTCCGGCCCGCCTGTCAGCCGCCGTTCGTCCCCTCCGCCGCGCGGGAGCGCGCCCTCACCCATGCCGCAACTTCACCTGCTCCCATCCCTTGTCGCATCGCCATCACTTCCCCTGCAGAGCTGACGTCATCCCCAGAGCGTGGAGGAGACGCCTCACCCACTCCTGTTGACTCCCGCGCCGTGCCAGTGCCTTCTCCTCCACGGCTCCTCTCCTTTCCGCTCGGAGTATAAAACTCCCTCTCCCTCTTCCGCCCGCTCTCTTGGCTCCCCGACTCCTCCCCACTCCCATTCGCCTCCCACCGCTCCCGAGCCTCCCCCTGAGCCGCTGATTGGAGCCCCATCGCCCGAGACTCCGCCATTGCCGTCCCCTGCGCCGGCAAGCCCCGCAAAGCGGATCTCCCTCCTCCTCCCCCCATTTCTCGATTACTTCCGCCCAGAGCTCCTCCGCTATCCCCTAAACACCGTGCTACTTTTGTTTGGCCAGGAGAATCACCGAGGTATTCCCGCGTCGAAGCTCACCGCCGGCGGAAACCACCTCCCCGTGGCCAGACCTCTCCGAAGCTCCCCAGCTCCCTCCGCCGCCGCCATTGTGAGCCCCCTCCTCCGTAGATGGTGTAGCCGCCCCCGATCGACTCCTCTCGGCCCCGGTGACCCTCCTCGCCGCCGGGAGGCCGTTTTCCCCCTTCTGCCTCCCGTCCCCTCCGTTGTTTCCCTCGCGCCCAAAACCCCAAAAATGGGTTCCCCTCTCGGAGATCTACCCGCCCGTGCCCTCGGTTGCCGCCGCCGACCCTCCGTGCGCTCAGATTTCCGTCGCCGCCGTGGCCCTGTCTCGACGGCACTGTGGTGGACGGAGGAAGAAGACGACCGACGTGGCCTCTCCTCCACCGCCCGATCCCCCTCCGTCGCCTTAAGTCGTCGACCGCCCGATGGCATCAAGTTTCAGCCGTCCGATCTTCATTAGGCCATCTCCCCTCGTCCGTCGGATTCCCCGTAACGATTCGCCGCCTCCTTTGCTTCGCTTCCGTCCGATCTCCTCGCGCCGCATCCGAGCCGCCCGTTTCAGCCCCATCCCCTCCGTCCGCTGTCGCCGCGTGTCGGCCATCCACCGAGGCGAGGCGCGCGCGAGTGGGCCGCGCTGGCCTTCGGCCGCGCGGGCCGCACAGTGCCGGGCCGCACTGTTTCTGCGGGCCGGCCTGGCACTGTTCATCCAGATTTTCCCGGATTTATTGAATTCTAAAATCCCAGAAAATCCAAATAAATCCTAGAAAATCACAGAAAATCCCAAAAATTCTCAAATTTCACCACTTTGCTCCAAATAATATTCTTGACCCATCTTTGACCTCCTTTCCACCAAAATAATTCCAGATAAATTCCTAAAATTCTATTTGAAGGGTTTATGCATTTTACTCCTTTTTAAATAGTTTATTTTCCCTCGCTTGATTAGGCTCAAGCTGGATTTAATTATTTTTGTGTGTTTACGCTAGTGTCAGAGAATCCAGAAGTTCAGGTGCAGCCCCAGGAGCCAGGAGGTTCTTCGTTCGAGCTAGCTAAGATCCTCCGGATTGACGGCAAGTCCCAAATCCTTTGATCATGTTGCAACCCATGTTGTTTAATTACGTTATTATGCTATTTACATTATGCTAATTGTGAAATGTTAATTTCAAAGTAAAATAAAATGTTAGAATGACATGTTATGTAGTTAAACCTACCACCGATAAATGCCATGTTAAACTTGTAGCCATGCCTTGTAACCCTAGAAATAATTATCTGTTAATCTAAATAACTGTAAGATATTATTATCACTCAAAAGTCTTATACTAATAAGGTCGTGGCAGCGAGCCAATAGACTTTGCAAAACCCGACTCTAAGGTAGGGTGGTATGGGACACCGTATCTTAGAGCGGAGAGTGCCGGCGTGCACAAGGTAGGGTAAGGGGGTTGTGGTGCATCGCAAGATGATTATTCACCCATCTCTTACCCTAGGATTGAAGGAAGGGGGGTTGTGGTGCATCGCAAGATGATTATGTTTATTCACCCAACTCTTACCCTCGGATGGGTCGCGGGCCTGGTAAGGTTGCGGGCCATGTGAAAATATAAGGACTGAAACCCTTACGCTGAGCAAATGTCATAGTGATCGCTCAACCACAGGTGTTGACTTGTCAACCCTGGTTTAGTACCTGCTCAACTTAAGTGAAACCCCGCATTGGGAGTCAGTGCAAGACAACGATAGGTCCTCACAACTCGGGACCGGCGTTCCGCGAGGGCCAACGAACGCCCGAGGATGTGCGGGATTATTATCTATCGGGTGGAGTGTATACCAAGGGTTGAGCAGCGAAAAGACCTGGTTCCTTAACTCAGTCATGAGGGTTAAGGGTGCGTGTGGGTAAAGCTGAGCAAACTCTGCAGAGTCAAATAAATGGTATTCGAATACGCCGTGCTCCCGGTTATTGGAGCTGTGTCACTTGGGTGATTCCAGCTGCAAAGCTTAAGTAGTTTTGTACATATTTGAACTTGACTAGTTGGTTAAAGAATTCTTTGTGAAAACCCCTGAGATCTTAAGAAGTAGTTTTGAGTCCATTTTATAAAATGCTTGCAAATAAAACTGCATCCACTCAAAGTTAATAAACCAAATATATTCCCCCTCCTTTGATGTTCCGTGCATGTAATAAGTTAGGATCCCTTTGGGATTTGCTGAGCCGGTTGATTGGCTCACGGCTTGCTTTTGCCTTTCTTTAGAGGATCAAGACGAAGGTGTTTGCCTCCCCGTTGAGGAAGTCCTGGAAGGTCGCTTCTTCGACGAGGACCCGTGGCTTTAGGTCTTGGCCGCGCTCAAGCGGATCTTGGAGTTTTTGTAATGTAAGTATACTTTGGGCTTGCACGCCCCGCTGTCGAAAATGGATGTTAATCCTTATGTAAAATATATGCTGGACTTTTGTTGTAAGCATGCAATGGTATACTCTTGCGCGACGCTTCATAACTGTTCATGCGTGAATAGTTGCGAGGTGCCGTGTCCGTACGCGCCCCTGGAAACGGGGGCGTTACAAGAAGTGGTATCAGAGCAGGCTCTTGACCGTAGGTTGAGACCTAAGGCAAACTAAGAAGCGATTTTATCGCAAAACTTAATTTAAAGCCATAAAAAGGGTTTACAAAAAAATATAAGTATTATTGCTGTCTTTTTCCTCCCTTGTTGCTACCTTATCTATCTTAGTTTTCTTCTGCTTAAGTTTTGCTTTTGCAAAATGTTTATTGCCCCTCTTGTCTAGCTTCAAAATTTCGCTTCTCGGCAGCTGGAGGAGTAGCCGTCGTTCGCTAGACTAGACCGACCCTGAGTTGTAGTAGTACTTTTGTAATGTAAAGCAGGTGTAATCATGAACCCTAAGTGGTTTGTGTACCACTTGCATATTGTAAATCTATATTTATTATCCTTGTATGTTGTTTGCTTAATTATCAGTAATCCCCCTGTGTTCAAAGCTTTCTCCTGTCCCCTTTCGCTCTTGTTCTTACCTTTTTCGCCCTATACTTACCTTGAAAATTCGATGTCTTACTTATCCCCTCTTGATTGCCAAAGCCGCTGCAAAGCTGATCTCAAGTCCCCAATTGGCAGATGGATCCGGCAGAGCAGAGTGGACAGACCAACAGGCAGGGTGCACCTGCCACAGATCAAGCAACACTCGCCAGTGTGATAGCAATGTTGGAGCAGAATCGTTACCAGGGAGAACAGAACATCTTACAAGCGTTAGACCAGCATGCCAGACTTCTTGAACAGATAGCAGCCAGATCTCCGGGAATTCAAGATGGAAGCAATGTTCCTCGGGATGGTGCACCGATTTCCACCCGATGGGCAGACTTTATGAAAACGCGTCCACCAGTCTTTTTCACCTCAGCTGACCCCATAGTAGCTGAGGATTGGCTCGTGGACGTGGAAAGGAAACTTGACACTGTTCGATGTGATGATAAAGAAAAGGTGTTGTATGCATCCCATCAGTTGCAGGGCGCTGCAGCAACATGGTGGATCAACTATCAACACACACTACAGAACAGAGAGATTAGTTGGGAAGAGTTTTCCAATGCCTTTCGCAAGGCTCATATACCGGATGGCATCATGGAGGCTAAGCGCCGGGAATTCCTAGCGCTTAAACAAGGTGGACGCACAGTCATAGAATACTTACATCAATTTAACCACCTATCCAGATTTGCTCCGGAGGATGTTGACAGCGAGGATAAGAAAATGAGCAAGTTTCGAGCAGGACTGCAACAGTCATTGAAGTTCCATATCTCATCCATGAAGTTCAAAGACCTGCACGATATGGTGAACAGCCTGATTACTTCAGAAGAGACTAGAGGCGAAATGGAAGATTACAGGAAGCGCAAGGCAGTGCACAAATCTCAGTCTTCTTCGCATAGTGCCCAGCGAAGCAAAACCTTGGGATCATTCTCATTCCGATCCCAACCCTCACGTCAGTTTGTGAAGCTACCGAAGAACCAGTCTGGACAATCTCAACAGTACAGTTCCCCTTTACCCTTCGCCACCAAGTGCCCCACCTGCGGTGGCAAGCATCCTGCTAGCAGTTGTCCACGAAGGACAGATGCATGCTTTCATTGTGGAGAGACTGGACACTATAAGCATCAGTGTCCCAGGAGGAGTTTGAAATCAGATGCAGCTAAACTCCAATTCCAGAACCAGCAGCAACAGGAAACAAAGTCACAGTCAGGCTCTAGCACCCCCAAAGGAGGCTCTCTGCAGATCAAAGCAGATGGACCTCAATCACCCGCAGGCATAGCCAATTTCCCATCTGCAGGCAGAAGCAAAGGCCGTACCAGATCCACATTCTATACAAGAGTAAATCTTGTGTCCGCAGAAGATGCAGCTGAGACTAGTGACATCATCGCCGGTATGTTCCCAAATCAACACCATACCTGCATTGATTCTATTTGACCCTGGTGCAATGCATTCGTTTATTTCGAAGAGTTTTGCTTCAAGAAATCAGTTGCCTTCTGTTTCATTGCCAAAACTTGGTGTGGTTGAAACCCCTGGGGTTAGAATGAAGTCCCACAGTGGTTGTGCGGGACTTAATATAAATCCAAGGGGTAGATTTTAGAACAGATTTACTGCAGTTAGACATGTCAGGGCTAGATGCCATTTTGGGCATGAACTGGCTATCCAAAAACAAAGGCAAGGTAGACTGTGAGATCAAGACAGTATCCTTGGTAAACCCGGAGGGTCAGAGAGTGATAGTGAAAACAGATCGAGAAGTACTGAAAGGTGCCAGAAAGCATATGATCAACATGCTAACAGTTACACCTGATCAAGTGCCAGTAGTACAAGAATACCCTGATGTGTTTCCAAAGGAATTGCCAGGCAGACCCCCTGATAGACAAGTAGAAATTGCCATAGAGTTGGTGCCAGGCACCAAGCCAATTGCCAAGCACCAGTACAGAATGTCAGCCAGTGAGTTGAAAGAGCTAAAGAAGCAATTAGATGAATTACAAGAAAAAGAATTCATACAACCGAGTGTTTCACCTTGGTCGGCCCCAGTTTTATTTGTGAAGAAGAGCACAAAGAGCATTTGCACATGGCATTAACTAGATTGAGAGAACATCAGCTGTATGCCAAGTTCGATAAATGCAACTTTTGGCTAAAAGAAGTTGCTTTCTTGGGTCATATTATATCGGAAGATGGAGTCAAGGTTGATCCAGAAAAGATCGCAGCAGTTATGGAATGGAAACAACCCAAGACAGTGACAGACATGAGAAGCTTTCTTGGATTGACGGGTTATTATCGTCGATTCATAGAAGGGTTCTCGAAAATTTCTCGTCCACTCACTCAGCTACTGAAGAAGGACAAGCCCTTCACATGGACAGATGCTTGTGAAGAGAGTTTTCAGCTGTTGAAGACCAAATTGACAACAACACCAGTTTTGATTTTGCCCAATCCAGAGAAGGAATTTCAAGTTTACTGCGATGCCTCGAAGCAAGGTTTGGGATGTGTGCTTATGCAAGACGGAAAAGTTGTTGCCTATGCGTCCAGACAGTTGAAGCCGCATGAAGAAAACTACCCCACACACAACTTAGAACTAGCAGCCGTGGTGCATGCTCTCAAAAATTTGGCGGCACTACCTGCTAGGGAATCGTTGTGAGATATACTCAGATCACAAGAGTTTGAAGTATCTGTTCACTCAGCCAGAATTGAACATGAGACAACGCAGATGGCTAGAGTTGATTAAGGATTATGACATTGAGCTCCAATACCACCCAGGCAAAGCAAATGCAGTTGCTGATGCCCTTAGCCGCGAGGCTCGTCCAAGCAAAGGCAGTCGGTCAGAGTACCCGCCAGAGTTGCAAAGAGGTATCCTATGGCTGAATTTGGTGATCACAGAACAAGGTGAAGAAGCAGCATTAGAGATTCAACCATTACTGACAGATCGGATTAAGGCAGCGTAAGATGAAGATGAAGAGATTCAAAAACTGAAAAAGGATATTGAAGGAGAAGAATCAACAGAGTATGCAGTAGATGAGCATGGAATCTTCACTTTCCATGGTCGCTATTGTATACCCGACAAGAAAGGGTTGAGAGAGAGTTGATCCTGTCCGAAGCACACTCTCCTCAATTCTCAATTCACCTAGGAAGTACCAAAATATACCAAGATTTGAAGAAGAGGTATTGGTGGAATTAGAAGAAGAGAGAAGTAGCAGAATACATGGCTAAGTGTGATGTTTGCCAGCAAATCAAGATAGACCCCAGGAACCATTGAGATTGTTGCAGCCTTTGCTAATACCCGAATGGAAATGGGACAGTATCGGCATGGATTTCATTACTGGACTTCCCAAGACTCGCGAGGAATATGATGCTATTTGGATCATTGTCGATAGATTGACTAAAGTAGCTCATTTCCTCCCGGTCAAGCAAACCTACGGGAAGGACAAGCTTGCTAAGTTATATTTGACAAGAATTGTGACACTGCATGGAGTTCCGAAAAAGATTGTGTCAGATCGAGGAGCACAGTTTACGACCAAGTTCTGGGAGAAATTACATGAAGCCATGGGCACTGGTTTAAACTTTAGCTCAGCGTATCACCCTCAAACAGATGGACAGACAGAGAGAACAAACCAGATCTTGGAAGACGTGCTAAGGGCTTGTGCTATTGTGTATGGAGCAGCGTGGAATACTTACTTATCATTTGCCCAGTTCCCATATAATAATAGCTA
The DNA here is from genome assembly GCA_017311315.1 of Dendrocalamus latiflorus. Lineage (NCBI taxonomy): Eukaryota > Viridiplantae > Streptophyta > Magnoliopsida > Poales > Poaceae > Dendrocalamus > Dendrocalamus latiflorus. Next base: position 3,383,048 of record CM029665.1, on the reverse strand, counting down.
CCAAGCCAGCATCCAAATGGCCCCGTTTGAAGCACTTTATGGCAGAAAATACAGGACCCCTCTAAATTGGTCAAAAACAGGAGAACGACAACTGATTGGCCCTCAAATTGCTCAAGGTGCAGAATCATATGGTAGAATTATCAGAGAAAGATTTAGAATTGCCCAAGACCGACAAAAGAGCTATGCAGATAGCTGCAGAAAGGATTTGAGCTTTGAAGTTGGAGACTTCGTATACATTAAAGTCACCCCATTCAAGATAGTCGAGAGATTTCAAGTTAAAGGCAAATTAGCACCAAGATATGTGGGACCATTTCAAATAACCGGAAAAATTGGAGAAGTAGCTTATCAAGTGCAGCTGCCGCCCAGCTTGTCAAGAATACACAATGTGTTCCATGTATCTCAGCTTCGAAAGTGTCTACGACAGCCAACAGATGAAGTACCCTTGTCAGATATGGAATTGCAGGACGACTACACATATGCTGAAGAACCACTACAAATATTTGAAACCTCAGAAAGGCAACTCAGGAACAAGAACGTCAAGTTTTGCAGAGTGCAATGGAAGAATCATATACCTGAAGAGTCAACTTGGGAACGAGAGTCAGACTTGCAGCGAGATTTTACCAACTTACTCCCTGGACCAAGTTAATCTCGGGGTCGAGATTCTTTTAAGGGGGGTAGGTTGAAAAACCCCTGAAAAATTCAAAAAGAATTTTCTTAATTTTTGTGGAATTTTCGAGTGAATTTCGAAACTTTCCCTTTCGGGAAAGTTTTCCCTCAGCCGCTTTCCTCTTTGGGGCAGTGCGCCTCCCCTCCTCTCCGGCGCCTTTCCCTTTTCCGCCTTCCCCCTCTCCCTGGCGCCCGCGTCCGACCCCTCCTCCCTCGCTCCGCAGGCGTCCCCGCCCCTCTCCGCCTCCTCCCTCGCACGCGTGTGCGCGCTGCGCCCGTTGGCGCCCCGCCTCCTTCCGCCTTCTCTGCTCCTTCTCCCCGCTGGAGCCTCCCTCTGCTCCCCGGCTACTCCCTTGCGTGCGCCCGAGCCCGAGCTGCGCCTGCGCCACCCAGCACCGCCTCTCCGCGCCGCCCCGACAGCCTCTGCCCGAAGTGCGTGGACGCCCTCGCGCCACGTCACCCCACCTCTGCTCCGGCCCGCCTGTCAGCCGCCGTTCGTCCCCTCCGCCGCGCGGGAGCGCGCCCTCACCCATGCCGCAACTTCACCTGCTCCCATCCCTTGTCGCATCGCCATCACTTCCCCTGCAGAGCTGACGTCATCCCCAGAGCGTGGAGGAGACGCCTCACCCACTCCTGTTGACTCCCGCGCCGTGCCAGTGCCTTCTCCTCCACGGCTCCTCTCCTTTCCGCTCGGAGTATAAAACTCCCTCTCCCTCTTCCGCCCGCTCTCTTGGCTCCCCGACTCCTCCCCACTCCCATTCGCCTCCCACCGCTCCCGAGCCTCCCCCTGAGCCGCTGATTGGAGCCCCATCGCCCGAGACTCCGCCATTGCCGTCCCCTGCGCCGGCAAGCCCCGCAAAGCGGATCTCCCTCCTCCTCCCCCCATTTCTCGATTACTTCCGCCCAGAGCTCCTCCGCTATCCCCTAAACACCGTGCTACTTTTGTTTGGCCAGGAGAATCACCGAGGTATTCCCGCGTCGAAGCTCACCGCCGGCGGAAACCACCTCCCCGTGGCCAGACCTCTCCGAAGCTCCCCAGCTCCCTCCGCCGCCGCCATTGTGAGCCCCCTCCTCCGTAGATGGTGTAGCCGCCCCCGATCGACTCCTCTCGGCCCCGGTGACCCTCCTCGCCGCCGGGAGGCCGTTTTCCCCCTTCTGCCTCCCGTCCCCTCCGTTGTTTCCCTCGCGCCCAAAACCCCAAAAATGGGTTCCCCTCTCGGAGATCTACCCGCCCGTGCCCTCGGTTGCCGCCGCCGACCCTCCGTGCGCTCAGATTTCCGTCGCCGCCGTGGCCCTGTCTCGACGGCACTGTGGTGGACGGAGGAAGAAGACGACCGACGTGGCCTCTCCTCCACCGCCCGATCCCCCTCCGTCGCCTTAAGTCGTCGACCGCCCGATGGCATCAAGTTTCAGCCGTCCGATCTTCATTAGGCCATCTCCCCTCGTCCGTCGGATTCCCCGTAACGATTCGCCGCCTCCTTTGCTTCGCTTCCGTCCGATCTCCTCGCGCCGCATCCGAGCCGCCCGTTTCAGCCCCATCCCCTCCGTCCGCTGTCGCCGCGTGTCGGCCATCCACCGAGGCGAGGCGCGCGCGAGTGGGCCGCGCTGGCCTTCGGCCGCGCGGGCCGCACAGTGCCGGGCCGCACTGTTTCTGCGGGCCGGCCTGGCACTGTTCATCCAGATTTTCCCGGATTTATTGAATTCTAAAATCCCAGAAAATCCAAATAAATCCTAGAAAATCACAGAAAATCCCAAAAATTCTCAAATTTCACCACTTTGCTCCAAATAATATTCTTGACCCATCTTTGACCTCCTTTCCACCAAAATAATTCCAGATAAATTCCTAAAATTCTATTTGAAGGGTTTATGCATTTTACTCCTTTTTAAATAGTTTATTTTCCCTCGCTTGATTAGGCTCAAGCTGGATTTAATTATTTTTGTGTGTTTACGCTAGTGTCAGAGAATCCAGAAGTTCAGGTGCAGCCCCAGGAGCCAGGAGGTTCTTCGTTCGAGCTAGCTAAGATCCTCCGGATTGACGGCAAGTCCCAAATCCTTTGATCATGTTGCAACCCATGTTGTTTAATTACGTTATTATGCTATTTACATTATGCTAATTGTGAAATGTTAATTTCAAAGTAAAATAAAATGTTAGAATGACATGTTATGTAGTTAAACCTACCACCGATAAATGCCATGTTAAACTTGTAGCCATGCCTTGTAACCCTAGAAATAATTATCTGTTAATCTAAATAACTGTAAGATATTATTATCACTCAAAAGTCTTATACTAATAAGGTCGTGGCAGCGAGCCAATAGACTTTGCAAAACCCGACTCTAAGGTAGGGTGGTATGGGACACCGTATCTTAGAGCGGAGAGTGCCGGCGTGCACAAGGTAGGGTAAGGGGGTTGTGGTGCATCGCAAGATGATTATTCACCCATCTCTTACCCTAGGATTGAAGGAAGGGGGGTTGTGGTGCATCGCAAGATGATTATGTTTATTCACCCAACTCTTACCCTCGGATGGGTCGCGGGCCTGGTAAGGTTGCGGGCCATGTGAAAATATAAGGACTGAAACCCTTACGCTGAGCAAATGTCATAGTGATCGCTCAACCACAGGTGTTGACTTGTCAACCCTGGTTTAGTACCTGCTCAACTTAAGTGAAACCCCGCATTGGGAGTCAGTGCAAGACAACGATAGGTCCTCACAACTCGGGACCGGCGTTCCGCGAGGGCCAACGAACGCCCGAGGATGTGCGGGATTATTATCTATCGGGTGGAGTGTATACCAAGGGTTGAGCAGCGAAAAGACCTGGTTCCTTAACTCAGTCATGAGGGTTAAGGGTGCGTGTGGGTAAAGCTGAGCAAACTCTGCAGAGTCAAATAAATGGTATTCGAATACGCCGTGCTCCCGGTTATTGGAGCTGTGTCACTTGGGTGATTCCAGCTGCAAAGCTTAAGTAGTTTTGTACATATTTGAACTTGACTAGTTGGTTAAAGAATTCTTTGTGAAAACCCCTGAGATCTTAAGAAGTAGTTTTGAGTCCATTTTATAAAATGCTTGCAAATAAAACTGCATCCACTCAAAGTTAATAAACCAAATATATTCCCCCTCCTTTGATGTTCCGTGCATGTAATAAGTTAGGATCCCTTTGGGATTTGCTGAGCCGGTTGATTGGCTCACGGCTTGCTTTTGCCTTTCTTTAGAGGATCAAGACGAAGGTGTTTGCCTCCCCGTTGAGGAAGTCCTGGAAGGTCGCTTCTTCGACGAGGACCCGTGGCTTTAGGTCTTGGCCGCGCTCAAGCGGATCTTGGAGTTTTTGTAATGTAAGTATACTTTGGGCTTGCACGCCCCGCTGTCGAAAATGGATGTTAATCCTTATGTAAAATATATGCTGGACTTTTGTTGTAAGCATGCAATGGTATACTCTTGCGCGACGCTTCATAACTGTTCATGCGTGAATAGTTGCGAGGTGCCGTGTCCGTACGCGCCCCTGGAAACGGGGGCGTTACAATGACGGCGGCTTCAAGGACAGCGAGGCCACGTTCGGCGCCGGAGCGGAAGGCACCACCACGGCCGCGACGACGAGCATAGGGAAGCAGGTGATCGAAGCCCTGGAGAGGGGCAACGCCTTGCTGGCCGATCAGCTGGAGGCGCAGAAGGCGAGCTAGGCCATGGACAGGGAGCAGAGGAAGGCTCTTCTTGCTTGCCTCACCAAGCTCGCTGACGCAGTCGGCAAGATCGCCGACAAGCTGTGAGGAAAACCAAACAAAATCTGATGACACATTCAGGCCTCATCGTCGTCGCAGGCAACTAGAAGTGCGCTCAGAAACTAGCAATCTAGCGTAGATTAAGAAAGGCTCTTCCTACCAAACCAAGGCAATATTCATATTGATTTTTATAAACTGGTTTTATTTTTAGAAGGCGAAGCTAATACAAACGCTTCAGTTTTTATAAATTGTTTCTATCAGTCACTATAATATGCACTTTCACATATTGTAATGTACATTGTATTTTATTATATCATAATTTCATAAGTCACATAATGGTCCAAATATTATAGTGTCTTTTGTTACATCGTTTTTCTTACATAATATACTACTATTTATCATCCATAAAATCGATACGAACATATATAGTATAAATAACATGGGCATCATGGTGCCTAGGCTCAATGATTAAGATTTTCTATCCATGATTAAAATTTTCCATCCTGATATATTATATACCATTGCACTAGCACGCATCTAAAAACAATACAAATGTAGGGAGACTTGGTGCCCAGATATATAGTGCCCTATTTCAACGTCTTATATATATAAATAATCATCGCAGTTCAGATTATTGTACTTGTGCATGGTGAATTGGGGTCAATCATCATCCCTGATGAAAAAATGTGGGTTTAATCTGTCCTGCCGTGTAAGCAAGCCAGCTTCATACCGTAGACCATGGTGCACTCGCCGCCGGTGAGCTTGCGGCACTGTGGCTGTAGGCGCGGCCAGTAGTCCGCCACTGGCAACTTGGCTCCACTGTCCACGTGGACGTATTCGACGGCCCAAAATCAACTGTCCCCTGCTGACAGGTCGGTCCCACGGTCAGGATGCATCAAGTGGCCCAAAATCGAATTCCTCCCTGGTGCCGGTTAATCTCCGCCGTCCAAACTCCGCACACATCGGACGGCTCAAAACGAAATGCACTTCGCGTCACAGCATTCATCTCCGCCGTCCATACATGGACAAGCTGAAACCGGCAAACCGCCCCCCTAACCTCCCTCCGCCGCCGCCCGCCTGCTCAGCCGCAAACGACCCCCGTGCCGTCTCTCCCTCCGGCCGCCGCCGAGGTGGGCAGGGCGACCCTGGCACCGAACAGCATTCTTGCCTACCAATTCAGGTAGGTTAGGTAGGCTCTGTGCTATAGTCAAGGTTAATAAGGCTAATTAAGGCTCCTTGTTGTGTTCAAGGAGACGACGTTGTTACGGATGAGGGGTGCTCTGAATGAGTCTGAACATCAGGTGAAACAGGCAACCTTTTGTTGCTTCTTGACAGGGATCAGTCAATCGGGTTGAGTGCGTATGCGATTGAGATTTCTCCTGTACAAGTCGCAAACGGTTCACATCTTGCACAGCAATCACAAGTTGAGGCAGGCAGAAACACCACAGCTGCTTTTTGAAACTGGACATGAGGGCTGCCCTATAGTAATTAAGCGAGAAGAGAATAGGATACAAAAGTTTAGTTTGGCGAGACAGAGGGAAGTAGGCTAGAAATAGCACTGAAACAATACATTTAAGGTGTTACATAGGTGTTTGAGAGCTCCGCTAGCCTCTTGGGCCTTGCTAGGACTCACGCTCATGTCTCTTCTTTGATGGCAGAGATCAAAGACACAGGTGTAGTCACCGTGAACCGGAAAATTTGAGCGTTCCGTTTTCTCTCTCCAAAATTTCCATGTTACCAACATTACAAGTGTCTCCAATGCTTTTCGCGGTACACCAGGCATGAGGATAATCGACTCCCACGAGTGCTGCACCGGGGTGAAGGTCCACCAGGCTGTCGAGTCAATGGAGTCACAAGCGGTCCACTGCACAATGGAAGTCTAAATTCTTGTTGTGTAGCGGCACTCGGTCAAAAGGTGGGTGGCAGACTCCGGTGCCTATCTGTACAAGGGACAATTCAACTGGTTCGGCCACCTGTCTAGGCAATCTGCTGTCTAGAGCCTATTCTAAATGGCCAACTAGGTGAAGATGTTACATTTTTTAGGTGCCCAAGTTTTTCAGACTAGGGATTCATAGCGGTGTTTGTTGCTCCCAGGAACTGTGCTGTGTAAGCCGAGGTCGCACTGTAAAATCCGTTGGGAGTTAGTTTCCATGTGATTGTATTATCGATTCCATCCTGTAGGTATGTCACAGAGATGTGCTCCCAGTTGGCAACCAAGACATGTATATGCTGTTGCGTTATGCCGGCCGCTAATTGAGGTCTTGGAGCCAAATTGTTCCCCGTTAGCGCAGCCCGTAGGCTTCGGTTATTTCTCCTAGAAGCTCTAAAGATAGCCAGTGCGAGATCACACAATCTATGTCCTTTCGCCCAAGCCGAGCTCCAGAATGATGCCTTCTTCCCGTCGCCAATCGTTATGGTGGTCATTGCCACAAAGAGAAGCTGGTCTTGGTCATCGTACGGGATTTTCATTCCTTGCCAAGGTTTATTTTGTGCTCCCCATTCCTGCCACAGCCATCTAAGCCTCAGAGTTGAACTACCACATCCACATGTGATTTGTGTGCCCTGACATGGCATCAATTACATTTCCTGGGCTAAAATTGCAGGATAACAAATCTGAAATCTGTCCAGGTGGATGAACTTGGATCTGGACAGGGAGCAAAAAGACGATCAGATGGATGGATCGAATCGCTACTTTCAGTCCTCAAAAACAATTGAAGATGACGTTGTGGTTAAGAATACAGAAACAGAAGTGCACTCATACTACTAAGATGAAACAAGCATGTAGTTGCGAGGAGTGACTTATCTGTACTCTTTACTGACCTCTTAGTCCTTGCAGAGGGAATCATGGAACTCCTTGATGAAGCAGCGAGATTCCGCAACCAGCATTCCGTCGTGGACCCCTCCCACATCACTCGATGTTTTGGCATCTTATGTTTTGTTCTTGTCGTTGTTTGAGCCTGGATCTCACGTTTGCTGCTGTTGCTTTTCCCTCTACCCCGGTTTTATCCAACTTCTATAATCAGCAGCAGTGATTCACTGAATCCATCTACCCCGGTTTTATCCAACTTCTCGTCTACTGCAAACTCAACACACAGGCGCATCAACAAGCTGAATCACACCATGGGAGGCATGCATATTTATGTTCGTAAGCTTCATATATAATTCATGGCCCCTGCATGCAAACTTTCCATTACCTCGCCAGTAGCCTTGTGATCAGATTGGTTGCTTGTTACCGACTTTGATGTCAGGTTTGCACTTGGAAGCCGAAGGGAGAGGAGCATAGCTCTGAACTTTTTTTCTTTTCATGTGCTCAGGCTTTTGAGTTCTGACGCTGCTGCCTGTGTACTAATCCAGGCAAACTGCAGACACAAAGTGGTTACAAGCAAGCAGTGCATGTGAAGAATATTCAGGCGCCACTAATGCCTGTCGTCCAATGCAGCAGTTCGTTAACGCTTGTTTTGTTCGCTTACCTTGGCCTCCTTGCCACGCCGAAAGCATTATCTGAAACATGAGAACGAGTGGCCTAAAGCTGTTTCTGATCGTTAGCCTCATGTGGACTTACATGATTGGTAGTATTTTTTTTAACCGAGTACAGCAATGACATACTCACACACACACAATATCATGCAAATACCCACGTGGATGCGTGCGATACACATATACAGACAAAACGAAGACCCTAGAGTATATGAACAGTGAACCCAAAAATGAGCTGATTGGTAGTATTTGGTTGGCTTTATAACACATAACAGTGTGATCCTTGTAATCCCACTCCATCTGGGTAACCGGAACTTTCGCGACCATTGGTACATATAGGCTCTGTTCTAAAGTATTGTGATTCTTGGTTTTTAGCTATAATAACATTGTAGGGGTTATTAGCTTTTTCTAAAGTATTTAATTAAAAAATAAACAAAAATAGGGGGGAAATACCATTATATTTTCACGGATAATAGAAAAAAACCACATTAAAAAACCTACGCGTTCTAAATATCTTTTGATTTCTGAAATCCAAAAGACATAGCTGTTTGTACCAGGAGCATAATTATTCGGATGTCTTGCCAGTTGGACTATCGACTAAGTTGGCAGCGAAACAAGGGTTGTTTGGTTAAATTTGGCTGGCCTAGTTCCCTACATGGATCCGATTCTCCAGGCGTGCTGGGGATGTGAGGGTTGGGTGGGGCTTAATACTGAAAGCTTTGGATGAGACTTAGCTAGGTTGACAACGACATCTAAATTGATTCTAATGGTTTGGTTTGGGTTGGGTTAGGACCTAGGATGGTACTAGAAAGTCAAGCAAGCAAATAAGCCCTAAATAATTTATACTCTATCTTGCAAATATTGGATTATATATAGGACACGCGCGCATGCGCGGAATATACAGATTGCTGGACCAGGATACATTATTTTCAAGCAAAAAAATGATTGAAAAAGAGAAATAAAAGAACAACACTATATATATGATGTATATCATATACTACTAGCTATGAACCGTAGCATCCCAAAAACCAGGACAGGGTCCTGGCGCCATGATTAGGAGACGAAGATTTCTTCTCCCAGCAGCCAACTCCATCCTTGAGCTTCGTCTTGTGTTGCTTCTTCTTCTTGGTGTGTACCGTCCCCCTCACCGTCACCTCCTTCTTCCCGAAATCCACCATGTAATCCAGCAACCCTGCTAAATTAAACATCCCTAATGAAATTAGCACACAAAACAAACGAAGCGCATGCATCAACGACACAAAGTACAACGAATCATAAGTGTTACAGCATGATGCAACATTACCAATGTACTCCGATAGTCAAAATGCTATTCAGCAACAGTCATACAAGACATCTCCTAGGTTTGTGTCGGTACAACGAGAATTTTGAATTTTTTTTCTCTCTCATCATAAATCAGAGTCTTCCCATATGATAGCTATGATTTTCATAGGAATTTCGGAGGAAATTGAAGACATCAGTCGGATCAGCTTAGGGCATCGATTAGATCCTCACCGTTCATCTTGGAGACGACCTTGGTGACCCGCTGTCGGCAGTGCGAACAGCCCATGTTGGCGCTCATCACGACCACTTGCACCTGCATTTTCAGTTCCATTTTTTTCTCCCATCAGCATTTCGCAGTAGCTAGCTCCATAAACATCATCATCATCACCGTCAATTCATCATTTATATTTGCATTGCCTTTTACGTAATTAAGCAAAGGGACCAGCAGCCAGCTAGGTATATTACACAGCTAATTAAGCTATCTAATAAGCTAGCCAGTACAGATCGATTGATGTACTAATTGAATGCTAGCTTCTTAAGAATGGCAGCCATGTTGGGTTAGGCTTGACTTAGCTGTTGATGATTAATTGTGAATGGTTAAGTGGTAGCAATCCATACCCTAATGAAAGGCCCAGAGCGCGCGAGATCATTGCCCTATATCCGTCTCAGCTAACCATTCTATCTTTCACTAATTAAATGGCACTTGAAAATGTTTCTCTCTCAATCTAGTCACATGACTGCCACTACTAGTAGCTAAGAGTATGATACGTTAATTGTGTGTCTGTATACTCATCACGGGCGGTGCCTGTGCTGCATACTGTACAGCTACCGCCGTGATCTAGCGAGGCTGTTTGTGTGTTTAGGTTCTATTCGTATTGTCTATTTAAAAAAGATAGAAGTTAATATGAACATTTGATTTTTTGAAGCGGCTTCTTCACTCCTTTCATTACTGTGTCGCTTTGAAGATAAAGTAGGAGGTCATAGGTACATTATCCGCCTCACTCATCCCGCTCTCATCACACGCATGCATTTCAAAACAGTTTATTAGGACAGTTTTTTAAAAGCGACTTATTAACATTCGATTCGTTTGCACAAACATTTATGCTAAGATCAAAACCATCAGTCGTAACTATAAACAATCAGTCACTGAAAAGAACACACCTGAAATCATTCACGTCCATACATATGCCGTCGAGATGAGACGGCATTAACAAACTTGACAATCTTTTTTAAATGGGATGGGAATCATACTATGAGTACTCCAAGCTAAGGTTTATTTTATTCTCTATATTAATCTAATTAAGGACGTCCATGTCAAGCATTTGTGTTAATTCTATAAATAGGACCATTCTTCCGTAGAGTACAACCACAGGTGAATAGAGGTAAGACGTTGGGTCAAAGCTGTACACTTGGGCCGGCTGATAGTGAAATATTTGGACTGGATCAAATAATCTAATTAATGCATGGGAGATTGGGAGTTACTAATTTGCATGGTCTAATTTGGGACATCTACAATAATATCCCTGATCAACTCGGCTTCGGCTTTTGGCTTCTGGCTTATTTTTCACTATTCATAAGTTTCGTCTTTTTCTGAACTTTTGGCTTTTTGTTGAGCTTTTTTGCCGGTTCTTTTTTTCTCGTATTTGTTTGTATTATACGTAATGGGCTAACATATTTTTTATATTTTAAAAAATTTTAAACTTTAATTATGCTAAATAAGCCTCTGTCAGCTACAGTGTTTTTTTCAGCCAGCTACAGTTTTTTCAGCCATAAGCCATGAGCTTTTCAGCCGAACTGATCACCACCTTAAATCTCTTAAGATTATCTCTGACAAATCTAACTCACCTATAGATAATATTTTTAACATTTTGTCTTTAAACTCATTCATCTAACTATTTTTTTTATCATTTTCACTATAAAGTCCCTGCTCACTCTCTCACTATTTGCGATGGTTTGCGTACCTAGGCTGTTTCTTGTATAAGAGCATGCATAATAGTATGACGTTAGATGTCTATAAGCTTTGCCACATAAGACATGAGATGATGTGAAGAAGAGGGAGGGGGTATAGAGAATTGGGCCATCTCTAATGCAACAGTCGATTATAATACGAGAAATAAGATATATTATATCATGGAGGAGCTGTCTATAGAGATATGTAAAAAGATAACTCATTGTAGGAGCTGTCTTTAGTGTCGTCTATAAATGATATAAAGAATATTATAGATAACAGTTGTCTATACTATTGTACATACCCTAAGAGATACCATATTTTTCTCTTTGCATCATCTCTTCTAACTAGTATTTTGGATGATGTGATAGGGAAGAGAGAACTCAGTTAGCTATTATTGGAGATGCCCTTACATGACGCGTGCACATGCATATGTATAATGTAGTATTCAAAGATGCGTATAGCTGGTGGTAGCATGTTGGGATAAGAATGAATGAATGAAGCGGATGCTTTACTTACATTAATTAATTAATCCCGTGTACTATATATTTTTTCAGGTCAAAGAAAGCGTTTTGTATCACATGTATTCTGTATTTGACTACAGAAATACAGAGTACGAATAGATCCGTGGAACATCCCAGAAGAATATATGTTAGAAACTGGGTGATTCTTTGGTGGTGCTCGGTTGGGCTAAATTTTTGTGGCTTATGGCTGAAATTTTATTGTAACTGGTTGAAATTACACTGTAGCTGATAGTGGCTTATTTGACATAATTAAATTTAAAAAATTAAAAATAGAAAAACGGGTTAGCCCAGCACGTATAATGCAAACGAATACGGAGAAAAAGAACCAGAAAAAACTGGGCATTGGCTGTTGACCAGTAGTAGGAGTAGTACATCATCTCAACGAGGGAGAATCCATTCATCGCTCAGGCTGCTGCCACAGTGCTCCATTGATAATTGCTCCCAATAAACGAACGGCTTGATCCCTCGTGATTCGATAAGCAGCGCAAGCAGCTCCTCCAATTCCGAGCAGCTGCTGCAACCGACACACTACAACTTGCAGTGCGATCCGGCCGAGCGCGTGCTCGGGTGGAGGCCGTCAGTGGACGCTCCGCCCGTTCGCCTTGGAGCCATGGCGCCGTATGATTTTAGAGGTACTGTTTATATAACAGTGTTTTTTCGGTACTATTTATGTAAATAGTATCTTCTAAGTACACAAGCACATGTGGCATGTAGGTGTATTCAGTGGTTAAAGCATATGTTCGCGCTCCTGAAGATTTTGGGTCTCCGTCTTTAGTCTCAAGCGTGTATATTGGACGTACTAACGTGGGTGTCCCTGGTTCACACCACTTGCTTATGCAGAAGAACAATGGCGTCAGGAAAAGAAGCAACCAATTCAAGAAACCGCTAGTAACATGTGCAATGGCTCAAACACAATCAACATCCTCACCAAACCAAGGAGAACAGCAAACTTCAAGGAAATAGTATAACTAAACCATGATAATGGTCACAACAGGGTTGGGTTTGCAGAACTAGAAGCAGAAGCATTTATTGGAGATTTTAGGTGGTGATCAGCTGACCAAGCATGATTTGTGAGAGAGAGAGAGAGAGAGAGAGCACGTACTGAAGGGAGGGAGAGGTCCTCCGCAAGACGTAAAGCTTGATGTTGGGTTGCTGCACTGTTCATGGTGGCATCCGATCCACTCGTGCTCCTCTTGCATCCACTCCCTGTGTCATCTTCCTCCCCTCCAAGCTCCATCTTGGCTCCCCTTTGGGTGGAGCTCCCCCTCTCTTCAACTCTCGTTTTCTTGTGTCTGTCTGAATGAGAGTACAAAAGCTCTCCTCTTTATACTAGTCCTAGGAGAAGAGAGACAGAGAGAGAAACAGCACCTTATGGAGACCACTCACTGGAATAAAAATTCTTTAAGCATTCTCTGGATAAAATTATGTACAGATTGGAAGGTGAGCTGCAACAATCGCACAAGTGACACAATCAAATAGTTATCTGATGAATATCATTTGCAAACACAATCCACTACTGTTTCAAGGTCCTTCATATGTTTTCATTGGATGACTGGGATACAATGTCAGTTGTCATGGAGGCTGGTGGCAATTTCCAATTGAAAGTGGCCCACCTTTGTATTGGATTCCTGAGCTTTTCCACGCTTGTCAATTATGTAGAAACAAACCACCGCAGCAGAGAGGTTACTTGCAGTGCGCTCCAATTCAAAGGTAAAAAAGGCATGTAAAATGGCCATAATGGCAGGTGAAATGTGACATTACAACAATATAATATGCAATGAGGAGCTGTCCAGAGTCCATAGTATTGTTCTTTGTATTTCTATTGTGATCTCGCATGTATTAGTTCTCCAGACAAACTGCTATGTATATTCTACAATCATATACTTCAGAAGAATTCAGTTCTTGGCACCTTGTAGCGTGAAAGATTAAAAATGCAATCAGTAGAGTTGGCACTGAGAAAAGGGTAAAAGGAAACAAAAAGTTGGAGTAATATACAGGGAGAATCAAAGTGCTCTTTAGGTATACTACCTTTAGGTATCTCTAATGTTCTTTAATTAGTATGAAATAATTATACTATCGCATCCTTAAACTTACAAAAAAAGGGTTCTAAATAGAAAGATTAAACTACACGATTCTTTAAGGAGTAGGCAAAGAGGAACTATCATTCCTCCAAACCCTAGAATTGAAGGGAAAAACCAAGATAATCATTGACACGCATTCTGTAGGACTAAGAACGGCAACTAAGGGGAGGGGTGGATAGGAGCAAACACTATCAAACGTCTTTTGAAAATCTTTTTTTCAAAATATAATTAAAGCTCTTTACTCTAATAGATATACGAAACTATAGAGATCAGAGACTAAGCACCCACAAAGATAGCTCCAAGAAAAACCGAGCTAAATAAGTCTGGACATATCCGGCCGATCTGACTATAGTGCAACGGATGGTCTGACCTCACCTCCCAGCGGTCTGACCTTTCTTACATGGGTGATATGATCTCTTGACAAAATTAGCACAACAGGTACAGAGAGAAACCTGCACAACTTTCGAATCATAGGTCCAAATCACTTGACATTTGGCAAGCACCTTCTTTAGGATATCAAGAGCATATTCCAATCAAAGATCAAAAAGATCATTGCCAAAGTTATGATATTTTTTATTTGAAGAAAATATCATAGCAAAACTGAGCAAAACACAAGAATTTGAATCAAAACTTGCTCATGTATAAAGAGTGGTCAAGATGACCTTGTATCTGCTCCCACATGCTTAGCAAGCCTAACAACAGTAAGAACCTAAGCCAAAAAGCCCTTAAGATCGAAAACCCCAAATTCACATTTTCTTGAATTAAAACCGGGCAATGACAAGATCTTGTTACGGAAGGTGCCTAGATAAATGAGATCTAGTCTCCAAAATATATCTTCATCGCTTACACATTTTTGGCACAAAACAAGATCAAGAGGGGAGACTAAAGCATAAAAAACAAGCAATATTAAGATTTCTGTTAGACCATGTAGATAGGTTGTGAATTTAGTGATAATGAATAATTGACATTTAGATTGCATTGTATTTTAGGCGTCATCTTCGACTCGTTTTCGTTCCGAGAAGAGCAGTGTGTGACGAGATAGCGTTCTTCCGTCGACTTCACTTTATTTGATCGCTTGCGGAGTCGTCCACTTGATCATCACTGACTACATAGTGATCAAACTACACAATACCAGTCAGACCACCTTCACCATTGCGGTTTCAAAAGGCAGAGGCAATCATTCACCCCCTCTGATTATGGTATTTGATCCTACAAGTGGTATCAGAGCGGGTTGCTATGGCATCAGAGAGGTGTGTGAACCATCTCGCCATGTTGGATTGTACTGATTTTGCTTTTTGAAAGTATCGGATGCAAGCTTACATTGAGTCTTGAGATAGTAATGTTTGGAATAAAGTTTCTACACCTTATGTGTTTCCTACTATTGTTACTAATCTAAATAAAACAGATGTTGATTTAAGTGCTCGAGCTCATAACCTTTTGTTTCAAGGGATTTCTCGCAAATAATTTGATTGTGTAGCTCATATTAATTCTGCCCACTTAATATAGAAAACTCTTTGTGATTATCATGAAAGAACCACTAAAATAAGAAAGTGCGTAAGAATCTGTATCAAAATGAATACTCTGATTTTACTATAAAACCTGGTGAATCTATTGATGATCTTTTTGCTCGTTTTGAGAAAATACTGAGTAATTTGCGCGGGGTTAATGTTATTCCTACTGGTGAAGATAATGCAACAAAAATTTTAAGTTTTTTAGGTTCTGAGTGGTTGATAGTTGTTACAACTATTAATCAAACTGTCGATCTAGGTACTTTAACTATGGGTGATCTTTATTCTAGATTAAAAATCTATGGGATGGAAGCTTTATCATCTAAGATTGATAAATATTCATCCATAGCATTTGTGACTAACCCTGTGCAGACTGTTTCGTTGAGTCTTTGTCTTGTGTTCCTTTATCTGCTTTGTCTTCTTTTTCAGAGGAACAGTTCGAGCAGCTCCCTAAAGAGGACTTGGTATTGATCTCCTCACGGGCATACAAGACACTTAACAACGTGAGGATGAGGAAGCGAAGTGGCGTGTCAAGTCCGATCAGGTGCTATGAGTGTGGAGAGCTAGGCCACATTAAGGTAGATTGCCCCAAACTCAAGAGAAAGATGATCGAGAAAGATAAGAATTATCGTAGTTGGTCATCCAAGAACAACAACACCAAGAGTGGCAATTTTCGTCGTAAATTTGCTGAAAAATTCCTATTGGTTATAGAGCGTCTTGATTTCAGTGATAGGGACTTTGAGAGTTGCAACAACAACATCAATGACAATGATGATTCTGAAGGTAAAAAAGAACAATGACTTCATGAGCATGTGCTTCATGGCAAGGAGTGATGACGATGACATCGATTCTGATGAGGTAAGACCATCATATAATAAGACTAAAAATGGTCTGATTAAACTTGTTATTGAATTGAAAACCCCAGAAAGGAATTAAAAGGAAATAATTTTTATTGTTGAAAGCTTAAATTATGAGATTAATAGACTTAGAACTTTTATTTCTAATGGTGAATCATGTGAGTCTTGTCAAATTTTACATTCTGAGCTGGAAAACAGCTAGATCAATTAATGCATCAGACCTAGTTTATCTTAGGGATGTAACTGATAAATTTGATGAATTAAGAATGATACATGACTCTTATGATGGAAAATTAAAACTTGTTAATGATGAAATCGAAAAGCTTAAGTTTAACTCATTGAAAGCTTATTCTAATTGTGATTTGCTACAACCTAGGCTCAATTCATCTCAGAAATATATTCAACAAATGCTTTATTAAGAAAATATGTCTTGCTCAAACAGTCTTAAGTTAAATATTGAACTCAGTCTAGTGCTTCCAAAAATTTAGTGAATGAACTTGTTAAATGCACATTTTGTTCCTCATTGGCTAAAAAGAATGAGTATCTTAAGGATGCTTTAGAGAGATTTTCTTTTGACAAGAAAAATCTAAATATGATTCTAGACAAGTCAAAAATAAGTGTGAAAAATTACGGTCTAGGATTTAATTTTGTTGAGCATCTAAGAATAACTGCCTAAAGTTGTCAAGTTACTTGAACATGAAAAATTTGAAGTAAAATATGAACCAAAACAATTATCTTTAAATATGCTAGCATTGCAATGGATCTCTACCAAAATAAGTGTTGTGAAGGCGATAGATACAACTTCTCATTAAGTCAAGTATCAATGTACTCATTATGGTACTCATTGTGGTAGACATAGTCAGTTGGTTCAATTTTGCTTTCGAAAAGCGAAGAAAGAAAAGAAAGACAGGTTAAGCAAGGTTTCTCATTTTGGAGTGGAGTTTGTACAAGCTCTTTATCATCGCTTTGGTCCCTCTAATCAATATTCTGTAGGTTCAGGAGTTTTTACAACAGGACCAATTAGACCGGCAATTTCCATGCGGTTAGACCGGCCTCAGGCGGTCACACCGCCATTGGTGGTACGGTCTAACCGGCTGGCGGTCAGAACGGCACTTCGATGGTAGTCTGACCGAAATCTGATGGATGTTAATTCTTCACTTAAATCTTTGTATTTGCCTGCTATTGCTCCTGTTCATCGAGTATCTCAGTACTGATTACCTAAATCTTTATTTTCTAACTCCAGTACTAAGATACCGTTGATAGTTCGTGCTTTGTAGGCTCGCCCGCAAACGAAAGAGAACATATGGTTCATTGAATCCAGTTGCTCTCGTCACATGACCGAAGACTCATGATAGTTCTCCTCCCTTATTCGTGCCCCTCGTAATGAGATGATAACTATTAGGGACAACCCTCAAGGATGGGTTCTTGTAAAAGGTACCGTGCATGTCAATGACAAATTCATGTTAAAAGACGTCGCTCTTGTCAGTAAGTTGAACTATAATTTGCTTCTAGTTTCATAGTTAATAGATGATAATCTTGAGGTGAGATTTAAAAAGTATTCATGCTGCATTTTAGATTCATCTAGTGATCTAGTATACAAAATTATTCAAGTTGGTCGTTTGTTTAAGGGTGACTTTTCATATTCATCATCCTCCGATCTTAGGTGTCGTGTTTCTTCTAATTCTAAGGATTTATTTTTCTAGCACTGTAGGTTAGGATATATTTGTTTTGATCATTTTAATCTTATTAGTAATATGAATCTTGTTAGGGGAATACCTAATCTCAAAATTGAAAAGTTAGTGGATCTAATTTGTTCAACCTGTCGACATGGTAAAATGGTCTCATCATCACATCCTCCACTCACACTTGTTATGACTGTTGCTCCGAGTCAATTGTTGCACATGGACACTGTAGGTCTTTCTAGAGTTCAGTTTGCTGGAGGTAGGTAACTAGGTATGTTCCTATTATTGTTAACGATTTCTCTAGATACTCTTGAGTTTACTTTATGGCATCTAAGGACAAAGCTTTTGGTCATTTTAGAGAGCTTGCTCTTAGACTTGCTAATGAACTTCCAGGAGCACTTAGAGTAGTTAAAAGTAATAATGGAACTAAAATTAAGAATACATTATTTGCTTCTTTTTGTGCTGAAAAGGGTTTAGATCATCAATTTTCTTCAGCTCGTGTGCCATAACAGGACAGTGTTGTAGAACATAAACATAGAACCTTAGTTGAGATGGCTAGAACGATGTTAAATGAATATGCTACACCTAGGAAGTATTGGGCTGAAGCTATTTCTACTGCATGCTATATTTCTAATAGAGTATTTTTGTGAGCTAAATTGCATAAAACTTCCGATGAGTTTCGTTTTGGTCATGTACCTAATATTTCTTACTTGGGTGTGTTTGGATGTCGATGTTTTATACTTAAACATGGTAATCTTGATAAATTTGAATGTAGATCCTCAAATGGTATGCTTCTTGGATATGCAGCTAATACTCGAAGTTATCGTGTACTCAACTTAGAAACTAACAAAATTGTTGAGGCCTGCGAGGTCACTTTTTATGAGGCTAGTCTTGGTACTAGACCCGATAATGCAGGTATACAGATAACTGATGCACTTGAAGACATCATCTATGACTTTGACGACAATAAAAGGGAAACCCCGATTCATACTTGGACACACGTAGCTACACCGATGGAGTCTACAGCTAGTGACTCTGCTCCTATCTCTCATGAAGTAGAGGCTAATCTACATATTCAACGACATCATCCCCTAAACAAATGAGTCTTGGATTAATGATATGCATAAGGAATTAGAAAATTTTGAGCGTAATAAAGTCTGGACTTTAGTTTCACCTCTTCATAGTCATAATGTTATTAGAACTAAATAAAGTGAGGATGGTGTTGTTGTTCAAAATAAGGCTAGACTTATGGCTCAACGATTTATCTATGTAGAAGGTCTTGATTTTGGTGAAACTTTTGCACCTGTTGCTCGATTACAATCCATTAGAATTTGTTTAATATTTGTTGCATCTAAGAGTTTTAGATTGTATCAAATGGATATTAAAAGTGCTTTTCTTAATGGCTATATTTAGGAAGAAATTTATGTTAGACAACCACCTGGTTTTCAAAATACTTAGTTTCCTGGTCATGTGTATAAATTGTCCAAAACTTTATATGGTTTAAAACAAGCACCCAAATCGTTGTATGATAGGCTTAAATTATATTTGCTTAAAGATAATTTTCAAATAGGAAAGGTAGATAAAAATTATATTTTCTTAAAAATAATTTTCAAATGGGAAAGGTAGATAAAACATTGTTTACCCTCAAGCATGGCAATGATCTTTTACTCGTTCAAATTTATGTGGATGATATAATCTTTGACGGTTCTTTTCATGCACTTGTTTCTAATTTTCAGATACTATAAGTAGGAAATTTGAGATGAGCATGATGAGAGAACTCACGTTCTTCTTAAGCTTTCAGATCAAGCAATCAAAACTGGGATCTACTTCATCGCTTCGACATGGCGACAATCAAACCAATCTCCACACCCATGAGATCTACTGCAGTGTTGGATGCTGACGAAGATGGAGAGTCTGTTAATCAAAAGGAATATAGAAGCATGATTGGCTCACTGTTGTATCTCACTACTTCGAGGTCAGACATACACTTTACTGTATGTTTGTGTGCTCAATTTTAGGCTTCCCCGCGCGCTTCACATCGTCAAGCGGTAAAGTGAACTTTCAGGTATCTTCAGTTAACTTTAGAATTTAGCTTATGGTATTCCTCTTCATCATGCCTTACCCTTAGAGGTTACTTAGATGCAGATTTTGAGGGTTGTAGAATTGATAGGAATAGTACTTCTGGCATATGTCACTTTTTAGGCACATCTCTTGTTTAGTAGCCTTCTAGGAAACAGTTGTTTGTTGCACTTTCCTCTGCTAAGGTCAAATATGTAGCTGCTATTTTTTGTTACTCACAATTGCTTTGGATGACAGCTACGCTTAAGGATTTTGGCTTAAATTGTATAGTGTTCTACTTTTCTACGATAACATTAGTGTTATTAATTTTGCTAAAAATCATGTGCAACATTCAAGAACCAAACACATTGATATTCGCTATCATTTTCTTAGAGACCATGTGAAAAAGGAAGATGTGGTCTTGCATTTCGTTGATTTCTATTCTCAAGTTGTTGATATCTTCATAAAACTGTTTGATTCTTCATATTTTGTTCGTCTGCAAAGTGAGTTGGGTGTGTTGCATCCTATGGGTTTATTCTGAGGGGGAGTTTGTTGTTCAAAAATTTCATAAACTATGTTTATTATACTTGTCAAATAATTCTTCAACTCCAAATATTGAAATGAAATGAGTTGTAGAGCTCTCTTTGTCATATTTACTTATATGCTATGTAGCTTTGATCATGACTTGTTGTAATTAATTTGCTATACTTGAACTAAAATATAACATAGCGGAATACTTTAACTAGATTGATTATAGATAATACTTTGCGACGTTCATCTAAATGAATTAGTTTGATTGTAAGTCTTATTTTAAATCTTGGCTATGAGACACAACTGTTTCATATTATAATCGTTTTATGTTCACTCAATTTGGCATCCTATGAAAAAATGAGAAAGAAACATTTGAAAAGATGTATGCTTCAAGCATACCATATATATTTAAAAAAAGGGTGCACAAATTAAAAGAAGTATACTACAAGCATGCCATCATGAAAAGAAGTATGCTACAAGCATATCATATGCTTAAGAATTGAATATGGAGTAATAGATTGTTACATGAGACTGATAACTTGTCTAGATTTAAGTTTTACTTCATTTTTAGGTTTTGACTTTTCATTGTGATATCTCATTGTGCTCTTTATAATTAGTTTGGTTATTATTGAGATACATATCATTAATCTAATTTGCTTAATCGTGCTAAAGACTTATTTTTGACATTACTATATGATATATGACTTATGATCTAGATAGCTCTACTAAAAAAGATGGCTTGGTTAATTTTTTAATCCAATGCAAAATGACTTGGATAATCTACAAACTTTCTTGATTTTACTCTCATTGCTTTTTCTTAGAATTATTCTTTCTCTGAAGTTCTTATTGATTACATTGAGAAAGGGAAGAAAAATGGGAGAAATTGGAGATATTTTGATTTTGAAGTAATTGGAGAAATTTGTTAAATTTGCCTCTCTTATGTTGAGGGAGAGTTTTATGAGTCTTTGCCGAGAGATTGTTGCTGTGGTTGGTTGATGGTCGTAGCTATAGTACTTGATCGATGATCAGCTATAGTACCCGGTCAGTAGTCGTAGCTACAATGCTTGGTCAATAGGCATAGCTACAGTGCTTGGTCGATGGTTGGTGGCTTGGTGCTACAGTGACTGGTTGATGGTCAGTTGTCGTAGGCTTCGGTTGCTACAATTCTAGTGACCTTCGAGTGCCCCGAGTACTCGTAGTCTTTGAGTACTCATGTTAGGCCAGCGGTCTTATCGGCCTGTGCATGACGGTCAAATCGGTTTTTCTGGGCGGTCTCAGCTTGATTTTTTGAAAGCGTGCAAATTGAGGTCGCAAATGATATGGTTCGTGTTTATTGTTATGAGGGTGTGATATGCGTGTATGGACTGATGTTGGTCAAGTTGGGAAAAACTTGTATCGAGAAAACATTATTTGGTCTTTACATGTATAGATTGGGTGTGGAGATGGTTATGGTCGATGATGAGGAGGACTAGGACTAGGATGCGAAAATCTGAGGTTCAGGCGGTCGAGGATGTCACGAGGTGGTTGGGCTCATGCTGAAACACATGGAGATCAATAGTGGGTGATGCGTGAAAAAGTTACGGGAGGTGCGGTTCTGAAGGCTTCGATACATGATGAGTTTGAAGGTGTTATGGAAGATGTTCATAACTGGAAGGTTTAGAGATTTTGGAAAACCCGTATTTGTAAAGGTTTTGGGTCCCTTGATTTTTGAAATCAGATAGGAGGACACAGTTTGGGACTCTAGCTTATAAAAGGAGGGAGAGACTAAGAGTTAAAGAACAACGGGAGACGGCTTTTAGGGTTAAAGCTTTTGGAACTTTTGTACTAGGGTTTGAGGGGTACCGTGAGAGCACTTTGTAGCAACAGAACATGATTTAGAAATAAAAGATCAGATATATTCCGGAAATGTTAGTCGATGTCGACAGCTTATTTTCTGGGCGTCGTCTTCGACTCGTTCGTGTTCCGAGTAGAGCAGTGCGTGACGAGATAGCATTCCTCCATCGATTTCACTTTCTTTGATCGCTCGCTGAGTCATCCACTTGATCGTCACCGATTACATAGTGATCAGACTGCACAACACCAGTCAAACCACCTTCACCATTGCAGTTTCAAAAAGTGGAGGCAATCATTCACCCCTTCTCTGATTGCAGTATTTGATTCTATAATTTCAACACTTGAGCAAAGGGGAGAAAGACTTGAACAAATTTTGATATCTGTTGATAGTTGGAGATGAATCTTTACAGCCACTCCCTATCCAACCACAAAACCTAATGATGAAAAAAATCTCAAGACAAAGAGCTACAACTCATCTCACAAAAGTTCTCTTTAAGAACCATAACTCTTCTCTACTTGGCTTCCTAAAGAACTAACCATAACTCTCTCCACCACCTTCTTATATAATGGAGGCTCACAAAAAAAACTCCAATCAGCCTTCTAGTTGGATTTCATCAACTTACACGGGCTAACCTGTTAATCCAATACCATACTGTATTTTACACTTACACATGTACACTTCTCAAAGCGCACAACCATTAATCCGTTAGTGAATCAACACTTGATCCATTTAACATTTTTAGCACATCCTTGTTCTAACCACCTCCCTTACACCTCCTCGCGCTGTGGTTTGATAAGTCTTTAACTTTTCAATTTGGGGCAAAAATACCATTTTACCCCTAAACCACCTTCCATGTTTTGCACTTCCTTTGCATTGCAGCAGTCTCGTGCTTCATCTTCAACTCCATGTTGCTTCAATGACTTCCCGTCAAGAGCCTCACAAGTCCGGATCGCACCGAACCGTCCTCGCTTGCAAACAGACCTAAGTCACTTAGCACGTTACATGCCTCTCCGTGCATCTTGACGGCATTCGGCTTCCCTGACCATTCTGGGTCTTAGCTCCTCCCTTAGCTTAGCCTCCAATTAACTTTGTCCTTGCCTGTCATGTCCACTACTGGTAGCTCCTGCTCCAATTCCTTGTCTTCTCGGTTTGTAACCACTCTGTTAGCCGCGAACATCTTCTGACGGTACCTTGATCGCCTTAGACCTCAGCTCCCCTAACTAAGTCCTGATCCCTTTCACCTCACTATGACTTAATTCCGGATTCCTACAACCAATAACAATAAGCAAACCGTCATGTAGCACTGCACGATATACAAAATCATCAATTGACATAATTGATGAGCTAATAATCCTTACGTTCACCTCAAAGCATACACAATGACTAGTTGTTACGTCTTCACACGTTTGGACTCCCTCGAGCCGTCACTTGGAGGAGCACATGCACCAACTCGTCTATTCACGATCCTTATCTTCTCTGTACTTTCCGCTTTAGCCACGTAGCCTCACCCAGACTTACATGACCGTTCGGAGCTCACCACCCCCACCTAGTCTTAGTCCATTGCAGTGGACCGCTAACATTATCCAAACCACCTACACATCCAAAAACCAAGCAACCATACCGAGCACAAGTTCCATACACTTAACTCACGTTAGCTAAATCAATGCATCATGCAACACACCACATAAAACACTGACACCCATGCCGTGCACACTCAATCATGCTCATACACTGATCCTAACCCTAGGATCAAAGCTCAAAATAAAATACATAATTTTAGCACCAATTTATCAAAAACCAGTCTAACCGACGTTATCATCATATCAGTATGTACAATGTGGGAAGAGCTGAACGAACAACTACCTTTACAGATAAGAAAGAAAATAAGAACAAGAGCACAAATAGAGGCAATAAATCTATTAAAAATGGACCAAAAGAAAAGGATTCAGTACAACTGGCTAAATTTCTGCTATTATCCATGTTTTAATGTATGAACCTGAGAGGAAGGGCACTTGGTTCCAGATGCCACGACCCTTTTGGTATATCACGCTCTTTGATTTCAGCAACAACAAAAGCCGGAACACGATGGGAAAAGCTGAGCATTTCGGACCTTGAAATCCACCTTGTCAAATGGAAATCTTCCAGTAATACGTTCTAGAAAAAGGATAAGCAGCCTTTTACCCGAGTCAAGCAGCCTGCATTGACTCCATTTTCATCAGAGTAGTCTGAGAGGATCTCAACCATGCGAGGCTCACATTTGTCAATCTCAGTGGCATTCAAGGTTATCTTCCAATTTCTGTACATCGCCCATATTTCCCCTTTCTTTGGGAAAATTCGGTAGAAAGACCTCTTTGCACTCCAATCACACACTGCAGGATGAGAGAATTCTGACATGTCCTTGTAAGTAGTCTCAGTACCAGCTCGAAATACCCCACAAGCAACCGGCAGACCATCTTCAACCCACCGGATTTCTTCATTAAGCATAGGGTGAGGTTCCAACTTCAACACGAAAACTGAAGTACGTGAAACCACACGGATTATTCTGACATAAGACCTAGGCATCCGGTCCCTTGCATCATATACAGCCCAGATCTGCCCCTCCAAAAAATTATCAGGTGACAACTTGATATGGTTATTCATTATTCCTTGCTGGGGGCTACCAAAATCCACTTTGCTTGTTGAAGGATTTGAGAATTGTGCGACAGCAGCTTCATGAAAGCCATTTGCGTCATTATGTAAACCTGGAAGCGGGGACAAAGGAGCAACACTTGCCAGTGCATTATCATGCTGCGGGCTTTCTGGAACAGCAGAATGTTCATGCTCCAGCACTGTTCCAACCTCGTGAGTAAATCTAAACGAAGGGATCCTGTGAGAAAACATGAGCAGATTGCCACTGTGGACTTGTAATAACTGATCTCTCCCACTCCTCAGGTACCTCTGGAAAATGCTTGCGAATCCATCTACCTTCGCCAAGTGTGCAACTGTGCAACCTGAGTCTTTTGAATAACTGGTAAGAATTTCTACAACAGAAAAGGCACTCTTCTTCCGCATCTCAGGATCACTGCACCATCCAATGTCCCAATCAGTGTAGATGGCCCATACCTCTCCTTTCTGGGGATATACTTCAAGATGTTGATTCAAACTATCGCTAGATATTTTATGACAGAACATAGTTGGACAAGTTAGCGATATCTGACGTTCTTCCACGATGAAAGTTCCACAAACAAATGGCAATTCCACGACGAAAGTTCCACAAACAAATGGCAAGCTTGCTCTAGACCACTTCTTCTCTTCATGAGATTGCGGGCATGGTTTGAACCATGATACGTATAACTGCATCTTGTCTGTCAAAATCTTATTTATCCGAGCATATCTGCGAGGCAACTTCTCCCAGTCATATGCTGCCCAAATCTGGCCAGCAGCAAAATTCTCTATTGCCCTGTCATCCTCAAAGTTATGATAGTCATACTGTTTACTAGAGCAATGATCATCATCTTTGGCATCTGGAGGATAACGAAAGCAGCCGCCCAAATCCACCTGTGACAACGACAAACAATACACATCCTTCTCACACACTCTTTTGCTTCTTGTCAACATGACTGTCTTCAGGTAACTGCAACTCACCATCATTACCTATAAAGCAGTGGTCGATCCTCTTAGTTTTGGAAGAACTAGCAACATTTGAACAATTCCCTACATCCAAACATGATCTGTCGGCGTGTTGAGTGTATGAGAGTGCATTGTTTGTAACATCCGCTGCCCCATTATCCTCTGTGTCAATGTTGATTAATCTATCCACTTTAGGATCTGCATCATAAGGAGTGGATCCATCACCACCACTCAGAAGAGCAACGCCTTCGGCTTGCACCCATTTCGTCGGCAAAGTGCCATCGCACCGCAACTCAGCATGCGCGTTACTTGATGCACCCATTGCCATCTGCTTGATAGCATCCGCTATGTCTCCTGAATCAAATCCCGCCCTCTTTGCCGGATCAGATAGCGCCGAATACGCATCATTGACGAGCCGGAGAGCCAACTCCGGCGCCGGGCAGGCCATCCCTGACGGGCTCCAGCTGAACCGCAATGCTCCTGTACTGCGCCTCGATCTTGGCAGCGTCATCCCCGGGCAGGACCTGGAGGACCTTGTACGAGTTCACCGCTCCACGGCCGGGGAGCGCCTTCCCGGCGGCGCAGAGTACATCGAGCACGGAGAGCATCTCGAAGGCGTCCTCGAGCCCGGGGTTGGTCTGGAGCGTCTCCAGCAGCAGCGTCCTCGCGCCGGTGTAGTCCCGGGCCCGCATCTTCGCCGTGATCGCATCCCCCTCCATCCTGCACCAAATTCCTCCTCAGAACCCGCAGATACAGGCAAGATTTCGATCAAAAGCAAGCATTTTCTGCCCTCAAATCAGGCTCGAACACCGAAATTCGATCACCGCACTTGAGCCCATGCTTCAGATCAAACCACTCCCTAAATCCGAAACTAAAACAACAGAAATGGTGGAGTCGGTTCTTACCGAACTGAACGATCGGAATGCGGGGGTCTGCTCCGAAGGGAGGATGGAGGGATTCAAATCGATGGATTTGAGGGCGAGGAAACCCTAAACCCTAGATAGCACAGAGTGATTCGATGGATGCAATTGGAATCGATGCTGATCTCGGTGGTTGCTTCTGCAGCTTCTGCACTCTACAGTGCAGCACAGTACTCAGCTAGCTTGTTCTTGTTCAGTTCTTCAGGAGTTTGTGACGAATTTTAAAGCGTGATTAGCAAAAATGATATTCTCTTAACCGCAATAGCAAAAATAATGTTTTCGTCCGTACAGCCACCATACGGATAAACCACAAGGCGATACCTAGTGGAGCATCATATGGCCACCGTATAGTTTTAGTCATGTGCCAACAAGTGGCGGAGCCCCACGCGGCCAAGGTGCGAGTTTAGCCACGGGCTGACACGTAGCAAAGCACTAGAGATGTCCAATGGGCTAGGTCATGGCATGCCGGCCCACAGCCCATCATTGTTGGCCCGGCATAGGCACAGCACAGTCTGTCTAGCTCGTAGACCATGCCGTATATTGGCCGAGGGGTGGCACAACCAGTGCCGGCCCTGAGGGGGGGCGAGCGGGGCGGCCGCCCCGGGTCCCCAAAGTGTCGGGGCCCCCATATACATGTATATGCTATGTCGGATTTTATTCGTACGGAAAAAAATATTAGAGCACCGCATCCGCACAGACTTCTCGACTTCTCGTCTTCTCTTCGTCTAGGGCGGCGCCGCCTCCTGCAGTCCCGCCAGGCAACCCGGGCTTCTGCTAATCTGCCAACCCTGGAAAAATTTCTACCATCGCCTGTACGCCTGCGTCGCGGCGTCGCCATCGCATCGGCCGCTTGGTGCTTGCCCACGCTCTTGGACGGGCAACAAGTGCGCTGATCAGTTCATCAGTCATCAATCTAACAAGTACGTATGTATGTGACAATTCTACGATATTTCATGTTTGGCTATAATACCTAATTAGTGGCTTTGATAGTTTGATTAATTGATTGATAGTTTGTTCCAGTGGCTGTAAGAAACGTTCCAACATTACTTAATCAAGTCCCGGTGTCTACAATCTACTAACTTGCAAAACTGGTTCCTGTGATTCTATACATGTTTAAAATCACACGTTTGTCTGCATATACTATTGTTCTTTAACTTTAATCAATAATTAGTGTTTTGTAGTTACTAATTATACTATTGTTCTTTAAATTTTCAGTACCATGTCATCTAGGAAATATGCATCCGGCAGTGAAAAAAGAAAAAGAGAGGAAACAAATAGATTTCAATTCATTGAAAAGTAGATTTCAAGAACTCCAAACATTCGGAAGTATATTTGGATTTTTAATGAGTTCAACAACATTGAAGTCATTGGATCGAACTGAATTAAAAGAATGTTGTACACAATTTGCAGAAACTTTCTCTCTAGATGGTTCATCTGATGTTGAGTTAAATGATCTAATTTCTGAGTTAAGTGTTATGCAATTGACTTTATCAGATAAACCAATGTCTGCTATGGAGATCTTTGAGTTTATCAGAGAAGCGGATTGTTATCCTAATATTTCTATTGCTTATCGGATTTTATTCACTATGCCTGTGACTGTGGCATCAGCTGAAAGAAGCTTTTCAATGTTGAAATTGTTGAAGAATCATTTAAGGTCAACAATGTCTCAAGAGAAGTTAAACGGTTTGGCAACTTTATGTATTGAGAAGAAATTATTGGATGAGATTGATATCAATACCATCATCAATGACTTCGCATCTAGAAATGTTAGAAGAAAATTTTAAGGTAATATCTATAAACTCTTTGATATGAATTTTTCTTTAATACATAACGTATTTTAAGTGTTTGTTGGTAAAATTAGATATATATATATATATATATGTGTGTGTGTGTGTGTGTAGATTTATATTTAGATATTTATACTAGAACCCCTATTTCTAGTTTCGCCCCGGGCCCCTAAAATCCTAGGACCGGCCCTGGGCACAACCCGGTACCGACCGCGGGACAGGCCAGCATGACCCGTGAAAAATAACTGTTTTTATCTTTTTTGACCATGGAGGTAAAGAATACAAAAATATAGAAAAATTCTAAAAATTATTGAGTTTTCCCCCAATAAATAGGGGCCATCCGGCCTTCATTCTCCATACCTCAAATCTCACTCTCATCTCTCTGTTTAGCTATAAAAAATCTGGTTGTGTTTACGCAAATTTGGCAAAATTAGTGAGAAATTCGTGCGAAATTTAGAAAATTGAAAAACCTTTGAAAAATATTCTAAAAGCAGATATGCCATCAATATACTCTTCACTCATACGTTCTCAACGTACATCCAGTTCCAATCCATCTACTCTATACATGTAACAAATTAGTATCAAATTAGATTAATACTCTTATAGCTAGCTAGCCTAATACTTACACATAATAATCATTCACCTTACATTGTCCATCTTTAGCTATCATCTTTCTTTATTATAATGCATATAATTAGAAGCAAATACTAACTTCAAATCATTAAGAACAAATCAATCTACAAGCACACTTGTAAATCTGCGATATGCTTTCACCAAACTCTCCAAAACCGATCGCCTCCTTCAAAGCAGCGCAGTACAGAGCAGACAGATCTATCGGGACTGACTTGGCGAGGTATTTAATAACGCGATGTATCATAGATACTTCCAACCATGAATCGTCTGTAATAATGAGAGACTTTACAAACAGTTCTATTCATCGCTACTAACATAGATGGTCACGCATGTAAATCGTTTATGACAATTGTAACACCGATGGATTCGGGAACCACATGTGATGAGACGTCTAATACAATCTTCTCTGTAGTAGTGAGATGAGTACGGGAAAAAAGAAATGATTATTTGCCACTCAATATACTGTCACTCCACACTTTGCCATCCCTTACATTGTAAATGATTTTTTTACCACCCAATAGTTTGGAAACTTGATTATATGCCACTTTCAATTATTTTATTCATTTTTCAGTATCTTAGCCCTTAGCCCGATTGATCTTCCCATTTTGCCCCCTGTGCACCTGACAACACGGTGCGGCTGGACCGAGACTCTTCCGGCCTTCCCTGTCTCACTACCCTTCCCTCGCAACTTGGAGCTAATCCACACGATCGATTTCATTCACGCACAATGACACATGCTTTGCAGATAATATTCAGCACAGAATAAAATTACATGAAGTGTTCCCTTGCATCCAAAAGCATCGCTACTTCGCTAACAACCGGTGCTAACACCACCTTCTACGTACTCAACTAACTACTTCACTAACATCACAAGCACAACCATCACTGTGTTGCAGTTCGCCTGCGAATTGGAGACATGTTAAATCGTCTTTTCTCTCACCGTACCTTGGGCAAGGAATGCTCGAGGGGGCATCCAGTGGGAACGTTGTGCCGGCCAAGCGAACGCCGCCGCCACCTGAGAATGAGACATGGCAGCGTGAGTTGGGCTCACCGGAGCTGATGCCCGCGAGGGCGCCTGGAATTGCACGAAGGAAGAGGGGAAGAAGATGGGCAGGACGAGGAACCGGATTCTCTACAGTCGCGTACGGCGACTGCAGAGTACAGTCGTATCTGAGCCGTTGGTTCGGAAAAGAACGGCCCAGATCGGTTCTGCTACAGTAAATTTACTGTAGCAGTAAATTTTGCTGTAGCAGAACCGATCTGGGCCGTTCTTTTCCGATCCAACGACTCAGATTCGTGACTGTTCTCTGAAGTCGCGTATGCGACTTCAGATAATCTCATTTCCAGGACGAGGGGTGCGAGATGGTTAAGCCGGGCCAAACCGGGGCGCGGGGGCAAACTGGGAGAATCAAGTTGGGGGTAAGGGCTAAAATGCTGGGAAAATGAGTAGAATAATTGGAAGTGACGTACTAGTATAATCAAGGCTCCAACTTAGTTGGCAAAAAAAATCAATTACAATATAAAGAGCGGCAAAGTGTGTGGTGGCGATCTATTGAGCGACAGACGATCAGTTCCCTCCAAAAAAATGCATCTTGAACCAAGCGAGAAACTTAAAGAGTTCTCTGCTTTGATCCTTATCATTGAGCATTTTCGTATCTAGCCCAAGGAGCAATTTTTTTTCTGCTACCAGTTACTTCTAGTTTCCATGGAGCAAAGAGGTGGGATGATGTTGAGCAAGAACCCTACCAAAACCTTCACTGCCCTTCTCTTCCTCCTGTTCGTCTTCTTCTCCCTGTGCTCGTCCGCCTCCTCCCAGCCGCTCTACTCGGTGCCCATGTCCACCCAGTCCCCACCAACCTCACCTCCGCAGTCCAAGATTCCCCACGCCCAAGCCGGCGGCACCGCCCGCCTCCGCCGCATCGCCCTTGGCGTCCTCTTCGGCTCCCTCACCGGTTTCCTCCTCTCCCTCGCCTTCCTCTACGCCATTCGCGTCGCAATCCTCCACGCCAAGAACGCGCCCGCAATCGTCAAGGGCCCTGTCTCCTTCACCCCGCAAATCTCCCCCAAAAACCTGCAGTGCGCGCTCCCCTCTGCGCAGCCGCTGACCCACGGCCCCAACGGGAAGTACTGCAAGCTGGTTCTTGACAATGACCTCACCGTCGCCGTCAAGCTGCTCGAGGCTGCCAGCCTCCCTGAGGCCTCACCGTCGGTGTCGAACGGTTCCAAATCTGACATGAGAAGGGTGCAGAGGCAGCTGGAGGTGCTTGCTCGGGTGAGGCACCAGAATGTGATGAGCTTGAAGGCCTATGTCCGCGAGGCCGACCGGCTTTCGCTGGTGTACGACTTTGTTCCTGGGGGCAGCCTCGAGGATGTGATGAAGAGGGTGAGGTCGCAGCAAGTGAACCTCAACTGGGACACAAGGAACAGGATTGCGGTTGGGGTGGCCAAGGGATTGAGGTACTTGCATTTTGAGTGCAGCCCCAGGGTACTGCATTGCAACCTCAAGCCATCGAATGTGATGCTAGACGAAGGTTTCGAACCGAGATTGGCTGATGGTGGAGTTGCTAGGCTGATCGCATCAGGTTCGGCTGATCCAGAATCGTCCAGCAGCCTCTACTCTGCTCCAGAGTGCTACCAAAGTAGCAGGTAAAATCCATGCTTGCTCACTTTCAGATTTTTCTCGTTTAATTTAGCGAACTAGTTAAATCTCTGAATAATCTCATCAACATTCCTAGCTTACTGTTGACAATACAGCTGAATATTTTCAGATTTATCAATGTGGTTTCCATGCCATTCAATTTTAAACTGGGGAGGAAAAATTAAACCTAAATGATTGAAATTTAATAATTCAGCTCACTTGTTACCTAGGTATTAGGCACCATCCTTGAATGCAATTTAACCATATTCTCACTGGCAGAAGGTAACCCCAAGGAAATCTTTTGTAAAATCTGGGTTTTTTGTTGTTAAATTTAAGCATTTTTAGAAACAGAGACCAGCTGTTCACCTGTTGCATATCTAATATCAGATATGAAGCAAACAACTGAAATATGTGATGTATATAGATGTTTGTTTGAGATTTGCTAATTGCATTGCCTAGTTTAGTTGAATGTTGTGAAGTTTAAATATTATTTGTTGTGATTTTGTCAGCTCATACTTATACATCTGACAACCAACATATGGAGTGATACATCAGATCAGTTGTTTCTTTAGAACCACAAGCACTGCAACATTGTTTTGGCAAAACAAATATTTGGACACTCTATTTGATTGTTGCGTGCATCGATAGATTCTTTCTTTTGTACTTTTCTGTTTCCCCAGTAAACAGTCTGCAATCATTGACTTGCGAACACTATTGTATGTTTTTCTTTTATCTGCTTCTCTGTTGCATTCTGTTTTCCAAGTTATCTGTTGACAGTGTGTAGTCTTCTATGTCATTAATTGATGAGAAGAGTAAGAGAGAAGACATAAAGCATATAGATAAAAATAGCCCTAGTTCTTAATGAAGGTATCCAACTTTTGCTTTTTTGTAACAGGAGAATCTTTACTTTATTAGACCTGCATTTGTCCTTTTTGAATTACCTTTGATCCTTGTGCTTTTCATATGCTCCCGCATGAGCACATACGGTGTTTGGTCCGCCTCCTGTTTTCCAAAAAATTCAAATCGATATTTTTCATTCTGACCTCCCATTTCTCCATCGGAGAATAAATCCTTTGAGGATTGGCATTCTGATTCAATAATACTGGCACACATATAGTTTTAGTTAATTAGGTGTTCCAGCACAGTTAAACTCAAATATTTGATGGTGCAGATACACAGATAAGAGTGATGTCTATGGTTTCGGCATGGTCCTTGGTGTGCTGCTTGTTAGACTAGTTCTTTAGGACCTCCTAGGGTAGATCTAGCGGGGTTATTCTCTAGGGTTCGCGTTCTTGAGGGATACCGAGAGGGAGTGGGCTACCAACCTTCAGACGTAGAGGAAGAGGTGGCCATCTCGGCGGCGCGCTGGCACGGCGACGGTCGGTGAAGAGCGGAGACGGCGGGGCGTCGGTGGCGGCGGCGCGGATCCGGAGAAGACGCAGAGGAGCCGGTGGAGCTTCCCGTTGCTACAGCGCTCCCCTCTAGATCGGCTAGGGTTTGTCGGTGGGGTGACGGCGGCGCGGTCAACTTCGTGGTACGTGCCGCCCGGCCCCCACCTCTGTATTTATAGCGCTGGCGACAGGGGCCCACCAGCCAAACGGGCTGGGCGCCCCCGATCAGGGCGCGGTCAAGGGCTGGGCTTTGGCCGTTGGGCCAAAGCCCTGAGATCACTCTAACATTCTCCCCCTTGATCTCAGTCTATACTTTATCTTTTAATTACTTTTGACTTTACACATTTCATCACAGATTAGTGCATAGAACATGTCTCATCGTCACGGTCAATCGCCGATAGATTCAACAGTTACAATACACCTCTCTGTTCTGAAACAGTTACTTTAATCTTTGGGCCATCTTTTAGTCCAGGAATCATAGGCTTTCCCTTAAACCCATGCCGGCTACATGTTCTCTGAACACGTTGGGTGGTAAGCCTTTGGTAAGCGGATCCGCTAACATCTTTGCGGTACTTATGTGCTCAAGACTTATAATTTGATCCCGAACTTTATCTTTCACAACATAGTACTTTATGTCAATGTGTTTGGCAGCACCACTTGACTTATTGTTGTGGGCATACGTTACTGCGGGTTCATTATCGCAGTACAACTTAAGTGGTCTATTGATGTCGTCAACCACTTTTAAACCGGGTATGAACTTCTTTAGCCAGTTCACCTGCCCCGTAGCCTCATAACATGCTACAAACTCGGCATACATTGTGGACGATGTAGTGACGGTTTGTTTTGAGCTTTTCCACGATATAGCTCCTTTAGCGAGAGTGAACACATATCCGGATGTAGACTTTCTATCATCTCCCGCAAAATCAGAATCTGTATACCCCACTATATGGAGTGAATCTGATCTTCTGTATGTCATCATGAGGCCTTTTGTTCCTTGCAAATAACGCAAGACTTTCTTTATCAATTTCCAATGTTCTATTCCAGGATTGCTCTGGAATCTGCCAAGTAACCCGGTAACAAATGCTAAGTCAGGGCGTGTGCACACTTGAGCATACTGTAAGCTTCCAACAGCTGAAGCATATGGAACCGCTTTCATTTGATCGATCTCATACTGGTTCCTGGGGCATTGAAAATCCCCATATCTGTCGCCCTTGACTATAGGTGCAGGTGATGGACTACATTTATGCATACCAAATTTCTTTAAGACTTTCTCTATGTATGCCTTTTGTGACAGTCCCAATACCCCTTTGTTTCTATCTCGGTGAATTTCTATCCCTAGAACGAATCAAGCTTCACCAAGATCTTTCATATCGAAGTTTGAGGACAAAAACTTATTTGTTTCCAGTAGCAGATTAACATCACTACTAGCTAGTAGGATATCATCCACATACAGGATTAGGAAGATAAACTTCCCATCTTTAAACTTTGCATAAACACAGTTGTCCTCTACATTCTCTTTAAACCCAAATTTTCTTATTGTACTGTCAAACTTCAAGTACCACTGTCTTGAAGCTTGCTTTAACCCATATATTGATTTCTTTAGGCGGCATCCCATTCTTTCATTTCCTTCCACGACAAAACCTTTTGGTTGTGCCATGTAAACATTTTCCTCCAAATCCCCATTAAGAAATGCCGTCTTTACATCCATCTGATGTAACTCTAAATCATAATGTGCTACTAATGCCATTATGATTCTGAAGGAATCTTTACATGAGACTGGAGAAAATGTCTCATTGTAATCAATCCCTTCTCTTTGCGTAAAGCCTTTTGCCACAAGTCGCGCTTTATGTCTTTCTACATTCCCTTGGGAGTCATGTTTAGTCTTGTAGACCCATTTACAGCCTACTGTTTTGGCTCCTTTAGAAATAATTTCCAAGTCCCAGACTTTATTAGTCTTCATGGACCTCATTTCCTCTTCCATGGCCTCAAGCCATTTTGAGGAATTTTCGCTTCTCATGGCTTCTTCAAATGAGGTGGGATCATCCTCCATTTGAAGTTCCTCTGTATTATAAATCTGATAATCATCAGAAATAGCTGATCTTCTTACTCTTTGAGACCTCCTCGGGGCCTCCTCATTTGGTACATCTACTGTTTGAGGCTGCTGTTGCTCCCCCTCATCTGTGGCAATAGGTTCTATATGTTCCTGAAGAACAGGTTCTTCATTCTCATTCATTGTTACCACGGGAGGAACAATAACAGGTGCTGGCACCACAGTGTCTTGCACCGTCGGTGCAGCGACAGCAGGTAGTGTGAAGAATGGCTCTTGAATCATCGGAGTGGGCGCAAACACCCGCTTCTCTTCAAGGTCAATCTCTCGAGCTACCATGCTCCCCCTCATCATTTCATCCTCTAAGAAGACAGCATGTCTCGTTTCTACAAACTTTGTGTATCTGTCTGGACAGTAGAAACGATAACCTTTTGACTTTTCAGGGTAGCCAATGAAATGGCAACTTACTGTTTTGGGATCAAGTTTCCCAAGGTTTGGGTTAAATACTTTAGCCTCAGCAGGACCCCCCCACACACGTAAGTGCTTTAGTGAGGGAACTCTTCCTGTCCACAACTCGTACGGTGTTTTGGGCACCGACTTACTAGGCACTCTATTGAGAATATGAATGGCGGTTTTCAACGCCTCCATCCATAAACTCAATGGGAGTGTGGAGTAGCTCATCATACTTCGCACCATATCCATCAGGGTACGGTTGCGTCTTTCAGCTACTCCATTTTGCTGAGGTTCGCCCGGCATAGAATACTGGGCCACTATTCAATTTTCCTGTAAAAACCTCGCAAAAGGTCCAGGAACTTGTCCATATGGGGTATGTCGACCGTAGTACTCCCCCCCACGATCTGATCGGACTATCTTAATCTTTAAATCGTGTTGGTTTTCAATTTCAGCCTTAAATATCTTGAATTTATCCAAGGCTTCATTTCTTTCTTTAATTGGATAAATATATCCATAACGGGAGTAATCATCTGTGAATGTTATGAACGAGTCATATCCATCCACACTTTTCACAGGAAAAGGACCACAAATATCTGTGTGAATAATTTGTAGAACTCCTGTGCTTCTTTTAGCGTCTTTTTTAATTTTCTTTACATATTTTCCTTTAATGCATTCTCTGCATTGTTCTAAGTCTGAGAACTCTAATGGAGGAAGAATATCATTTTTTACTAGTCTTTCTATTCTCCCCCTCGAAATATGGCCTAAACGACAGTGCCATAATTTCGACGACTCATCTAGAGTTCTCTTTCGTTTTCTGTTTACATTCGTAGACGAGGATTCAATCACTTTCTCGCACGCAACGTTCTCATTATCGCATACGACATTCACATCATCACACAATGATAACAAATAAAGCTCATTCTGTAATATGGCAATACCAACACATTCTTTATTAAATATTATTTCGCACTTGCCATTTCCAAAATTGCAATCATAACCATCTTTGTCCAAATTTGACACACTAATCAAATTCCTCTGTAAAGAGGGTACAAAAAGGACATCTCTAAGTAGAAGAGTGGAGCCATTAGCTAATTCTAATGAAAGATCGCCAACGGCTTCAACTTCAGCTTCGACTCCATTTGCGACTTTAACGCATCTTTCTTTTCTTTGCGTAGTCCTCGTCGAACGGAATCCCTGTAATGAATTAGCAACATGAACAGTTGCTCCTGAGTCAATCCACCAAGTGGATTTCGAATATTTCACATACAGGCATTCATTAATAAAGGTAATAATGTTCTCACCTTTCTTAGCCATTATCATCTTTAAGTAGTCAGGACAATCCTTCTTGTAGTGTCCCGTCTTCTTGCAGTGAAGGCACTGGTCTTTGTCTACAGCAAATTTGTTTTGTTGAGGCTGATGTACAGGGGTTTTGCCCTTGTTCTTTGAGAAGGTGTTACTGTTGTAATTCTTTTTCTTGTTTTCCCTCACAAAGTTGATAGCACCACCATGTGAGGATTTGATTCTTTCCTCCTCTTGCACGCACATGGCTATGCACTTTTCCATGTCCCATTTTTCGGGCTGCATATTATAGTTGACAACAAAAGTGTCAAACTCTTTTGGCAAAGAAGCAAAAACCAAATGAATAAGGAACTCATCCTTGAGAGCCAAATCCATCGGTTTCAGTTTAGATGCCAAGTTGCTCATTCTAAGAATGTGCTCTCTTATGCCATTGCCACCGCCAGAATACCTCTCTGTTATCAGCTGCTTAATCAGCTGTGTAGCATAAGTCTTTGAAGAGCCAGTGAACTGACTCTTTATTTTATCAAGGTATTCAGTGACAGTGTCACACTCTGCAATTGAGCCCAGAATAGCAGGCTCAATTGTGTTCTTTATCACAGCCATACATTTCTTGTTGGCTGTGGTCCATTTCTTATGATCAAGATCATAAGACATCTGTAGGGGAGCATGATCCCTCTGTCTTTTCTGCCATGCAGTGTCATCCTCATTCTGTTCCCTCACTGGTGCCAGAGGCTCAGTGGGACGTGCTGTAGTGAGGACCCAGTCCACCTCAGCCAAGATAAAAGCTAAATCTAACTTTTTCTTCCACTCTCCATAATTATCACCTTTGAGAGTGGGGATTTCTCTAATACAACTCATCAAGTTGTATCCTCCTGAAAAAATATTTCAAATGCAGTGAGAACGTAACATCAAAATTATATGTCTTATTTCCAACGTTGGTCAAAATTACGACATACAATTTAAAACAATTCTATCATACATTAAATCTACATCACCGTTGGGCAGAGATAGAAATAATGCATGAAATCAACATTAAAAATTTATAATACTGATATTAACAACGTTGGTCAGAAAATAACAGTATCATAAATCTCTGGGAATTTTTATCTATTTTTCCAAAATTAAATTCTCCCGTTGGTTCGAATTTAATAATGAAAAAACAAAACTATATTAACAATTGCAGCAGAAACTGTAATTATTCTAAAATAATTCAATATTCAGAAGCATCATGACTATACTCTTTTAATCTCTGAAAATTTAACACGTTGGTGCAAAAATTTCCAGAAATTTTGGGTCAAATTTCAATCAAATTCATCAAAAATGCTACTGAAAATCAATAAACATTCTTTTCGGGGTTTACTGTTCATTCGGCCGAAATGGCCCATTCCTTCGCGCGAGTGGCCGGCCCAACTGGAAACGTGCAGCCCACAGCCCACACGCCCCCTCTATCCGATCTTGGCCGTTCATCCAATCGTGCGGCCGGGAGGAATATTCGCGTGAACAAAAAACACCATCCCCGAATAACCCTAACCCTAGCCCCAAAAGCGCCTGCTCTAGCGCAAAAACCGGAGCGGCAGCTCCTCATGGCGGCGGCAACCCGCGCGGGGCGGAGCGGCAAGACGGCGCGGAGCGGCGCCTCCCGCGCAGCACCGGCGACGGCGGGCGAAGCTGCGGCGGCGGCGGGCTCCCGCGCGCACGGCCACAGCGGGAGGCGGCGGCACCATGGCGGCGCGCGCGCTTTGCGCAGAGGCGCTCCGTCGGCGGCGGCGCCCCTCAGCGCGGAGCGGCAACGCGCGGCGGAGGCCCGGCGGCTGCGCGACCCGCACATGGAGGCGGCCCGAGACGGCGCGCGACGGCGGCGGCGCGACGGCCCCGAGCGGACCAACGGCACGCCGGCGGCGCCCGTACGCCCTCCCCTTCCCTTTTTTTTTGATTGATCTTTCTTTCCGATCCGGGGCTAGGGTTCGGGATTTGCTTTTCTTTTCCTTTTCCCGACGGCGGGGCGTCGGTGGCGGCGGCGCGGATCCGGAGAAGACGCAGAGGAGCCGGTGGAGCTTCCCGTTGCTACAGCGCTCCCCTCTAGATCGGCTAGGGTTTGTCGGTGGGGTGACGGCGGCGCGGTCAACTTCGTGGTACGTGCCGCCCGGCCCCCACCTCTGTATTTATAGCGCTGGCGACAGGGGCCCACCAGCCAAACGGGCTGGGCGCCCCCGATCAGGGCGCGGTCAAGGGCTGGGCTTTGGCCGTTGGGCCAAAGCCCTGAGATCACTCTAACACTGCTCACTGGGAGAGACCCAACAGATACAGTTTTCCCAGGAGAAACTGAACGGGGTGGCTTGGCTAGATGGCTCCGGCATATGCAACAGTCTGGGGATGCAAAAGAAGCACTCGATAGTAGCATGTTAGGGGAGGAGGGGGAAGAAGAGGAGATGCTGATGGCTGTTAGGGTTGCCATTGTCTGCCTCTCGGATTTGCCGGTTGATCGGCCATCCAGCGATGAACTCGTCGCGATGCTCACCCAGCTCCACAGCTTATGATCATCATCGGATCGTTTCTTCAGCGTACAAATCTCTCTGCGTGTTCTTCTATCATGACACAGTGCTGAATCATGTTGGATCAAACCCTGGCTGTACAAGTGTAGCTTTCAGTGTCTTCTGGTGGAGAGTCCAAGTTAAATGGTCCATATGGGAACCAACAATTTAGAGGCCAAACGAGTAGCTGTTCGATCTTATGATAATCCTGCCATGTATTGTAGCTACATGCTGGTGGTTGAGCTTCCTGTGATGTTATGCCGATGATGTTTGGAGGCTGGGAGATGTGAATATATCTTTTGTAGAAGGCTGTCTGTTCTTGGATCTCTTGCTGTAGAGGGATGTTGTGCCTGTGCATTGACCCATCATGTACATCGGCTCCACCGCTTGCCCATGACTAGATGTCTTTTTAAGAAGTGATGGGCCCAACCATTTGGACATCATTTCTCTCTATTTCACA
Source organism: Dendrocalamus latiflorus (assembly GCA_017311315.1). Lineage (NCBI taxonomy): Eukaryota > Viridiplantae > Streptophyta > Magnoliopsida > Poales > Poaceae > Dendrocalamus > Dendrocalamus latiflorus. The sequence goes on along the minus strand of CM029665.1, from coordinate 3,343,124 downwards.
TGTTCACCTATCCAACTGCAGCCGTTGTCTGGCATGTCTCATGTAACCATGCTACATGCTAGTCCAAGATGTGTGAAATGTGAACTGTCTGTGTTTGCCATACTAAGGACTAAGGAGGAGCACTGGTGTAGTAGTATCTTGAGTAATACCTCTGTGCTTGCTTCCATGTGTATCTTGTGCATGTAAGACTCCCATAGACTCTCTGTGACAGTGCTGAAAGTAACAAGAAACCTATGTGAGGTGGGCAGCCTTTTACATTGGCCAATTTTTCTCTCTTGCCTGTCCTCTTGGTCCTCTTTCTGAAGGGTTGCAAGCACCATTTCAGAAAGCGTTTATTGTTACCTAACCTCAATTGTTTCACTGCCTGCCTGCACCTGCATTGCCTGGGCCTGGCAAGTTTTACACAGTGCAGGATGGCAAGGCCTGCTGCAATGGCAATGCAAGGCCAGGGGTATGCAGCAACGTAAAGCAGTACTAGTCCAAAGCAATGCATGCCTGTGAGCCATCAGCGATGCATGTAAAATTTAAGGGAGGGGGAGCACAGCAACACAGGCAGGAGCAGCAAGCATGGTGTGGTGCAGGGGTTGCATGTGGGCACTGAAAAGTGCTGTTTTTTGTGGCCACCTTTCCATTGCATGGCAGGCAGGCAGCAGAAAGATGTGTGCAAAGATGAACTCACCAGTGAAGTGACATGAATGGGAAAATAAAATTTCTAGGCTTGTGTTTGTTTTTTTTCTTTTTTTGAGAAAAGGCTTGTGTTTGATTAATTAATAGTGGTATTATGTGGCCCTGATCAACTCGGCTTCGGCTTCGGCTTCTGGCTTATTTTTCACTATTCATAAGTTTCGTCTTTTTCTGAACTTTTGGCTTTTTGTTGAGCTTTTTTGTCGGTTCTTTTTTTCCCATATTTTTAAATTTTTTAAATTTAATTATGCTAAATAAGTCTCTGTCAGCTACAGTGTTTTTTTCAGTCAGCTACCGTGTTTTCAGCTATAAGCTATGAGCTTTTCAGCCGAACCGATCACCACCATAGTACGGAAAAGGAATAATGGACCAGGCAGCGTGAGGGTCCAGAGGACGGCGTGGTGCTGAGGCAGATGCAGCAGACCCGTGACTCCTCGGGCATGCATGCATCGCTTACTCGCTTTGCCCAGAGGGGCTACGGCCCACGAAGACCCAGCAAGAGCTCCCCCACGCCGTCCGATCCGCAGACGGACGGTCCGGATCATCCACTCGTGGACCCGCCTCGACGACGACGACGACGGATGCGCGGCGCCGCCGTACGATGGATGGGCGGTCGCCGACGTGACGACTCAGACCCACTGATGAAACTTGACAGATGAGGGAGAGATGCAGCGCTGCATCAGCCCATGACCAATACTGACACACCCACGCACTCTCTCTGCACCCCTCACACACACACACACACACACACACTGCACTGCAGCAGTGACAGGGCGACGCCGCACTGTCCGCTCCTGCTCGATCGTTTCCGGACGGATGTTCTTGCAAGTACATGCTGGGCCGGATTAAGACCAAATTATCCATTTAACCTCGCTAGGCTTGTGTTATAATACAGGCCCTGGCCCAACTGCTGTATGTTACTGCTAGAATACACACGTCTCCATCTTCAAACAGGCATGTGCAGCGTGTTGCGAATCAGATTTCCTCGATGTAGCAACGCCCAGGCTCCGACGTCCCAAAAGTTTAAAAAAATCATAATTTTTTTTGCAAAATCTTTCGAGTTATTTGTCGTGTTTTACCAAGCTTCTCGTGTCGAAAATCCTATATCCATTCTCTAAAAATCCCAGCAGATAAAAAATCTCTAAAATCCCCCTAAGCTATATGGACCGAATCACCTTCTCTTTTTCCTTCTTTTTCTTCCAACTCAGCCTACAGCCTCCCCTCTCTGTTCTTTCCTGTGGACCACGCCATACCATCGTGGCCTACTTCCATGTCCACCGGCCCGACCCACTCCACGCCAACCTGCCTTGCCCCGATGTTGTCCTAGTCCCATGCGGACATCATCGCCGCTCGCCTCACTCGAGCCAGCTCACTGACCACGTGCTATCGCCTCGCCCTCTTGCCTCTCAAGCCTTCCCTGCTGTCGCCCTGCATGTCTTCCACCTCGGCTCACCACCGAGGTCAGCGCCAGCTCTCGTCGTGCGTGCCTAGCGAAGAGGAGACCAAGCCGAGTGACCTCGCGCAACCTTTCCTTAGTCTCCTATTGACGCCCTCGCCATAAGACATCAACCGCAGCTAGACCTTTCCTTCCCCTTTCACTCCCAAAGGTCGCCCCGCACCTTCGTCAAAGCCATCGTCATCCTCAAGCATGAACGGAGCTTCGTTCCACCCTAGAACCGCTCGGGTAACCCACCCAAATTCATCTCTGTCTTCGTGCCATCCTCAAAATTGTTTTATTCCTCATCTTCCCCACTTCGTCGCAATCCTATCTATACCTCTATGCAACGCTTCATCACCAAAGTTGCAGTTGAAGCTCGTCGCACCGCCAACCATGTCACCACCGATCTATCGTCCCTATCACCCCATTCTCTTATCGTCCGCGTCACGAGGTGTGCCTTGTTGCCCCAATGTTGAGCCTCTCCCTCCCGATCATCTCCTCTTTTGTGAGCCGCCATCGCCGTCCTCTACCTCGCCGCCATGGCCACCACTGTCGCTAGCTCTGCTCGCACCATCCCAAACCAAACCACCACCGCCTAGAGCTTCCCTACCGCCTCGCCACGCTCACACACCTGTCGTTCACGTCAGAGCTCACTGCCAGTGAGATTTTCCCTTTCCATAGCCATCGCCTTGCCTTGCCCATTTTGGCTGTCATGATCCTCCACAACGTTCCACACCGCCCAAAATGGATTCGCGATGCTCGGGAGCAAGCCATGCACGTGTCATCATCGCCATTCCGCCATCGCAACTCCGCCACCATCTCTCTCTGCTTCCTCCCGTTCCCCTACTTCATTGAGAAGAAACACAGTACCAGCTCGGTATTGTGTAGAGCTAGTCAAGCCAAGTCACCGATTGCACCAGACTCGAGTCCAACCAAGCCCATGCACGGCACTAGGCACACGCGGTTGAGCCAGACCACTTCGTGTCAAGCCAAACTAGACCCAAACCAGTTTTAAACCGAGTCGAACCCAATTCTCACCAGTTTAGTCTGATTTAACCCGGTTTAATACCAATGTATCGTCAATTCATATGGTTCCAGGCTGATTCCCACCGAGTTAGCATTGGTTCTGTATAGTACATTACCCCTAGACCCTAATGGGCCCTCCAAATATCATTGTTTATCATCCATTGTCAATTCAAAGCTTTTTTAAAAACGATATTTCACCGATTTTCTCTCTCGAGAGCTTTTTAGCACTTGTTTTTCTCTTACTGTCTTTCATTTGTAAGTCTTGTAGTTGTTGCAGTAAGCTTATTTGGTGTTGTTCTTGTGTGCGCACGCTAGATAAGTACGAAGGAGTAACTGGAAGAGAAGGCAACAAACCCGAAGCCAACAACAGAGTGAACGTTGGCTATGAGATACAAGGGTCACAAGGCAAGCCACGATTCTTGATCATGTTGAATTCCTATTAGCAGGGACTATTATATTTATGTATGGGTTACTTCATACATTATTTAATTGTCAATGCTATTTATTATCAATTACTTTTGAATAATTATGCTTAAGAAGTTAATGCCTTTAATTACATTACTTACATGACATCATTGATAATAATTTGACCTGGTTTTCCTTGATAAATATAGAGCTAGTATACTATACTTTAGACTAACATATTAGTGGGATAATAAAATACAACTCATACTGTTGTCCCCCGTCACGAATTGACGCGTTGGATCATATGCTACAATGATATGTGATGAATATTGGATTGCTCGCCTAAAGCAATGATTTGTGAAAATGTTAGCTGATGGTGGAGGTCGATTGGATGGTTTGGGGTGACTGTGTGCGTATGCTACTAGGATTGTAAAAAAAGCTTGAGGCTCGCGGCTGCTCAAGCTCGGCTCGCTTTAGGCTTGATTCGAGCTCAGGTCAAGCTCTAAATGAGCCGAGCTCAAGCTTGATTCCGACCGCACGAGCTTCAACGAGTAGATCTCGAATAGCTCGTTAGGTTTCGATTCGAGCTTAAATATTGCTATACATTAACTCTTACCGAGTTTACCCGATCCGAGCCCAAGATTTTCTTATTGTTAAAAAATAGTGTATGTTAATTTTTTACTGTTATCAAGCTTATTCAAGCCGAGCTTGAGGTTTTATTTTTGTTGAAAATTAGTGCGTATTAAATTGTTTTGATTGTAGCCAAGCTCTAGCCTAGATCTAGGTTTGGACCCCAACTCATGCTCGTTGGAACTCGGCTTGAGGTTGCAAGGCCAGGTTAGCTTGAGCTCAGCTTGTTTATAGCTCTATATGATACCACGTGGTTGTGTGCACCGGTTCTCTGTTTGGAAGGTGGCTCCATCCAAAGCATATAAGGACTAGAACCTTATGCCATGAAATTAACATAATTATCGCACATCCTTGGGATCAATAAATCAGGCTTAGCCTAGTACATTGTCTCACTTCATAAAGTCTGTTAAAGAAGGTTCTATATCAGCAGATAATGGGTAGAACCGGGAGTGTACCTTTGGGTATCGCTATCTACATTTCCACAACGGTGGAACCCATGCAAGCAGTTGACATGTAGTCTTGCCTTGGCCCAGCTTGTTCTCAACTGCTATGATGGACACGTAGTTCACCGGGTAGAAACTAGTATTTTTTTAACTCTTGAATAGTTACGTTGTTCTCAATGATCGCAAGTTGTGGACATCTTGTGGGAAATGTTGGGCACTCTCTCAAGAGATAAACTGAATCATTCGAATATGTCGCGTTTCCAGCTTATGAAACTATGTTGTGGGGTGATACCTAAACTTGAGGCAAAAGTAGTTTTTAAGTGGTCAAAATATGGTAATTGGTGATGATGATGAATCATTACCCTTACTTTTGAAAATTTAATTGTCAACTATTTTGCTTTAACTCGAAATGCTTGCAAATAAAACTACATGGGATACTAGTGGTAATAGGTCTAACAAAGCTCTTGTCATACATTCTTTGAAATCGCTTCACTATAAATATTACCACCGTGGCTTGTTGAGTACAAATGTACTCATTCTTGTATATTTTTGTTCGGACATGAGTACTATGAGGAGAATATACTAGCAGATGATGGGTACTATGATGATAAAAATCACACGTTATAGATCAAGTCTACACTCAAGTATAGCCTATGATGTGGTTATCTTTTGTTTGTAATATAAATAAATTTAGTTTGGAAATCTTTAAACACTGCAATTGACTGCTATATTGTATTTTATGCAAGGGCTCTGTTATGTTATTGTAAGCAAAAATAGAACTATTTATCAATCTGTGCATAATTAAAGTTTTGGACAATTGTAAAAATACGAAGACACCTAGAAAATCCGGATGTCCCCGATCAGGGCCAGGTGTGTAACACGGCAATGCCAACGCCTCATGCCTGCTGCTTTGACTTGCGGTCTCGCCAGCCCCGGGTCACCGCGTTCTTGTATCACTAGAAATGCCAGTATTTCACACCCATTTTGCTGCTACTGTTCGTTCGTTTGAACAATCCAACTTATTACTGTCACAAAAAAACTACCACGTGCGAAGTTTCTCCCCCCCCCCCTTTGGTTCTTTCGTAAAAACACGTAGCATTTCGATGTCGAGGTAGCGCAGTACTTGTATATGGGTCTGTTTTTTATGGCTTCTAAAAGTAATTTTTGATTTTTGCTACAATACATAACTTTCAAATAAAGTATTTTCTTAAAAGGGATCTACAAGTTAATTGTAGTACACGTTAAAAGTCTAACATTTGTATTAACCAAAATCATAAATGAGTATTTCTCTCTTCGTAATCTCTGTCGCGAGCAATCAAAATTTCAAAATTCCAATCAAAAATCATAAACCGCAGCTACGACGACACGCGTGTTTTGAATGGTTCCTTGGCGTTGTGGTCTGCGCGCTTGCGTGTGAGTTTCGCGGGGCCCGTTTTTTTACCGCGCCGAGTTGGCTGGCAGGAGCCGCACGGCCGATCCGAGTCAACCCTCAAGCATTTTTCGTTGCTCCTAGGTTTTGTTGAATATCGCCTTCCGAGTCGTAGCTGACTGACACACCGAGTTTCTTTGATGCTCAGCAACGACTTCTCTGGCTTTCACAAATGGTATTTCCACTTCCTGCTACAGTGATATGACAGCTGAATACTAGCGCGTGTATATATATTATAACTAATCGAAACATCATGGTGTCTATGAATATTGAGTAATTAGTGTAAACAAGTTTGAACTGAAATTTAAATTGTAGTTATTTTTTATGATAGTTTAATTATAGGTATATGCTGATTAGATATATAAATCAGTAAAGCGTTTGATCTAATATATATGTGTGTGGGTGTGCGTATATTGTTTCAAGCGCAGAAACTTCGCAGGAATCTCACGTTACTGTTTGATTTTTTGTGGAGTTTGTAGAAGAAATAAAAACAGTTCAAAAAAAAAAACTTCCGGGAGGAAGCTAAGCTGGACCTAGTCATCGATCTAAGATCAAAACCCTCCAAACAAAGAAGGGAGAAAAAGAAAGTTGAACAGAAAGATGTGTTGCCAACAGCGAGCATAAAAAAACTCGACCTGCGGGGGGAAGAATCCCCTCGGGCATTGCTTAAGAAGAAGGTCTTCTCACGCAGACCGAGAAAGCCTCCGAACCCCTGCTCCACCCTTACACAGCGGCACCATCGCCCGACCTTGTGAGACTACCAGCGGATCGTTCGGATCAACGCCTTGGCGGGGCCTAAGACCTGTGCTTTGGTGTGGTAGCAGGCGAGGGGATTTTTTTCCCCCAAGCCTGAAATTCGCTCTCACTGGGAGTCGAAACCAGGATCTAGGGGGTGCTACTCAAGCCTCTAACCATTGGGCTAGAGACCCTTTCGCCCAACAGCGAGCATACAATCAACGGAGAGGGGGATCGATCGAGAATACCAAGGCTGACAAATTACGAACACTCCCAACCACGTCCGCTAGGATCCACCGGCATGGACAAAACGATCGACATTCCCAATCGCTCATGCCGAACATAGGAATTAGGGCACGGCAACAGTGTCAACCGCTCCGTTTAACAACAAAATCTCCAACAACGCAAAAATTTCTGGAAATGTGGATCTCGTCAGATAGCCACTAATCTGTTAATCAAAACTGTCTTGTCTGTCTCAGGGGATTATCCGGCCGTCTCCATTATCAGTAAAGTATCGGTACACACTAATTAACTGAAGGGGAAACCAATGAAATGCCACTGGATGTAGTATGCGCTGGGTCGGAGTCCAACAGCGTGATGGCGGAGGTTAACATGCCTGTAGTTATGCATGCCTACAAATTTAGAGAGGCTAGTCCAATTAGCTTACGTATGAACACATTCCCTCCGATTACAAATATATGTTATTTTAGGTCATTATCAATTTCTATAAAAATATATTATTTTAAATAAAATAGTTATACATTATGAAAGTATATTTCATGATGATCTAGAATACAAATTTCGGTGGTGATCATTTGAGCTTTTTTTTGGTGTCTTATGGCTAAAAAGCACTGTAGTCGGCTGAAAAAACACTGTAGCTGACAGAAGCTTATTTAGCATAATTAAATTTAAAAAATTGAAAAATATAAAAAATATGTTAGCCTATTACGTATAATACAAACAAATACGGGAAAAAAAGAATCGGCAAAAAAGCTCAACAAAAAGCCAAAAGTTCAGAAAAAAGACGAAATTTATGAATAGTGAAAAATAAGTCGGAAGCTAAAAGCTGAAGCCAAAACGATCACAACCGTTCATGTGTTTACTTTTAATAATAATTTTTATATATTGACGATCAAACCTACAGAGAGTATAAAACGACTTATTATATTGAAGGTCCCTTGCATGGTTCGGGGTGCCAAAACACAAGTTTAATTTGGCGGCATACATATGCTAATTTCAGCTGTAAATTTTTTCTCCCCGCAATTAGTACGTTTTAGTCTGTCTATTTTCAGTCTGTTCCACGGGTCCCTTTCCGACGATCCCCATCAATTGAGCTGGAACAGCTCAAGCAGCAGTAACTCTCGAGCAATTCTATCGCAGCTGGCTGGTGACGAGGACGACGAAGAGGAACCAGCAGGAAAGCCGTGTTCGCCTGTGTGCCGTGTCGACCGGCTACAGGACATGGTCAAAGAGACAGAGAGACGTGGAAAGTAAAAGCATGGTCCCGATACCAGTACGACTACTAATCAATCAAATATGTGTCTATTACTTACGATCGTTAACTTCTAACTAAAAATAAATAATAATAACTAAAAAGATGTTTTTTAGAAGGAGGAACTAACGGTGGAGAAAATCAGGAAGAGATAGTGTGTACAAGATGAGAGTGGGAGGAGTTGAGTACGTGATGTGCTCATAACCTGCTGTTTTATTCTCGAATCAAGATAGGAGCGAGAGAAATAAAAAAGCTATTTTAGAAAATTAGTTGTTTATATTAACTTTTGATTTTTCCAAGCATAAGCTAATATACAAATACGCCCTTTAGCTTCTTAGGTATAATTAATCAAGAAAGATTCCTTGATGCGGCAGCTACAAAAGCAGCATGCAGCAGTGGGTTAGGTCTTCGCGTCGGGAGATAAGCTAAACAAATATCGCTATCAGTCCCATGACCCGGCAACGATGCTGACGATAAGGTTTTGCTTCAGTCGGCAGAGCAGGAGACACTTTAGGGTCGTTGCCGCTCCATCCAGTCACCCCATTGCGAGTGCGTACGCGGAGCACGTCAAGGGCAGCCTGCCCGCATCCACGGAATAGTTAATTACAGGTTGCTCCTAATTAATTAATTGATTAATTAACCGAGGAACGGTCGGAGATATCGAGACTACGAGGCGCTGCTGTGATTAATGGCTAATAGAGGAAGAGGAAGGTTAACTTGAATAGTTTAATTTGGCCCCGGCGACGGAAGCAAAGCGCGGTGCTGTCCGATGCCGCGACAGCGCCGCGTCTGCCACCCGTCGCCGCCAGCTCCCCCGTTAAACGCTCCTTTTCGCACGGCAATTATTGCTCCTTTCCCGTTAAGTTCAATTAACTAAGAGCATCTCTAACAGTATGAGCTAGTTACTAACTCTAAGATAACTTCTCCAATAGTATTAATTTTTAGCATATATCTCATAACATAAATAGCCTCACATAACACTCTCATATAATCTTGGAATATGTGTATGAGACTAGCTCTTGATCAAGAGATAACTTTTCTCTCTTTTCTATTAAAATATGAAATAATATACTTAGAACGAGCTCATAAGTTACTATTGAAGATACTCTAAGCACGCTAATCACTGCTGCTACTTTGGACCGGTAATGAGGTTGTTAATCTCTCTCTCTCCTGCTGCTGCTGCTGTGTTGGTGTCGTCTCCGCACGCGAGCTGAGCTGAGCTGCTTTTCATTTGCTACTCGTATATACTCCTACTTCATTATGCGCTAATAATCAAAGCAAAGCAAGGGCACTGGTCATATTATTGCCGCCCTTTTAATCTGCACGTATAAAAGTTGCCTCCATTGCAGCCACGATACAGTACAAAACTAGCAGCACTAGTACTAGTACCGGTATGAGCCACGTGTAGTCGTTAACACTCCATGTGTGCCGTGAGCGTCGGCAAGCCTATTTTTACCAAGAAAGGAAAAGAAAAGGTTGTGGCATGTTCAGTTTACTTGGGACAATTTTAGGGGCGGTGAGAGCCCCCGGACACGGAAGTTCTTTTATCCGTTTAGGGCATGTTTTGCCTTCCCTTTTTTGTGCCGCCGTAAAACTAGGCCTAATTCTTCTAGGATTTTTTGTTTTTTTCTTGCCATCTTCGGAAGTTAAAACAATCGAAATAGTTTTTTAAAGTCGGTTCTCCAAATAGCCTTTTAAACTTAAAATCATATGTATTATTCACGTCGACATCTCTATTATCCGATACTGTATCAAAAAATATAGACAAAATCTATCGGACATAACGCCCCGCTCGTTTCGTCTTGAGCTTCTGGCTTATTTTGCACTATTTATAAATTTCGTCTTTTTCTATACTTTTAATTTTTTTAGTTTTTTACCGGTTCTTTTTTCTCGTATTTGTTTGCATTATACGTGATGAACTAACATGTTTTTCTACTTTCAAAATTTTTTAATTTAATTATGCTAAATAAGTCTCCGTCAGCTATATTGTTTTTTCAATCAGCTACCGTGCTTTTTAGCCATAAATCACTCAAAAAAAAAACTACCATCCAGAGTCACCTAAAAGAATAGAGTGCACCTTCCGAATCAAGGTGTTCTTTGCTTGGCCGGAAATCCAACCCCCTTTTCAGTCAGTTATTCTACTTTCGCCTGTTCCAAACGGGGAGAAAAATTCCATATGGTGTAGAAAACTCATGGCTGCCACCATGTACCATCGCATTCACCGCCCCAGAAAAGTGAGGCTTATCACCAACGGACTGCGTAGTTGAGTCGCATTTGCGAAAACGCAGCGATTGAAACAAGTGGCGAGACGAGCGAGGGTTTATCGAGTCTTGCCCGTCCACGTCAGCCACCAGGAAATATCTCCGCCTTCGATGGATTCTCTGTAACCACATTTGTGAATTCTATTCGGAAGGCTATTTCGATTTGTCTTTTGATATAAAATACATTGGTACCGGTACATTTTTGGTGTATCATTTTTAAATTTTAAAATTCTAAAATAATAATACATATTTATTTATAAATATATATTTATGTAATTATATGCATATATAATTTCACTGAGAATTAACCATAGCATAAAGGGATGGAATGACCAATTTCGACTGAAATGAGAATGATGGGTATGGAGATTGGAACGGGATTTGAGTGTGTAAGGGCAGTCCCAATGGAAGAAACTGACACGATTTTCATAGCACAAGAAATCATCTATAGAAACTATCTTCCACAATGAAGGTGTCTTCGAGTAATAATTATTTTCTCTTTCTCTCTCCCAACTCTATCTTCTTCCTCCAATGAGAGTGTGCCACGAGCCCCCTAGAAACTGGTGGTTTCTTCCCAATGGTGATTTCATAGTTTCTTGGTGCATTGGGTGGAGTGAAGACCTGATTTCTTTATGAGGAAACCGTTTCTAGGATTTGTGCTCTCTTTCATCATTAATTATGTTGCCATGTCAGCATTTTGCCTACGTGGCAAGTCATTTAATAAGGATAGAAATCATCATCAATACACCGTTGGGACTGCTCTAAGGAATATTCGGTTATTCCGACAGGTCTCGAAATGGCATCGCTAAGCTTGCAGTAAACTACTACTACCTACCACTGCTTAAACAGTTTTGGTTGTTCAATACAGGTAGAAACTCCCACCCCCGAATAACCCACGTAATCAAATTCATTTCAATTAAAAAACGTAAAAGTTAATGGTATCAATTAGTACTTGTGGTTAAAGAACACCGACGCTCACCAGAAATTATGGAGTAGTATGTCTTTCTTAGTACTAGCAGCAGCTACTACTACTGGCAGTAGCAGTGGTTACTACTTCAAATACACATTGATTAGTAGTTTACTGGAGAAATTACGGGCTCTTTCCAGGGAGAAATGAAAATAAAAATAGAGGAGCAGCGAGTTCTGTTGTGTAGCACTAGATTGGTGCTTTTTGATTTTTCGGTTTCGTTTTATCTAAAAATCAAAATAAATATGACGGTTTCTCTCTAAGCGGTTTTGACTAGTCTATTCTTTTTAGCCTTTTTACTTCAACTTCTTTAGAAGTCGAAATAAACACAGTGGCTCCTAGAGCATCTCCAACCGGTTCTTTATCCTACTCTTCATTGTATATTTACCTAATATGACTCAAGAAATGGACTCCAACCAGTTCTTTATCCTCCTCTTCATTTTTATCGAGTCGCTATTTTCTCCCGGCCGCTAGCTAGATTTGGCGAGCGCCTCCTCACTCGCTTCTCAAATAGCTAGGCCATTGGAATGCTAACTCAAATAGAGAGATGAAAATAATAGCTAGCCTCTTCATCCTAGGAAATAGAGAGGGAGAAATGACTAATGGGATGGAGTTGCTCTAAGCGGCTTCAAGTCAAAGCTGTTTCTCCAAATAGCTTCCTGAGTCAAAAATTGCGTGTGTATTATTTTGTGTTAGCGTCTCCACTATCTACCGTCATCTTAAAAAACACCAGCAAAAATCAATCACAACCAAAAGTTATCAGCTGTAGGAAAAAAAGAACATGACACTACTCCACTATTTCAAGGGGTAGGCCCATCACAGCGAGTGAAAATGAATGGCGTTGCTCGGTGAGTCCGCTGCTGCAGCCCGGCCAAACAGACTAGACAGGTATGTTCTTTTTTTGATTCGGTTTTTGGTTACGATTTATAGCTTGAAGTAACAATAAATCATGTGCAATTTTAGTCGATATAAATAAAGTCGCTACAGTGTATATTGTAATTAACTTTTAAATACCATCTTAAAAACATTTTATTAAAAATTAATTACCCTAAAAAAATCGAAAATAGATTTTGGTCTTAGAAACCAGAAGGGAGAGGCCCCATGTCACGCAACGCAAACAAACCCCCGACAACCGGCTCACTCGGTCGAACCGGACCGAGCCACCCCGTCTCGGTCCAACACCGTCGCACTCGCAATGGGAGGATTCCTTCGAGCCACGCGGTCCGGTCACGACCGGTCTAACACCGGCAGCAGCTCGGCTTGCTTTTGTCCCATCCGACCGCCACCGAGAGAGAGAGAGAGAGAGAGAGAGAGACTCGCCTCGTGTGTGTATCCACTCAATCCTACAAAAGAGACCAGCAAGCACCGGGTCCCCCTACCCCGTCTCCCCTCCCGCCTACCTCCCCACAAAACATTTCTACTACAACTTGCCTTGCCCCCTCCTCCCTGCCTTCCCCTTCTCGTAGGGTTTCCCCCGCCGCCGCCCGATCCCCGATGCCGCCCACCGTCATGGCGCCACCGCAGGGCTCCTCCACAGGTACGCGCCGGCCAGATCTGGTCAACCCGGGACATGTTCGACTCCACTTCCGTCTCCTGGGCTCGTGCTATGGCTCATGGCTGTGGTTGCTGTTTCTCAGCAGGGGATCCGCTCTACGACGAGCTGTGGCACGCCTGCGCCGGACCGCTCGTCACCGTCCCGCGCGTCGGCGACCTCGTCTTCTACTTTCCGCAGGGCCACATCGAGCAGGTCCTCTTCCTCCTCCCGATTCGATTCGACCCCAGGAGGTTGCTTCGCTTTCGCGCGCTGATTTGCTTCCGCTTGCGGCTTTTGTTTTTCAGGTGGAGGCTTCCATGAATCAGGTCGCCGGCAACCAGATGCGTCTCGACGATCTGCCCTCCAAGCTCCTCTGCCGCGTCCTCAACGTCGAGCTCAAGGTCCCGCCTCCCTCTTCTTCTTTTGACAACTTTCGCTGTTCAATTCTGCTCTGTGCGTGAACAAAATCTTCGCATGTTTGTGTGCTTTGATTTCGATTCGGTTGGTTTATTTGTTCTTGGGATTTTGCCAGGCGGAGCCGGACACCGACGAGGTCTACGCGCAGGTCATGCTCATGCCGGAGCCCGAAGTAAGCACTTTCTTAATTTCTCGGGGCAAGATTTGGGGATTTTTTTTATTTGGGTGTGAGGGAGGAGGTGTTTATCTGTGCTCGATTTGTTTCTGCAGCAAAATGAGATGGAGGTGGAGAAGACGAGTTCTACGTCGGGCTCCACGCCGCCGAGGCCGGCGGTGCGGTCCTTCTGCAAGACGCTGACTGCGTCCGACACCAGCACGCACGGCGGCTTCTCTGTGCTGCGCCGCCATGCTGATGAGTGCCTCCCTCCCCTGGTATGTGGATTTTACACTAGGAAGAGAGAAGAAACATATGTTTTTCGATCCATGTGTATGGCTTGTCATCGGTTTGTGGCATCAGCTGACCTGATTTGTTCGCCAGGACATGACCCAGTCGCCTCCCACACAGGAGCTCGTGGCTAAGGATCTGCATGGCATGGACTGGCGCTTCCGCCACATCTTTCGCGGTAACTTTGTGTTCCTTTCCTTGCTGCGACCCATATCAGTTTTGCATCGCCATGTATGCCCGTGTGATTTGAGGCTGATCGATGTACCATACGATTAGTTGTTAGTTGCTTTCATTTTTTGGGTAGTGTAGAGTATACCATTAAGGATTTCTAGATTAGCGTAGTCATCGATTGACAATGCAATATGTCAAATCTGTCGATAAAATGAAAAAGTTTTTCTTGTACTTGATGCTGATGACTGCGATGATGATTGTGTAAACTGTGCGCAAAATCACCAGGACAACCTAGGAGGCATCTCCTTCAGAGCGGTTGGAGTGTGTTTGTCAGTTCCAAAAGGCTTGTTGCTGGGGACGCCTTCATTTTCCTCAGGTCTTTTGTTGTTTCCTTTCTTCTCATCATAACAATTCCCCAATCCAGTGCTAAGTTTGTTGTGCCTCATGCAGAGGAGAGAATGGTGAGCTTCGTGTTGGTGTTAGGCGCGCTATGAGACAGCTGTCCAACATGCCTTCTTCAGTCATATCTAGCCAAAGCATGCACCTTGGAGTCCTTGCAACTGCATGGCATGCTATCAACACCAAGAGCATGTTCACTGTCTACTACAAACCTAGGTATATTGACATGTCTACTACAAACCTGCTGGTTTATCTGGCTGTTAGGCTATTCTTGCGTGCATCTGCAGCCATCAATCCGTTCCCACTATGTATCTTTCTGAGTAATTAAACTTGTGTAATGATTAATCTCCACTTTGATGTTAGGACGAGCCCTTCAGAGTTCATTATACCATATGATCAATATATGGAGTGTGTAAAAAACAATTATTCTATTGGGATGAGGTTCAGGATGAGGTTTGAAGGGGAAGAGGCACCAGAGCAGAGGTAATTGTTGTCTTGCCTTCTCTACAAATGTGGTTTTCTGTGGATTAACCTCTCATGGTACTAAGCGATCATTTGCAATCTGCTGTGTCCATTGTCATGTAGGTTTACTGGTACTATAGTTGGCAGTGAAAATCTTGACCCAATGTGGCCTGAATCAAGCTGGAGATCCCTGAAGGTATCTGTTTGTTTATTATTGGCATTTTGACATATTGTATGGCTGGAAAAGTCGCCTGTTTATGGAGGATTGATTCTGAAACGTAGGTGCGTTGGGACGAGCCATCAACCATTCCACGTCCGGATAGAGTCTCTCCTTGGAAAATAGAGCCTGCTTCATCACCTCCTGTTAACCCCCTTCCTCTTTCTAGGGTCAAAAGATCTAGACCAAATGCTCCTCCAGCTTCTCCTGAATCATCTGTACTTACAAAAGAAGGTAAAGTTTAGAAGCTTCTTGGAATTGGAAGACCAAATGCTACTCCACTCTTAGTGGAAGGGTGATGAAAATATATGTTGCATATTTAATGCTCTTGAAATTATTGGTGCCATTTGCAGGTGCAACTAAGGTTGATATTGATTCTGCTCAAGTACAACGAAATCAAAATAACATGGTCTTGCAAGGTCAAGAACAGCTGACCTTGAGGAACAACAGCCTAACTGACAGTAATGACTCTGATGCGACTGTTCAGAAGCCTATGATGTGGTCTCCATCCCCCAATGTTGGAAAAAGCCATCCCCTAACGTTTCAGCAGAGGTCCTCTATGGATAATTGGATGCAGTTGGGAAGGCGTGAAACTGATTTGAAGGATGCCCGTTCTGGTGCTCAAACTTTTGGTGATTCCCCAGGCTTTTTCACACAGACTTTTGATGAGGCTCCTAACAGTCTTAATTCTTTCAAGAACCAGTTCCATGATCAAGGTTCTGCTCGTCACTTCTCAGACCCATACTTCTTTATACATGCACAACCTTCCCTGACTGTTGAATCAAGCGCAAAGATGCACACAGAGACCAATGAGTTGCATTTTTGGAACGGCCAGAACACTGTTTATGGTAATTCAAGAGATCAACCACAAGGTTTCAGATTCGAACAAAAACCATCAAGTTGGTTAAATCAGCCATTTGCCCGAGTTGAACAGCCACGAGTGGTCAGACCTCATGCATCAGTAGCTCCAGTTGAGTTAGAGAAAACAAGAGAAGGCAGTAGTTTCAGGATTTTTGGGTTTGAAGTTGATGCCGCCAGTGCCCCCTCTAATCAGCTGAGCTCCCCAATGGCTGCAACACACGAGCCTATGGTACAAACTCAACTGGCACAAACTGATTGCTTTCCTGAGGTGTCCATAAGCACTGCCGAGACAGCAACTGAGAATGAGAAAAGCATTCCACAAGCTCCACAAAGTTCAAAAGATGTTCAAAGCAAGTCCCAGGGTGCTTCGACAAGGAGCTGCACAAAGGTATTGTGTTTTCTCTGATGTTCACGGTACTTGATAATAGTATGTTTCAACTTTTGTTTTACTTGAACATTATTGGCTGTTCAGTTTATGCTAACAATCGAGATTGAATTATCCAGTTACTAGTTCATTGTGAAAATTATGAGCTAGTTCATGGCGTTGAAGAAAATACTATTTGAGTATTCGTTAGCTGAAAACATTTGTGTTCCCAGTTGATACTGAACAAATTAGCAAATTGTTCGTTGATATAGGTGTATGTTCTAGGTTGCCTAAAATTAGACGTTTTCACTTTCTGATAAGATCACAGTTCCAATCCCATTGTGGTGACATTAGTGTTGTTCAAAGAATTCAAGTCACTGATATTTGATTTGCATGATCAAGCATAGAGCAGGTTTTGTGATAAATATTTGATCTTTGTGCATGAATTTGTTTGTTCATTTATTGTCATGAGAAAGACTAGTTAGTCCATCCAGGAGACTGTAAATATTGCATACATATTGTCGTGTTGCATTATCATCTAAGCCTGTGTTCTTTTGGAGGTCCCTCTAATTGACATTATACCGGCAATGGTTTTGGCAGGTTCATAAGCAAGGTGTTGCACTTGGCAGATCTGTGGATCTCTCAAAGTTCAGCGACTATGACGAACTCAAAGCTGAGCTAGACAAGATGTTTGAATTTGACGGCGAGCTGATGTCTTTGAACAAGAACTGGCAGATTGTTTATACTGATAACGAGGGTGATATGATGCTTGTGGGAGATGATCCATGGGAGTAAGGCTCTATCTTGGTGCTGGCTTGATATGTATACAGTAGAACTTTCCTCCCTAGTACTGACACCAGTTCATTATTTCGTGAGCAGAGAATTCTGCAGCATAGTGCGCAAGATCTATATTTACACCAGGAAGGAGGTGCAGAAGATGAATTCGAAATCATCTACCCCAAGGAAGGAGGAATCTTCAGCGGCTGGCGAAGGATATGCTGCTACAAACGAGAAGGCTCATCTGCCTGCGTCCAGCAATTTAGATAACTAGGTATGTCCACTGAATTGCTCCGTAGTTTTATCTGAATTAACTAACGAATCTTGGAAACAAAATGAAAAGGTGAGAAAGGAAGTATATTATAGTAGACGTCTCATATAACTAAGACCATGTAGGTTGTTTGGATATTTACTGCAACCCACGTGCGGTTCTAGTTCCGCATCCACACAAACATAAGAGCTGGTTCACCCCATGCTATTGTTGTTTAAATTGATGTTGTTATTAGTGGATCGAATTTGTTTGGATGAAATTGGTTGTGTAGGGATGGTTAATGTGTTCTGTTTCCCATTGGCCTTAACCTGACAAATTCTTGACCCCCAAGCATGGTCACATGATATTGTTGTTTGCTATGAGTAGCACCGAAAGTGATCGACCTTTCAGTCAGTGGTTTTGGCGTTTGTGTAGGTTGTGTGAAGCCGATGATGCATGAGGTATCGCATGGGGAGCTGTCCTGCTGCGGGTCCCAGCCAAGAAGTAGCTCCTGATGTGTGTTGGTGATCGCCCCCTCCCCCCTATCTTGCTTGCCTGATGCAACCCCGCTTTGGATTTAGTTGGTAGGACATGTAGACTTTTGCCCTATTAATTGTTCCTCCTTGGTTTGCTCTTGGCAGAAAGATTTAGGGCCATGATAGTTATTGTTATTGCCCTTCCTCGGAATGCCTTTTAGTTTACCCCAACTCTGATGTAAATACTTATCTATCTAGTCACCCAGTAGTGGTAGCGGTAGTAGCATAGCAGGTATTCCGCCTGTATTAACCAGCAGCTATTCCCGGAGTTGTAAGCCTTCAATTTCTTTAAGGTCTGTAGCGCCAGATAAAGTGGCAAACAATGGTATATGTATGCCTGATCTGATTGAATGTATTATAGTTATAGAGGAGACCTGTTGGTGGTGTGCTGTGCCGTGTCGCTCTCTGTAGCGAGTCTGGGACGCATGATGTGTCGGTACTCCACACCGCGTTTTGTAGTATTTGCATGATTGATTGGAAGGCAAGCGTCTGGTTATGGGGGGCCCCTTGCCTCATATCATCTGGCTCTCGAGTAGCCACGCGATGCTTATGAAGGCTCGCGTCATGCTGTGAACAAATGCTCGGCACTTTTTGGTTAATGAAAGGAGTAACAGCCAGTGCAAGGGACTAGGGTAGTAGGGTTGGTGTTGTTGGTGTTGGGTGGTCGAAAGGGAAAGGCAAGGAAAGGAAAGCTAGAGGAAGCAGGGGAAGGTGCCGTGTGGTGGCGGGCGCCGATGCCTGTCGCACTGTCTGCGCCCTGTTTCCCTTCCCGTGGAAAACAAGTTACAAGCAGCGGGCAAGGGAGTCGGTCCCTCTCCGTGGTCACCATTTGGCTCCCACTTGGTGCTACGCTGGCAAGATGCTGCTAATCCTTTTTGACCCGTCCACTAACTCGTTATAGTTGATGTCCCTTTCGTTTCATTCATGCGCCAGCCGGAGATGAGGTGTTGAGATAGGGTCGGCCAGCGATAAGGATTCAAGCAAGGAGACTACCTCGGCTTCTTTCAATTGGACCAGGGGGTATGCTTCTTCCAACGGAACGAAAATGAAACAAGCACTCAATACTACCGCTGAGTGTGTTGTAGAATGTCGACCAAGACAAACTTCGACCGAACCCCAACTAATTACTCCAAAAAAAAACTCTTTGACTCTGGGGCTCATGTTCTCGACAGCTTGCTTTGACTGGGTCTGGTCTCACTGAACATCGTCTTATGCCAGCGTTATTTGCCGTGCATGTCTCACCATGTATATATGTCTACGTGTCTCTTCTTTACCACACACCAATGACCAATTAATGTATGCTAATTCAGGTTTGTGATTGCTCAGAGAAAGAATTATGATGTTTTGTCGTGCCCAGAATGCTGCATTTGACAACGGTTACTACTCAATACTCATTAAGAAGACTTTTGTAGCCATTTCCCCGTGAAAGCCACAAAACAGGCCGGCCTCGAAGAACCATTCCAAGACGCACGGGATTAAAAATTCTCTTAATCAGAGAATTGGCCTCTGCTTGATTGTTGGTCTTAACATGGATCATGCATGGGATGCGGACTAGTTTCAATTCTTCACACCTTGTAAATAATTCTAATCCAAATATATATTACTTGGCCCAGCAAGTACGTATTGATGAAACAATAACTGATATCTACTATACGTACATCAAGTATCTCTCTTACGAAAAGATGAACGCGAAATATACACGTGCAGCAGCATGTAAGGTGAGGATGAGTTGGTGACAAGGCAAGCAACAGCTGGCTATTTACCAATGCAACTCGACACGTCAAGTTTAACATACTATTGCTTGATCTTGGGCAAGGGGTGGATCCAGGACAAAAGGTCGTCGGGCATCAGCTCTGATCGGTTCGGCTTGAGCTTCTGGCTTTTGGCTTATTTTTTACTATTCATAAATTTCGTCTTTTTCTAAACTTTTAACTTTTTGTTGAGCTTTTTTGCCGGTTCCTTTTTTCTCGTATTCGTTTGTATTATACATATTGGGCTAACATATTTTTTATATTTTTTAAATTTAATTATGCTAAATAAGCCTCTGTCAGCTACAGTGTTTTTTTCAGCCATAAGCCATGAGCTTTTAAGCCCAACTGATCACCAAGCTTGCAACATTCCTCTAAAAAATTCACAATATTAACCTTAGCTTGTAATAAACTAACATGTGTAAAAGAGACAATACATTAATGACAATATATCATAACAAAATAAAATCTCTTTACAAAAATTGTTACCTTTTATAGTTGCTCTTTACGTTCTTTTATCATCATAAATCGATCTATTACAACATCATTTGGTATTGTAGCTAGAGAGCCTTGCTCCACAAAGCAAACGATACAATCATTCATAAATTGATCACCAGTACGATCTTCACAATTTTCATTGCCGAAAAACATCTCTCTACCGATGCAGTTGCTATAGGCAGAGCTAGTACTAGCTTGAGGAGCTTATAGGCTAAGGGAAAAGCAAGATGTGCAAGTTTAGAAATAGTGCCCAATTTCTCAAATCTTTCGTCTGCTTGCACATTATCAATATAAATAGGAAGCTCATGACCAAGATTTTTCAATTGCATTGAATCAAAATCATTCGAATAGGACTTAGCCAACTCCATTAAACTCTCAAATTTGAAAGCATGGAAAGAATCATTAGGACTGAAAGCAGCCATTTGGGTAAGCAAATTAGACTTTACCTCATTGAAAGTCGTTGAACTCTATAAGCTGCAAGTTAATAACGGGATCCAAGCAATCATATTTGTAGTGTTGATAGTTAGTGTGGTTGTTTTTTATTTTGCCTTGGTTTATGTCGATCTACATATTCTTCTTTCATATCCAACTTAGGAATACCATGCTCTTCACAAAAAGAGTATATTATCTCCAATAGAGATTCCTAGCCATTGTCTCTAATTTGCAGAAAATTCTGCTTGATTGACTTCACCTCTAACATGCCCCCCAAGATGTCTTGATCTTTCCTTTGTAAAGATAATGACAGAGCATTTGTATGTCCTAAGATAAGCAACATCAAGTGCAAATGAACCATAAAGTCAAAATCCTTGAGATAATCTAGAATACTATGGGCTTGATGTTTCTTCCCATCATTTGGGCCATCCTTTTCAACATATTGGAGCACTTCAATAACAGATGAGAATAGATTGTTTATGCTCTTAAGTTTTTTTATAGTGAGAATATAGCCATTTGTTCCTTGTCGGAAACATCAGCAAACTCATCAACCAACAAATAGAAAACATCACCAATTTCTTCAATAATAGATTTCACTATGATTTGCACAAAACAATAAACATCATTTATTTAAAGTACTTTAAGAGTGGACATCATATCTAAAACAAAAAATAATAAAGAAACCACTATTACCTTAACAAAACAATTAACAACGTTCTTTTGAATGATTGGAGGCACTATTTTTATTATTTCTAGGAGCATTTCTTATCACAACCTTCTTTATTTTTTCGTTTTGCTCTGCCAAAAGATTTACCAACTCTAAAAATTTTCCCCTATTTTTAGACTCTTTTGATTCATCATGGCCACAAAAAGCTAAACCTTGATGCAACAAGTATTGAGCAGTATTTATGGTAGCATTGAATCGAATATTGTGCTCCTCTTTAGTGACTTTGCTTGTTTAGAGCGACCACATCTGATTGTGCTTGTTTAAGCAAATAGTTACATCTTTTCACTACAGTGTTATAAAAACTACTACATTGGCCCACATGATCTCAAAGTATGCTTGACTTGTTCCAGCCAGAAAAACCCCTCTATTACAAATGCATCGTTCCCACCTTGGCGTTCAACACAATCTCTAAATAAGTAGCAATATAAAAAAAGCTTTATCCACCTTCTCACTATACTCTAACCAATCATATTTAATGAACCATTCAGGATTAAACTGACGTAAATAGCCTGATATGCTCTTCTATGGATAATGGAAACCAGGCTGTGGTTTGTAAGGATCTCTACTTAAATACTTTTGCCTTATCTCATCTTGTAGCTTTTGGCCTATGTATTCTGATATTCTCTTCCTATTAGCTAGATCATAAGGAAGCTTATCCAAATTTACCTCTTTTGGCAACACTCACAAAGAAGGATGAATAGTGCGATTAATGTTTGATGCACCTCCATCTCTTCTTCTTGAAGTCCCTCCTTTGGGACCCTTAGTGTTACTAGGTGGTTGTAATTTTCTTTTTAATAACCATTCCATTATACTTATACTACCTATCAATTGAAGGAAAATACTAAACATTAAATTAGTTAAGTAGATACCAAATATGCAAGAGAAATTATCAATTTCCTTACCCGACATTGTGCTAGAAAGAAGATTAGAAATTTAGAACTTTGAAGAATTTCATTGTGCCTCCGCCACCTAACCACCCACCTCCAATCGATCATAAAAAATTTAAGACATCAACCAAACCCTGAAAAGATCGATCAAACTAGCAAACCTTAAGACATCAATCAAAGTACCAATCTCTAAGAAGAATTCAAGACATCAAGAGGAAGAGGGGGAGGGGATGCATCTTTCTAGCTTGGCGACTCCACATGATCGAGCAGAAATTGTTGAATTGGATTGGGAATCAGGGATTTTGGTTTGGGTTGACGCCTGGCCTGGCGCACAAGTGCGAGCTAGGGGCTGAGAGATTGCATTCTGACTTCTGAGGAGCGACTGTAGGCAAGAGAGGAATCGTTTCTGTGTTGAGAAGGCGGGAGGATCAGAGGAATCAGGTGACTGGCCAGTTGGACAAAAGTGGGCTACTAGTACTACCTGGTGACCTAGTATCCTTGGCTCCCCCGTGTGCTGGCTGAAGTGGGCTTGGCTCCTTGTGCTGGCCGAATGGGTTGCTAGCCAAAGTAGGCTTCTAGAGCAATCAAGTTGTTGGGCTCCTTTTAGCAAATTGGCCCAAGAGTCTTGTGGGCTGCATATGACTATCTAGGATGGGTTCACTATAAAATTTTAATGGGTTCTGTCGTAGGGATGGCCCCCACCTAAACCCAGCAGGCCCGGTAAGAGATCATAAGGCCCGGAATAGGCCATGTGTAATGACATAACTGCCCCCAGAGGGAATAACCAGATGTAAGGGTATAACTGTAAAAGCACTCCTCATGCGCATATATATACGAGCACAAGCCATGGGGAGGACCCATGCCATTACACTTATCTTCATCACTCTCCACTACCATCTCTCTCTCTGTTTGGTCTGTAGCCACAACAGTTGGCGCCGTCCGTGGGGAGGACGGAGACAAGCCTGAAGACCGAAGGAAAAAGATGGCACCGAAAAAAGCTTCTTCAGTGGCGGCGAAGGGAAAGAAGGTGGTCGGCCCGGAGCACCGTATGAGCACCAGGGCTTCGGCATCGGCAGCGGCGGACGCGGGCGTCGACGCAGGCGTGGTGGCCGAAGACGCCGGCGTTCGCGCGGCGACGACCAACCTCGTCATCGGCACCGCGACGATCGCCCCCGGCACCGGCACCGCGACGACCCGCCCAGCTACCGGCGTCGCGGGGACGGGCCCCGCGGCCGACCCCGCGGTCGAAGACGTCGACGCGGGTGCGGCGACAACCGACCCCGCCGACGCAACGGCCGCCGACCTCGCCGCCCCCGGGGCAACCCTCGCCGGTGCCGCGGACCGGGTGGTCCGAAGTAGCCACGACGGGGCGACCGGTAGCTCGGGACCTCGCGACGCGGTCGTCCCCGCGCCGGTCCGCCCGCTGGGAGTACCAGCGACCCCGCCTGCACCGGCGGTGGAAAGTGCCCTGCTGGCGGCTCTCAACGCGTTCCAGCGGGAGCTGGGGGACCTTCGTGGAGCCGTCAGAGATATACAAGAGGCTCGGAGTCAGCCGGCCGCACCAGCAATCGCGTCCGAGCCCGCGCCGGAGAGGGCGGACAGTCGCGAAGCCCACACGTCCAGCCGCGTGCCGCTGCGGCGCGTGGATCCGGAGTCCCCGCTCTCGGCGGGGCTGCAGCAGGCGCCATGGCCCGAAGACTTCAAGTTCCCTAGCGCCATCGACTCGTATAAAGGCGACACGGACCCCCGTGAGTTCGTGCGCGTATACGAAACCGCGATCGAAGCCGCGGGCGGGGACGACACCACGAAGGCTAAGGGACTCCCTCTTGCGCTACAAGGAGTGGCGCTCTCTTGGTTTTTTACCATAGAGCCGGGCTCCATCTACGCGTGGGAACAGCTCCGCGTCCGCCTCCACAACAACTTCCAGGGAAACTATGTCGACCGGGTCGAGGCGGACCAACTCTTCGCCGTGAAGCAAAAACCCTCGGAGAAACTCCGGGATTACTTCAAACGTTTCGCCAAGATTCGATGTCAAGTGAAGGACGTCAACGAGACCACCATCGTCAATGCAACCATACAGGGCCTTCGTTCGGGCCCGATGGCCGAATACAATGCGCGGAAGCCAATCAAGACGGTGGCGAAGCTCTTCGACAAGATGGAAGAATACGCCAGGGCGGAAGAAGACGCGCGGCGAAGGCAAGGTGACGACTCCGACACTAACCAGGCCGGAGCCTCGGTAAAAACCGAAGATCCACCGAAGGGCGGCTCTTCGAAAGGAAAGCGTAAGAAGGAGTCGTCCAGGGACGCGCTCGACCGCAGGGACAACCCGCATAAGGAGTCGTCGGATCAGCCCAAGCGCGGCCAACAAAGGTCGAGGCGGAACCGGTACGTCCTCGACATCGAAGGCGGATCCGACGAGGGCGCCCCAGCGGGCCGAGGCGGCCGAGGGCGCCGCGGCCGTGGCAGGGGTCACGACGATAAGGGTCGTGGAGACTATGACGACCAGCACCAGGGGCTGTGGTGCTTAGTCCACGGCCGCGGCAATCATGATACCCGTAACTGCACCTCCATCGCGGCGCTCCGCGACAGCGTCGCTCGGGACAGGAACTCGGAGGCGCGCCCGCCTGCGGTGGCCCACGTCCAATTCCCATACGAGGCCCCCATGCAGGTACAGGCGCAGGGGATGCAGGTACAGGCGCAGGGAATGCAACCCCAAGAAGGCACCTTGCGGATCCAAGCTCACGTGCAGCAGCCTCGGGAAGGCCTCCTATCGTTGCAGGCCCCGGACGCAACCTACCGCAGGGTCATTAATGTCATATCCGGCGGCTCTGCGCTGGAATTCGCCTCGGCACGGCAGCAGAAGGCCTACGCGCGAAGACTACATCACGTGGCGGCATATCCAGCGCAAGCACCGCCGGAGTGGGCGCGACACGAGGTTACATTCACACCTGATGACGCCCAAGGTGTGGACTTCCCTCATCAGGACCCCCTGGTCATCCGGGTCACCATCGCGGGGTGCGATGTGGGGCGCGCATTGGTGGACGGGGGTAGTTCCGCGAACGTATTGTTTGCGGCGGCCTTCGACCAGATGGGGATTCCTCGAAGCCGCCTGGGGCCCTCGGGAATCCCACTGCAGGGCTTCGGAGGACAGCCCCTGCGGGCGCTGGGCCAGATCGGCCTTCAAGTCTCCTTCGGTCGAAATGACAATATGCGGACCGAAGAGGCCACCTTCGACGTGGTCGACCTCCCGTATCCCTACAATGCCATTCTGGGGCGCCCAATCCTCAACTCCTTCGGCGCGGTACCACATCATGGCTATCTGTGCATGAAAATCCCGGGCCCCAGGACCATCATCACCATCCGAGGCGACCAGGATATGGCTCGGCGCATCGAGCCAGGCACCAGAGGCCCGCGCCGCGAGGCCCAGCGACGCCCTTAGAGCCGACGTCACAGCGCGGAGGTCCGGGGGGTCATCCATAGGCGCCTGCGCGGGCCCTGCAGATGTCCAGCGACTAGAGGCTGCGGCAGCGTCAAGGGTAAACGGTCAGTATATTCACCCCTTGTAGTCGCTCGCCCGCGCAAACGGGGATATAATGAAGGTCGCCGTTTGCCATTAATTTTTCTTCGTCACGTACGAGCATGCGGTGAGGGCGCGCGCCGGCCTGGCCAGCGCGCGCCCCCGCAGTATAAACCAAAGACGCACGTTCGCGTGTGCACTCGCCGTCGCCAGGGAGGGCGGGACTGAGTATAAACCAAAGCCGCACGTTCGCGTGTGCACTCGCCGTCGCCAGGGAGGGCGGGACTGAGTATAAACCAAAGACGCACGTTCGCGTGTGCACTCGCCGTTGCCAGGGTGGGCGGGACTGAGTATAAACCAAAGACGCACGTTCGCGTGTGCACTCGCCGTTGCCAGGGTGGGCGGGACTGAGTATAAACCAAAGACGCACGTTCGCGTGTGCACTCGCCGTCGCCAAGGTGACGGGACTGAGTATAAACAAAATACGCACCGGGGGGACGCCCTCGCGCGCGCAAGTCTCCGGACTATAAAGAAAACGTAGCGTCGAGCCTAGCTCTGCACGCAATAGTCCACGGACTCTAAAGAAGACGTAGCGTCGAGCCCAGCTCCGCACGCAATAGTCCACGGACTCTAAATAAGACGTAGCGTCGAGCGTAGCTCCGCACGCGCGAGTCTCCGGACTATAAAGAAGACGTAGCGTCGAGCCCAGCTCCGCACGCAATAGTCCACGGACTCTAAATAAGACGTAGCGTCGAGCGTAGCTCCGCACGCGCGAGTCTCCGGACTATAAAGAAGACGTAGCGTCGAGCCCAGCTCCGCACGCAATAGTCCACGGACTCTAAATAAGACGTAGCGTCGAGCGTAGCTCCGCACGCGCGAGTCTCCGGACTATAAAGAAGACGTAGCGTCGAGCCTAGCTCCGCACGCAATAGTCCACGGACTCTAAATAAGACGTAGCGTCGAGCGTAGCTCCGCACGCGCGAGTCTCCGGACTATAAAGAAGACGTAGCGTCGAGCCTAGCTCCGCACGCAATAGTCCACGGACTCTAAATAAGACGTAGCGTCGAGCCTAGCTCCGCACGCACAAGTCTCCGGACTATAAAAGAAGTCGTGGTGTCGAGGTCCGCCTCCGCACGAGCAAGTCTTCGGACTACACAAAAAAAAAGAAGAAGTCGCAGCGCCGAGGTCCGCCTCCGCACGCGCGAGTCCCCGGACTATAAAGCAAGGCAAACCGCGGAGGTTTGCCTCCGCTTACGTCAGCCTGCGAACTGTTCGTTCTAAGGAACCCTGGCGCAGCCACTTTGCGGACGGAGGTATCCACACACAGCGCATATCCTAAAGCGCCCGGCAGTCTGCACATCGGAAAAAATCACATGTACAAAGGTCCGGCAGCGCCCCGACCACTCTACGCTACTACCCCGCGGCCTCGTCCTTAACACGCGCTAAAGCTGGGGCTTCACTCGAAGGAGGCCGGCTCGCCCAGAAGTTAAGCGACTCTTCGACCCTCCGCCAGCGTCGAAGACGCCGCCGGGTTGAAAGGTCGGCCGCCCGAAGCTGGTCCCAGCAAGGAAGCTGCCCGGGATATAGGCGAAAGTCAGCATGCATGCAGGAGGTGCACACTTTATTAGCAAAGACAAAGGACAGTACAACGCACGCCTACACCTAGGCGCCGCGGCATCAGACCTGCGGGTTCCTGGCGCCTTCGGAGGGCCCGGCGCCACCATCGTCGCGTCGGGGGACCCCGTCCAGAAATTGGCCGAGGCTCCCCGTCCCGTAGAGCGACTTCCGGAGCTCGATCCGCACAGCTTCCGCCCCGACGTGACCCCAGATCCGGTCGCAGAAGGGCCCAAGGGCACGGCGAGCAGAGCGGACGGCGTCGGACATTACTCCGGCCCCGCCAGGCATCTCCAGCCGGGGGTCATTCAGCTCGGCGACATGCGTACAGCCGCGGTGCTGCAGGAGCGCGCACACCAAGGAGGCCGAAGTGTACGCGCAGTGGGTGCCAAAGGACGTCGCGGCATCGCGCGCGACGGTGGCGGCCTCATTAATCCAACGGAGAGTCCGAGACAACTCCTCTGAGCCAAAGCCGCGCTCCGGCACCTCGGTTACCAGCCCTTGGAGATGGCTCTCCAGCGCTTGGATGGCGTCCCAGGCAACCACCGAGGTGTCGCCCAGCGTCCGGTTGCGCTCCGCTAGAGCCAAGGCAAGTTCGCCCTTCTCCTTCTCTAGCGCGCCGACCTGCTCCAGGAGCCCGGCCCGCTCCGCCGCAAACTTTTCATCAGCAGCCGCTGCGGCTGATTCCTGCGCCGACGCAACAAGCCTCTCGGCGTGCGCCCTCGCTTCGGCGCGTTCCGCTTCCAGCTGACGGATGCGGGCGTCCTGGGCAGAGCGGGCGCCAGAGGCTTCGCGCAGCTCCTCCTCGGCGGCTCGCAGCCTATCCTCGAGCGCTTTCTGGCTACGGGCATAGGCCGCTTGCAGGGCCTGCCCCAGCACGAGTGTCTGCAGAAGGGAAAAGACTCAGCGAGCTCAGCTAGACTCAGGCGTGGTCGCATGAGTACTTACCCTCACCCCAGACACCTCGAAAGCGTCCCCGAGGCGTCCCGCGCCGTAGGCTTGCAGCACTTGCGGGTCGACGCTCCTGGCCGCGTCATCCACAATCCCGCGCCACGCCCTCAGCGTCTCCGGAGGCGGCACGAAGTCCGCGGGGCTCACGGGCTCAGAGGCCTCGGGTTCCATCGGACGCTCCTCCTCCGGGATGAGCAACGCTGTAAAGAAGGAGGCGGGTGACCACTCCAAGGTATAAAATCATACACCAGGGTAAGCTCGGCCACCTTACCTTCGGTGGCTGAAGGGATGGTTCCGCCGCGGGCGGAAGCCTCCGCGTTCGGGGAGGCCGGCGACTGCCCCCGCGCGGCGGACGGCGTCGTTGGGAGGCCGGAAGGTGCATATGCCGCAGGGCCTCCGGCGCTTGCGCTGGCGTCCCACAGGCTTCTGATGCCCGTGGCCACGACAAATCCCCGTGGTGTCCGGTGGAGCCCCGGCCGCACGCATGGCCGTTTAGCCGGGGCAGCCAGCACCGCCACCGCCCCCGCAGCCGTGGCTGGGGAAGACCCCGCGGCTGCCGCGCCCGGAGGCGGAGGTTCCATGGCGGCAGTCGCCGAAGGGGGCACCTCAGTCCCCGCTGCTGTTGGCAAGGACAGCACGGCTACGGGCGCCCCCGCGGAGGGCGCCTCCGGCACCGCAGCGGCCGCCGTCGAGGCCTCCACCTCGGCGACTTCGGCGGGTGGTGAGGCTTCCCCCCTCCGGCCGCCTGCGGCAAACCCACCGTCCGGGACGCCTGCCGAAGACACCTCACCTTGGGCGCCTGTGCCATCCACGCCCGAATCGGCGTACCTTGCAGAGTCTGACTCCGCGTGCGCCGCGTCCTCGGAAACACTAGCAGCAGGCACGGCAGGTGCCCCGCTGCGGCCTCTCTTCCGAGACGAGGTCTTCTTCTTCGCTCCACCATCGGCTGGAGCGACACGGTCCGGTGCGGCAAGGCCCAGGACCTCGCACACGCGGTTTACTCGCCCCAGCCCCGCCTTGGCGACAGCGGACGCGCGCTGCTCGTGCTCCCTAGTGGTGTACGGACCCAGGAACACGCGCACGGCTTGCTCCGCCTCCTCCAAAGGAATCCCTGGAGCAAAGGAGAACAGCATCAGCATACACCGCATTTCGCGTCAGCAAAAGGAGGAGCGCAGTCGAGGCTTACGGGGACCGGGCGGCGCTGGTAGCAAGCAAACCCACGGCGAAACATTGTCATCTCGACGCCTCTCGGCGGCAAGATGCCAGTCGTAGGCAAGCGGGGCCACGCCGTACATCACGTACTCTTCGGCAAGGTCGCGCATATTGAAGCGGGCGGCCATGCCTACGAGCCGTTTGACCCTCCGCTTGTCCTCGTCATCGAGCGTTCGGCCGGGCGAAGGCTTGAACGCGATCGGCCGGCCCGTGCACGCGAGGCCGCTCCCGCTCTCCACACGGTGGTAGAACCACCACTTCATCCAGGAGGACTCCCACTTCCCGCGAGTTGAATTCGCAGGGAAGAGCTTCTTGCAAGACGAGCGGAGAGTAAAAGAGACGCTGCCAAAGCTCGACAGCGTCCCGCCCCTCCGGCCCTTCGGCTGGCATCGCGCCTCGTGGAGATAGGCGAACAGCGACGCGCTGGGCCAGCACGCCCCCGAGCGCAGGGCCCAGCTGTACACCGCGAGCCGGGCCACGGCGTTTGGAGTCAGTTGCGCCAGCTCCAGCCCGAAGGTCCGCAGTACGTCGCCCACCACGTTCGCCGCTGGGATCCGGAGCCCCGCGTCGAAAAAGGCAACGAATACGATCGCCTCCGACCTCTCGGGATGCGGTTCCGTCTCGTCGCCGGCGGGCAATCGTACGTCGTGGCGCCCGGACAGCTTCCCCGCTCGCAAGAGCCCTTGGATCGTCTTCTCGGTCACGAGCGAGGGGCCTTGCTCGCCGGAAAACGTGCCCTCCTCCGCCGCCAGCCGCTCCTGGTCAGCCGCCGCCGGATCGCGCTCTTGGAGCGCGTATTTCACCTCCAACGGCGAGGATCGCCGGCGAATGGCAGGGCCACCAACCGCTTGCCGCGCTCGCTGCTGGAGGCCATCGCTTCCCACGACGAGATTAATACGGTGAAGATACCGCGAAGGTGGGGCAAGCCGAGCAAACAAGAAAGAGGGCGCAAAGGTGCGGGGACGCTATTACGGGGGGGGGGGGGGCTATTTCAAGCCGCCTCGCCCATACCGCCGCTACTGAAGCGTCGCAACGATCCGCGTGCAGGATGCAACCGCAGCGGTGTAAAGGCCCGCCCCGCACGCTTCCCCGTAATCAAAAGCGAAGAGTCGCGGAGGTCCGGGCACGAGGCGCGACCG
This sequence comes from Dendrocalamus latiflorus, assembly GCA_017311315.1. Lineage (NCBI taxonomy): Eukaryota > Viridiplantae > Streptophyta > Magnoliopsida > Poales > Poaceae > Dendrocalamus > Dendrocalamus latiflorus. The sequence goes on along the minus strand of CM029665.1, from coordinate 3,312,456 downwards.
CAGTCGTATAAGCGCCCGTACAGCGCAGCGCCCCACCTAACGCTGGCTGTCACGACCACAGGCGCCACTTGCTGCCCGCCCCGTGTCCCCCTTGACTAGGGAAGAGGCGAGCGGCTGCAAACACGCAACCGTCCACATCCCGCCGCCCGGCAGTCATAGGCCGCCGCGTGCCCCGGGCGCGTCGGGTCGCACGGTACGGGAACCTAACCCTGTCAGGCCAGGGACCGGCGTGATTCAAGGAACCTGTATAGCGCAAGGCCGCATCAAAGAGCCCAAGTCGCGCGCGCGTCTACTCCGACTAAGCGCCAGCTTCGCTGCCACCTGTTCGAAGGGTAGCGGACGGAGCACGCGCGTCTACTTCGACTAGGCGCCAGCTTCGCTGCCACCCGTTCGAAGGGTAGGGGATGGAGCGCGCGCCTACTTTGACTAGGCGCCAGCTTCGTTGCCACCCGTTCGAAGGGTAGGGGACGGAGCGCGCGCGCCTACTTCGACTAAGCGCCAGCTTCGCTGCCACCCGTTCGAAGGGTAGCGGACGGAGCACGCGCGTCTACTTCGACTAGGCGCCAACTTCGCTGCCACCCGTTTGAAGGGTAGCGGACGGAGCACGCGCGTCTACTTCGACTAGGCGCCAGCTTCGCTGCCACCCGTTCGAAGGGTAGGGGATGGAGCGCGCGCCTACTTCGACTAAGCGCCAGCTTGGCCGCCGCCCGTTCGATGCGAAGGCGACGGAGCGCGCGCGCCTACTTCGACTAGGCGCCAGCTTCGCTGCCACCCGTTCGAAGGGTAGCGGACGGAGCACGCGCGTCTACTTCGACTAGGCGCCAGCTTCGCTGCCACCCGTTCGAAGGGTAGGGGATGGAGCGCGCGCCTACTTCGACTAAGCGCCAGCTTCGCTGCCGCCCATTCGATGCGAAGGCGACGGAGCGCGCGCGCCTACTTCGACTAGGCGCCAGCTTCGCTGCACCCGTTCGAAGGGTAGCGGACGGAGCACGCGCGTCTACTTCGACTAGGCACCAGCTTCGCTGCCACCCGTTCGAAGGGTAGCGGACGGAGCACGCGCGTCTACTTCGACTAGGCGCCAGCTTCGCTGCCACCCGTTCGAAGGGTAGGGGATGGAGCGCGCGCCTACTTCGACTAAGCGCCAGCTTCGCCGCCGCCCGTTCGATGCGAAGGCGACGGAGCGCGCGCGCCTACTTCGACTAGGCGCCAGCTTCGCTGCCACCCGTTCGAAGGGTAGCGGACGGAGCACACGCGTCTACTTCGACTAGGCGCCAGCTTCGCTGCCACCCGTTCGAAGGGTAGGGGACGGAGCGCGCGCGCCTACTTCGACTAAGCGCCAGCTTCGCTGCCACCCGTTCGAAGGGTAGCGGACGGAGCACGCACGTCTACTTCGACTAGGCGCCAGCTTCGCTGCCACCCGTTCGAAGGGTAGCGGACGGAGCACGCGCGTCGACTTCGACTAGGCACCAGCTTCGCTGCCACCCGTTCGAAGGGTAGCGGACGGAGCACGCGCGTCTACTTCGACTAGGCGCCAGCTTCGCTGCCACCCGTTCGAAGAGTAGGGGACGGAGCGCGCGCGCCCACTTCAACTAAGCGCCAGCTTCGCTGCCACCCGTTCGAAGGGTAGGGGACGGAGCGCGCGCGCCCACTTCGACTAAGCGCCAGCTTCGCTGCCACCCGTTCGAAGGGTAGGGGACGGAGCGCGCGCGCCTACTTCGACTAAGCGCCAGCTTCGCTGCCACCCGTTCGAAGGGTAGGGGACGGAGCGCGCGCGCCTACTTCGACTAAGCGCCAGCTTCGCTGCCGCCCGTTCGATGGGAAGGCGACGGAGCGCGCGCGCCTACTTCGACTAGGCGCCAGCTTCGCTGCCCCGTTCGAAGGGTAGGGGACGGAGCGCGCGCGCCTACCTCGACTAAGCGCCAGCTTCGCTGCCACCCGTTCGAAGGGTAGCGGACGGAGCACGCGCGTCTACTTCGACTAGGCGCCAGCTTCGCTGCCACCCGTTCGAAGGGTAGGGGACGGAGCGCGCGCGTGTCTACTTCAACTAGGCGCCAGCTTCGCTGCCACCCGTTCGAAGGGTAGGGGACGGAGCGCGCGCGTCTACTCCGACTAGGCGCCAGCTTCGCTGCCGCCCGTTCGATGGGTAGGAGACGGAGCGCGCGCGCCTACTTCGACTCGGCGCCAGCTTCGCTGTCACCCGTTCGAAGGGTAGCGGACGGAGCGCGCGCGCCTACTCCGACTAGGCGTCAGCTTCGCTGCCGCCCGGTCGATGGGTAGGGGACGGAGCGCGCGCGCCTACTTCAACTAAGCGTCAGCTTCGCTGACGGACGTCTTGTCACGCGAGATCTGCCTCGTTTTCCTTAATAGGCCACCTACAGTGCATCAACATACAAGGTAATGCCGGCGGGCTCCCTCAGGAACACCCACTGTAGGTAGGCCTGTCAAGAAAAACAGGGCAGACCTCGCCGTCGCCTACGGCAGCGCGGTGCGGGGTCAGGAAGCGCGGCTGGCTGTCGATAACCGGCGCTGATCGAGCTCCCAGGAAAAATAGACCTCCTTCTGTGCATCAACATTCCCCAAGCCGCTCAACACCACCCAGGAATGTTGATGCACGGCAGGGGCCCATTTTAGGGGAACAGCTTCTATCACAAGGTACGCAGGAGCAACGCCTCAGCAGCGCCATATATATACCCCTGTCAGCAGGAGAGCCAACCGGCGGAAGGCCAAGCGCAGAAGCCCAAACCGCCGGAGGTCCACTGCCATATCAAGGGTCGCGACGCCTCAACGCCCGCACCACGCCAAGCACGCTGCACCACGTGGACGCCTGAAAGTCCGAGCGTTGCAGCAGCGCGCACGTCTGCTTCGGTTACAGAGCAGCTCCAGAAGTTTGGAAAAGTTCACAGGCCGCGGGACGGAGGGGGCCAAAGGACTCGGCAACATGGCTTCGGCCTTGTGAAAGCCCTTTACCATGAGAGGCTCCTGTCGTAGGGATGGCCACCACCTAAACCCAGCAGGCCCGGTAAGAGATCATAAGGCCCGGAATAGGCCATGTGTAATGACATAACTGCCCCCAGAGGGAATAACCAGATGTAAGGGTATAACTGTAAAAGCACTCCTCATGCGCATATATATACGAGCACAAGCCATGGGGAGGACACAGGCCATTACACTTATCTTCATCACTCTCCACTACCATCTCTCTCTCTGTTTGGTCTGTAGCCACAACAGGTTCATTTGCTGAAATAATGGGAGGACATATGGGCTAGGCTGGAGAGCGTCGATGTCAATTGAATCCAGTCTAATACTGTAGATCTGCCCTAATCTTGGTATGATATTGATCATCATTGTTGCCATATTTCCAATGCATTGGTCAAGCACAACTATGGCAACTTATTGAGTTGCTACTGCTCGGCAGTAGACCTCCCAAGCATCCCCTGCTCGGCAGGAGCTGGTGCACACCATAGAGCCAGGGTAGCTTGGCAGGCAAGTGGGGCCGCTGGCTACAGCGCATTATGCTCACCTGCCACGCTCGCTCAATCTGCCACGCTAGTATCGTGTTACCGATTTCTGATGGCACAATAGAAGACATGTGTCCTTACCGAGCTTGTGAAAGCACCTAGATTTCCAAAAAAACGAGTACATAACCAAAATTGCCAAAAGAAAAAAAGAACTACAGTGCCGTAAGTGTGTAAACAGTTCTGATAGCTATCCGGCAACTGCACCGGCCTCCCTACACTGCGGCTTTCTGCGGCACGACTGAATCGAGACGTACCATGCCGATCGAGTAGCATCAGGCGGCACCGACAGGTGGATCCATGGGGCCCACTGGCCAGTCACGTTACGTGACCCCTGTTCGCACTGCCCCTCTCCCTCTCTCTCACATGTGCCGAGGCTTCAAGCAGAAGCAGCAGGTCGCCGTACTCGTAGACGCTAGTAGCCTAGCAGTGTGACGGTACTGACAAGGTGGGGCCACGGAAAAGCGATGGATGATTGACCCCTCCATTCGCTCGCCCTGGTAGCTGGGCCCGGTGGGCCCAAGAGACTGACATGAATCTACGCAGGCCGCGCGCGCGTCCAAGCGCTCGGCGACAAGCCGCGCTTTACTCGTTGGCGCAGCAGCCAGGGCCACACCACACCTTGCCCCTACCACACCTCACCTCTCTTCTCTTGCGATTTATTCATGCACATGCTTGGTCGATGCCTTGGACCTTTCGGAATTTGGACGTGCGTGGTTGACAAACCAACATGGCTCCAGCTCCATCCATCCATGGCTTTCCCCCCTGGGCTGGAGGAGGAGGAGATGGGGACATTCTGCACCAAGACTAGCAGCAGCACATCTTTGACCATCCTGTTTCAGACGTCCAGCAGGCAGCACATTGTTGGTCCTATCTTATACTTTCCCCTAGGACATACATGAACCACATTTCTAGCAGATGCCCTGTTCTTTTCTGCTTCTAAAAACTGCTTTTCGGCTTTTAAATGAAGTATTTTTTTAAGATAGAGTCTACTAGTTAATTATAAGACATAATTTGCTGACTTCATTTACATCGGCAAAACCCGCATGTGAGTTTTTGTTACTTTGTAATCTCTCATACAAACAATCCAAAAGCCATAAGCCACAGCTAAAAGCCACAAGCCGCAGCCAAAAAGAACAGACCAAAAGTAGCACCATCACATCACGATTATATGTTGTGACTGATTCAAGCAGACGACCACACGGGAATTACTTCTTAATGTGTACTACGTATAAATTGCACACAATCGCTGTTCGCTACAATCTATAAGTTCATAACAGATATTATGCAAGCAGTAACGGTTTTCATCCGAGTAGTTGACAGGAAAACCAGGTCCTAAATCACCTCAATGAATGATTACTGGGAAGCTGTGGCACCATGTTGTTCGTGAAAGAGGATCAAGCGTTTTGTGAAAGCAAAAAAGGAACTGGAGCTCATGCTAGTAAACATGCTCTTGATAGCAGCAGCCTAAAGAATACACTGATCAACTCATGTGCAAACCACCTGCATCAATCTCTGTCAGGACATCTGTAACGCCCCCGTTTCCAGGGGCGCATACGGACACGGCACCTCGCAACTATTCACGCATGAACAGTTATGAAGTGTCGCGCAAGAGTATACCATTGCATGCTTACAACAAAAGTCCAGCATATATTTTACATATGGATTAGCATCCCTTTTTCGACAGCGGGGCGTGCAAGCCCAAAGTATACTTACATCACAAAAACTCCAGAATCCGCTTGAGCGCGGCGAAGACCTAAAGCCACGGGTCCTCGACGGGAAGACCTTTCCAACACGAAATCTTGAATTGCCTTCTTTTCCTTCTGGTATCTGTGGAAATCACAAGGGAAACCCTAACTTACTACTTGCATGGATCAACAAAGGAAGGGAGTATACTTGGTTTATTACTTTTGAGTGGGTGCAGTTTTATTTGCAAACATTTTGATAAAACGGCCCAAAACTACTTCTCAAGAACTCAGGGGTTTTCACGAAGAGTTCATTAACCAACTTAACCAAGTTAAAGTATGTACAAAACTACTTAAGCTTCGCGGCTGGAATCACCCAAGTGACACAGCTCCAATAACCGGGAGCACGGCGTATTCGAATACCATTTATTTGACTCTGCAGAGTTTGCTCAGCTTTACCCACACGATCCCTTAACCCTCATGACTGAGTTAAGGAAGCCAGGTCGTTTCACTGCTCAACTCTTTATATAGGCTCTACCCGGTAGAATTCACTCGGGTCTGGATCCCACACACACACAAGAGAAAACAGTGTCCGCTTCGAGTGAACTCTACCGTTGTTAGGCACCCATAACGCGGCTCACCTAACCTCACTGCTAACCCTCCTGTAGAGTTTCAATCGAGTTGAGCAGCTACTAGACAAGTGTTGACAAGTCAACTCCTGCGGTTGAGCGATCACTGTGACATTTGCTCAGCGTAAGGGTTTCAGTCCTTATATTTTCACATGGTCCGCAACCTCGCCAGGCCCGCGACCCAAACTGAGGTAAGCGGTGGGCGTAGACCGTCCCGCGGTTTCCCACTCACCCTTACCCTTCTCCAAACCTAGGGTAAAAGATTGGCGAGGACCGTCTTGCGGTTTCCACTCCCCCTTACCCTACCTTGTGCACGCCGGCACTCTCCGCTCTAAGATACGGTGTCCCATACCACCCTACCTTAGAGTCGGGTTTTCTAAATTCTATTGGCTCCACAGCCACAGCCTTATTAGTATAACATTTTGCATGATAATAATATCCTACAATTATCTAGATTAACAGGTAATTAATCCTAGGGTTACAATGGCATGGTTACAAGTTTAACATGGCAATCATCGGTGGTAGGTTTAACTACATAACATGTCATTCTAAACCTTTTATTTTACTTTCGAATTAGCATTTCAGAATTAGCTCAATGCAAATAACATATTAGCATAAATAGATAACATGGGTTGCAACATGATCAAAGACTTGTGACTTGCCGTAAACCGGGACGAACTCGGCTAGCTCGAACGTAGAAGCTCCTGGATTCTGCAACTGCACTTGAGCTTCCGGAATCTCCGACACTAACGCAAACACTGAAAATAACATAAATCCAGCTTGAGACTAATCAAGCGAGGAAAAATAATCTATTTAAAAAGGAGTAAAATGCATAAATCCTTCAAATGGAATTTTAGGAATTTATCTGGGAGGAATTTGTGGAAATGGAGATCACCAATGGGTCTGGAATATCATTTGGAGCAAAGTGGTGAAATTTGGGAATTTTTGGGATTTTCTGTGATTTTCTAGGATTTATTTGGATTTTTCTGGATTTTGGAAATTGATAAATCGGGGAAAAATCGGATGAACAGTAACCGGCCCGGTCGCTTGCTACAGTGCGGCCTGGCCCGGGGAACGGCCCGCGCGGCCGGGAGGCCGGCGCGGCCCAACGCGCGCGCTCACGCGCGGGAAGAGGAGCGGGCCGGGGAAAGTCGGCCCACGCCAGCGCGCGTGTCCGCGCGGCCGGATGGCCGACGCGTCGCTCGGGCAGGCGATCCAGATGACGTGGGAGCGGGCGGCCTGGATCTGTGCGGGTGGCGATCGGACGGCAAGGATGCGGGGTAAGCGAGGCGATACGGGGCGGATCAAACGGAGGAGAGGCGGGGTCGTTAAGAGGATCGGACGGCGGAGGGCAGGCGATCATCCGACGCTCAAAAACAGACGGCAACGATTGGATGCGAGGGCTGGGATGCGTCCACGTCGCGGGGAGGAGGGAGTCGTCTTCCTCCTCCAGCCGCTACAGTACCCCGCGGCAGGGATACGGTGGCGATGGCGGCCTGGGCGCCAGGGGGCTCGTCGGCGGTAGTGGAGGGTACCAAGGGGTGGCGGGCGACAAGGTAAGTCCATTTTTGGGCTTAGTGGAGCTCGGGGGTCAGTGGAGGGGGCTGGAGGCAGAAGGGGAAGAAACGGCTTCCCGGCGGCGAAGAAGGTCACCGGAGCCGAGAGGGGTCGATTGGGGGCAGTTACACGGTCACGGGGGTGTGGCGCTCACAATGGCGAAGAGGGTGGAGGCTGGGGAGCGTCGAGGGAGGCTGGCCACGGGCGCACGGTTGAAGTCGACGGCGAGCTTCGGTGGCGGCGCTCCACAGTGGGTTCCCTGGTCGGAGGAGAGTACAAACATGGTCAGCGAGCTGAGGAGAAGTTCGGGGAGCAAGCAATTGGGGAATGGGGAAGGGGAGCGGAAGATCGAGCTACGGGGGTTGCCGGCGCAGGGGACGATGGCGGCGGAGCTTCGGGCGAAGAGGATCCAATCGGGAGCTCCTGGAGGTACTAGGGAGTGGCGGGATGTGAATGGAGGCGTTTGGGAGGTTTGGGGAGCAAAGGATCGGACGGGCACCGGGGAGCGGGTTTTATACCCGAGCGGGGGAGGAGAATCCTTCGGGGAGAAGGCAGAGGTTCGGGCTCCGGGGCCGACAGGAAGGTAGGGGAGCAGTGAGGACGTCTCCTCTGCACAGTGGAAGGGACGGGTGACGCAAGGCTCGGTGCAGAGGGGGCGACGCGACGGGAGCAGGTGGGCGGCGGGTATGGCGGAGGCGCGTCCGCGCGCGGGAGAGGGAGAAGGCGGCCCCTGGCAGGTGGGGTCGGCACAGGAGAGCGGCGACGTGGCGCGAGGGCATCCGCCCGTTTGGACAGGGCTGTCGGGGCGGCGCGGAGCCAAGCGCGTGCGCGCGAGGAGGAGCAGAGGTGGTGCGGGAGCGGCGCAACGCCAGCGCGGGGAGGAGGCGGGGAGAGGCTGGCAGGTGGGGCCCGGCAACAGGAGGCGGAGGTCGGGGTCAAAGGCGGTTGGGGTGACGGCCGGCGACGGCGAGCCGGCAGCAGGGACGGCGCGGCGGGGCACAGCGCGCAACGCAGGCGCGGGCGCGAGGAGAAGGTGGGTGAGGGAGAGGCGCCAGCGGAGAGGGAGGAAGAAAGCGGGCGCGGGCGCCAGGGGAAGGGGAAAAGCGGGAATGGGCTGAGGCGCCAAAGGAAAAGGGAAAGCGGAATCGCCAAAAGAGGAAAGCGCATTCCGGGGAAACTTTCCAAAAAGGGAAAGTTTCCAGAAAATCAAACAAAAATCCACAAAAATTTTGGAAATTTTCTGGTTTGAATTTTTGGGGTTTTTCAACCTACCCCCCTTAAAAGAATCTCGACCCCGAGATTAACTTGGTCCAGGGAGTAAGTTGGGGAAATCACGCTGCAAGTCTGACTCTCTTTCCCAGGTGGACTCATCCGCTGTGTGATTCTTCCACTGCACTGCAAAATCTGACATTCTTGCTTCTGAGCTGCCTCTCTGATGTTTCAAGTATTTGTAGTGGTTCTTCAGCATACGTGCAATAATCCTGTAACTCAATATCTGACAATAGCATTTCATCTGTTGGCTGTCGTAGACACTTTCGAAGCTGAGACACATGGAACACTTTGTATATTCTTGACAGATTGGGCGGTAGCTGTACTTGATAAGCTACCTCTCCAACTTTTCCGGTAACTTGGGACGGTCCCACATATCTCGATGCTAATTTGCCCTTAACTTGAAACTTCTTGACAATCTTGAGTCTTTCTCTGGTGATCTGAACATGTTTCTCTGCGTCTTGAGCAATCTGAGGGCCAATCAGTTGTTGTTTACCTATTTCCGACCAATTCAGTGGAGTTCTGTATTTTCTATCATAAAGTGCTTCAAAGGGGGCAATTTGAATACTGGCTTGATAGCTATTGTTGTATGAGAACTGAGCGAACGGGAGGCAAGTGTTCCACGCTGCTCCATACACAATAGCACAGGCTCTCAGCATATCCTCCAAGATCTGGTTTGTTTTCTCTGTCTGTTCATCTGTCTGAGGGTGGTACACTGAGCTGAGGTGCAAGGTCTTACACTGACTTCATGTAATTTCTTCCAGAACTTGGACGTAAACGGTGCTCTTCTATCTAACACAATTTTCTTAGAAACTCTATGGAGTGTCACAATTCTTGTCAAATACAACTCGGTGAGTTTATCCTTCCCATAAGTTTGTTTGATTGGGAGGAAATGAGCCACCTTGGTCAATCTGTCGACAATGACCCAGATAGCATCATATCCCTCACGAGTCTTTGGAAGTCCTGTAATGAAATCCATGCTGATACTATCCCATTTCCATTCGGGTATTGGCCAAGGCTGCAACAATCTCGATGGTTTTTTTTTTCTTTTGTCTATCTTGATCTGCTGGCAGACATCACATTTAGCTACATAGTCTGCCACTTCTTTCTTCATCTGGTTCCACCAATACCTCTTCTTCCAATCTTGATACATCTTTGTGCCTCCTGGATGAATTGAGAATTGAGAGGAGTGGGCCTCAGGTAAGATCAACTCTCTCAACTCCTTGTCGGGTATACAATAGCGATCACGGAAGATAAGGATTCCATGCTCGTCTACCACATACTCTGATGAATTTCCTTCTTGAATGTCCTTTTTCAGTTTTTGAATCTCTTCTTCTTCATCTTGTGCTGCTTTAATCTGATCTGTCAACAATGGTTGGAGTCCTAACGCTGCCATACTGCCTTGTTCAGTGGTTACCAAATTCAGTCGTGGGATATCTCTCTTTGCAACTCTGGTGGGTACTTTGTCATGTTGATTTAGCTTGGGCGAGCCTTGCGGCTAAGGGCATCAGCAACTACGTTAGCCTTGCCCGGGTGATGTTGGAGATCATCATCATAATCTTTGATCAATTCCTGTCATCTTCATTGTCTCCTATTCAACTCTGACTGTGTGAACAGGTACTTCAAGCTCTTATGGTCTGAGGTTATCTCACAACGATTCCCTAACAGGTAGTGTTGCCAAATTTTGAGTGCATACACCACAGCTGCTAGCTCCAAATCGTGTGTGGGGCAATTCTCTTCATGTGGTTTCAGTTGTCTGGATACATAGGCAACAACTTTTCCATCTTGCATAAGCACACATTCCAAACCTTGCTTTGAAGCATCGCAATAGATTTGGAATTCCCTTTCTAGGTTGGGCAAGATCAACACTGGCGTGGTCGTCAACTTGGTCTTCAACAACTGAAAACTCTCTTTTCAAGCATCTGTCCATATGAATGGCATATCTTTCGTCAGTAGTTGAGTGAGTGGACGAAAATCTTTGAGAGCCCTTCTATGAATCGGCGATAATAACCCGCCAATCCAAGGAACTTCTCACTTCCGTTACGGGCTTGGGCTGCTTCCATGTCATAACTGCGGCAATCTTTTCTGATTCAACCTTGACTTCATCTTCCGATATGATATGGTCCAAGAAAACAACTTCTTTCAGCCAAAAGCTGTATTTGTCGAACTTGGCATATAACTTATGCTTTCTCAATTTGGTCAATGCCATGTGCAGATGTTCCTTGTGCCCTTCTTCGCTCTTGGGATAGATCAGACTATCATTAATGAAGACAATCACGAATCGACCCAATTGGTCCATGTGCACCAGATTCATAAGATTCATGAAATAAGCTGGCGCATTGGTTAAACCAAAGGGTACGACCGTGAACTCAAATGATCCATATCTGGTGATGAAGGTCGTCTTCTCTCGATCTTGCTCTCGGATCTTGAGCTGATGGTAACCCGAGCGCAAGTCGATCTTGAAAAAAAATACTTTGGCACCCTTAAGCTGATCAAACAAGTCATCAATTCTGAGCAATGGGTACTCGTTTTTGATTGTAACAGCATTCAATTCTCTGTAATGAACACACATTCTTAGCTTTCCATTCTTCTTTTTCACAAATGATGCTGGTGCCGACCAAGGCGAAACACTTGGTCGAATAAACTCTTTCTCTTGCAGTTCACCTAACTGTCTCTTGAGTTCTTTCAATTCGCTGGCTGACATTCTGTATTGATGCTTGGCAATTAGCTTTGTGTCTGAAATCAACTCTATGACAAGTTCTACTTGTCGGTCAGGGGTCTGTCTGGTAATTCTTCTGGAAACATATCAGGGTATTCTTGTACTACTGGCACTTGATCTGGTGTAACTGCTAGCATGTTGATCATGCGTTTTCTTGCATCCTTCAATACTTCTTTGTTTTTTTTTTACCACTTTCTGACCCTCAAGGGTTACCAATGATACTGTTTTGATCTCATAATCGACTTTGCCTTTGTTCTGGGCTAGCCAGTTCATGCCCAAAATGACATCTAACCCTTGTGTATCTGGCTGCAACAAATCTGCCTTAACCTTCTCTGGATTGACTTTGACTCCTCTTCATTTGTACCTGTATATCATCCTTGCGTGTGTGGTACAGGTTCCCGCTTGGATGAATTATGTCGTACCAAGGTTGGATATGATTGGGTCTGCTGGAATCAACTCTATTACAACATAACCATCACACCCAGTTCACTTTACACAAATGGTCTGCATACATCTTCATAATTTTGCCACAAGCCTTAGTTAAAGTAATTTACAGACAACTATTCAGTTCTTCAACTAGCTTACAAAAGGATAACCAAAAGTACATCATCTCATTTCTTATTCTGCATAGCTCATATTTTCTGGTCTATCTGCTGGTTTTGGGCCTGGAGTTTAGCTGCTTCTGATGACAAACTCCTCCTGGGACACTGATGCTTGTAGTGTCCAATCTCTCCACAATGGAAACATGTATCTGTCCTTCGTGGACAACTGCTAGTAAGATGCTTGCCACCGCAGGTGAGGCACTTGATGGCGGGTGGCGAGGGAGTGGCATACTGCTGAGACTGTCTGGACTGGGTCTTCGGTATCGTCACAGACTGACGGAAGGGTTGGGATCGGAATGAGGGTGATCCCGTGGTCTTGTTCCGCTGAGCATTGTGTGAAGACTGAGACTTGTGCGCTGTTCTATGCTTTCTGTCATCCTCCATTCTGGTCCTCTTAGGGTAAGATTCATCTTCTTCCATCGGTGGCAGGCGGGATGAGAAGGTCTGCCTTTTTGCTTGCTCTTTAGCTTCTTCTTCGGGTAAGGACTTCAGTGGGCATTGGTCACGATAATGTCCATCCTGTTTGCAGTGAAAACAAGCCGTTGGTGATGGAGCCGAAGGCTTCTTTCGTTTCATGACTTTCACGTAACCTGGTCTTTCTTCTATCTGTAGAGCTCGATCAACCAGGCTCAATAGGCTTGAAAACTTCATGGCCTGAAGGCGTTGTCTTATATTGGGTTGTAGACCTTTCATAAAGTACTCCATCCTTTTAGCTTCGGTGTTAGTTTCCTCTTGAGCATACTGGGATAATTGATGAAATTGTTGTAGATATGCTGTGATGGAGTTTTCTCCTTGTTGAAGATTAAGAAAGTTCTGATATTTTCTTGTGATAACTTCAGGAGGAATATAGACTTTACGAAATCTCTTCACAAAGTCTTCCCATGAAATATCTTTCTCTTTAGGGTGCATCCACTGGATAGCATTCCACCAAGTAATTACGGGCTCGGACAACTGATAGGTGGCGAAAAGAACCTTCTCCTTATTTGTACACTGGATAGTATTCACTCTTCTCTCAATATCTTGTAACCAGTTATCTGCATTCAGCGACTCTGTGGTTGAAGGAAATTTTGGGGGGTGAGTTTGCAGGAATGCTGTAAACTTCAATGCAGTCGCGCGTGATGCTGACACTGACTCTTCGGGTGTCACCTTGACAATGAACGGTAGCTGTGATTCTCCTTGCTGTTCTGACATCTGGACTTGATCTGTGGCAGGTGCACCCTGCCTGTTGGTCTGACCACTCTGCTGTGCTGGATCCATCTGCCAATTGGGAATTTGAGATCAGCTTTGCAGCGGCATTGGCAATCAAGAATAGGTAAGTAAGACATTGAATTTTCAAGGTAAGTATAGGGCGAAAAAGGTAAGATCGAGAGCGAAAGGGGACAGGAGAAAGTTTTGAACACAGGGGGATTACTGATAATTAAGCAAACAACATACAAAGATAAAGACATAAATTTATAATATGCAAGTGGTACATAAACCACTTAGGGTTCATGAATACACCTGCTTTACATTACAAAAGTACAACTACTACTCAGGGTCAGTCTAGTCTAGCGAACGACGGCTACTCTTCCAGCTGCCGAGAAACGAAATTTTGAAGCTAGACAAGCAAAGCAGTAAACATTTTTGCCAAAGTAAAACTTAAGCAGAAGTAAACTAAGATAGATGAGGTAGCAACAAGAGAGGAAAAGACAGCAATAATACTTATATTTTTCGTAAACCCTTTTTATGGCTTAAATTAAGTTTTGCGATAAAATCGCTTCCTAATCTGCCTTAGGTCTTAACCTACGGTCAAGAGCCTGCTCTGATACCACTTCTTGTAACGCCCCCGTTTCCAGGGGCGCATACGGACACGGCACCTCGCAACTATTCACGCATGAACAGTTATGAAGTGTCGCGCAAGAGTATACCATTGCATGCTTACAACAAAAGTCCAGCATATATTTTACATATGGATTAGCATCCCTTTTTCGACAGCGGGGCGTGCAAGCCCAAAGTATACTTACATCACAAAAACTCCAGAATCCGCTTGAGCGCGGCGAAGACCTAAAGCCACGGGTCCTCGACGGGAAGACCTTTCCAACACGAAATCTTGAATTGCCTTCTTTTCCTTCTGGTATCTGTGGCATTTAGCAAGCCTGAGTACTCCGACCCCGTACTCAGCAAATCACAAGGGAAACCCTAACTTACTACTTGCATGGATCAACAAAGGAAGGGAGTATACTTGGTTTATTACTTTTGAGTGGGTGCAGTTTTATTTGCAAACATTTTGATAAAACGGCCCAAAACTACTTCTCAAGAACTCAGGGGTTTTCACGAAGAGTTCATTAACCAACTTAACCAAGTTAAAGTATGTACAAAACTACTTAAGCTTCGCGGCTGGAATCACCCAAGTGACACAGCTCCAATAACCGGGAGCACGGCGTATTCGAATACCATTTATTTGACTCTGCAGAGTTTGCTCAGCTTTACCCACACGATCCCTTAACCCTCATGACTGAGTTAAGGAAGCCAGGTCGTTTCACTGCTCAACTCTTTATATAGGCTCTACCCGGTAGAATTCACTCGGGTCTGGATCCCACACACACACACACACACACAAGAGAAAACAGTGTCCGCTTCGAGTGAACTCTACCGTTGTTAGGCACCCATAACGCGGCTCACCTAACCTCACTGCTAACCCTCCTGTAGAGTTTCAATCGAGTTGAGCAGCTACTAGACAAGTGTTGACAAGTCAACTCCTGCGGTTGAGCGATCACTGTGACATTTGCTCAGCGTAAGGGTTTCAGTCCTTATATTTTCACATGGTCCGCAACCTCGCCAGGCCCGCGACCCAAACTGAGGTAAGCGGTGGGCGTAGACCGTCCCGCGGTTTCCCACTCACCCTTACCCTTCTCCAAACCTAGGGTAAAAGATTGGCGAGGACCGTCTTGCGGTTTCCACTCCCCCTTACCCTACCTTGTGCACGCCGGCACTCTCCGCTCTAAGATACGGTGTCCCATACCACCCTACCTTAGAGTCGGGTTTTCTAAATTCTATTGGCTCCACAGCCACAGCCTTATTAGTATAACATTTTGCATGATAATAATATCCTACAATTATCTAGATTAACAGGTAATTAATCCTAGGGTTACAATGGCATGGTTACAAGTTTAACATGGCAATCATCGGTGGTAGGTTTAACTACATAACATGTCATTCTAAACCTTTTATTTTACTTTCGAATTAGCATTTCAGAATTAGCTCAATGCAAATAACATATTAGCATAAATAGATAACATGGGTTGCAACATGATCAAAGACTTGTGACTTGCCGTAAACCGGGACGAACTCGGCTAGCTCGAACGTAGAAGCTCCTGGATTCTGCAACTGCACTTGAGCTTCCGGAATCTCCGACACTAACGCAAACACTGAAAATAACATAAATCCAGCTTGAGACTAATCAAGCGAGGAAAAATAATCTATTTAAAAAGGAGTAAAATGCATAAATCCTTCAAATGGAATTTTAGGAATTTATCTGGGAGGAATTTGTGGAAATGGAGATCACCAATGGGTCTGGAATATCATTTGGAGCAAAGTGGTGAAATTTGGGAATTTTTGGGATTTTCTGTGATTTTCTAGGATTTATTTGGATTTTTCTGGATTTTGGAAATTGATAAATCGGGGAAAAATCGGATGAACAGTAACCGGCCCGGTCGCTTGCTACAGTGCGGCCTGGCCCGGGGAACGGCCCGCGCGGCCGGGAGGCCGGCGCGGCCCAACGCGCGCGCTCACGCGCGGGAAGAGGAGCGGGCCGGGGAAAGTCGGCCCACGCCAGCGCGCGTGTCCGCGCGGCCGGATGGCCGACGCGTCGCTCGGGCAGGCGATCCAGATGACGTGGGAGCGGGCGGCCTGGATCTGTGCGGGTGGCGATCGGACGGCAAGGATGCGGGGTAAGCGAGGCGATACGGGGCGGATCAAACGGAGGAGAGGCGGGGTCGTTAAGAGGATCGGACGGCGGAGGGCAGGCGATCATCCGACGCTCAAAAACAGACGGCAACGATTGGATGCGAGGGCTGGGATGCGTCCACGTCGCGGGGAGGAGGGAGTCGTCTTCCTCCTCCAGCCGCTACAGTACCCCGCGGCAGGGATACGGTGGCGATGGCGGCCTGGGCGCCAGGGGGCTCGTCGGCGGTAGTGGAGGGTACCAAGGGGTGGCGGGCGACAAGGTAAGTCCATTTTTGGGCTTAGTGGAGCTCGGGGGTCAGTGGAGGGGCTGGAGGCAGAAGGGGAAGAAACGGCTTCCCGGCGGCGAAGAAGGTCACCGGAGCCGAGAGGGGTCGATTGGGGGCAGTTACACGGTCACGGGGGTGTGGCGCTCACAATGGCGAAGAGGGTGGAGGCTGGGGAGCGTCGAGGGAGGCTGGCCACGGGCGCACGGTTGAAGTCGACGGCGAGCTTCGGTGGCGGCGCTCCACAGTGGGTTCCCTGGTCGGAGGAGAGTACAAACATGGTCAGCGAGCTGAGGAGAAGTTCGGGGAGCAAGCAATTGGGGAATGGGGAAGGGGAGCGGAAGATCGAGCTACGGGGGTTGCCGGCGCAGGGGACGATGGCGGCGGAGCTTCGGGCGAAGAGGATCCAATCGGGAGCTCCTGGAGGTACTAGGGAGTGGCGGGATGTGAATGGAGGCGTTTGGGAGGTTTGGGGAGCAAAGGATCGGACGGGCACCGGGGAGCGGGTTTTATACCCGAGCGGGGGAGGAGAATCCTTCGGGGAGAAGGCAGAGGTTCGGGCTCCGGGGCCGACAGGAAGGTAGGGGAGCAGTGAGGACGTCTCCTCTGCACAGTGGAAGGGACGGGTGACGCAAGGCTCGGTGCAGAGGGGGCGACGCGACGGGAGCAGGTGGGCGGCGGGTATGGCGGAGGCGCGTCCGCGCGCGGGAGAGGGAGAAGGCGGCCCCTGGCAGGTGGGGTCGGCACAGGAGAGCGGCGACGTGGCGCGAGGGCATCCGCCCGTTTGGACAGGGCTGTCGGGGCGGCGCGGAGCCAAGCGCGTGCGCGCGAGGAGGAGCAGAGGTGGTGCGGGAGCGGCGCAACGCCAGCGCGGGGAGGAGGCGGGGAGAGGCTGGCAGGTGGGGCCCGGCAACAGGAGGCGGAGGTCGGGGTCAAAGGCGGTTGGGGTGACGGCCGGCGACGGCGAGCCGGCAGCAGGGACGGCGCGGCGGGGCACAGCGCGCAACGCAGGCGCGGGCGCGAGGAGAAGGTGGGTGAGGGAGAGGCGCCAGCGGAGAGGGAGGAAGAAAGCGGGCGCGGGCGCCAGGGGAAGGGGAAAAGCGGGAATGGGCTGAGGCGCCAAAGGAAAAGGGAAAGCGGAATCGCCAAAAGAGGAAAGCGCATTCCGGGGAAACTTTCCAAAAAGGGAAAGTTTCCAGAAAATCAAACAAAAATCCACAAAAATTTTGGAAATTTTCTGGTTTGAATTTTTGGGGTTTTTCAACATCATCCTCAAAGAATGCCTGATGAAGGGCTTTTATGCATTGCTTTGCCTCGCCATCATGAACGATCAGCGACATGTTAGCCTGGTGAAAACGGAGGCATGACAAATGTTGGAGCCCAAACATGCATACGACGGCACAAAATCGCTCATGTAGTTTGCCATGATGACTGTAGCAAGCGAGTACCTTCGATGCCCCTTGCGAGATCATCTGGACATTGACCCCGCTTTTCCTCAACACATGGAAGGCCTTCAGATGTAGATGTTTAGTGTGAGTTTGTGACTATCCTGTGAAACATTTCTTTTAAAATGTACAAACAGTATACCTTTTCTAGTATAAGAGATGATCGTCGCACATTTCCAATGAGCAAGGTTATTGCCCTCTGCTGCAGTAGATGAACAACTGCAATTTTCTCGAGCTCTTCGACTACATGGTCAAGTTCCTACAAGTTTGGCAACAAAGTAAAAAAGCTGAGAAAGCTATGAAGAGTGATTCTGAGGAAGCTGCTTCATGCCACCAAGCCATGATAAACCTAGCGTACTACAATTTTTGAAGCAATGGTAAACACACAAACAATCAACTCATTTCGCAGTGCCATGGTGCTAATTTTCCATATGAATTAAGGTAGTCCAGTCAGGGGTACAGCTACTTGACATTTAGCATGTAGACGGATGCGCTTGCCTGCTGAATAAGTTCCCTGCTCCAGATCTTTGATGAATCAAGTGACAGAAATGCTAACTTCACTAGTAGCCACACAGTCTACAGATATGCCTAGATCTTCAAATATAGAAAAGACCTGCTCAAGCGCATAGTATGTAGCACGGACACGGATACGTCGACACGACACCGACACGGGAATTCGCCGTTTTCCCAAAAATACCGATACAGCGACACGGCTATATATATTTAAATAATAAATAAATTATATATATATATATATATCTGTGTGTGTGTGTGTTATTTTCTATGTTTCCACCATTACTAATTTTCAGCAAGTGCGTTTTGACTCTAGAGTAGCTACTAGTGCCCACATATTTGCAATATTTGCATCTCCATTTCACATTTCCTCCCCCTTGACCATCCTTGTCTAGAACATCAACATGATTCCACAATGGAAGCTTTGACCTATTGTTGCTTGTGTTTTCCTCCTCTTTAGCATTAGAATTAGTGGCTTCCATTTTTCTAGAATGATGAAACAAACAATTAAGCATGAATGTTAAACAAGCAATCAAGTATAAATGTTAATCGCGTACTGCATCTAAACTCTACGGCATCTATACTGTATACTGCATACATGTACAGATGTACTGCATTACTCTATGGCATCTAAACTCTACTGCATCATAAATGTGTCTGTATACTGCCGGCTTCTAAGGATTAAAGAAGATAACTGCATACTGCATACCTGTGCGGTTGTGCTGATTGCGAGGCGGAGGCTGGCGGCGCGTGGGGTGGAGGCCGATGGCGCGCGAGAAGGAAGCCGACGGCGCGCGGGGAGGAAGCCAGCGAAGCAGCGGAGTCGCGCGGGAAAGCGGCGGCGCGCGCGGGGAGGAAGCCGGGGAAGCGGCGGCGCGTGCGGAGAAGCGACGGCGCGCGAGAAGGAGGAAGCCGGCAGCGCGTGGAAGACAAGGGGCCGCGGCGAGGAAGAAGACGCGGGTGGCGGCGAGGCGCGTGGGGAATGGCCGAATGGGGTGAATGGGGGTCTCGGGATGGCCTAGGGTTAGGGTTAGGATGGCGCACGGGATGGGCCGGCTCTCTCCTGGGTCGACTCTAGGCCAGCTGTGTCCTAGGCCGTATCCGACTCATGTAATTACCGTGTCAGATACATGTCGAGAATTTTAGCGATTAAAATTAATTCCAAAATTGCTCGATACGTCACCAACACGTGTCCACGACGTGTCCGTGTTGTATCCGTGTCGGACACAGTGTCAGACACGGATATGGCGGTTTAGACACGTGTCCGTGCTACATAGGTGCATACAAATAGCAGTAAGAATCATGAAATGTGAATTAAACTTAAATGGCTCAATGAATCAACGTACCTTTGCCAGAAAACCAAATTGACCAAGCATCCAAGTGCTCACTATATCCAACATGGTGACATTTGACTTCACCACTATACTAGTTAGAACAACCTATATAGTGGGAAAAAACAATGGCTTGAGAGCTGAACGGTTCTGATGTGAGAACATGCCTTAATTAATCTGCTACAGACCTTACCCATCTCTCTTTGTTTAGTGATAAGGGTGCCTGGAGCTTTAGGGTTGTATGATTCTTCACCCTAACTGATATATCACCTTCTCTAGCAGGTCTCATTGATTGTGGATGTAAAACCTGTTGTAGAGCAAGGAAATGAATAACCATGAGCCAAAAATTCTCTTTTCTATAGTGCAAGGAGTAACTGAAACTGACATGATGAGCTATATGTATAGTTCATGATGACTAGTAAATCGAGTGACAACCAAAACTCCTTTACACTTCTAATTCTGAAGAACAATATATGTCATCCATTATGTTCTGATATTCGAGTAACACACAAAAGTGTGTAGGTGCAAAAATGGCTTATGGTAGTCTTTGATTGATTGCAATTTGAAAGTATGCAAAATGATTTCCCAGGTAAATAAAGTTAACGATACATATATTCCTTTTGTCCAGGACTTACACCACACAATATATCCTCAAGTCTAAAAACTGCAACGAACATAAATTATCTTTTATGAGCTCTCATTGCAGTTCAGATTTATAATCCTCTTCTTGAACAGTTTGTTCTTATATACCAAAATGGATACATACCTGGGCACCAAAATAAGAAAGTTCGGCAGCCTCTTCAAATGTTAAGGACGGGACAGTCTTTGCATTTGGATAGATATTTGGATCACAAGTCAGCACACCATTAACATCCTTCCATACCTATCACAGGCAATGGTATGCTTTCAGACAAAACAGGTAATAACTGGGGATAAGCAACAGCTACTAAACAAATTAGCATGGTAAATAAATTGGAATAGTCAACTGTAGCCTCTTTTTTTTTCCTCAGAAAACAAGAATATGGTTTGTTTATTTTCTATTCAGACTTCACATGGACCTGAATTTCTCTCAATCCCAAGGCTTTACCAAAGGTTGTAGCAGTCAAGTCACTGCCACCTCGGCCTAAAGTACTAACAGCACCTGATTTCCAGCCCTGCAGGTGATGGCAGTCGCAATGAATTAATGAGTTGCTCCACAAATGAAAAGAGAATACCTTCCCAAGGAACCCAGTAACAATAGGTATTGCTGGATCCTGAATCCAGTCTCTATGTAGCCTCTTCGTAACAGCAGGATAAGTTGCCTCCAAGATATCTGCATTACCGAAATCGTCTGTTGTTATGAAACCAATATCAAATGCATCGTACTGCAAAAGCGTTGGCAAAAATATAATTTTAAACCATCATGATTTCACATTACGAGACAAATGTAGTGGAAATTTGACCAATAGGAAATTTAGAGACTAGCTAACTTTATGGGCCCCAATGCCAAATTGAGACATTTGGGGAAGGAAGCACAAACACAATGGAGGAATTAATATCGAAATGTGCAATGTGACAAATTACAACATATGAATTGAGAACATGGAGTGAATTGCAATAAAAAATTCAGCAACCAGTTATCGAACTTTCAAGACTGTCTTCCATAGTAGAGGGATACTTATATGCTATTGCAAATTCATGTAGGTTGATGTACCCATACCCTGTGAAGCATACTGGTTCACTGCGAAAACCAATAACATATCAAGAAGTACCTGCCGTGCTTTGACGCCAATTTTGTTTAAATAAGCAGCAAAAATCCGTGTGGACATGCATTCTCCAAATGAAACAACGTAGTCAGTGGTCTGAAGCGTCAGCTCTTTCATCATGGCAATACCTTTCAAGAGATGCTCCAGTTCATCCAGCATAGCTACAAGTTTCATTCACAGGGAACCGTAAGCTTATTATATCATGGAAAACAATTCCACAAGAGGATAGTTAGTGGGTTTACTATGTATCACAGATCTTGGCAGTCCAAGATCACCCACTGTCCTGGATTGATAGCAAACAAGCCACCATCAAGTGAAATTATCAAAATTGTTCCCCACTTCCCCTAGTAAACTGACTGGAAAGTACACATACTTAATATGCAGACCTTTGAGCGTGTTCCACTCTTTGACTTCAGAAACACGGATCACTCCACATCCCATTGCCCTCTCTCCAGCCTAAAAATAAGACCACACATACCATGCATTTCAGCAGAAACATAAAACAATTAACATGCCTTTTAAATTCCCTTTTGCTCAAATATCTCAGCTACGATGCAACAGTTAATCCTGAAGAAAGGTTTAGCCTTCAGTTAACTTCCCCTTCGGCCTTTGTTTATAGCCATTGTTGATGCACTGCAACAGTGAATTTTCACCTAGCACCCGCTAATGCCCACAGATTCTTGATGATTTGAATTGCAAATTATGACAAAAGGTTCAAACTTTACTTCAGTTAACACTCAACCGTGATTGAAGATTCTTGATGCATTGAAACAGTGAATTATGAAACGGAACAACTTTTGGTAAAGCAAACAAAGATCGCACAAAGCTAAATCCTAAAGGGGAATCAGAAAGCAGTAGTACGAGGAGGAGATTGGTGGTCTTCCCCATGGCGGAGAGGACGACGACGGGGCACTCCTCGGGGAAGGCGAGGATGAGGCCGGCCACCTCCTCCATCCTCGCCGCCGACGACACTGACGACCCCCCAAACTTCATCACCACGCTCAGCTGATCTCCCCCTTCCACCCCGGCTCCTCCAAGGACAGAAGCGGCAAGAACGATATCCCTGTCGCGGTGTCGCCCCCTTTCTTGGCCCGACAGCGAGTGGAATTGGCGACCACCATTGCCAATTTCCTACCACGGCAAGTCCCGTCCAGGGCACCGATACACGCCACTCCCCCTCCATGTCCGGGACAGGCATTCGTCGGAGGTATCGACGAGGCGAGGCTGTGCCGGGTGGCGGCGAATCGAACCGGCCCGCTCCGTTGGGTTCAGTTTCTGTTTTTTTGTCTTTTGATTTATTTAATTAAAAAGCTATTTAAAAGTTTAACACATAGATTTCTTTTTTTAATTTATTTTAGTTTTTTTAACTTTCCTTTTTGTCTTATTTTTTTTATTATCTGTGATGATACAACGATTTTTTTTATTTTTCTCTTATTTTTTATTTTTAATTAAATGATGTAGAAAAATCTAATAATCGTTATAGTATAATTTTAGTAAAAAATTAACAGCTAAGATATAAAACAGAAGGTTAAATTCTTTGCAGCTGCCGGCAGCGAGGGAGTGACTGCTATGCTACTACCCACCTTCACTGTACTCGGTGTGAAAGCAGCTTTTTCACATTTACGTAATAGAACTCTCAAGGCGGAAAGATTGATTACGAACATTCAGAGCAGTGTGATCAAGCCTCAAAGTCGAAGGGTTTGAGGACGCCTTTGGAAACAAGGAATTTTATAGGGATTTTACGTAAAACAGTTTAATTTTTTGTAGGAACTAGGGAAATTTTTCACGTTCCAAACGGGGTCTAAGATGAGGCTAGAAAAGAAATTAGAAAGAGTTTTTTTTGCACGAACAGCTCTAAAAGACATGTGGTTCATGACATTCAAACAGCAAGATTTTAGATTACTACAGCAAGATGATTACTCCTATCACGACTAGGATTCTAGATTACTACTGTCGAGATTAGGAATTTGACTGATGGCTGATCTGTCTGTCATATAGCACTTATAAAGTTTTATTTAACCCTTATGGTACCACAGCTGCATTTGCAAACCTGGATGTGGTCGGCAAGAGCTGCCCCTACCTGCAAGTCTGCATCCTGCCAGGTTGGGGTGCAGCCGTGCAGGGATGACTGAACCAGGGCAGGGAAGCAACCAATCCAATCCCCAACTAATCCTTCATTTATGTATGTATTAACCAATGCATCTATCACCTCAAGCATGCACACGGGATATGATTCAGCTGGCAGGGCTTCACTAATTGCAAAACAGTTGCATAAATAGCAAGAGGCCAGAGAATTCAATTCCATTGGATCAAGAACCAGCCTCTGCTTGCCATGCCACCCCATCCAGCTTGTCTGCCAGTGGCAATCATTGTCCGATTCAGAGGAGTCTGAATCCTTGCGCATCATCGTCTCTGTACGATGCATGCCGGCATGGAATGCAAAAAGGGAAGCCACTGAATTCATAATCTCACCATTATGAAGATAGTTCAACGGACAAATATACTATTACATCACAACACCGGAGAGAAGATCGACAAAAGATCTAAGAAACCCAATTACATCATCGTCATCGTCACCCATGTCTCTAGATGGCGAGCCTCATCTCATCAATTGCCCCAGAAACTGGTAAACAGCATAGGTTTTACTTCTAGCACCTTCTGATTAAACTAGACCATCCAATGCCTATGATCGCAAATCAAATCCCTTAGAAAGGGTCATCCTGGTGGTCATGTTTCGGGATTTTTCCTACATTGCATTCTGAAGGCTAGCACAGTGCAGGAGCACTGCCTTAATGTCCTCAGGCATAAGTCCAGGACCATCCCTGCATTGCTGCAAGACAGAAGTATAGACCAGACATAAAGAGGGTGTGCATAACGGCAGGATATGATCAAATGCATCTGAAAACGTACATAGCGGAGACGATTCATAAGCATTGCCGATTAGATAAAATATGACGATGTGAGAATTACGAACCTCAGCACGGAAAACGTCCATTGCAAACCCATTGAAACAGCTGATGACCGCCTGCTCAATGTCAAGACCAAGGCCGTCAAGGGCCCTCATTGTGGACAGCAGAATGCCTGGCCGACGTGCGCAGAACATGTGGATATTGACTGCCTGCCCTTCCCTCATCCTAACTTCAACCTGAACAAACAAGAGGTGAATTTCACTCGATGCTACAAAATTTGTTACCGTTACGTGGATGAACTTGCTCATGCCAAAATATGCCGTTCTTAACAACAAGACCCAAAGGGATCAAGTACTTGTGCAGAGAATATGGGTTGTAAAAAAAAAACTCAATAGCTGAGGCTAATATCCAGGTGCGTGAAGCTTGAGCATCAAAACATGCTTAGATTTCACAGAGGTAAATGAGGCACCCAACTTAGTTCACGACCAAGATTGGACTGACCGTGGCTTGTTGACCACTGGGGCTAGGAAATGAGGCCGGGCACAGTTCCTCCTTGACACGTCCAGGAAATGTCTGCAAGGTGGGTGTTGACGGATGAAAGCTAGCTGATGTTGGTCCAGCAAGTGAAGAGCTAGGAGCAGACTCAAGTTCATTGTGAAGATCGTTGATCCTCTGCAGGAGTTCCTTCAAGTATTCAATTGCATCACCAAGGATGGAAGCTCTATCCATCTGCCACAGGAGAACAAAACTGGTGATGGGCTAATCAACCACAAATTAACATGAAACGATGCAACCATCGTTGGTATTAAGAATACTTGGATACAATTGTGTTGTACTACACTGGAAAAAAAAGGGTACATCGTACAAGGTGCTGAATTGTTAGAGTGCAACTTGTCATTTATCCCAAGAACTGTACTTCAAGTCTCTCTTTATTTTTCAGAACCATCTTGATCATCGTGAAGGAAAGTATGGCATAAAACAACTGCAGAAAACTGAACATGCACGTTTTTCATACGGAAACTTCCTAACCAACAAAAGTTGAAGACAAAACCTCCAACACGAAGAACTATAAAAAACAGAGAGAGAGAGAGAGAGAGAGAGAGAGAGAGAGAGAGATTTTGTGAGCTGTATAGTGACAGGTCGCTTTCGACTACATGTTGTGCATGGCACTGTGTTAATCTTGCACCTTTGAATCTAGGCATGTCTCAGAATTAAAGGTCCCGCAAGAACAAAAAGAAAAAAAGCCCTAAGAGCAACTCCAGCAGTACTACTCAAAACAGGGCCCCTACTTTTCATTTGAGGGCTCCCCCTACTTTTGAGGGCCCAATTTTTTTGCTTCTACTCCAACAGCACCCCTCAAATCAAGGCTCTCAAATCCATCCCAGCAGACAATGACACCTCGGACCCACCCGTCATCTCCTCCTCCTCACCTACTGAGCTATGCGGACCCAACGCCAACGCCGTCACAACCACCTCCTCCCCCACGAACCACGCATCCCCCTCCCTTCCCCACGCCGCCGCCTGCGCCGCCGCATCCGTGCTCCTCCTCGCCTCAGCCTACTACAGCCTCCCGGCCTACCAGGTCCTCGCCTCCATCCTCATCTGGATCGCCTCCTCGCTCATCCTCGCCCCCTTCGCGCCCTCCTCCGCTACCGGCGGCGACGTCTCCGTCGGCCGCGGCCGCCTCCTCCCCGACCAAGAACCGCCCCAAGAACCCACTCCGGACCCCGCCCCCACCTCCCGCCGCCCTCGCCGCCAGAACCCGACCCCGCCGCCCCCAAACCCGTCAGATCCGATCGCTCCTCCCATCAAATCGCCGGTTCCTCGACAGCCACCGCAGGAGGCGGCGGCTTCCGGGACAGCTGTCCCGGACGGCGGCGAGAGGGAGGAAGACGTCGGCGAATGGACTGACCAAGAAATGGAGCTTCTCCGGCGGCAGATGGTGAAACACCAGGCGGGGGAGCCCCAGCGCTGGGAGAAGATCGCCGCGGCGTTCGGCGGCCGCCGCACGCCGGAGAGCGTCATCCGCGCGGCGAAGTCGGGCGGCGCCGCGGCCGCCGGGGGCTCGTTCGAGCAGTGCCTGGGAAGGTGGCGCGGCGAAGGTGGGAGAAGGTGGCCGCGGCGGTGCCTGGGAAGACAAAGTAGGGGGCCTCCGCGTCGGGGAAATTTCAGCAGCGGGAAGAAACAGAAGAATGAGGGCCAGAGTAGGGGGCCCCTAGGAATGAGGGGTGGGAGGGGGATTTGAGGGGCTCCTCAAATTTGAGGGCTCTAGTAGGGGCCCTGCTGGACCTCTATTTTTGCCCTAAGCCCTCAAATATGAGGTTTGAGGGCTCAAGTAGGGGCCCTGCTGGAGTTGCTCTAAGAAAAGACATTCGAATATAAGTTTAGAGCTGAAATTTACCATGACTAGACAGTAAAAGAACCATGCAACAAGTTGAAAAGGAATTCCTTGTGGTACCAAGTCCCATGATCGAATTTTGCAGTTTAGCTTAAGGAGTAATCAAAAGCATATGGTCGTGTGGATATAATCTTTAACGATAAACGCTGTTTAGAACGAATGAGGATGCTATCCTATACTAAAGCTGGAACAACAGAACAGTAGGCGTGCCATAGATCTAGCAAAAAGGGGGTGTTTTGGGGATCTAAGTTCAGTGACAACATTCAAGATTCATCACCAAAATTCATAATAATTTCAGTGACAATATGACAAATCACAATACACTCCTATACTTGTATCAATCAAGAACAGAAACATAATAAAACTGGATAGTATAATAGAGATGGGAAGTAGATGATTTATTAACAAAGAAATGGCGGGAGCATTCACCTTGCTGATCCTGGGCACCACAGAACGCAGCATGTAGAGGCGGTCATTGAGCTTCTTCCTGCGCCGCCGCTCCGCCATGAGGTTCTTGGCTGGCATCCCCTTCTTCTTGCCCCTCCCGTTGCCGCCACCTCCCCCCGCCGCCACGGCCGCCGCATTCTCCAGCGAGGCCGTGGCCCCCATGGAGGAGGCGTCCACGCTGTGCTCAATCTCGTCCTCCTCGTCCCACCCCATCCCGCCAGCAAAAGCCGGAGGCGGAGGCGCCAAGAATTTATTGCCCGCCGGCGGCCCGAGGAACGGCGGCGCGTCGTCGAAGGGGTTGGACGACGAAAAGTCGTGGAAGGCGGGGAGCGTAGCCGCGGCCGCGGAGGACGACGGGAAGGCCGCGTGGAGTTCGAACAGCGTGTTGGGGTCCATGGAGAGTAGCAGCGAGGTGGAGTTGGGCGTGGAGAGGACGTCCCTGGGGAAGGGGAATGCCGGGAAGGAGGCGGTGGCCATCGCGTCCGACGCGAGGTACGCCCAGTCGCCGCCGCCCCCTCCCGCGAGCTCGTCCAGCTTCCCCGCACCCGCCGCCGCAGACTCGTCCATGGCTTCGTGCTCGCTAGCTCTCCACACTCAAGACTATCGAGTCGAGCCCTCGGCTTGGCTTCTTATAGGAGGGGAGACACAGAGACACGGCGGAGGCGTTCGTTGGTATCGTAGACTTGTGTGCTGCTTCGGTACGCAAGCTATCACATACTAGTACACTTGTGGGCCGGGTATTCTAGTGTCACGCTACAACCAACCGTTACATTTCTAGTATTGCTTTGTATTACGGTCCATTTATATTAGCCTTTTGGTTTTAGTCCTATTCCTATTAACTTTTAGTTTTAATTTATAAACAGCAATAACTTGTAGAGACAGAGACACTCGTATGAGATTTTGGCCAATATAAATAAAATCATTACATTGTGTATTGTAATCGATTTAGGCCCCGTTTGGTTGGGCTGAAAAGCTGTGGCTTATGGCTGAAATTACACTGTAGCGGTTGAAATTTTACTGTAGCTGAAAGTGGCTTATCTAACGTAATTAAATTTAAAAAATTTTAAAATAGAAAAAATATGCTAGGTCATCATGGTCAATGCAAACGAATATGGGAAAAAATCAACAAAAAAACTCAAAAAAGCTATAAGTTTAGAAGAAAGACAAAATTTATGAATAGTGAAAAATAAGTCCGAAGTTAGAAGATGAAGCCGAAATAAACAGAACCTTAATAGACTTTATCTTAAAAAGATATTCTGTTTAAAAGCTAGATATCTTAAAAATCCTTTTACTACGTAGCAGCAGCGACATGGCTGTTTCCTTTTCGTGTTTGTCTTCTGCACGGGAGATAGAAAAAAAACATACACCGTACTAGAGAGAGAAGCGTCAGAATTCTATGTGCAGAGTTTGTTGGCCCGGCCGGTGGTTTTGTAAGGCACGCCGGTAATTAGGAACACTGTAACCTGTGCTGTTTCTTCTCAGCTTTTCGAAAAAAAAGGTCATCCATAATACTTGGTGGATTAGTGCTTCTTCCAATTTTGTTTTTTATGTGCTGTTGCGCCGTCCTGTAACAAAAGCTGTTGCACCTAATCAAAAATGAGTTGGCAAAGGTATCTGATCTCGAAGCTAAGGTCTGATCATTTTGGCTTCAGCTTTTGGTTTCCGATTTATTTTTCACTATCTATAAATTTTGTCTTTTTTTAAATTTTTAGTTTTTTGTTGAACTTTTTTGCCGGTTTTTTCTCGTATTTGTTTGTATTATACGTAATAGGCTAACATATTTTTATATTTTTTTAAATTTAATTATGCTAAATAAGCATCTGTCAGCTACAGTATTTTTCAATTATAAGCCATAAAAAAAACTCAAATGATCACCACCTGACGGACTAAAGGAAACATTACAAGGGAGGCACACGTGTACAGCCCCCTACGGTATCCCACAGGCAGAAAGCTGGCTTCTGTTTCTAATCTTTGGAAGGAGTTGCACAAAAGACACATGCTGGCCACAAGTAATTAACTGCGTTTTGCCAGCCTAATCTGGCTTGGCTTTGCCGAATTTGCCTAAGCTTTGTTTCAATTTTGCCCCCGAAGGACGAAAAACTTGTTAGCGAAGCGTATTTGTCTAGGGTTCTAGGCAAGCAGGACATTTTTTTTTAAAAAAAAAAAGTTGCAGCGTTGGATCACAAAAAAATCCATCGGTAACCCACCCAATAAGTAGTCGGTGGGTATAATCGAACTTTAGCCTTTATCTAGACACATCATACGATCCAAGGATTAATTGTAAACTAGCTAAGTGGCTTGCGCAACCGTACGGGCTAGTGTCTATGCTTTAAAAAAGGGTTTTTGTTAAACATCATTCAGATATTTTCTTCCTAACTATCATCCAGATTTAAAACAATTGGATTAGACCATGAATTCCCCCTCCCCCTTGAATTCTACCCCCTCCACCTTGAAAAAAATCTCACCCCTTCAAAAACAAGGGGTCACTTGATCTCTGATCCGAAGATCACAAATTTGAATGATAATTAAGAAGAAAACATCCGGATGATGCCTAGACACTCCCTTAAAAAAATACACCATCCGTTCTTTTTACATGACATATTACAATTTATGCCGTTAAACATTTAAACATTTAACTGTTAGTAAATTTAAAACTATTTAATTATCTATACAAAATTACAACATTATATTTATCGTTAAAAATATTTTTATATTGATATAATTTTATCGGTCCTTCTTAATATAAATATATAAAAATAACAGTTAAAATCGTATATCGGAGACCATAAAAAAATCAAATGCATCACATAAAAAGAATGGATGGAGTGTATTATAGTAGTTTTTTTTTGTTAGCTTCAAAGTTAAGTGGCAAGTTCTTGCGTTTGATGATAAACCATCCTACCTACACCAAATGTACCGTGAGATACAAGTCCTATTTGTAGCCCCACCGTTGCCCTGACAGTGGAGTCCATGCTTGCCTAATGTTCCAAGAAAAATTCACCTTGTTATGGTGGTGATCGGTTCGGCTGAAAAGCTCATGGCTTATGGCTGAAAACACTGCAGCTGGCTAAAAAACACTGTAGCTGACAGAGGCTTATTTAGCATAATTAAATTTAAAAAATTTAAAAATATAAAAAATATGTTAGCCCATTACGTATAATACAAACAAATACGGAAAAAAAAGAACCGGCAAAACAGCTCAACAAAAAGCCAAAAGTTCAGAAAAAGACGAAACTTATGAATAGTGAAAAATAAGCCAGAAGCCGAGTTAATCAGTGCCATATATTATCAAGCAATTAGTTGCATTTGCACGTGTCTTTAACATGTAAAAATTTTGGAGATTAGTTTACTGGGATATGCAAATTAGTATTTACGATGTAAGTATTAGCTACTTTTGACTGGAGCGACAACTGATTGATGACTCGGCCGATTACTACTGCTTCTATTTTCCCCTCTCGTGTTGATCGGGTGCTTGGATATCATTTCTTTTCGACTCTTGCGTGCACTGCTCGGAGACGCGGACCACGGTTGTCGCTTCCTATATAGCACGTGTTGTGGGCCCTTTTTTTCCTTTTTCTTTCTTATTTTTCTTTATAAAGCATTGAAAATTTGTATCAAAGTGCATTGAGATTTCTTAGGAATCTTGTTATCAAAGTGTCTATATAGATAGAGATAAATTCCCAAGAATTATCTCAATCTCTTACACGTCTTTGGCACAACAAAATCATAAGAAATAAAGACGAGAAATCAAAACCAACCAAAACCACAAACACATCAAACAAAATAAGAGAGATCCAAGAGTTACACAGCGTTTGATGTATTGCTTACTTGAGAAGGTAAATTTTACAGCTATTCCACCTTACAGGACAAAGAGCACCCAAGATACTTACTCTCTAACCCTAACCCTAAACATAGAGAATAGAGCACAAAATATGAATTGGATGGTTAACCACACATGTCTCCATCCTAGCCCCCTTTTATAGGTGGGCAACCAGTCACCTACACCCCTAATGAATTATATCCACTATTACAATGGGAGAACCTGTTAACCTCACACACACGGGTTTTACTCTCACAAGTTCACTTATGTACGTTTTTTAAAGCGCATAAGTGTGCATCCGCAAAATCCTTAACCTTGATCTAACCAGCTCCACCTTAACCTAAACCGCTCTCCAACGCATCGCCTATGCGCTGCAGTTTTGATCCAAGATGGTTCTTGATATTTTGATCAAACTACCAAAATACCCTTCCTTGACCCGTTCATCACCAACCACTGCAAGCAATCGTCATGCTTGCCACGTGTAGGTGCACCACTAGCTTGCCATGCGTCGCCAAGTCTCTCCATTCCCGGTTCTACTGAACCACTGCTCACTTGGCCCGTGCCATCTGAAAGGTCAAAGCAGCAAGATGAGACTTCGCCTTCTGAGAGGTCGAAGCAATAGATGGCACAACCTTACTATCAGAAATCCCTTGGACAAAGTCCGTAGACTTAAACACTACTTTCTTATGCTCGAGTGCAACCTTGATCACACTTACTGCTATAGCTTAACAATAGTAGGTGGATGTTTCCTCACATCCACTAATAAATCATATCCTAGACATTGATTAAACTTGCAAATCTTGGATTTGTCTAGAATAAGATTGAGTCTTTTCTTGCCTCCAGCAAATTTTTCAAGAGTGTTCATGAGGTTCTCAGACTCCTGAAAAAGAGAGGCATATGAAGCATAAGGAGAAGAAGTGGATAAAGAACCAGAAGGAAAAGATCAAATAGCACGTGAATATATCTCCTTATGCATTGCCGCCTCAACTTTGAGGGCTTCGTAAGACACACAGGAGGCAGTTCTAATCCTAGCCATCTAGGCTTCGTAACTCTCCCTAAAGGTCTTTTACACATCCTCCATTTTCTCCCCAACTTTAGCACAGAACAAGCAATCAGATTTTTGCTTCTCTAGTAGATTCTTAGTTAACTTCATATATTTTTCATCCAATGCCATCAATTCAGATTTTAGTTTTTCATAATTATTACATGATGAGCTAACAAGTGCCTTAGAAGCATATTGACCTATTTGCTTATTTTGATCACACATGTCCTGAAATTGCTTAGAAACATATTCAATTTAGTAGTCAATTTAGAATAGTTGGAACAAGAAACAATGGGTTCAAGCAAAGAAGCATGCATTTCAGCAAACTTATGATTTGCCTTTTTAAAATTAATCTTCAAGTTGTTACAACTATCACATGTATCAGGCAGATCAAGAAGCATTGTATATAATCCTCTAAAAGTATTATCCTTATCCTCACATGAGGTACATAATGTAGTCTGAACAGAATCAGAATGTAAAAAAGTAACCCTAGACAACTTTAACTCAGCTAGCAAACTAACATTCTCCACCTTAAGCAAATCTAGCTCAAAAATCATACTATCATGAGAGGTCCTTAGTTTTTCCATATCGCCAAGTAAGGAAAACACATACATCGCAATCATCACAGGAGAAAGCAGATATAAGTGAAGTAAGCTCCCGTGACAAGCTCTTTACCTCATTCTCTAACTCACCACTTCTATTCTAGATCTAGTATAAAACTTTTCTAACTTGAGAAAAGCATCATTAAGCTGGTCGTAGGAAGGACATACCTCATCGGAGTCGCTGTAAAGATCGTCATCGCTGATGCCGTTCTCATCAGCCAGGAAGCACTTCTCGGTGAAATCGTCGCCGTCCTTGGTGTCCTTATGTGGATCACCCTCGCCGTCGTTGTCGCTCTAGCCCTTCATGTCGCTGAAGCCAAAGTTGTCGAAGGCGGTAAGGACGTAGTGGAAGAGCTTCTTGGCCTTGATAAGCGTTACTTCTTCTATTTTCCCCTCTCGTGTTGATCGGATGCTTGGCTATCATTTCTTTTTTATTATTGCGTGCACTGCTCAGAGACGAGGACCACGGTGGTCGCTCCTATATAGCACGTATTGTGGGCCTTTTTTCCTTTTCTTTCCTATTTTTCTCTGTAAAGTTTTGGAAATTTGTATTTTTGTTGGAAATCACAGAATATTATGCGATGGATGTTGCTATGCATGTAAAAACACAAGAGTAAGGATTAACTTATATTTCTATTTTTAAATTACAAAACAATGGATATCTCTAAGTATTAATATCCAATGGCCCAAGGGTAAGGTTATGAAAGACCGAATATGGCAACAGATGGGGTGAATGGTGCCAACTTAAAATTTTCCCTAAGTATTCAAGATTTTATTATTAGACACCTATAGAGGTGTAGAACATAGAATCTTTAGTTAAAAATCAAACCAACTAGCCCAGGACAACAAAACTTGGAATCTAACCCTTCCCAACGGTATGAGACCGACGAGGCCGACTAGAGGGGGGTGAATAAGCGGTCTTAAAAATTCTTCTTTCAATTAATATCAATTTAAAGACCTATTTTATTTGTTTAAATCAAGTATACAATGTGGAAGCTTAAATCAATTTGCTTAGCACAAATAGCGCCTAGGTCAAATAAGTTCACCTAAGTGCACCAACACCATAAGGCTATGTCAAGGTTTGCAATCCTAGGATATCAAGCAATAAATTTAATTCTATATATGTAAATTGCTTGAATATAAATTAAGCACAAGAAAATAAACTACAATTGACATGGTCTCTTTTTACCTTGGTGATCGGAGACTTGCCGGTCTCCCCTAGTCCACGTTGAAGTAAGCCCAAACTAATTAGACCAGTTTCACGAATTAAGCCTTCCACCTTAAATTCACTAGTGGTAGCTATTTCCCGCTCTGGGTAGGTGAGCTCCAACCTTCACACTTCACTAGGTCTTCTCACAACCTTCTTTGAGAAGATCACCGCGCACGATACCTCTAACGCCATCTAGGAGTCGGCAAACTCCAAGAGTAACAAGTCAAGTCTCTCACTTAACTCTCACCACATGCAACTAATGCACAAGTTCAAATGGACACAAAGTCCACCTCTAAATGCAACGCATGCAATCTAGATCCTCTCTCCTTACTTATAAAGTGCAACACATACACAATTGAGTGAAGAGCCTCACACTAGCTCAAGGGAATAGAAATCGGTCAAGCAACTTACTCTCCAACCGGCCACAAGGGGGTATTTATACCCCACACAAGAAAACTAGCCGCTGGAGCCAAATCCCTAAAAAATAGGGAAATCGGAAGTACCGCCGGCTTAAGGCTGGTACTTCCACTCCCCTCGCCAACGGTCAGAAAACTAGCCATTGCAGTCAAAATTAAAAGTTTCACCGTTCATTTTCTGGTACTTCTAATCATCAGAAGTACCACTCCACACATGTGAAACTACCGATTTTGCGGGGAGGAGAAGACCACCACACAGGTATCTCCCTAGAAAAAATGTACCACAAAAAAATCCGGAGCTTCCGAAGTCCGGTAGTACCGCGCAACACACGCTGGTACTTCTGCCGTCCGGTAGCACACTCACACAGAGCTGGTATTTTCAACAGTCGGACGAGCCGCTCACATAGAGCCGATCAGACCACTCGCATCCAGTAGTACCGCGCAACATATGTCGGTACTTTCGATGTCCAGCAGTACCGCTCACATAGTGGTAGTTCCAATTTTCCTGATAGGTACATATATCTCAACAGATTTTGCAAACCACATTTGCAAACTATAGTATCATGCACACAAGGATTAAACATGATTCCCAACAAGTTGCAAAACACATTTGCATACTTTTGAAACCATGACACAAAGAATAGGTACATGGACTCCTCACATTTGCAAAACACATTCACAAATCTAAGTCATATGCTACAAGTATTATATATGAGATTCAACCATGTTTTGCAAATATAAGCCTCATACAACAAAGAGTAGGAAATATGGACTTCAAACACTTACAAAACATATTTGCTATGTATAGTCCCATGTTACAAGAATTTCACATATGAGCTTCAACTATTTGTGAAACACATTCGCAAATATAAGCATCATGCTAAGAGAGCTAGAGCAAGTGAGATTGAGCTATTAGTGAATACAACTTGCTCATGGATGAACGATGACCAAGATGGGTCTAGATGTATTCCCACATCTCATAGCAAGCTAGAACACGACCCAAAACCCCTTGAAACAAGAAGTCACTTGGTGAAGCCAAAATCAACTAAAATTGGATTTTTTTGGGGAATCTTACTGTCAAAGTGTCTAGATGGATGGAGATGAATTCCCAAGGATTATCTTCATCTCGTACATGTCCTTGGCACAGCAAGATCACAAGAAGGGAAGAGGAGATGTCAAAACTAACCAAAATCGCAAGCACATTAAACAAAACAAGAGAGACTCAAGAGTTGCATAATGTTTGATGTATTGATTACTTGAGAAGGTAAATTTTATAGTCACTCCACCTTGGAGGACAAAGAACACCCAAGATACTCACTCTCTAACCCTAACTCTAAACCTAGAGAAGAGATCGCAAGAGATGGGTTGGATGGTTAACCACACATGTCTCCATTCCAACCCCCTTTTATAGGTGGGCAACTAACCATCTACACTCCTTAATAGATCCTATCCACTATTACAATGGAACAACCTGTTAACCCTACACATGCGGGTTTGACTCTAACAAGTTCGCTTATGCACGCTTTTCAAAGCACATATGTGTGTATCCGCTAAATCCTTAGACTTGATCCAACCAGCTCCACCTTGACCTAAACCGCTCTCTAACGCATCACTCATGTGCCGTGGTTTTGATCCAAGATGATTTCTGATATTTTGGTCAAACTACCAAAATACCCTTCCTTGACCCAGTCATCACCAATCACCGTAAGCAATTGCCACACTTGCCACGTGTAGGTGCACCACTAGCTTACCACATGTTGCCAAGTCTCTCCCGTCCCTGTTCCACTGAACTACAACTCACTTAGCCCATGCAAGCTATATGGTGCCATCCTGCCGTTCGAATTTACCTTCAACATTCCCGTC
This sequence comes from Dendrocalamus latiflorus, assembly GCA_017311315.1. Classification (NCBI taxonomy): domain Eukaryota; kingdom Viridiplantae; phylum Streptophyta; class Magnoliopsida; order Poales; family Poaceae; genus Dendrocalamus; species Dendrocalamus latiflorus. The sequence goes on along the minus strand of CM029665.1, from coordinate 3,276,531 downwards.
TTTCTCGTGTCATACTTAAACTCACCATTTTACCCAGCATCCTCAATCATTCTGGGCCTCAACTCCTCCATGAGCCTAGCTCCGATTCTCACCATTGACTACGATTGATTCCAAGAGACCCTGCACATCCAAAGACAAAGAAATCGTTTCCAGACACAAATTCTTCACAACTTGACCTACATTAATCAAGACATGAATCATGCAACCTTAATCTATTGACCTATGTCATCTCAACTCGATCCATGACTCGATTTCTCAAACCCCTGTTTTTCTAAGAAGATCGAAAGTACCACGCCTAACACACTGATACTTCAACACCGTGGTACTACCGTCTCCTAAAATAGTATTTCCGCATGTTGAAAATATCACCTAGAGCTCTCTAGAAAAAACATGCTGCAACTCAACCCGGTACTTCCGCCAAGCGGTACTTTCGCACTTATACTTGTGGTACTTCCGCCAAATAAAACTATCATACTTATACCTACGATACTTCCGATTTTCTTGACATTTTCAGAAGACAGCTCAAATCAAATACAATCTTTACAAAACTATTTCACCACTCTATAAAATTTGCAATGGTTCATCATAACAATATCTTGAACCTTCTCACATGGTCCTTCCAGTTAACTTATATTTCTGTTTTTAACTAGTTAAAGACCCGTGCGTTGCAACGGAGTCATAAAAATGGTGAGACGGAACTTACTGCCTAGCCAACTTCACACATCAAACATTGGAGAGCAAGCGACAGAGAGAGAAGGGTGGCTAGAATGCGCGAGGAGATGGGGAAGTAGAGGGGGTGGATGGTTGTTTCCTGAGAGAGAGAGAAAGAGAGAGATGAATGGTACAAATCAAATCGGATGGCTGTGGAGAGGGGAGAGAAGAACGCACCGACGGCCACCAACTCCTATTTATAAAATAGTATCTCCAAGTATTAACATCCAATGGCCCAAGAGTAAGGATTAACTTATATTTCTGTTTTTAAATTAAATTACAAAGCAATGGATATCTCTAAGTATTAACATCCAATGGCCTCTACTTCAGTTTTAATTATGGTCCACCAGATCGATGGTCAGATGCTCTGCTTTTTTTTTCTTGAGAATTTCTATCATATTTAGTTGCTATGGTTCAACTTTAGTTATGGCCCACCTAATCAAGGGTTGTATGTTTTTCTTTTTATCTTTTTTCTTAGCAACACCTTCTGCCATCGCTTTTTAGTATATAACGAGCATTAAAGATCTCTTAAAAAATGTGGTAGAATAGGAAAGGAGGGAAAGGAGATAAAAGAGAGAGATCATTCTGTTCACGGTTTGAGAATGAGGGGAGGGTACACGATTGAATTCCTACTCAACTTCCCGAGTGTGCACAATACAACATGTCCAATTACAAGCTCTCTCATGCATCTTGTGACGCTGCCGGAGCTGAGAAAGAGATTATCGGATGCAACCCGGCGCCGGGGGGGGGGGGGGGTGGAATTGGAGGGAAAACTGGAAAGGTTTGCCCTGCCTACCAGGGCTCACATGAGTTCCTGTAAAGAAAGAGAGGAATTCAGTTCTGCCATTGGCCGGCCTAATTTGGCATGGACAATGTGCACCGCACATAAGAGAAATTACAAGCTGACAAGTTAAAGCAATTTGCTGTTATACCATAATAGAAATTATATGTCACGATGCGCTAAAGAATTTCTTGCTAGTTGATAAGAGTGATTAATCACAGGCTGATGCGCTAGAGTAATTTGTTGTTATTCGATAAGAGATACTACAAGTTGAAGTGCTAAAAAATGTAGTTATTCGATTTGAGAGACTAACTACAAGTCGATGCACTAAAGCAATTTGTTGTTATTCGATAAGAGAGATCACAAGTCAACGCGCTAAAGCAATTTGTTGTTATTCGATAAGAGAGATCACAAGTCAACACGCTAAAACGATTTGCTGTTATTCGACAAGAAAGATTAATTACAAGTCCACGAGCTAAATCATGTTGTTGTTATTCGATAATAGAGATCACAAGTCGACGCACTAAAGCAATTTGTTGTTACTCTATAAGAGAGATCACAAATCAACGCTCTAAAATGATTTGGTGTTACGCGACAAGAGAGATTAATTATAAGTCGATACGCTAAATCATTTTGTTGTTATTCGATAGGAAAGGTTACAAGTTGACGCGGTAAATCGATTTGTTGTTATTTGACAGGAGAGATTAATTACAAGTCGACACGCTAAAGCAATTTATTGTTATTCGATAAGAGAGATTACAAGTCGACGAACTAACCCGATTTGTTGTTGTTCGACTAGAGAGATTAATTGCAAGTCGACACGCCAAATTATTTTGTTGTTATCCGATAAGAGAGATTACAAGTTGACACGCTAAATCGATTTGTTGTTATTTGGCAACAGAGATTAATTACAAGTCGATGCGCTAAATCGATTTGTTGTTATACTAGAAGTCGCAAGTTGATTGGATTCCTATTATGCTTAGGTTTGGCTGAAGATATTCCCAAGAATGCTTAGATTCAATTGTGTCAGTATATGCATGCAACACAGATATTGCAGGAACACAAGTCTCCTCACTGCTGTTTAAACCTCTGGACCTCATGTGTAGATGTCTTACCGACAGTTCAGTTGCAGCTTTCTAGATATGATTAGATTGAAACCTTTGATTTGAGAGGCCACTTGTATCTGCAACTTGCAGGTGCTGCATACAAGTAGTAGAACTGTCCATTTACACCTTTATTATTATCAGAACTAAATCAACATCAACACAAAAGCACATGCATTCATGCTGCGGCCATTGTGTCCAACAAAACCCTGATTATGTGCAAGTAGAGCTACAAAAAAACATCGGCAGAAACCGAGTGTTGTAATCCATGAAGTAGTCATGAGGTCCATGAAGTGATCTGTATTTTCCTAGTACAGATATAAACCCTCAATCAAAGCACACTTGATTTTGGTTTCTGGTTTCTGTATCTCCCTACACTGCACACCTAGCTAGGACTACGAGGCGAGCTACCCAACTAGTTAAGCCTAGAAAGTAGTACTACGCTAGTAGCGAAGGCCAACCGTATGGGATGGCGATGGCACGACAAGGAGGCTTAATTTTGCCGCCTTTAACGTGTAGCCGAGGGAATGAGCAAGCAGAGGAAAGGAAGGCCATCCATGAGAGCATGGAGGAGTGAATGAGTGAATGCCCAAGGACGCAAGATACGAAAGGGAGTGAAGAATAAATAAGAAGAGCAGAGGCAAGGCGAGGGCAAAGAAGAGCGGCACCCCAGGCTTCCCGTGACAGCCCTAAAAACCATTTTGACCCCTCCTCCCGAACGAACAAGGCGAACGACGATCAATTCTAGCGCGTACCGTGTTGTGTGTGTGTGCGCGCGCCCCACCAATCACCGCCGGCCAGCGATGCCGCCGCGGGTGCCCTCCTCCCCATGCAACCAACCGACCCGTCCCGACTATGAGAAAACCAGGAAAAGACGGACCCGGATCGGCTGCAGCCGTGCGGTCACTGTATGCCCGGTACTAGGTCCAGTTTGTTGTATTTTGAGCTTCTACTTTCTGATTTATTTTTCACTATTTTGAAATTTCGATCTTTTTTTGTTTTTTTGAGCTTTTTTGTTGATTCTTTTTTTTATTCATTTGCGTTGTATGTGATAGGCTGACATGTTTTTTCTATTTTTATTTTTTTTAAATTTAGTTACGTCAAATAAGTCATTATCTGATATAGTATAATTTTAGCTAAGTACAATATAATTTTAACTATAAACTAATTTATTCTAGCCCAATCAAGCAGCACCCTAGACTGGCACCATAATACAGCCGAAGGGATTGGTTCTAATCCGTATCTACCCGGACAAGCGCTTAAGAGGCGTGATTGAAATATGGAAAGTTTCAAGGCATAACACAAAGAGGTATGGTACAGAAATAGAGTTTTTTAGGAGTTCGAAAAAAACTGAGAGGCAAGCAGCGTGTTTTCGCTGTGGTATCCGTGCATGGCAAGTTCGAGTTGGGTTCTATTGCTGCCTGTTGGGGTCTGGAATCCAAGGCATGTGACGAGAGGACTGACAGGGCCAGAGTTTTGCGTACCTGTCCTGGCGAAGCGCGCCTTATGCCACCCTGACCTTGCACAGATCCGTGCAAGTCAGAGTGAAACAAGATGGCATTCTATGATAAAAATAAAACATCAACACAAAGGCACAACATAGCAACCTGTAACGTAGTAGGCACTGAATGGCAATTGGCAGATGTTACGTCTTTTGCTTAACGAAGCCCATACAAATGATGCAGAGGAGAACGGAACTATTTTCAAGTTTCAACTCCAATTGAACCGAACATAAACTCAAGACTGCCATGAGAAATCATGAGCGGCTTATGCTTTGTTCATTTGTTACAGGTCCTCCACGTGGATGTATATTCAACTGGATAACAGTAAGCATGGGGGCGTAATCACAAATTCACAATTAATGGATGAACTGAGGTCATCGTCATCTTGCCAAGACAAAACAATTATGTCATCTTGCCAAGACAAAACAATTACACATTTCACAAAGCTATTTTAACAACAGATAAATGGATCGCACATGCGATACACAAACTCATCAGAAATTTGGACAAGTCCATTGCTCAACACCCGAAGATTGCAGCACCGCTCAGAGATTCGATGATGGCAGGGGTCTGAGGCCTGCTAGGAACCAGTGTTCCCATTTCTCCAAAATTGGGGTGATACACGAAGCATGAACAACCATAACACATGCCTATTGGTTCTCAATTTGCGGAAGCAGCTTGATCTATGTCTGCACGTGAGCCCTCCCACAATTGCTGCTCCATGCCCAATTTCCTGAGCTCTATTAGACCTCGCTCCACTGCAGTAACAAAACTGACTGTTCAGTAAACCAGAAATTGAACATGAGGGCATCTTGGACAAGAAAAGTTGGATGATGTGCATGAAACCAGGTACACAAACACAATAACAACAACAAAGCCTTTTATCCCATAGTGAAACTAGGTACACAATTAGAGAAAAAAAACATATAGACAACATATGACAAGGGAGGGCATGCTAAAAATACTTTTGTACAGCCACCTTATTGGTTTATACATAAATACAATCATAGCAATCTTTTAGTTCCGTACAAAAGTGACTTGGCTTCCCAGAGCAATAGTGCAGTTTAGTTTGATCATTCAGAGTGAGGGGCATGTTGTTAAAAATGAAAATCCGTCCCATGAACATCATGCTAATCAAATAATTAGATAATTAGTAACTTAACAGTGGTATCTGCCAATAGTTATTTAAAAAAAAAGGTAATAAGGAACAAGCATCATACCATCTATAGAATCATGCGAATTTGGAGCTTGCACGTTCCGACCGAGCCAAAACTGGAGTCGGTCGTCTGCAATATCTTCCTCAATACCATGAGTTTTGGCTCTTCTCCAGAAGTATATAAGCCATGCCTGCATTTGGTATGGAGTCCATAAATCACAGGTAATAATTGGAAGAAATCAACAGTTCATCACATTGCTGAAGGCTTACCTGCTTGAAGTTAACATCCTCTACCTCTTCTGGGCTAAGGTCTGCAAAATGTTAAATAGTTTCAGGTTGAATTGAAGTACAAACCCAGTTGAAATGTTTACATTTAATACAAGCTAAAAACACAATAAAAAGGGAAAGTTTACAGAAATAATCTGTTAGAAAAAGGGAAGAAGTATTACCAAATGCCTCCAAGTATTTAGGTTCACCAGGTGATTTAAAATCTGCATAGGTAGAAAGAATTTACAACTTTCTTAGTAAAATTGCAAGCAATGTAGTCATGGACAATCGTCCCTGCGAAAAGGAATATGGTGGATGCACCTGTAGATGGTACCATACAATCAAGGTTTCTTTGTTTCATGAAATGACCACTACCAAGTCTGGGTGTTGGTGAAACAGTTATTGGGAAGAAGACCAATGCATATATGAGGGATTTGTGGTGTTTCAAACAGATACACCACATTATAGGACCCAACTGCACATTGGCAGATATGCAAACCCAAAATTTTGTCACATGACCCTTGATAGTTGATAATATAGAGGTTATCAATCCCACCTGCCAAAAGTTTTGCTAATGAACCTTCAAAATAGTTGTATTAAGAAATTAAGCATCACAAGCCATGTGAGCATCACTTATGATTACAGTTTGAAGTTTAAAAAAGATAAAAAAGAAATACAGAAATTGCAAATGGAGTACTATTTATTCATTAAAGCGAAGCCTAATTATAAAGCTCTAGCACCATCAATGATTTTATATATAATAACGAAACAATTATAATATCTATAGAAGGTAAACAAGCATGATATAAAATAACAAAAAAGAGCAAACCTGATGTGAATTGCTGAACTATACTAGGTCTCCGATGTTGACCAAGTGCAACCACAACAGCATCTTCCACCTACGTGACAATAACTAGAGTTGAGGATCACAATGACAGTGAAGCCAGCTAGCAGTTACAGATGGGATAGAACTGTACAGTAATAGAAGGGCAAAATGCATATATAGCCTTTTCCATTTGTCCAATAGTTGAAATAGTCTCCGTAAAAAGATTACATTTGAGTCCCTCTATTATAGTGAATGTCCAACTGAGCCATTCCAACTTTTGGCAGAAGAGAAACTATGCCAGCACACTAAATTCTGTTGACACCTCAGCATTCCATTGGGCAAAATCAACAGAGGGCTCAGTCAAACATTGTAGAATATTAGAGGAGCTAATGCCCCACCCTTTTTGGTGCAGAAGCTTGTTTCTACATTTGAAGTTTGAACAAGTACAAGTGCTATATCTGCAATTTTGCATTTGAGTAATCTAGAAAACACAAAGTTAAACATAACTTGTTGCGGAAAAAGGGCAGAGAACTACCTTCAAAGAGGAAAGCTCTCTAAGTCCCATTTCAACTGAAAGCATGCTCTCTATATTTCCTTCTCCCATTATGTCACTCATATCTCGCACAAGCTTATTTCTCCTCTGAGCATCATCCTCACCTACTCGAATAAATTCCAAGAATAATTAATTGGAGTGCATGGAATAAACTGTGATCTACAACTTATACAGTATAACAATGCAGACTTGCCATGCTTATGAGGCTCCTCCTTAACCTTTTGACCAGCAGAGAGAACAACCTCGAGAGGAAGAGGAGCTAATGATGACCAATGTTCATGCTTTGATACCGCAATCTCGGGATACACTCCTTCAAGTTTATTAAATGGCCATCAGTTAATCAAGAACCAGGGGGGAAATAGAAGTACATGTGAACAATAGCCCTGCAGGTGTGTGTCAACTAGATCTGAGCATTTTCCAGGCCGGAGCCTTCGTCAGGTCCGGTTCTATTTGGGGGTCCCCTAACCTAGGCACAGGCCCAGCCCTACACGTAGTTGGGCTGGCCGGTCGGCCATTGGCCTAATTTGTCAAGCCTGAACCAGCCATAAACCTGGGCACAGGCTGGGCAAAATTTGCTCAGGTCTAGTGTGACAACGAATTATTAGCATCCAGAGACAAACTAAAATCAAAACAATACTAAAGACCATTTTTGTGAACTCAAACAAAGTAAATCACAGAAGCAAGCTAGCTAACTTTCTTTCAAGAGAGCAATAAATAACATCTGAGCATAGGAATTTATTGTATCGTGAGTACCACATAAGCTTTGATTTTCTTTTGAAATGCCTAGTGAGGATAATTAGAGAACAGCTCATACTGGATAATGTTCAACTTTTTTTTCTTAAAGAAAGGGCTTCTTAGGCAACTCACCATATTGAACTGCTAAGCCCCAATAACGTGCAAGCCAGCACCTTTTTAGGACAACCTCTTCCTAGCAAAAAGTTGCGAACATATCAAAGTCCATGTCAAAAGCAAACAAAATAAGTGGAATTGTACATAAATCAGACTAACCATTTCTTCTTGGGTTAAGATCATTCTCTCAGTCATGGACCGGAGAGCCTTTGTTTCGTCCTCTGCTTCCTTTAGTTGGTCCATAGCTGTTGTAACATCTTCTTTGGCAGACTATTCAATGAATGAGTGAACACCAGTAGGAGTTGAATAAAGAACCATAGACAAACCTACAAAAACTTCCATATTTTGATTTGTACAACGTATCATTACCTCAAGTTCTTGATTTAGTGTTGTTCCTTCTCCGTCCCTACCATCCTTTGATTCCCTTGCAGCCTTTAGTGCAGCCTGTTGACACATAAATAGATAAAGAATTACAAAAAACAGTGTTAAAGTATTGGCTAATGGATAAGAAAGTTTCTCCAACTATTTCAGTTCGGAACAGCTTGTAAAATCTATGGGTATGTACTTTCATATCATTGAGGGAGGGTCCCCGCGCTACCTCGGGAAACGGAACACTCCAGCCTAGCAAGGCGTGCTGAGGTAGACTGCTACAACCCCGGCTTGGCGAGGTCCGGGGGTCAACCTTGAACGAAGTTCGAAGGTCAACATCGGCAGTGTCCGACATGTCGAGGAGCGCTATCCCCGGATTGAGGCTGCACCGAGCCAAGGGTGAAGTACATGTCATCCCCGAGAAGGCTCAACCCCGACATGGAATCCGCAGATGATTAGGGTATTTTAAATTTTAACATCTTGGTGCCTTGCGGGTTAAGAGGAGCTGCTGGCTCGAGGCCATGCACCGACCCCATTTCCCAATCGGTGAGCCGGCCCGAGAGGGCAATCGATGACCACCCAGATCAGCGAGGGGCTACTGTTGAGGGTCCCCCCGCTACCTCGAGCAACGGAGCGCTCCAGCCTAGCAAGGTGTGCCGAGGCCCGAGGTGCACCATTACAACCCTGGCTTGACGAGGTCCGGGGGTCAACCTCGAACGAAGTCCAAAGGTTAACATTGGTGGTGCCCGACATGTCGGGAAGCCCACCCTGGAAAGGTCCAGGGACAAAATCTGGAGGTCAACCTTGGACGGGGTCCAGAGCCAACCCCGAATGAGGTCCACAGGCCAATCTTGGACGAGGTCCACAGACCAACCCCAGACAAGATCCGAAGCCAACCCCAGACGAGGTTTACGAACCAACCCTGGAGTCTCTCAGACACGGCGGGACCCACTTGACGCAATGGACAGAACTATTCTTAGGAGTAAGTTAGGGCCTAAGGGCGGACTTGTAACTTCAAGTACATCCCCCTCCCACTATAAATAGGACCCCTTGTAAATGGAGAAGGGAGGTCACTTGTAGCACTAGACATCCATATGCAATACACTTGTTCAGTCACTTGTGTGTGATTCTCATTGAGTCCCTTTGCATTCTCGGCGGTCCGCAAATCTGACCGGGAGTGCCTACAAGTTTACTAGCCGATCTCATATGGACGACACATATCATTCAGTAAAACTTTGAAATAAAACACAAGAAGAAAAACTGACCTCCCTCTGTTTAAGTGCTGCTTCCTTCCTGCCAGCATTCATGTAAAATGTTATCCTATGACCAGTTCTGGATTTGTGAAACATGCATATTCAGGCATGGAACAAACCTGTTCAAGAGGCGAGCTTCTAATGATACCCCTTCTCCAAGAGCAGCAACCTGCATATCAACAAATTATGACCTTAGCAAACAGATGATGCATACAGCTCATTATGCAACACTTACATTCGGAACATAAAAAAAGGCCAATTTGTTCCAATATCTCAAAAGTCAAGTTCAGTTATAGTTAAGATGGACTCAGAACACATATTGCAAATGAGCAAACATATCCAAATAAGCACATCAGAAGAATTTTCAGTAGATCCTAAGCTCACCTGTTTCTCAAGCTCCTTGGCTCTAGCTTCCGCTTCCTTGCATCTTTCTTCAGCAAGTCGTAACTGTTGATCAAGATTCAGAAATAGCTTATCAAAGCCCGACATAAAATACGATTACTACGTTGCATTATATGGTGATGTTTGCTATTTTACCTTTTCTAGAACACTCTCATTCTCCTCTTGTAGCATATCAAGCTGTAGTACAGCATTGCATTAGTCCTCAAAGAGCTAGCTGATAGGCACTCTTCAACTTTTCAATGTTCTAGTAAAAATTCCTAACAGCTAAACTACAAACCATGAACTATAATGCAAGTAACTAATGTCGAGAGAACAAGGAAAACCTCATCTTGAAGTGCAGATGCCTCTCTTTGCGGTGCTGATTCTCTAGAGTTAAGATGTCTGGCATTGAACCTGAAGCAAAGAAAGGGTCAAAAACTATACTTGGTACCTGTTTTCAGAAAACATATAGAAAAGGGATGAAAAAAGAAACTTCTAAGGGTGGATGAAAAGGAAATTCAAGCTACAAGAGACAGTCAATAATGTGATGATTCCAAATTTCCAATACAACAAGCAATGCGGTGCCCATGATAACATACAAAAAAGAGAAAAAAAATGTGTTTGACATGATGGTGGATTTGCAAAGGCATAATCTTTTGCTAATTTTAGATGTATTAACTAGTCTGTAACCTTCTTTTTTTAGAGCAACAACAGAAATTATATGCTAGAATTGGTAAACATAGTCTATTACTAAATAGTTTCTGTAATGTCAAATTGGCCGAGAGGCATACTCACACTGTCACACATCCACAATGTTGACCTACTGATCTCATCTAATATCAGAATTCATAATTTAGATGATAGATTGATATTTCAGTCACATAGTAACCATTGAGTACCTTAGCACATACAATTGGACTCAAAATTTCAATTCCATTAGACAATGGATAGGAGGCTCCCTGCTGTAACAGCCAAAATTGAACACAAAACTTGGTTTTGACTCGATCTAATGATACCGATGTCATTATTTAAAAATTATAGCTCAGACGCACTTTAACATGTCTCGCTTATTTTCTCAGGTTGATTCATGGGCACCTAATGCTTTGACCATATGTTAATTGGGTGATGCTTACATTGATGCATCATACATGCTGAGTAGAACAAAGTAAATATATTGACCATATCTGAATTTCATGAGAAGAAAGCTCTAAAAAGACCTAACACCAAATCCAGTCAAAATAAGCCCATAGCAAGAGCTGATTAATGTAGTAACTTAGTAACGCCACTTCTTCTAACAAGTGGTACAAGCAGTAAGATTCACTCGTTATTGCTCCATTTTGGGACACTAGTACCACCAATCATGCATTCGTAGGAGATGAGACCAGCCTATTTTTAGTATGCAAAGCACATTTCACATTCTGCAGATCTCGGGGGATGTCACTGGTGTACCTTTTCTGCCGACTGCAATCCACTGGAGGCTCCACAGCCACTGGTGGAATAGGGGACGGGATTCGCAATGTCGTGTTGGTTTTGATCGGTGGCACCACCGTGGTGGTCGGCCGTGACGCAACGGCTGGCCTCCCGGCCGATGTTGAGCGGACGGTAGGAGGTGGCTCTACAATGTTCCGACCTAACTAATGAAAACATGAGAAGATCAAATTAGCGGAAGGCCACAGATAAGCAGTAAGAAAATTGAGCAAAACGAGGCACTAATCCAAAATTCCAATGCACTCATCGCTTCTCTCAATTCAAAAGGTGGCATTACTAAATAAATACCTAGCATTAGCGAATGGGAACTAGCTTCATTTGCAAATTCATCAACTCGAGCATGCTTTCAAACCCGACTTGACCAATTAGGACTAATTCGCGCATAGTAGCAGCCCAAAACAGCCGATTCCGAAGTAGAGAAGCAGTCTCAAGCGAGATTAGCGAGAGATCCGGAAGCAAAATACCGCAGGGGAGGGAGATCTCGTGGTGCGGCCGAGCAGGGAGACGCCGTTGCTGCCGTGCGCCGGGCGGGCGCCGCTGCCGAACCTGGCAGGGGGTGGGGGCGGGTGGTCAGCAGCGTAGTCGTCCTCGTCCTCGTCGTCGCCGGTGGCTGCCGCGGCGCTCTGGGAGGCCATGACCTGCGCAAGCCTGGCGGCGGCGGCGCGCGCGGCGACGTTCTGCGTGCGGCGGACGTTGGAGATGCCTGCGCCTGCGGCGGAGGCGGCGGAGGAGGTGGAGGAGGAGCGGTGGTGGGAGGGGGAGACGCCGCCGGGGGAGGAGGAACCCGTGCTGCTGCCGCTGCGCTGCCGCCCGTAGACGGGGCTCCCCGCCCGGAGACGGTCCATGGGCGGCTCGCCGGAGGGATCCGGGCCGTCGGGCGCGCGGTACTGACGGAGATGGCGAAGCGAGGCGAGGCGGCAAGTGGGAAGGAAGCGGGGGAGAGTACACTCGCGACTCCGTTAGAGCTTGCAGTTTTTCTCTTCTCGCAGTTTGCCCCCTCGTCTTCTTTCATTTCTCAACAGCCGCGCTTCCCTATCCTTTTTCTGTTTGTTTTGTACTTCTATAAAAACTATTTTTGTGTCGTTAATTTCGCAAGGTATTTTTTTTATTTTTTCGTAAATTTGTTATTTACAGACCAACCCAACAGTGTTGCTACAAATTTATGAAACATTTTTTATAATAATGTATGTCATGTGTAAAATGTTGATCATTTGGATTGTAGTTTGGCTAACATCAATCCTGTCGACAATTGAGTCACCGATATTATGAAATAATATAAGGAAAATAACTAAAATTCTTGAGAGAGGATATGGATGCTCTTTTATTGCTATGAACTGGTTACAATGTGCATTTAACATGGCGTGAGACTAGCCCTAATCGCACTGAATTGAATGATTTATGAATTCGTCTGGGATTGAGACTGATGGATTGTGAGTGAATGAAAGTTGTTGTTAGAGACTCAGGGTTGAAACGTAGTACTGTTTGGAGCAGATAAGGCACATGTTTTACCCACCGCACGGAAAGAATATCCTGGAATCGAGTCCAGATACTAGTTCATAGTTCATATGTTCTTTAAGTAGCATCTGGTGGGGCAACACATGGTGTATCTCCGACTAGGGTACTCGAGGAGCAACCTTTAAAGACTTACGAATATAGGGTTCTTTATCCTTGATTAAATATTAAAGTCATATTTAAAGATTTATTTGATCCTCATCGGATCCTTTCCTTGTTATTGTCACTATTTGTTATGATTACTTGCTCAAAGCATCTTTCTATAGCTCTGATCCTCTCCTTTTCTCGATACCGTGAGTGACAACACTAGACAAAATATGTAGTGTATTTCACAGTGCATAATGATGTACACGTCGTTTAATGTAGCAACACTCGTTCACGGCAGTGCTGTTAGTGACATGAGATAACCATTATGCGACTTAAGTAGAACTACACTTGTATTTTACTAGGTATATGGTCATGTTCTAATCGGTTTCTGCTTCTGACTTTTATTCTTTAGAAATTAGAAGCCACTTAAAACGCGTTTGTTTTTTGGTTTTTGATATTTTCTTTTTTCCTTTATTCTTTTATATTGTCCATGAAGATATAACTGTGTTTTTCTTTTTTTTTAATTTAATGACTAAGAAAAACCTAACACCTGCTACATTGTAATTTCAGGCAAAAGCCAACAGGTTCTGCTCCAAACGTCTTCAGTTTTTTGGCTTCTAAAATTCTTTTTTTAGCTTTTTGGTATTTTTTTGTCTTTTTTCTCTTATTCTTTTGCATTATTCCACAAGATTTAAAGGTCTAAATTTTATATCATTTTTTGACTCATAAAAACTAACTATCGCTATAGTAAAATACCTATAAAAGAGCCGAAAGCCCGATCTTCTGCCCCCTTCGAGCATACCCTTAAAGCCGTTTGAAGCAGCAACTATAGGATGTCAGGGGCCCTGACACGTGTATATCTACAATAAATAATATCGTCGCCTCTTTAAATGTTAGGAAACACAATAATATACTACATGTTTGTAACTAAACAGGGCAAGCAAAAATAGAGAAGAACGTAGGGTGCTCGAAACATAACAAACCAACGAACACAGCAAGAAGCAAACCAAAACAGGGACCGAGGTGGACAAATACCAAAAAAGAGAAGGGGGTGGCCATGTAAAAGCGAATTTCCATGTTGGCGCTGCGTTCTGGCGCGCTCCCGATCCGCTGCGCGGAACGCCCTTTCTCTTTCCTCTGTCACCGTCGATCAAGCTGACCCGACCCTATCCAACGGACATAACGTTTTATGCACGGACGTTCGAGTAGACGGGCCGCGCAGCGGATCCGCAGGTGGTGATGGGGACAGAGGAGGAGTATGGTCGTTGGAGAATGCCATCAATCCGGAGAGCTGAGCCGAGGACACAACAAGTTAACCACTGTGCCCATTCTGCAGCGGAAAGCCTGTTCCTAAAGATGGTTTTTAATTTTTACTATAATATCTAACTTTTAAGCAAAATATTTTTTAAAGATAGAATTTATAAGTTAATTATAGTATACGTTAAAAGCCTAATATCTATATCAACCAAAATCGTAAACATCTCTCTCCATAATCTCTATCGCAAACAGCTAAAATTTAAAATTTTCAGCCAAAAACCATAAGCCTCAGCCATATTAAACAGGCCCGTATGCGCCCGAAGGCTTTAGAATGAAAATAAACAGTAATTACGGGAAGAAATGGCTTTTAAAAATAGGAAATAAGCGATGGGGAAATGAGGAGAGATGCACATACAAGAAAGGGACGAGAAGAGTTTAGTGTGTGATACATCCGTGACGGCTTTATCTCTTGAGCCAGACGGTAGCGAGAAAAATTAGAAAACCGCTTTGAAAAGTTAGGTATTCATATTGTTTTCTAACTTTTCTAAATAGAACCAAGAAACAGACACTAAAGCATGTACAATAGTTTGCCTCTTAATATTGTCTTTAAAATTTTCACCTCATCTAAAGACAACACTAGAGATGACATATTCAACAGTAAATTATTCATTTAACTATTTTCACCATAACTTCCTGTCTCACACCCTCTCACTATTTACGTTAATTTGCAAGTTCAAGTCATTTCTTGTATAAAAGACAACATATTATAATATTTTATAATTTTTGCAATTACAGTAGTTCCCTTTTGGGATGTTACAGCAAGCTCAATTTATCTCTTGTATAAAAGACAACATATTATCTTTCTTCATCTCATCTTTCTTTTCTACATAGGATTTTACTTATTTAATATAGTTAAAAGATAAATGAGTTGGCACTATTGAAGATGCCTTAATACGAACGTATCCTTACTTGATCTAATTATATAAACCAATGGTTACAATCGGATGCTGGGATTAATTATTGAACTAGCTCCAAAGAAAAGCTACAACAACTAGCTTGTGGGCCTGTTCTTTTCGGCTGCGGCTTATGACTTTTGGCTGAAATTTTTAAATTTTGGCTGTTTACGGTACAGATTACGGAGAGACATATACTCACTTGCGATTTTGGCTGATACAGATGTTGGGCTTTTAACGTGTAGATCATTTAACTTATAGACCCCGTTTTAAGAAAATACTCCGTTTGAAAGTTAGGTACTATAACAAAAACCAAAAGCCGCCAACTTTTGAGGTAAAGAACATGCCTTGTAACTACTACGTGAGGGGGGGGGGGAGATGAAAAATTGAGCTACGAATTAAGTTGCATAGCTAACTGTGTTTGATGCAAAGCATGCATGTGCCGTCGTAAAATATTTGCAACCCAAGTGCATGAGCTAGCCGGGATGGCACTTATCTGTATTGGCTCGTGTCGATGATCCTGTTTCTCTCACTAGAATTTGCACTTGTTTCTCATAAATTTGACGTTAATACTTTTTTCTAAATGAAAATGGACCCGCGAGGTTTAGTTTGATTAATTTAATCTGGCCGTCGGTACGGGCCTCCAAGCTAGCTACATGGCTTGGCTTGGCTTGGCATCCACTCCAATTAATCCGGACGGCCAGTTGATGAGCTATGAATTATGATTGTCAGAGCATGCAAAGCAACGCAATGCGAGCTTGCATGCCATCGTTGATAGCTGCTGACTGACAGCAAATGTCTAGGTTACACGTCTTGCATCATCTTGTCATTATCATCGACCTCTCGCCCGGTCGCTCGCACGTTGACAATGCAGTTGAAAACTAACGAGGCCGGTCAGCTAGCCAGAACCGCCCTTGAAATTCTGCCGACGCATCAAGCGTCGATATATCGGAGGCATGCATGAACGCGTGGCACCAAATCAACGATCAACCGACGCACGCAGGCATTCGCGCGCGAACCCAGATCGATATTCAGATCATGACATGCAGTGCAGATGATGATGATGATGATGAAGAAGAAGAAGTGATCAGAGATATTCAGATCATGAGATAATTTATATGCACAGGTTCTTTGCTTTGCATATGCGGTGAGCCTGAGCCTGAGAGACAAGCGCGCGTCCTGGGCGTTGCCATGAGAGATGGATGGATTCGATCTCTCACTCGCACAGGTTGGAGTGGGCCGTGGTGCGAGCTAGGAGGAACAGCTGGCCAAGCTAACCCCCCATGTGCGCGTGCTGCCCGCGCGTGCCCCGTCTTCGCCTTGGCTCGTCTACCTAACCTAATCGGCCGGCCTTATATAGGTCTTGACTTTTTTTTGACTTTTTGCTTTTGATTTTTGGCTTCACAGAAAGTCGAAACAAACATACCGATTTCGTAAAATGAATTCTTCAAATAACTTTTCGATCTCAAAACCGTATACGTTGCTCGTACCGTCCCTATCAACTATCGTTATCTTGAAAACATAGCTAAAAGATATCAACCACAGCCAAAGGATATCGGCAGACCCTAAAAGGACAGAGCAGCGCTCATGCGGCCGGCGCAAATAGAGCAGCAGATATGATGGATCTCGTACTCTCATGTAATATGGCAGCGCGCGCGCTGTGGTTGCCATGCCCCATCACACGCATCAAATCACATGACTGCTCGGCGCTCGCTCACAAGGCACGCACGGCACGGCAGGACCATCTCATTGTCTGCCTACCCTGCATACAACGCCATGTTCATCAGGTCGGTTTCGTTTCATTCCATCTCATTGCTGATTTCAGGGGGGAAAACACAAGTGATACGTACCTATGTATATGCATGTAATCTTCCATCAACTCAAACTGATGAAATATTTATCTGAAAGTGTCTGATTAGCTCGAATTGATCTCACTTCTGCAGCTATAAATAAACATATGTGGCCATTTGTTGCCAATGGGACTACTGAATGATCAACTCATTGCCTTGCACTGCAGCAGGCAGCAGCAGTGCAGATCGAATAGCCACCGACAGAAGCTGCAGTCAAATATATACAGATAATTAACCAGGATCACACCACCTGGGTTGTCAGCCTCAATAGTTATTCATGTGTGTAACCTTTTGACCAGCATGTTAGTCGCTGGACTCTTGCTCTTGGTGATAGCAAGATCCTAACTCTCATGGAGAGGATGACACTAGGAGATGGGGCAATTTTCTTCTTGTTTATTGCTCACACAATGCCATACCAACCTGAGGGGTTGGAGATACATATTTATAGGCTGAGAACCAGCCAAGCATATGCTAAGATGCTATCCTAGATACTGTCCTAAAAGCAGATGCTGTCCTAAAAGCAGATGCTGTCCTAAAGCAAAAGCAGATGCTGTCCTAAAAGCAGATGCTGTCCTAAAGCAAAAGCAGATGCTGTCCTAAAAGCAGATGCTGTCCTAAAAGCAGATGCTGTCCTAAAGCAGTCAAAAAACAAAAACTACCACAGCCCCACAAAGACCACAGTACAGGGACTTATTCATCATTCTCCCCCTAAGTCTTGTGTGTCGTCTTGTGGGAGGGTTGAACCATCCTGATCTTGGAGCAGAGCTCAAGGAACTTGATCCTTCCAAGAGGCTTGGTGAGCAGATCCGCAAGCTGATCCGTGGTGTTGATGTAGCTTGCCTTGATGCTTCCTTCATCCAAGCAGTCTCGGATGAAATGGTACTTCACCCGGATATGCTTGCTCCGTTCATGAAAAACGGGGTTCTTTGCCAGAGCTAGAGCGGACTTGCTGTCCACCCTGAGCTCCACTGCTTCAGTGTTCCTGCCGAGGAGATCACCAAGCAGTCGAGCGAGCCAGAGTGCCTGAGTCAAAGCGGTGGAAGCCGCTATGTACTCGGCCTCACAGCTGGACAGGGCCACCACCTGCTGCTTGACTGACTGCCAGTGAACGAGACACTTGCCGAGGAAGAAGAGAATCCCGCTTGTGCTCTTGCTGGTGTCGATGTCGCCCGCGTGGTCGCTGTCGCTGTACCCGACGAAGTGTGCCGCGCCGGGACACCTCGGGTAATGGAGGCCGTGGTCAAGAGTCCCCGCAACGTAGCGGATGATCCTCTTCACAGCCTGCTGATGCTCCGTCGTCGGTCGTTGCATGAACCGACTAACGTAGCCGACGGAGAATGCCAAGTCTGGTCGTGTGTGGGCGAGGTAGCGAAGGCTCCCCACAAGACGCCGGTACTGCGTAGCGTCCACCTCCTCCGTCGTGTTGTCGCGGCTCAGCTTCAGCCTCTCCTCCATTGGAGTGAGAGCTGGGTTGCAGTCGGTGAGCCCAGCTAGCTCAACGACGCGCTTGGCGTAGGCGGTCTGTCGAAGCGTGATCCCGGAATCATCCTGGTGCACCTCGATCCCTAAGTAGAAGGAGAGAGGCCCCAGGTCACTCATCTGGAAGGTGGCCTTCATCTCTTCCTTGAATGCCGCAACCTCCGCATCCTTGATGCCAGTGATCACCAAGTCGTCGATGTAGACGCCCACCAGCAGGGCGTTGTCGCCTTTGCCCCGCCGGTAGACTGCAGCCTCGTGTGCGCTCTGCTGGGACCCCATTTGCTTGAGGGTGGAGTCCAGCTTAGCGTTCCAGGCTCGTGGTGCCTACCGCAAGCCGTAGAGGGCCTTGCGCAGGCGGAGAACCTTGCCCTCCTTGCCGGGGATGACGAATCCCGGCGGCTGACGGACGTAGACCTCCTCCTTCAAGTCGCCGTTGAGGAAGGCGGACTTGACGTCCATGTGATGGACGCGCCAATCCTCCTGAGCTGCAAGTGCGAGGAGAAGACGAACGGACTCCATGCGCGCGACGGGTGCGAAGGCGTCATCGAAGTCGACCCCCTCCTGCTGCACGAAGCCTCGTGCCACCAAGCGAGCCTTGTGCTTGACGATGGCGCCGGCTTCATCCCGCTTCAGCTTGAACACCCACTTAAGGGTGATCGCGCGGTGACCGGCAGGAAGATCCGCCAGCTCCCACGTCCGGTTCTGCTCGACAGCGTCCATCTCCTGCTTCATCGCGACACGCCACGCCGCGTCTCCCTCCGCCTCAGCGAAGGAGCGGGGCTCGCCGTCGTCGCACGCCAAGTGCAGCTCCGCCTCGAAGTCGTGCTGCGCCAGTCCAGGGACGGGCAGCTCGCCGAGGATGTTGTCCATGGTACGATAGCGCAGAGGCTCGTCGTCGTGGTAGGCGTCGACGCGATCCTCGTCGTGAGACAGCGGAGTAGCGAACTCCACCGTGCGCTGCTCGTCGTGGACCGAAGCTGTTGGGGCCGATTCCGGTGGTGTGGCCGCCGGTGCAGGAGAGTGGTGAGCCGGTGCGGGAGAGCGTGGAGTGGCCGGTGGTGAAGAGTGGGGCGTAGCCGGTGCCGAAGGTGGTGGAGCACTCGCCGGAGCTGGTGGCGAGCAAGGTGTCGAGGTGGACGAGCTCAATGAAGACGAGCTGCTAGCTCCCCCGGCTCTCTCGAAGTGGACGTAGTCGACAACAAAGTCCCTGAGAGTCGAAGTCGAACCGTCGTCCACCGCCTTGTCCCACGTCCAGCCTCGCCCTTCGTCGAACACAACGTCACGCGAGATGCGGACTCGCTGTGTGTCAGGGTCGAGGATGCGGTAGGCCTTCGAGCCCTCCGCGTAGCCGATGAACACTCCCGGAGTGCTCCTGTCGTCGAGCTTACCGATGTGGCCAAGCTCCTTGGCGAACGCGAGGGAGCCGAAGACCCGCAAGTGGGAGACCGCCGGCTTGCGCCCATGCCAAGCCTCGTACGGCGTCCTGCCGTCGAGCGCCTTGGTAGGCGAGCGGTTGAGGATGTAGACGGCCGTCACCACCGCCTCTCCCCAGAAGACAGCCGGCATCCCCCTCTGCTTGAGGAGGGCCCGAGCCATCCCCATAACCGTCTGGTTGCGCCGCTCGACGACGCCGTTCTGCTGCGGGCTGTACGGCGCGGAGTAGTGGCGCTGAATGCCCTCATCAGCGCAGTACGACGCGAATTCAGCCGCCGTGAATTCGCCGCCGTTGTCTGTGCGCAGCACGCGCAGCTTGCGGCCGCACTCCGCCTCCGCAGCAGCCTGCGTGCGCCTGATGGCGTCCGCAGCCTCTCCCTTGCTGCCGAGGACCATCACCCACATGTAGCGGGAGAGGTCGTCGACGAGCAGCAGGAAGTAGCGTCGTCCTCCCGGTGTGGCCGGTGTCACCGGGCCACACAAGTCCCCGTGCACGAGCTCGAGCCTCTCCTTGGCTCGGAAACTCGCCTCCTGGGGAAAGGGGAGTCGCCTCTGCTTCGTCAACACGCAGACGTCGCAGAGCTGCTCCACATGGTCAAGGCACGGCAGGCCTCACACCATTTCCGTGGCACTGAGCCGCTTCAGGGCCTCGAAGTGAAGGTGCCCAAAGCGCTCGTGCCACTGCCACGCCTCGTCGTCCCGACGAGCTGCGAGACAGAGGGGTTGTGCCACCTGCACGTGAAGAGTGTAGAGTCGATTTGCGCCTCTGGTTACCTTGGCAAGGAGGCGGCGTCGAAGATCCCAAATCCGCAGCACCCCGTGCTCGATCTCGACACGCGAGCCGTTCTCATCCAGCTGTCCCAAGCTGATGATGGAGTTCCGCAGATCGGGGATGTAGTAGACGCCGGTGAGCAGCCGGTGCTCGCCAGTCTTGGCGACGAAGACGACAGAGCCGACGCCCTTGATCTCCACGGCGGAGGCGTCGCCGAACTTGACGGTGCCTCGAACGCCTGAGTCGAGCTCGGAGAAGAACTCCCGCCGCCCGGTCATGTGGTGGGTGGCGCCGGTGTCGAGGCACCACCCGTCGGTCTTGTCATTG
Organism: Dendrocalamus latiflorus; assembly: GCA_017311315.1. Classification (NCBI taxonomy): domain Eukaryota; kingdom Viridiplantae; phylum Streptophyta; class Magnoliopsida; order Poales; family Poaceae; genus Dendrocalamus; species Dendrocalamus latiflorus. The sequence goes on along the minus strand of CM029665.1, from coordinate 3,255,621 downwards.
CCGGAACTGTCGCCGAGGAGGGCGTGTGCTTTTGGCTCGTCAAGGTGGAGGAGAGCCACTGCGGCCGGTGCCGCTGGAGGTAGTTCGATGCTCGCATGAGCAATGAACAGGACCGGCTGCTCCTCCTCCGCTTGCGCGACGTGGGCCTGGCCGCGTCGTGGCTGTCGACACTCCTTGGCCCAATGACCAAGCTTGCCGCAGTTGTGGCAAGAGTCGTCTCGTGCCGGCTTTTGCTTGCCAGCATCGCCACCCTGGGCGCCTTTGCGCGGCTTGCCGCGCTTGCCACTCTTGCGGCCGCCTGTCGTGGAAGAAGGCTCCCCCTTCTTCTTGTCACCTTGGCCGGCATCCCACTGCTCCCGAGTGAGGAGGAGCTTCCCGCCAATGGTGACGGGTCCCGAGGGGCGCTGTGGCTCATCGATGTCGACGACCTTGAGGCGACCCAACGCCTCCTCGATGGTCATCGTGGAGAGGTCCAGCAGAGACCCGATCGAGCGAGCCATCTGCTTGTACTTCTCGGGGACGCAGCGGAAGAGCTTCTCCACAGCTCTCTCTTCGCCGTAGGTGTCGTCGCCGAACTGCACCAACTTGTGCAACAGAGTGTTGAGACGGAGAGCAAAGTCATCAACGTCCTCACCTGGCTTGAAGGCCAGGTGCTCCCACTCCGTGCGTAGTGCCTGCAGTGTAGACTTGCGGGCGCGGTCGCTGCCGATGCGTGCTGCAGCGATGGCGTCCCAAGCCTCTTTGGCAGTCCGCTTGTTGGTAAGCGAGAACTGCATCTCGGGCGGGACTGCGGCGATGAGAGCATCCAGCGCCCGTCGATCCTGGTCGTAGTCGACGTCGCTGTACCGGACTGCATCCCACATATGCCGCACCTGGAGCTTCACCCTCATCACCGCAGCCCACTCGACGTAGTTGGTCTTGGTGAGGGTAGGCCACCCGCCGCCGGGGCCGACGTCCCTGACGACAGCCTGGTACTCGTGGTGACCACGGTACCGAACCGGGGAGAGAGAGCCGCGTTGCCTGTGAGGGCCGCGCTCTCCGTCGACCCGTACGCTGCCGCCGTGCGTGCCTCCTCCAGGAGCGCCACCGCCGTGTGCGCCTCCTTCAGGAGCGCCGCCGGCGCGTCCGCGCCTGTCTGGGCTGCCGCCGTGCTCGTGGGCGTGCGCGGCTGCCCATTGCGCCGTTCGCCCTTGCGCTGCCTCCCTCTCCAGCAGCTGAGGGTCCGCGTCGGCGCTGTCATCAACAGAGCCGGAGCTGCTGTTGCTGCCGCGCAGAGCCTTGACCTCTGCTGCTGCCGCACGCGCTGCATCTGCCGCCGCCGCTGCTTCCACCTCCGCCCTGGCTGCTGCCAGCTCCGCCGCTGCCAGCCTTGACGCCCTTTCCGCCGCCGCAGCGGTCTCTGCCGCCGCTCGCTCGCGCTGCTCTGCCGCGACGAGCTCGGCCGTCTGCTGACGCCGCATGCTCGAGGCGACCGAGCGCTGAGACTGCCCTGCGGACATGGCGCGCTACTGGGGGGCTGTTGCGTGGAGAGAGAGCTGCTTCTGACGAGCTGCTGCCCGTCTCCGGAGAGGAGTGAGCGGGGACAGCCGGAGCTGCTGCTGCTACCGGCTGGGGCTGCTGTGAGGCCGGAGAAGGAGATGAGCAGGAGATGCTCAGGCTACAGGATACTAAGGCTCTGATACCACTTGTTAGTCGCTGGACTCTTGCTCTTGGTGATAGCAAGATCCTAACTCTCATGGAGAGGATGACACTAGGAGATGGGGCAATTTTCTTCTTGTTTATTGCTCACACAATGCCATACCAACCTGAGGGGTTGGAGATACATATTTATAGGCTGAGAACCAGCCAAGCATATGCTAAGATGCTATCCTAGATACTGTCCTAAAAGCAGATGCTGTCCTAAAAGCAGATGCTGTCCTAAAACAAAAGCAGATGCTGTCCTAAAAGCAGATGCTGTCCTAAAGCAAAAGCAGATGCTGTCCTAAAAGTAGATGCTGTCCTAAAAGCAGATGCTGTCCTAAAGCAGTCAAAAAACAAAAACTACCACAGCCCCACAAAGACCACAGTACAGGGACTTATTCATCACAGCAACAGTACTGTTGCCTTGCAATTGGGATGTCTTCTTAGTTGCCTAGGTAGCTTTTGGCCGAGCTCGGCTTCTCCTTTTTGGCTTCAAAGCTGTTTTCCAGCCAAACACGCGGGTTTCGAAGCCAGACCACAGAGAAGCCAAAGAGAAGCCGAGCTCAAAATAAATTAGGAATTTGAAGCTTCAATTTCCTAGCTTCTCTTGAAGCCCGGCTTCGAAGAGGAGCTCGGCCAAGTAGGCCCTTAATTAACCAATCTCTTGCGTTTGCTTGATGAACACATATAAATATATATAGCTAGGGACACTTATGGCCACTAACATGCAGCTAGCATAATGTGCACTGATTAACTGATGAGCAGGAAAGATTGTCTAGGATCACTGCAAATTCTTTGATTAATCTCTTACACTTAATTCATCTTGCTTAATTTGCTTGCCGCTCACAAAAGGCAGATCAGCTGTTGTCACACAACAGTAACCTCGGAAAAAGGAGTACTACAATAAAGGAACAGATGAATGTGCAGCCATGGGCTATGCAGCTATGGCCTAATGTGTCTATGACTGGGTCACCTCTCTTTTACAAAAAGAGAAGCGGCATAGGAAAAGGATCCATTTGTGTCCATTTAAAAAGGAACCAAAGTGTGTGTCAAGACTCAAGACTCAAGGCTGGAATGTGAGAAAGGCAGAGATCAAAAGATATCAGCAGAAGTGAGTGGCACTGCATTTCTTTTGCTTAGGTGAGGAGGAGTGCTAGATTCTGCCAGTTGCATTGTACATAGATCATAGACACAAGCTATGAAGCTCTTGTTCCAGTGCCCCTGCTGCTCATGCTTCTGCTTCATGAAGGTCAAGAAGAGCATAGGCAAGGAAGGAGAAGGAATCAAAATGCAGGGGGGAGTAGTAGGGAAAACCACAGACATGTAGCTTTGGTTTTCGTCATTTCCATCTTATCTGCATCATTGGTCCATGCATGCTGAGTCAGTTCTCTTCAATTCTTTCAGCCTGTCTAGCTTGCTGTTTTACATGATCATGTTGCAGCAGTTTCGCCGTGTATTTGTTGTTGTTATCTAGCTACTGTCTCCGAAATTTAAGACTTGTGAATCAAAAAGTGTCGTGCCTTTGTGTTGTTATTGTATCTAATCTAGTTAATAAAAGCATCGTTAGTTTGGTGACTTGTCCTGCTTGATTTGTTTCTTTAAGTTACTTATTATGTCCCTCAGCATTGTTAAGTAGCCTTCTTAACTACTGTTTCGTGTGCTAACCAGTTCTTAGAATAGGAAACTTACAGAAAATAAAAGTGTTGTCATGGTCAAATTGCAGACCATAGCTGCAAGTCTAATTAAAGTGTTGTGACGACCAATTTGCAGAACATAGCTACAAGTAGGCAAAACAAAAGTGTGTGTTCAGTACTCAAAGGATGCACGGGGATAATAAAAGCACTCGTGCTTTCTGAAATATTGTTCTGAACAACGTGGTCAAACTTCAGACAAGTGTGGTAGCTAGCTAGCTTTCACGGCTGATGGATGACATTTGAAGAGAAGTGGTACCTTGGTTCAGTTGCAGTAATCTTGCTGTTGTTCAAGCAAAATGACACCCAAGTGATCTATCTCTCCCAAATATTAATTAGTAATGTAATATTTCTTTTGGCAAAAGCAATGCGAGTAACATATACCAGCAACAGTCCAAACACAAAAAAAATTAAGAGGAGATTCACATGGGCTAGTCAATTCCATTTGCCATTGCGAGCCCAGCAGCCCAAGTATTTTGCAAGTAAAAAGCACTAAGAAGAAGGCCCAAAGGAAGCGAAGTCTGTGGCCACGCTCCCACGGAGCAAAACTCCACAATACGGCGCCGCTTTCACCTCGCAGCTAGACGCGGCCCAGCCCATTAGTTCTGGGTTTTTGGGCTGGAGTAGGGGCAAGCAAGGAGCGGGCAGCAGCAATGACTGCGGCGAGGAAGGGGACGGCGACGCCGCTGGGCGCCGTGTTCTCGCCGGAGGAGACGAGGAGGGCCGTGGTGCGGGTGGCCGAGGCCGTTGTCTACCGCCGCGCCGAGCTCGGGCGCATCCAGGGCTTCGTCGCCGACAACGCCGCCCTCGTGTCCCTCGTCCAGAGGCTCCCCGACGAAGTCTCCCACAAAATCATGGTCCTCCCCTTCTCTCTCCCTCTCTCTCTCTCTCGATTAGAAATATGTATCGTTATCTAGTTGTAAAGTTGTGAGATTTCTTGCTGCTGTAGGTTTCTCTTCTTCGCTATATCCGAATTTTCTTTTGGCTTGCTTGCACAAGCACGCCTACTGGTTTACTTAAAGAATGCATGATTCGGCATAGATATTAGAAACGAACTGTGAGAATCAAGTGAGTGATGGTTCCCACTTCCGTATAAATCAAGCTATCAATTTCTTCATTTCTATGAGAACAGTTTGCCGTATGGTCTGAAAACTGAACAACCAGTAGTTGTTAATTATGTCCTTCCTCCATTCCACAGTATAGGGCGTACTTTGGCTACGTAAAAAAATATATTAAGAATGCTGTAAGATTGATAGAAAATTACTAAAGCATCACTCTCATAAATCATAATTGATTTGGAAATACGAGGGAGTGCCTGTGTGGATTTTAATGAATAAATGATTATGAGAGTGGAAAATAGAGGGGGGAATTCAGGATTTGCCACTCCATCCGTTGCCACTTTAGAATTTGCCACTTGAGGTCTAGGGGTCATACGTCAGTGAGACAATTGGGTGGCAAATTCTGAAATGCCAACGAAGCAAATCCTAAATTTTTCCAAAATAGAAAGGGGGCAAAACAGGAATTCCTCATTAGATTAAAAAGCTGTACATTCTATCCCTGATCAATTCGGCTGATCAATTCGGCTTAAGCTTCTGGCTTCCGGCTTATTTTTCACTATTCACAAATTTCGTCTTTTTCTAAATTTTTGGCTTTTTTTAGCTTTTTTGCCGGTTCTTTTTTTCCCGTATTTGTTTGTATTATACGTAATAGGCTAACATATATTTTTTATATTTTTTAATTTTTTTAAATTTAATTATGCTAAATAAACCTCTGTCAGCTACAGTGTTTTTTCAGCCAGCTTCAGTACTTTCAGCCATAAGCCACCAATATATATTTTGCAACAGAGGGTGTACCAACCTAGCTGGTGGAAAAGAATAACTGCTTGAGTATAATTAGCACTCTTCAGTATGTTTGTGTTAATGTATTAGCCATTCAAGTGTTCATAGGTCTGAACCAGTTTTGATCTGTTGGTAAGTTTTGTGTGTTTTGGTTGGTTTGCAGGTTCCTTTTGGCGGCGCCGCATTTTCCTCAGGACGTTTAATCCACACAAATGAACTCTTGGTATGACATCCCACTAGGAACAGCTTTGATTTCTATTTTATGTCGGTCTGCAACATAAATGCTTGTGATTTGTGTTATGTCTTAGGTGCTTCTAGGTGAGGGGTACTATGCGGAGAGGTCCGCTAAGCAAACAACTGATATATTGCACAGGAGGGGGATGGAATTGGAAGTTCAAGTCGTAGCGATGAAGGCAACTGTCTCTGACCTTGAGGCTGAGGCGAAGTTCTTTGAGTCCAGTGTGGCCGAGCCATCTGTAAGTCCCCTTTTTCATGTTCAAATAAGTAAAGGTAACCGTAATATCAATTTGCTTGAGGTCATTGGTATGGAAAAAGTAAAGGGATAATGAAATATAACAGACCTTCATCGACATATGGACTCCTCAATCGCAGTACTCATAGTATGCAGGCTAAGCTATCACCTTAGCCTTCATTTAAATTGAAAACTGGATGTTGCTTGCCAGTTTTTGCTGACGTGCTAAACTGCACCCCTGGAAAATAGTGTACTGTTTTGAGATCCATCTATATAAAATGGGCATGGTCTGACACTCTGACTATACATAATATGTGGAGGTGTAGCAATATAACCTTTTAGATGTGGCACTGAGTTACTTATATGGTTGACCCGTTGCTATTGTGTTTTGTCTTTACAAAATTGAGGACTGTTCACACCATTGTTTTATTGTGAGCTTTGTTTGTATGCACAACTACGTTAAAATTGGATGCTTAATCATGTTGATGCTGGCAGGAGGGTCTTGTTGTGGTTACACACCAAATGGTGGATACAAGGGCTTCGGGGGGCCTGAAAGGGGTGCCCGAAGCCTCAAATTCGAGAGAGGGGAGAGGTGTAGAATGTGTCTAGTATTTAATCTCAACTCAAGTCTGTTTCATACATCAAATTATTCTCTCTCTCTCTCTCCATGGTGCCCTAGAGGCCATATTTATAGCCATGGATAAGGAGGTTTACACAAATACCCCCTTTGTTCTTAACCAGTGGGGACAAATACATTATTTTCTTGGCATGGCCTTCATAGGCCTGTCTTGTATTTATATGTACACTTGGGCTTGCTTTCGGTGGGCCAAGGTGGGGGCCACCCCCTCCCCCCCCCCCCCAAAGTAGTGTTGAAATAAGGGAAGAATGTGACGAAGACACAGAAAGAAAATCATCAAAATTAGGTAACCATTTAGCTCTTCCTTTTATTTAGCCTCAGACACATAATACATTGGGCGTTGAATGCGTCCTTCCTCCAGCACCAGGACTGTGCTAACGGCTTGTGGAGTTGTTGCCAGATACAGAAGGCTTGCGCGCACTCATCAGTCCACTAGAAATCACCGGAGCCGCGGAGGGTTTTGAAAAAAGGGAGCGCTCACTCCGCGGCCCTCGACAGGAACTAGCTGAGGGCGGTGAGGCGGCCTGCCAGCCTTTGGACCTTCCTAACGGTCTTGGGAGCCTATATGAACCGTATAGCGTTGATTTTGTCGGGGTTAGCCTCGATGCCCCTGTCAGATACTAGGAAACTGAGTAGTTTGCATGCCCGGACTCCAAAAACACACCTCTTCGGGTTAAGTTTGATGCTGGCCTGGCAGAGGTTGTCGAAGGTTTTCTGGAGGTACGCCATGTGCGAAGCCGCACGCCTACTTATAACGACCACGTCGTCCACATAGGTTTCGACGTTCCGGCCTAGTTAGGAGACGAGGACCAATGCTATGAGCCTGGTGAACGTAGCCCTGACGTTCTTTGGCCCGAAGGACATCCTGATGAAGCAAAATGTCCCTCCGGGGACAATAAAGTTGGTTTTGTCCTCGTCCTCTTTAGCCATGCGGATTTGATGATACCTGAAATATGCGTCGAGGAAACTCATTATCTCACATCTGGTCGTGGCGTCCACCAACTAGTCGATGCGTGGCAGGGTGTAATTGTCTTTGGGGCACACCTTGTTGAGGGTGGTGAAGTTGATGCACATGCGCTAGCTCTTGTTTGCTTTCTTGACCAGCACTGGGTTGACTAGCCAGTCGGGTGGACCACCTCCCGGATGATGCTGGAGGCGATCAGCTTGACCACCTCCTTGGCGGCCTCTTGTATGTTGAGGGGCATTCTCCGCATTCTTTGTTTAAGGGGCTTTGCATCAGAGTGTACCGCCAGCTTGTGCTCGATGATATACCGATCGACTCCTGTAATGTTGGCGGTAGACCATGCGAAGATGTCTGCATTCTTCTGGAGGACTTCAAGCAAGCCTCGCTCTACTTCCAGGGCCAAACCGCTCCCCATCGAGACCTGTTTTGATGGGTCATCGTTGCTGAGTGGTATTCTTTTTTACTTCGCCATCCGGATTCAGCTTCGGCGTCCATCTTGTAGCAGAGGGAGGGGGTGTATTTGAGGGAGGGGCAAGGATCTCGCTCCATGTGTGCACCTTCCGATGTGGGCTTCGCGTGCCCACTTCGATTTGTCGTGCGAGGTCCTGGTCATCTGTTACCGTGATGACCCCTCTAGGGCCGGGGAGTTTCATGCATAAGTATTTGTGGTGTGGGACTGCCCCAAACAATTTGATGGTAGCCCTTCTTAGTATGGTGTTGTACGGATACGGGAGATCCACAACGTTGAAGTTAATCATCTCTACTCTGATTTGCTCTCCTCGGCTGAAGGGTACTTCAAGTGCCACCTATCTCAGCGCCCTGACTGGATTTCCGCCGAAGTCTTGGAGTGAGATCTTGGGCGGCTAGAGCCTGCTTCACAGAATGCCCATTTGATTGAAAGTACCGACGAACAAGAGGTTCGCGGGGCTGCCCCCGTCCACTAGGACCTCTCTCACTTCGCATCCCGCAATGTTGGTTGCGATAACCTACGGGTCTTGGTGAGGTAAGTCTACCCCCGAGGCATCCTCCGCCATGAAGGTGATATTGACTCGGGCCCATGCCGAGAGCACCTCTGCTGGGTATGTGGCGATGTGGTGTATCCAACGCATCCATTGTCGCTCAGAAGGGAATTCAAGGGACCACCCCCTTGTGATAGCGTTGATCACTCGGTGAGGTCCTCCGGCGGTGGCCTCTATCTGCAGTATTCTTGGCGGGGGTCGGACAAACGGTCCTCTCGAAGGCTGCTATACATGCGCCACCACCGGCGTCCTGGTGTCTTGGGCGCGATCCCTGGCCGCGCTTTCGTGGAGCGCCGTGATGGTAGGGCATTCGCCCGTTGTGTGCTCCCCCTTGATGTGGACTTTGCACCACGCCCCTTGTTGACGATTGTTGACGCTCATCCTCCCGGCCTCGCCCCCTTCCGCAGCTACGATCCCGTCCTCTGCCACGACTCCAGCTTCTAGGGGCAGAGACCTTGTCTCCGTCTCCTTCCATGCCGAGCAAGTACCGGCCTTGGGGCCCCCTTTGATGTTTGCGGTTCGAGCCCTCCTTGGGGGCCAATGGGGCGGGCTTGGCCTCGGTGACAGGCTCTACAACGTCGACTTCACACCTCATCACGTCCTTAGCTCTTGCGTATCCTTCTATTTAGTCGAAGAGCTTAGCCACTGTTTTTATGGGTTTTCGGGCGTTGTACTCCGCGAGGTGCCCCTTCTGAAGGCCTTGGATGGCGGCGTTGATGATCGTCGTTTCGTTGACATCTTTTACTTGGCATCCAGTGGCGGACCCAGGATTTGAATCCAGGGTATGCCTAACTAAAAAATTATTATCCAATATGATATAATCTAATACAAAAATTCGGTAAACGGTTCGGTAAAAAGCACAATATATCTAAAAGATCTCATAATACCTTAAATTCAACAAATAAGTTCGAAATTTGCATAATTGATAATATAAATTGTTCAAATGTAATATAAGGTCTTACATATATAGAAGATTGCATTAAAGTCAAATGTAATGCCCCAATCCATCTAGCAATCGCCAATTTCAAACATTTGTCTGTACTCAAAGTCTCAAACTCAGTAAACAATACTCTATTTCTCTGTACTCACCAGTCACTACTCAACTAGATGGTTAGTAACTATGCTGGTTCGATTTGTATGTCCTAGGCCATCACTCTAAAAGAACTACCAGTCTACCACGAAGGTATAAACAACAACGACAATGGTGTCAGATGCAGTCATACAAAAATACAAGTGAATGACTGCCAAGGACAAACTGTTGAATTCAATGTTGGATTTAAGTTCTGAAGACTGTAATCATTGGGAGTAATGGTTGGGAAAGAATAATAAACTGATCCCGGTATTCTTTCAATAGCATCCAACACGGTGCAAAATAAAGGTTTGATGATTACATGTAGGAACTGCTAAATGTAACTCAATGTACCATAAAACAACTGTAAAATATTTCTACTGAAGCAAATAGTGACTTAGTATGAAACTCACAGGGCATTTTCTGCAGGCTTCAGACTGTACTCAGCACCATCAGCAGACTGAATTGAAAATTCGGTAGGACTCCCATATGGGATATTGATCTGGAAACATCGTACAATATTAGTTGCTAATCATTACATATTGAGCAAGCAATGGAATGCAAAATTCAGTTCAACATCAAAGATCCCATAAGTACTAACATATATAAAGATAAAACTAACAATTACTACCTCCATCACAAAAAAGGTAATCCAAATATTTAAAAAGGATATCGTTAATCATAGTTTAAAGATTTAATCACACAAATCCCATGATGACAGTTTTTGTGACTGAACAGAGTATAATCAGGAGTCAGAACAGAGTGATTTTAATCAGAAAAAAAGAGGAATATTAAGGACAATGAATTTTAGGAACCATACAGCAGTGTCATGCTGGAATTTCTCAGTTATAACAACATCACGCTGTCCATTACACTTAATGCTGTAACCTTCCCTCTTTATTTCCAATACTGCTGGTTCCCAAATATCTAAAAAACTAACCTGCAAATTAATGTTTCAGTGGTTATATGACATCAGAATGCTTTGCCAGACCACTGCAGAAGGATAGAGAACATACAGGTAGCAGAACTTCATAAGACACATGCCCAATTGAAAGAATTTTCTTGATGAGCTCCTTTGTTTCAGGATCTGCACAACAATGGTCATTCAAATTCTAGTATGTACCAAATACGCCAAAGAAAACCCTTCTACTTCACTACTCAGCAACATGCTTATTTTCTCTTCTTGTAGTTAAAAAAACCATCATGGAACTAACATTGTTCTAGGAATCCTTTCAAGGGGGCATGAAGCTCAGATACTTCATCATTTAAAACAAAAAAATGCATCTGCAATAAGAAAGTTTAAGCTGCCAACAGAAAGAGAAATAAATCCTCTCGGCCAACTCACTGCAAGTAATTTTTCTTCGCGAGGGAGGGGGCCTGGCGGAGGCGGAGGGAGCCGGCCGCCGGGAGTTGCGACCCGCGACTTCGCTTCTTCGCGAGCGGCGCGTCCGACAGGGACAGTCGGGTCGACGCCGTGGGTTAGGGCACCGGGAGTCAGGAACACAGGATGGCTGTAGGGATGAGGCAGGCCTTTGATTATTTGTTTGGCTCTTCATCAACTAGGCCTTGAAAGATAAATAGTAGTAGTTTTTTGGGTCAAATTGCAGGGTAGTCCTGGGCCTATATGGACTATCTGCTGGGCCCGCCCCTGTTGGCATCTAACCTTTGCAAAGCGTCTTAAGTACTCCTGCGGCTTCTCTCTAGGGGCTTGCTTTATTGCAAAGAGCTGGTCGGCGTCGATCCGCTCCGCGTAGTTGTCTTGGAAGTTGTTGTGCATAAGGTCGCGGACCTGCTCCCATGTGTAAACAGAGCCAGGGGTGATCATGAAGAATTAGGGCAGTGCGACCCTCTGCAGGGCAAGCGGTAGCCCTTTCGCCTTTGTCGAGTCGTCTCCTCCCGCGGCTTCGATGGCTGTCTCGTAGATGTGTAGGAATTCGCGAGGATCGGTGTCGCCCTTGTAGGGCTCCACAATGGGCATTTTGAAGTCCTCTGGCCAGGTGCACCGTTGCAAGCCCGCACTGAGGGGGGACTTGAGGTCCACCTGCTGGGGGGTGCTGCGGGCGCCGGCGGTGGCATCCAAATTCTCGATCCTTTCTGCGGCCACCTCCGCCGTGGTGACGGCAGGGGCTTGCTGGGTCTGTGCGTCCTGCCTCTCACGCATGGCCCTTTATAGGTCTGCCAGCTCCTATTGCAACATTCCACAAATTGCTTCTAGGCCGCCACTGCTCGGGCCTAGCGCAGGCACTAGGGTGCCCTCTGCTCGCTGCGTGGTAGTGACGAAGGTGTCAAGGCCGCCGGAGCCCGGAGGTCGTTACCTCGACGGTTATATTCAGGATTTGTTTGTCTCTTCGTGAAATTTCAATATGTTGAATTATAATAATAATGTTTTCCTAATATGCGTATCCTTATTCTCTTGTGAATCCTTCTCACGGGGGGTTTGGATGAGGGGGATCCAAATCAAATTTGAACTAAAATCTTAAAGATTCGAATCCAAACCCCCCTATCCAAGCAGGCCCTTACTTGGTATAATACCCTTGTCGAGTTTGATCTAAGGCAAATGTTACTTTGGTGGGGTTAATAGTGTCAAATCTTGAAACTTTTTAGTATAGCATGACATCTTATTGTGCTGAGATGATTGCCATCTTTATGCTCCAAAAGAATCTGGCAGTAAACCATTAGTGGTTACATGTAGTTGGTAGATTGCAACTTCTACTTCGGCATGACTAATTTTTCTACCTGTCTTCTGAAGAGGCTTCAAATTCTTCGGGGGGCATGCCAAATAAAGACAGGGAACAACCTCGAATCATGGCAAGGTTACATGAACTTGAAATGGAAGAAAAGAAGCTGGAAGTACTTCTGAAGATGATGAAGAAGATGATGATGATGAAGGTGCTGGAACAAGTGAGGATAGTGAGGAAAATGAGGAAGATGCGAATACATTGAGTGATGACAATGCTAGTTTTGGTGCCTCATTTTCTGGAAGCGGTGGTAACGATCAGAGTCATGGAAATGTCCAGTTACTTTCTTTTTCTCACGCTGGTCAGACATAATATTGGAGTAATCTTAATTTGTTTAATGTGTTGTATTGCAATTATAATATTTTGATGCTCGGGCTAATAGCTGAAGAGTGCACTAAAGAAGCTAGGAGGGAAGGAAATGCTGAAAGGTGCTTCTCTTGCACTGTGGGCCAGTACATCACTCAGTTTTTCCAGGCCAGGCTTCTGTGAGCTCCTTATCCTTTTTTCAGTACCTTTTACTTTGTGTCTGAGTGAATGTCACGCAGTCACAATGGTTTATCTTAGCTTCTCTGGCAGTCACAATGTGTTCCGTCTTCTCTGCAGATAATAAACTTGGAAGTTCAGGTTCCCATTAAAAAGGTTAGTTCTGATAGTGTCATGTGAGACAACTTACTCGTAGTGTGTTAGATGTTTGTTTAGAATACCAAATGCCACACCTATGTGTTTTGCTGTTTTTTATTGGCATCTTGTTCGTGTAATGCCATCAGAGCTGGAACTAAACACATTCATCGCTTGTTGCTCCATATGTTGCTTAAAGTTCTTTAATCAACTGTCCTGCTTACATGTGTGTGACCCAAATTTCCCACTTGCAGCTGTTTCTTTTCAAGATGACAGCAAGCATATAATTAGTTCGTCAAAGTCTGCTCCCTTGCCACATGATCCAAAATACTCTGCTTCAGTACTTGAGGTACCAATTGCAAGAGTTTGACTTCATTGCCTGCATAAATCTGTCATTGATATTTTGTTCACCGTTCTTCTTATGAAACAACGTAAAATGGGAGTACTGGTTTGCAGTTCTCACAAATGATTTTTGCTATATGCCCATGCTTTAGATCTTCATACACGGTTGACTTCTTCATCCATTTGGTAATACGGTGTACATATTCTGTACATAAACCTTGTGCTAGCATGACCTGGTACGCACTCTACATGTTCGTCTTTATCTTAGGCTAGTAGAAGTGTAGAACTATTACTTCTTTGGGAACTGAAATCAAGCACCATTATTGAGACTCGGGGATGTAGTTTATCCCTGTCATGAACCGGGGTAAACACCACCAAGAAGATGGCCGGATGGTGTCGGCGTAGAACGAGAGGGAGAGAGACTAGAGATCTAGACGAGGAAGACTATGATAATTCTCTGCTTGCCCCAATAGCATGCGATACCCCTCTTTATATAGATGGGCTCCCCCTAACAGATAGAGTCTAACTCCAATCCTATCTCTAACAATATAGAAACTCATATCATATCTCTAATTATATCTCTAACACAAGGAATCTAATCTCTAACTCAAATAGAAACCAATCTCCAATTCCTAATAATACCGACTAGGCCCAAGGCCCACCTCTATGACAATCCCATGTTTCATTTATGGTTTGTTATTGTTTCGATATGCTGATAGTGCTGATTATGAGTTATTCGCTTGGCAGGTTTCTCCAGACAGCGCTCCCTCTCATGATCAAAGGATAATATCAAGTGGACAAAAGGTCTTTTGCTTGTACTCTTATAGATATACTGCCACACCCTTTGAAATTGCATTTGACTTTAGTTTATGGCTATCAGCAGGCCTTCACCTGATCTATTATTGAACATGATGATAATCTTTCAGCGATTCAACCACCAAGGAGTAATGATAGTGAGAAATTAAGCGGTTTGTTTGAAACCTTTCATTGGTGTGGTGAAACTATATATTGATCAGCTCTCTTACTTTTTTCCTGAACATCTGGCAGCCTGTTAGTTCTGCTTCTTCAAGGCCTGTATCTAGATTTAAGATGCAGAAGGGAGGGCGTTTGAGTCTTGTCTCTTTGTCACTAGGATGAATGCAAAATCAATTTACTTGGATCTCTGGCAACAAGTGCTATAAGCGACACGTAACATCAAGATGGTGTTTCAAGGGGAGGCCTTTGAGCTTGTCAATGCACGGGAAAGGAGAAAATTGTTGATATTACTGGATGTATGGCACTAGCTTAAGGGCTGAGGGCTCAGGCATTTTGGGGGAAGCATTTGTATCTTTTTTGTATCTACATTGATGTCAACACTGTAACGACATCACATTAATGGGAATTATACTGTAATCACCAGAGATCAGCTCTATGATGGTAGTTTGTGTAAGCTGTCGAGCGCCTCAAACTGTGACCTTTGAGTCCTTGCAGTTTGCCTGTATGGAATGCAGCTTCAGTGAACTGTATGTGACCTGCATTGGTCGATGTCCACCATTTGTGTGTATGATCGCTGCTTTATCTGAATTCTGAGATGCCAATTTTCCTTGAATTGTGTTGCAATTAAGCAACCTTTCTTGAGCTACAAATTGCAAATCACCAGTCAGTATGTAGCACAACAAAAAAGAATTTGAGATTAGCCGGTCAGATTCTTGTTGCCTGATGCAACAGTGGGCTTGCATTCTTCTTAGCGAAACTTCAGTCAACTCAAAGGCCCAAAAACAGAAACCCAGCATCTGGCGATCTGACCGGCAGCCTTTGGATGGTCTGACCGTCGATCCCCTGGCGGTTTAACCAGTTGCAACAGCGGTCTGACTGATCTCTGGTCTGATCGGACCTAAGAGCGGTATGATGGCTCCCTTGTTCTTAGAATCCAAACTACGTTTGGTGTTACTTCAAAATTTCATGGTCAAATGAGATGAGATTTTGTATACATCTTACTTGAGATCTTAAGAATCTATTCCATACAAGGATCGCTTGAATCCTTGTCAAATTTCAAATGGTTTTTAATAATTAGCAAGGTTGCACCAAAAATCGGGCAAAAACTGAAAACTTAAAATATAACTTGCTCGTGGGTAAAGGATGATCAAGATGACTCTAGATGTATTTTCACATATCATATCAAGTAAGAACTCACAAAGCTTCGAGGCAAAAACTCTGGAATAAAAAACTCACAATGAGGTCAAATTCAAGTAAAACCGGGTAACTTCAAGGACTTGACTTAATGCCTAGATGGATAGGGACTGATCTCTATAAGTCATTTTCATCACTTACACCTATTCTTAGCACATAACAAGATGAAAAAGGGGAGAGAAGAGATCAAAACAACAAGAACAAGAATACATCAACTAAGCCATGAGTGAAGAACAAAGTTGATCTATTGCTATTTGAGGATGAAATTTTTATAGCCACTCCATTTGGAAGACAAGAGAACACACTACAACACTCATACTTCTCAAACCCTAACCGTAGAACACTTGGTTAGAATGATGGATAGTTAGATAGTTAACTAGCAAGTCTCCATCCCAACCCATTAAATAGATGAGGCAACCATGTCATATCTAACCTTCATGGATACTATCCACTACTACATTTGGAGGAAACCTATTAACCCCACACAACATAGGTTTTACTCACACACCTAACACATGCACGCTTTTCAAAGCACATGAGCCCGAAACAACTAAGTCTTCATACTTTGATCCACTTGATCATCTCAGCTTTTCGTTGACTTTAAAATGCTTTTCTAAGCGCCACTCAAATGCCATGGTTTTGATTCACATGGTTTCTAGTATTTGGCCTTCTTACCACAATACTCTTCTTTGACCCGGTCTTGATCTTTCTTGCAAACAATAACCATGCTTATCTTATGTAGGTGCACCACTGACTTGCCACACATCGGCAAGTCTTTTCCGTTCTAGTTCCACCGAACCATGTCTCACTTGGACCGATCAAGCCACATGGTGCAACCCGTTGTTTGAACCCTCCCTTCAACGTTTCCCACTTTTCTTGTGCCATGCTTGAGCTCAGCCATCTCACCCGAATCCTTGATCATTCTAGGCTTTAGCTCCTCCATGAGCGCAGCCCTGATCCTCGCCATTGACCATGGTTGACTCTAAGCCCCCTGCACATCTAAAGGTAAAGAAAAAAATCATTTCCGGACACAAGTTCTTCACAACTTGACCCATGTTAGTTGAAATATGCATCATGCAACACATATGCATTGATTTAGATCAAATCAAACCAACCCAAGGCCAAAAATTCCAATATCTCAAATTCCAGTTGAGGTAGCACACCTGGCCGGTTAGGTGGCTGGACCGGCTGGTCTGACTGGTAGCTCTGTAACAAATTTTGAAAACCTACAAATTTGCAATTTTGCAAAATTCAAAATCCAACTTCACACAAATGACAATAGTTCATCACAAATCAACCTAGACCGTCTTACATTGTCTCCCAACCCCACTTGATGAACCCATTGATAATTTAAAAAAAACAAATAGGAGACGGTTTTCAGAATTTAAGAGATAATTTTACAAAGAGAGGCTCAAAATGGTCACAAAAAGATTGCAAAGACTAAAAATGATTATATGAGCTAGAAATAGAGTTAAGCCACCGAATAGAGCAAATTTTCCACAGAAAGCTTCAACTCCACCAAAGAAAATGGGAAATCCCACTCCAAATGAAAGAATAATTGTTCTATTTGACCTTAGTATAGGATCAAGGATAATTGACTGGGGGGGGGGGGTGAATAGGAGGTTCTAATTTTTTTCGCTAGAAGTTCAACAATTTTAATCACAATGAGCACTATGAGAACCTAGAACAAGTCAATTAACAAATTCTCTAAATTTCTATGTCACCATAAAATATGTCTCTACCAAGTATAATTCTAGCTACTCAAGATATGGTGATTCGATCGCTAGAAAAGTAGATGGGGGGGGGGGGAGAGTAAAGACAAGAATTAACCACAATGGAGACACGCGATATTTTTGTCGTGGCATCGAAGACTTGCTGGTCTTCACTAGTCCATGTTGAGGAAAATAAAAAGTAATTGACTAAGGGGTGAATAGGAGGTTCTAATTTTTTTCGCTAGAAGTTCAATAATTTTAATCACAATGAGCACTATGAGAACCTAGCACAAGTCAATTAACAAATTCTCTAAATTTCTATGTCACCATAAAATATGTCTCTACCAAGTATAATTTTAGCTACTCAAGATATGGTGATTCGATCGCTAGAAAAGTAGATGGGGGGGGGGGGAGTAAAGACAAGAATTAACCACAATGGAGACACACGATGTTTTTGTCGTGGCATCGAAGACTTGCTGATCTTCACTAGTCCATGTTGAGGAAAATCTAAACGGATTGGATCGGCTCCACGAATTAAGCCTCAAAGCTTCAAATGCACTAAGATTGTTCTTCACCCACTCCGAAGATGGTGAACACCGAGCCACTCACAAATGGCGTCAAGGCTCTTCACAATATTCTTGAAGAGATCACCGCGCAAACCTTCGTTAAGCCTTCTAGGTGCTGACAAACACCAAGAGTAATAAACTAAAGTGCTCACTTGAGGAGGATCAAGTGCCAAATGATCAACAAATGATTCAATGCACTTTAATGCTCTCAACTACCTCAAAAATGATCAACAAATGATTCAATGCACTTTAATGCTCTCAACTACCTCAAATATATGCAATATGAGTAAATGAGGTGTGGAGAGTGCTGTAAGATCGAGGAGGCCGATTAGAAGGGCGTGAATACGTGGTCTAAAAAATTCTCCTTGCAATTATTATCAAATTCTATATGTCTAAACTAAGTACATAATGCGAAAGCTTAAAAAGTTTTAGCACAAATATCACCTAAATCAACTAGGTTTACCTAAGTACACCAACAACCTAAGTCTATGTCAAAGGTTTGTAATTCTAGGTTGACAAGCAATTAATTAATTCTATGAATGTAAATTATCTGAATTTAAATTGAGTACAAGAAAACAAACCATAATTGACATGGTTGCTTTTACCATGATGTTCAGAGACTTATCGGTCTCCCTAGTCCACATTGAGGTTAGCCCAAACGAATTGGACCGGCTCCATGAATTAAGCCGAAACATGTAAATCCACTAGTGGTAGCTCTTTCCTTCTCTGGGTAGGTGAGCTCCAACCTTCACATTTCGCTGGGTCTTCTCACAGCCTTCTTTGAGAAGATCACCGCTCACGACATCTCTAACACTATCTAGGAGTGACAAACTCTAAGATTGACTCTCACCATGTGCAACGAATGCACAAGCTCGAGTGGATATTCAATCCATCTCTAGATGCAACATATGCAATCGAAAGTCTTTCTCCTGGCTCACAAGGTGCAATACATGTATAATTGAGAGGAGGAGCTCACACTAGCTCAAAGGAATGTCAAGGGATGTAGCAAGCCTTGCTCCAACAGGCCATAAGGGGGTATATATACTCATATCACAAAAACTAGCCGTTGGAAAAAAATCTCTAAAAAATAGGATTTTCAGAAGTACCGCTGGCTTACGACCGGTACTTCTGTTCCCCTCTACAGCAGTCAGAAAACTAGCCGTTGCAGGCAAATCCAGTAGTTCCAACGTGCAAAGTCCGGTACTACTGAAAATCGGTAGTTCCTACAGCACTCGTGCAGAACTACCAATTTTCTCGGGGTCGCGAAGACTCCACGAAGGTGTCTCTCTAGAAAAATATACCGCTACACAAGCTGATCATTTCGCAAATCAGAAATACTACTCACACAGAACCGATAGTTCCGCAACTTGGAAGTACTACTCACATAGAGCTGGTAGGACCGTTCGCTGTTCGGACTGCTCACACATAGCTGTTCAAACTTCTCACACAGAGCCGGTCGGAAGTTCCGATCGTCAACTACACTGGCCCTCGACCACGTTAGATGGTTCGACTACTCAGGTCTCCGACCACGTCGGTCTCTGACCACGTTATCCGGTTTGACCACATAGGTATTTGACTACACTAGTCTCCTACCACATTGTCCAGATCAACCACACAGGTTTCCGATTATGCAGGTTTCTGACCACGTTGGTTTCGACCACTCAGGTCTCGACCAAGTTGACCATATCGATCTTCGACTATGTCAATCTTCGATCACACATATCTCCGACAACTACGTTGATTTTTGACCACGTCGATGTCGACTACACATGTCTCGACCACATCAGTTTTGACCACGTCAGTTCGACCATGCTGGTTTCGATCACACAGATCTCAACCACGTTGGTTTTGACCACGACTGTTTGACCACGCTGGTTTTGATCACACAGATCTCGACCACATCGGATCCAACCATTTTGGTTTGACCACATTGGTCTTCGATCACACAGATCTCGACCACATCGGTTCTGACCATCTTGGTTCGACCACGCTGGTATTTGATCACATGGATCTTGACCACATCAGTTTGACCATGCTGGTTTTGATCGCACAAATCTCGACCATGTCAGTTTCGACCACGTTGGTTTGACCACGTCGATCTTTGACCACACAGGTCATCGACCACGTCAATCATCGACTACATTGATTTTCGACCACTCAGGTCTTCGACCACTTTGGTTACGACCAAGTTGGTTCCAACCACTCTAGTCCTTGACCACGTAGGGCTTCAACCACTAGCGAATGCGGTAGTTCCGTGGTTACAATGTCGGTAATTTTGGTTAGTGGTAGTACTGCAGAATACACTGTAGTAGTTCCAATTTTCCTGAAAAGCACATATACTTCAAAAGATTTTGCAAATTGTAATATCATGCACACAAGGATTATCCATAATTCCCAACAAGATTTAAAACACATTTGCATACTTTTGAAATCATGACTCAAGGATTAAATATGAGCTTCAACCATTGGCAAAATACATTTGAAAATATAAGTCTCATACCACAAAGAATAGAAATACGGACTTCAAACACTTGCAAAACACATTTACAACGTGTAGCCCCATGTTATAAGATTTCAACACATGAGCCACAACTATTTGTAAAACACATTTGCAAATATAGGCATCATGCTACGGAGAGCTAGAGGAGGTGAGGTTGTGCTATCAACATATGATGAGACTCAAGCTACTAGACATAACCCTTCTTAATAGTATGGCAACCTATACTAGCAACCCGGTCTTCCAACCAAACCCTAAGACCGGTAAAAGTCTAGGAATACATCCTTAGCCCTAGCTAGCCATACCTTTACCTTGAGTCATAGTCTTAACATGTATCAACTCATGATGCATCCTTTACCTCAACTCCATTAACACATGATGGATATTCACTTGACTTGATGATCAACACATGATCATATCCTCTTAGACATGCATTAACTCATGATGTTATAACCACTTTATTATGACCACGACTGGTCGACCACATTGTGTTAGCTACGGATGCTTCACCACTGTTGCACCACCATGGCTCGTCGACAACGTTGATTTTCAATGCAACTCTGGTCGTACTGCTTAACACATATGCTTGACTACCAATAACGATAAGATCAGTGCCAACATGATCTATGGTCCTGTTCGACTCATTATTGTGCTATGCCTCACATGGTCGCATGTTTTCGGTCGATTGCGAGGCACATGGTCAATTTATGATAGCCTTTGACCGCTGCTCAAACTCAGACGCCTCCGACCGCTTGACAAAGTCAAGTGCTTCTGACTGCTTCTAGAAGACCGACACCTCCGACTGCTTGCCAAAGCCGAGTGCTTCTGACTACTTCTCGAAGCCAGACATCTCTGACCGCTTCATGAAGTTGAGTGCCTCTGACGGCTCCTTGAAGATGGAAACCTCTGACCACTTGTCAAAGTCGAGTGCCACCGACCACTTCCTGAAGCCAGACACCTCTGATTGCTTGCCAAAGTTGGATATCTCTGACCGCTTGCTGAAGTTCGATGCCTTCGACCGCTACTCAAACTCGGATGCCTCCGACCGCTGCTCAATTTTAAATGCCTCTAACCACATGTTGAAGTCGAGTGCCTTCGACCGCTGCTCAAACTTGGATGCCTCCAACCGCTTGTTGAAGTCGAGTGCCTCCGACCGTTTCCTGAAGTTGAGTGCCTTCGACCGCTTGCGAAAGCCAGACATCTCCAACCGCTTGATGAAGTCGAGTGCCTCTGACCGCTCCTTGAAGATGGACATCTCCGATTGCTTGTCGAAGTTGAGTGCCTCCGATGCTTCTCGAACCTAGACACCTCCGATCGCTTGTCGAAGTTAGACGTCTCCTCCTGCTGCTCAAACTCAGACGCCTCCAACTACTGCTCAAATTTGGACTGCTCTAACCACTTATCGAAGTCGAGTGCCTTTGACCGCTATTCAAACTTGGATGCCTTCGATCGCTTGTTGCAGTCGAGTTCCTCTGATTGCTTCCTGAAGCCAGACGCCTCCGACCGCTGCTCAAACTCAGACGCCTCTGCCCCTTGTTGAAGTCGAGTGCCTCTGATCGCTTCCTGAAGCCAGACGCCTTCGATCGCTGCTCAAACTCAGACACCTCCTACCCCTTGTCGAAGTCAAGTGCTTCTGACTACTTCCTGAAGATAGACATCTCCAACTGCTCCTCAAAGACGAACACCTCCGACCGCTTGTCGACCATGATGGCTTTCAACCGCGATGACGTTTGACCAGGATGGCTTTCGACCACCATGGCTTTTGACCACGCTAGCTTTTGAGAATGTGGGCTTTCGACCACGTTGGCCTTCGACCATTTGGCTTTCGACCATGATGGTTTTTGACCTTGATGGCTTTTCGACCATAATGGGTTTCGATCACGTTGGCTTTCGACCACGCTGGCTTTCAATCACGTTGGCCTTCGATCATGTTGGCTTTTGACTACGATGGTTTTTGACCCTGATGGCTTTTCGACCATGTTAGCTTTCGACCACGGACGGCTTTCGATGGGTTTCGACCAAAAAGGCCTCCGACTACCGGCTATTTCCAATGCCGGAGGCCTCCAATTATGGTTTGCCCTGGTGTATGATGGTTTTCGACTAACTGACTATTTCTGATGGCCAGTGATTTCTGACTTTTGGTTACTAACTTTCTAATGCCGATGGCCTCCGGCTCCCGAGTCGTTTCTAGCGGTCAATTTCGACCATGTTAATACTTGACCCTGGTGTCTTGCTTTGCTAATTTCACCACTCAAGCTATGTCTATGATACCGATTCTACTGCTACTATCATCAGATCAATCATGCTTTATGTGACCCATGCACGCTCTTAATCGCCCCATTCCCTTGCGTTGCTCGATGCCGACGAGGTCGAACAGCATAGGCGGGCGAAGCCGGTGTAATGGCTGAGCTATCAACGGCCCCACAGATTGATGAGGCTATGGATCATGCCAACACCCACACTTACATCAATCATTCATCACATGCATGGAGAACGTGAAGCAAGACTGAAGACGACGACCAATGTGTAGCTTAATCAGAGGTATTCTGTTGGTTCGCCCCACGGATGTAATTAACCAGGAGCCTTCCGAGCCCGGGAACTAGGAGAACACATCACCTATGTTAGATCTGATATATAAAGTAGGCTATGGAGCGCATTCACATAAAGAGAACTTGTAATTTTGTTATTCTCAAATGAATGAATAAAATATATGTTTTCCCTATCTTTCTTGTGTTTATCTATTTTTGTATACTTTAGTACACTGGCACGCCCACACCTTATACCTCGAGGCAAGAAATCCCGAGAGCGATTTCTCGCATCAAACAAAATGGCACGCTTGGTGGGACATGGTTCTTTTCCCATCTTTGCTGCGCTCAATGGTTGTCATATTTGTCTGCAGCTGCTTCTCCAACATATAGCATGGTGTATGAATATATTTGGCTTGATGCTGTTTTCGCTAAGGGTTCCCATCTTGATGGAGAATCCTTCCCTACCAATAACAGCCCGACGCCCATCATGATCCAATTTGGGTCATTCTCGCTGGTTGAGATTTTTCCAGTTGAGATTTTTGAGCATGGTTACAAAATGTGTCTCCATCAGAAATGGGAGTTGACATAACCCCAAGCTGACAAATATGATGAGACCTATAAGTGTGCAATGGGTAAGTAAAAAAAACAATGCGCCTCATCTCAAAAGGCCAAGAAGAACATAGCTCAAAGCAATGTTTTGATACTTGGGGGCACCACGCACGCTGAGGCCACTAAAATAAAGGTCCTTACAACAAGAGGTACCCACTCTAGTAGTGCCTACCTTGGAAGATCATGCCTGACACTCCCAAGAAAATATGGCTGTGAGATTTCCATATTTCTACAAGCAATTCATCTATTCAAATATGCAACGAGCAAGTCATGCGAGAGGTGCCTACTACGTGCGAAGATGAACTTGGACAACAACCTCGTCAATCGCAAGCTCAAGAGGAGTTGCCGTCTTTAGATGTTGGAGGCACATTACATGCCTCAAGTTCATTCCTCGCTTGAAGATGAACTCTAATGGGAGTCACCTCCCATTACTCACAGGTTGTCATATTTTTCTTCTTCTAAAGAAGAAGCATTTAAAGATTAAAAATTGGTTTTTTCTCCATGAAGCCAGTTGTACTTCAAAGGCATGATCACTCCTCAACGTCATACTAACCTTCCGCCATCTGTCCACCTTGATGATGAAGTTCGTCCTAGCAATATTAATATGGCTTAAGTGCCTTGTAGTTACCCACCAAGGTGAGGACATCATTGGGGGCGAGTCACACTGCCACTATGATGGAATGGGGGTAGCACGATGTAAAGTGCCCCCAAAAGCTTGGAAAGGAGAATTGCACCACATCAACAAGGACATGCGTTCTATTCATAGAGGCAAAGGTGGAA
This sequence comes from Dendrocalamus latiflorus, assembly GCA_017311315.1. Lineage (NCBI taxonomy): Eukaryota > Viridiplantae > Streptophyta > Magnoliopsida > Poales > Poaceae > Dendrocalamus > Dendrocalamus latiflorus. The sequence goes on along the minus strand of CM029665.1, from coordinate 3,231,692 downwards.
ATATGCTTAATCTTTCCTCTCTGCCTCACATCTACCAGTGAGACGTCACCCTCCTGCCCATGAACGGGAGCAACGATCACATCTGCATGTGAGAAGCATTGCTATTTCCCATGTACCTTTCATGTCATCTACCACTGCCTTACTTACGTTTTGCTTGACGTCTTGGGCCTCGTCGTCCCATAGCCCGTGGCCGTGGCACTAAGGTCATTACGGTCATCGTCACCAAGTGTCACCTATCTCCAGACCACCCCTTAGTGAGGCTAGTGATATACGTCATCATGGGAGCCATCGTAGCTATCATCGTTAAGCTCATCATGATAGATTGTGCCACAATGGACAAATGTGCACCAAGGTCGCAACGATCGACATTTTGTCTAGCTGCATCATTTAAGCCATCAGGGGCTTTGCCAAATAGAACCTATTGAATACAAACTAGAGTTCATGGTGTCATGCTGCTATCATACACCACTGGAGTTCATCGGTGCGTAGTCCATGGTCATGTTGATGAGGCTGCCGCAGCCATCATCATCCACACTGAAGCCACTACATTCGACACCAACACTCGTAGCCTAAGGACATTGTCAATCTAACGACCTGGCATGGAGCCACTGCCATATGGTCTATGACCATGTCGTTGAGGTCACCGCAGCCCTCACCATTTGCACCTGAACTCTACACTTAATATTGGTGTGTTCGTTGGAGCTATCGTGCATGATCTCGAGGATGCCAAACTCACCATGAAACCTTCCTCAACCTGAAGACTCGATGCACTGCTGAAGCCCTTGGCGGTGGCCACACTCGCTGGCTGAACCCAACAGACATCAAAGCATGATTTCCTAGTGACTCACCGATGTCCCCTTCGTTGTCACAGAGCTCACTGTTGCGTAGCTCATGGTCATGTCATCGAAGTCATCACAAATGCCATTCTCACATCAGCGCTAACGCCCTTGGTCTGCTGCTATGATCAGTACATTATAGCTGTGATTGGTACACTAGCTATGGTCGCTGCGTCGAATCACTGATTCGATCGCTGCATTGATTAATGAAGGGTACACTCAGTTGAAGGAAAGGAAGTGGCACCACGGAATGTGCAAGTATTCATGCACTAATGAAGGGTTAACACCAAGAAGCAATAAGTCTATACATGAATTAGTGTGCATGACGAACATGCATAGGCCATGCAGATTCTCCTTCTCTCCCATATTTTCACATGTGGATGTCCATCAATTAATGATGATGCTATGCTAGGTTGAAGCTCTCATATGGACACCCTGTCCTCCGTGCAGAAAAACATTAAAATCCACAACATCTGATATTGATCTAACTCAGCGTTTTTACTCTAGTTGCCGAGATCGCCATATCCATGAACATTTCGATAAGGTTACCTTGCTGCTGGGTTATACCCGTGCATGTCATGAGTGTAACTTTGTTGATATGACTGGCTGCCATTTCCATGTCACTGAAGTCACCACACCGACCATGAAATGGCACCTTCCCACCTCACCTTTACGACATCTATGTCATTCAAAGCCCCATGCCTGCCAACAAGAATGATGAGGCTCCGCATTCATAGCCAACTCAGACGAGCAGGATAGCTAGTTTAAAGCTATGTCATTCAGTCATCTCTTAATAAAGGATGTTGCCATAGCTTACGAATGTCCATCGGCATGATGATGTTGTTAGCTCGATGCTGTGGAGCTCTCTATTGTACAGCTCATGGCTGGGATGTCAATGTTGTTCAGAATGCCATCCATTTGTAACTTTCCTTACAAGGAGTAAAGTGCAATAGATGTGCATGCACTCTGCATGAGCCATGCATGTGCCCTTGCATCTCCAACTACACATATGGTGGAACAATAGCTTGATGTGGATGGATGGCTTGCTCAACAACGAGTCCATGTGACGAGCGACATTGCCAATCAATGAGGTCATGAATGCGCTAGAGCCATCCGCCTACTGTAACAAACATCGCTGGTGCAGTGCTATCAGTACTCCTACTGCTAGCCAACCAAGCTATCATATCCCTAGCTGGAGTCATCATGTCAGTTGCGAAAACATTACAATCATCGTCAGCCTTTGTTCAAAATGCATTCAAGGATATAGCAGTACACATGTATACCAGTGCGGGCGTAGCATTCATTTGCCATGCCCCACCCTTCCTGATGCTAGTCCACATGATGGTGCTTACATAAACCACCACAAAATGTTCATGGCGCCATTTACTATGCACGGTGTTCAAACTCTTCCTCATTCATGGTGCCTATACACAGCCGTGTTGTTGGTGATTCTGGATGCCAAGCTCCTCTCCATCAGGGGACCTACGTGGTGCCACTGTCCATTCCGTTTTCCCAAAGCCATTCTTCCTGTTTAAGCCTATCTGAGTCTCTTGGTTCGATGAGACAAAACGTTGGGATGTTCGCTGTCACCTGGTAACACTGTCTCCCCTAAATATGAACACTACAAGTAAAATTGTTGAGTTGCGATTGTCATGGCCTTTCGACATCCATAACTAAATCTTTCTGTAGCCTTTCCGAGGTCACCCCTATACTTGATGCTCAATAGAAAATCCAACATTTAAAAAATAAAAATTTATTTTCAAACAACTTGCATATTCTTTTGCATGCATGCCTAGTGTAGCCATCACTAATATCCAGGTGCACTATGTGAAACCTACCTCTTCTTGTAAGAAGACAGATCATGTAACACGCCTATGATGACTTCGCCTTCCATTGATGATCATTAGGGAAGGAGAAATGTCTTAATCTCAATACCTCCAATGGCATCCTAGCATCTATCTTTTCTATGTCAATATACATTCAGGGCACCAAGGATAGCATCACCTATGTGTCCATCAAACACCGACTGCATTCTGGTGCATCCCATATTACTTGAGCATCAATTGGAAACCGATGGCATCACAGTACCTCATCTTCTACATCAACAATGCTGGGGCAGTACCAGCTCCTCCTGATATGCATCGCCGATGTCATTTTGGCATATCATTTGGTATACCGATGTACAACACAACTCCTGATGACATCTTGGCATCTCAGCTTCTACATCAATGGCACTGGGTAGTACCCACTTCTTTGCCTGTAAACATCTCTTGATGTCTTCTTGGTACATTGTCTTCTAGATTGAGGTACATTAATTATTGATGGCATTTCAACACTTTGCATTTTGCATTAACATATATTTGACAGCACTAGGGGAGGCACCCACCTCCTCATCCACCAATACTGTGGATGTCATCTAGGCATCTCATCTCCTACATAGAAATGTGTCAATCATTGATGGCTTTTCGACACCTCATCCTTCACATTAGCCAACGTCAAATCTATGGGGCCAGTGTAGCACGCCAGTGCAAATCTGTGAAGCACTGCAACCCAGTCACCAGGCCCCATAGTGGCTTCATGGTCATGATTTGGTTGATAAAATTTCTTCAAAATATGGTATGAACTTTCACCGCAAAATGGGCATAACCATGGGTCGTACAAATGCCACAACAACTAGTTATGCGGCCTTGATGAATTGCCTTGTTATTATGTTTGACTTTGATATCCAACACTTTACATTCTACATTAATATATGTTTGATATCGAGGGCTTTCTGACACCTCGTCACCCATAGACATCGTCGAGGACATTCTGACGTCCTATCATAAATATCAAATTACTTCAGTGTCGATGGTATCCTGGCACTACCACAATACAAGTGTACTGCGGCAAGAGCTTTTGCCTCAACACAAACATATTTAGCCTGGGTTTCATTCGACAACATGCTTTGATGGTCATTCACTTTCATTCAACTATGAAGATTCATCACATGTGGGAGCAGTGTAGTACGCCAGTGCGGCCAGTGTAAATATGTGAAACCCTTCTACCTAGTTGGTATGGCACCGTAGCAGCCACATGGTTATGACTAGGTTGATAAAACTCCTTCAGTGCATGGTATGAGATTTCACCACAAATTGAAGATGACTACAAGTATACTACGGTATGATCTTTTTGCCTCAATACAAGTATACTACGGTTTGGTCTTTTTGCCTCAACACAAGTATACTACGGCATGATATTTTTGCCTCAACACAAGTATACTATGATATGGCCTTTTTGCCTCAACACAAGTATACTACTGCATGGTCTTTCTGCCTCAACACAAGTATACTACGGCATGGTCTTTTTGCCTCAACACAAGTATACTACGGCATGGTCTTTCTGTCTCAACACAAGTATACTACGGCATGGTCTTTCTACCTCAACATAAGTATACTACGGCATGGTCTTTTTGCCTCAACACAAGTATACTATGGCATGGTCTTTCTGCCTCAACATAAGTATACTATGACCTGATCTTTCTGCCTCAACACAAGTATACTACGGCATCGTCTTTCTACCTCAATACAAGTATATTACGGCATGGTCTTTTTGCCTCGACACGAGTATACTATGGCATGGTCTTTTGCCTCGACACGAGTATACTATAGCATGGTCTTTTGTCTCAATACAAGTATATTATGGCATGGTTTTCGCCTGAATACAGCTATCTGGCATGATTTCTCGCCTTGACACATATATTCTAACCTTCTGTGCTTCTTCCTTTTCCCACTTTGCATTTATACTAACCCCCATAGGTAATATGACCAGTGGATACGACTGCTACAATGCCTACTATAACTGCTATTCAACTCTACATGGTGGATGCCCCGACCGCTTTAGTAATCGAATGCTCTGATTACAGTTTCAACCACACGGAACTCGAACTTCGACTACGTAGTATTTGGTGCTACAACACTCATCGACCGAACAGATCTGGTCACGGTTTGACCATGGCTTTCTGACTGCTCTTCAACTATGACATGTACTCAGACACTCTAAGGCTACCACAAAATCGGTGCCTGTTTGATTGCCAAGATAATGTCACCAAGTTAAGTTTGCTTCGCTTCACGTAGCAAACTCAACTCGGTGGGGGGCATTTGTTTGATGAGTTTTGGTATAAATATACTAAGTCAAAGAAAATACAGAGACGCATGTTTGGGAAGAAAACTGTGGTATGTGTACATGCTACGCAAGACTTAATTTCTTTAAGACTGGGTAATGAAACGGCACGTGAGCTGTTCCTCAAGCTATCGGTGCATGGTCGATGTGTTGCACCTCATATGGCTATAAGTCCCAGCCGACCATGAAATACATGCGCCAAGATCATCCTCTGAGTTCATGGGTCTTCGACCACATTGAGACGACCACATTGTGTCGACCACGCCTGCTCGAGCACAGTCACTTCGACCACGTGTTTTGACCATGTTGTGACATTGTGTCGACCACGCTCTCCGACCACGCCGTGTTTCTGCTGTTATTTCCTTTATTTGTGTTATCAATAATCTTAATGTAAGACTTGGCCATAAGGTTGTACTCATTTATTTAATAAAGTTTGTCATTGGTGCTTGATATGTATCCCTGTTACCGCTGTGTGCATTAGCTGATCCTGGACTAGTGCGAGTTACACAGAGGATCCGGGAGTTGTTGCTCCGAGTTTCGACAACACATCACCTATGTCAGATCTGCTATATAAAGTAGGCTATGGAGCACACTTACATAAAGAGAACTTGTAATTTTGTTATTCTTAAATGAATGAAGAAAATGCACGTTTTCCCTATCATTATTGTATTGATCTATTTTTGTGTACTTTAGTACACTGGTATGCTCGCACCTTGTACCCCGAGGCAAGAAATCCCGAGAGTGATTTCTTGTGTCAAACAACATGTATGACTATTTGTTGATCAAGATGGTACAAAAACACTTCTCAAGCTACTAGTCCTGATTCCCTTTCATAGTATGGTGTCAAGCCTACCAATCCGGTTTTTTCTTCATTCTCTGAGACAGGTAAAATAGAAAAGAATCAAATGCTAAACTTCACCTTTGTCTTGGAGCCAAGTCGATCCTTGCCAGTTTTTGCATACCATTGTTCCGTTGTCATCTGTGCTTCAGGACTAAACCTTTATCACATCTTAGCACACATGTTAGTTCCAAACATAATATTGTCATTAATTACCAAAACCAATTTTTAGGTGTCTAGATGCTTTCAATCCCCCTTTTTGGTAATTGATAACAACCAAAATAATGCGAAAGAAATATAGAGATTTTTTGAAAATACCCCAAGTCTTGAAACGAGTTGTATTTTCTTATTTTGACTTCGAATGGAAATAACTCTTGAGAGAAGCTCAAGGATATGAAGAGTTAGTTACAATAAAGAGTCATTCAATAAATAGAGAAAAGCTCCCTCTAAATATATGCATATGATATTTTGGAAATTTTTGGCGGAGTTCCCTTTTTTTGTTGAAATTTGAGGAACTTCTCAAAAGATAAAAGCATGATTATGAACATGTGAAGTAATATTTTAGAACATGATGTACATGATAAAGATTGATAAAAACCATATCACCATAGTATTAAATAAGTTCATAAGCATAAAAATCATAAAAGTTGTAGCTATTATACACAAGCCACACATAGTTCAAACACAAAATAAGAAGTTCCTCACATAACAAGTTTCTTAAATAATATAGATAAATGGGTTTATCTTCTTGTTCTTCCTTCATGGTCTTCTCCGAAATTTTCTTGTTCCCAATTTCTCCCCATTTGGCATCAAGTACCAAAAAGAGCTACTCCTTGATGAGGAGTCACAAAGGCGACAATGTTGATAGCACACTGGAGAAGGCTAACACTGAGCTGAGGAGGAGGCACGCTCTAAGACACCCATACACTGTGAGAGAGAAGCTAGCTAATAATTAGTCTCAGTTTGATGCTGGGTGAGGGAAGCAAGCTGATTATTAGTCTCTACTTGATTTTCTTGGATTTGCATGAGAACATTGAAAAGCTAAGAGAGTGAAACTTGACTAGCAGTAGGAGGAGCATTCTCATGCCCTTCCTCATGCTCTTCTTCCTCTTGAGCATGAGGAAGGGCAGCAGAGGGGACGAGAGTGGCTTCTCTTAGCTTGTATGGCTTGTGAGGTGTCGGCCTTGCTCCCCAATAGTTTGTCTTCCTCCTATCATTTTGGGAGGAGGCAATTTTCCTAATTATGAGGTCAACCATATCAAACTTACGTCCATTCATGATGCGTTCAATTATGTTCCAAGTATGACCTTGGAGTGCATCGAAGTTCCCACTCTTTGGGAAGAAGCTACGGTTGATAATGCACGAAATAAGATAGAGCATGAATGAAATAAAGTGATTATATATTATTCATTTTAGCTTAAAAAGCCATAAAAATTATCTAAAGTTGCTCTACAAGTATTACACCAAGCCATATTATGTGAAAGGCTATCTAGATCATGGCAAACCATGTATAGCAAAGCTAAGCCAAGCCAATATCAAGTTGCTCAAAGCCATAGTTTAGCCAAAGGTATCCAAAAAATGAGCCAAGCCATATAAATAAACTAAATAGAACCAACAAACTACATTTGAGTCAATTTAGAGTGCTACAAGTTCAATATTGAATTATTTTATTCAAGCACTTGAATTTGAGCACAAATAGCATAATTAGCACTTTCTGAAATATATTTTTGGTCTTGTCTTAGCAAAGCAAGTCCTTGACTAGTAGCCATCCACAACTAACTCCTAAGCTTCAACCATTTTTTTTATAATTTTTGCTTTCTTAGCCATGTGAATCTCAAGCCTTATTTTGACCATCCCAAGCAAGAAGCTTAAAAGAGTGGTTATGGTTATCCAAAACTCTCTTTGAGTTTATGCCTAATGCAATGGCACTCCGTCTCATGAGAAAAGATTGGTAATATCATTTTTTGCATAAAAAGAGATCATTTTTCAGTTTCAATTTTCTAGTTCAAGAATAATGACCTACTCCTTAGTTCATAAGCTACACCCGACCTGAGCCAAAAAAGCCTAGGAGAAGTAAACTCACGCTTCAACAAAAAACTAACATAGCATAATCTAAAGCTCAAATTTGATATACCTAAGAAATGACAAGTGCCACATGCCAGCAAGTTTCTTCTATTTCGATTCCATCGAACCACGCCTCACTTGGACTAACCAAGCCACATGGTGCAACCCATCGTTTGAACCCTCCCTTCAACATTTCCTACCTTCCTTGTGCCATACTTGAGCTCAGCTATCTCAACCAACATTCTTGATTATTCTGGGCCTTAGCTCCTCCACGAGCTAACCCTGATCTTCATCATTGACCAAAGTTGACTCCAATCCCCCTTACACATCCAAAGACAAAAAAAATTATTTTCAGTCACAAGTTCTTCATAACTTGACCCACGTTAGCTAAAATATGCATCATGCAACACATATGCACTAACCTAGGTCAAATCAAACCATCCCAAGACCAAATTTCCCAAAATACCAAATTTCAATCGAGGTAACACACTTGGCCAGTCAGACTATTGATAGCACTGATCAAACCGCTGGGCTGACCAGTATGACCGATACCTCTGAAATACATCTTGGAAACCTGTAAATTTTGCAAAATTCAAAATCCAACTCCACACAAATGACAATGATTTATCACAAATCAACCTAGACCCTCTTACATTGTCTCTCAATAAGGGAATTGAAACAAAAAAAATTCATTGGTTGGTTGGTTAATCTGGGACTAGTTAATCATCAGTTGACCAGATCCGTAGATCAGGGGAGCAGGAAATAATCAAAGAACTTTTGTTGATTAATTACTATAGGACTGGTATGGCAACAGAGGGGATGAATGGTGCATTAAAAAATTTCTCCAAAGTATTTACTGACCCTTCACTCCAATAGATATAGTGCTATAAAGATCAGGATTGGAAACCAACACTAAAGCAATCAACTCAAGAAACTGAAATCCAAAAATTCAACACTTAGATGGTTAGGCCAGCTACTAGGGGTGGTTTGACCAGAGCCTGGCAGTCTGATCATCAGCTAGGCATCGATTTGACTGGCCTCGGTGGTCTGATCGGAGGGGAAGGGACCGCTCCCCTGTTCCAAAATTGAGAAATTCAGCCTGAGCTGATGTGACTTTTGGTGTAACTCAAAAAATTCAAGTCCAAATGAATTAAAATTTTGCACACACACCTTGCTTACTATCTTAAAAATCTATTCTATCCAAGGATTACAAGAATCTATGTCAAAGTTTAGACCTTTCTCAGGAACAAGCAATGTTGCACCAAAACCAGGCAAAAACTAAAAATGATGAATACAACTTGCTTGTGGGTGAAGGATGACCAAGATAGCTCTAGTTATATTCTCATATGTCACATCAAGCAAGAAATCATAGAGAATCAAAGCACAAAATCTTCGATCAAGAAATCTCCCAGAAGGTGAAATCTAGGCAAAATGAGACAACTTCAAGAAATTGCCAAACCTGATACCTAGATGGATGGGGATTGATTTTCATAAGACATCTCCATCACTTACTCATCCTTGGCATCCACAAGATCAAGAAGGGGAGAGAGAAGATTAAAACCAACAAGATCAAGAGCAAATCAACTAAAACATAAGGGATCCATGAGAGATGAATAAAGTTGATGTATTGCTATTGAAGATAAAGGTTTTACAGTCACTAACTCTAGAACACTTGGTTTCAATAAGGAAAGCTTGGATAGTTGGATGGTTAACTAGTAAGTCTCCATCCTAACTCATTAAATAGAAAAGAAAACCAACCCCAACTAACCTTAATAGATACTATCCACTAGGACATATGGGAAAACATGTTAACCCTACAAAATACGGGTTTTACTCATACACTATACTTATGCACACTTTTCAAAGGGCATGAGCCCGAATTCACTAAGTCCTTAACATTTGATCCAATATGATCTTCTCAATTTCTCCTTAACTTAAACCACTTTTCCAAGTACCGCGGTTTTATTCTAAGGTAGTTTTCGGTATTTTGATCAACTTACCAAAATACCATTTCTTGATCCGGTCTTCATCTTCCATTGCAAGCAATTATCATACTTGTCATGTGTAGGTACATCACTTGCATGCCACATGTCGGCAAGTCTCTCTCGTTTTGGTTCCACCGCACTACGTTTAACTTTGACCGACCAAGCCATATGGTGCAACCCATCGCTTGAACCTTTCCTTTAATATTTCTTGTCTTTCTTGTGACATACTTAAACCCAACCATCTTACCTAGTATCCTTGATCATTTTGGGCATCAGCTCCTCCAAGAGCGTAGCTCCAATCCTCGTCGTTGACTATGGTTGACTCCAAGCCTCCCTGCATATCTAAAGACAAATCATTTTTAGGCTCAAGTTCTTCACAACTTGACTCACGTTAGCTAAAATATGCATCATACAACACATATGAGTGACCTAGGTCAAACCAGATCAACCCATAATACAAATTCCCAAAAAATCACTTTTCAACCAAATTAAGACAGGCTGGCCGGTCAGACTGCTAGCGCCGGCCAGTCTGACCGGTAGCTGGTTGGACTGCCTCCTCTGGCTAGTCAAACCGGTAGGTTTGCAAACAGTTCTAAAAAAATACAAATTTATAAAATTCAAATCTCTACTCCTCTAAAATAGTAATAGTTCATCATAACAAAAACCCTAAACCTTCTTATATGATCCTTCAATTATAGACAGATCGGATTAACTAATGGTTCCTACTAGTGCTGTAAAAGAGTGTCATGACGTGGTCAGTGGTAGCAGTAGCCGGTGAGCGCCGAGCTGGCAGCTCGACAAGAGCCTCCTCCACTTCATTTGTTGCCGGTGTTGAGCACCAGATGCTATCTCTCACATATTTCACCAGCAAGAATGGAGGGAGAAGCTGCCCTCTGCATGTCAGCTCCACCTGCTTAAGATCAGCCATACGAAGCCACTGTTACACATTAGCTTAACCAAGAACAAATTAATGCAAATACGTGATTAACTAATAATAATGTATTATCATCCATGATCTGCAATTCTCCATGCATGTGCATGTCCCATGTGTAGATCAACAACGCATGCATTAGCTTAAGAGCAAATGTAGACAGACCAATGAAGAATTGATAATGCAAAAAAATTTAAACAACAGTGCATTAATTAGCATGATCTCTCCAATCAATTGCCCGTGCATATATATATATATATATATATATATATATATATATATATATATATATATATATATATATATATATATATATATATATATATATATATATATATATATATATATATATATATATATGTATATATTCATGTGGAAACTAATAATATTCTTTTGTGAGGCATATATCCATCTTGCATGTGACACTTCCTCTACTACTTAACCTAACATAAGCATGATGGCATATGCACGTACGCATGCAGGTCGATCGAAGCTAGCTTATACTAGACAAATATATAATTAATATTGGGATTCTATTGGTATTGGGTATACATATATATTGCATGTCGCATTCACGTTGCCTTTGCAGTGCAGCCATCTCTCCTCTCCTCGCACTCACGATATGCCTTTGCAGTGCAGCCATCTCTCCTCTCCTCAACATACACACACACCAATCTTGTACCCTAGGCATAAATCAGAATTATAAGTATAGCACTCCATCTTTCTAAGTTTATAGGATATATTTTTTTGATGGTTTTATCTATAAATATAGGGTATATTTCAAACTCCAATGCAAAAATACTATGATGTTTTCTTTATATCCTTAATAAATATGCAACTTTATTTGATATTTTCTATATGTATGCATTGAATATAGTACTTAGATATGATAATTAGGGGTAATCTAGTTATTTTTACTATCTCTTTATTCTATGTACCAAGAAAATACATCTGATAAATTTGGATGGAGGGAGTACGTTTTTAGTTGCTTTTATAACTTGATCACGACATGGTGACCACCGAATTAATCCCAAAATTAAAGCTTAATAAACTATTAGATCGAGAACACGTACGGTGCCATCAAATGCAAAGCAAGTAACCTGGTGCACGTCATGGGCGGACCTGCAAAAGTTTAAGGGTGTTCAGCTAAACACCTAAATTTTTTTATATAAAATACTAGGTATATAATAGATATAATAGATATATATATTGTTAATTGGGTTAAAACTATATTTTTATGCCTGCAAATAAATTCAGCCCTCACCCCCCGTATCTCATGCGTAGTCCATGTAATACACTAGACCTATTTTTCTTTCCACCTCAATGAGCAGTAGTTGGACCGTTATTGTATTTGTTTACATGCTAATTTTTGTTATGTTTTATTTTATGAAAGGAACATACAATTTCCTATTAGATGGACGGTTCTTGTTGACGGGGAAAGAGCAAAAAAAAAAAAAAAAGGCAAGATCAACAAGATATACAATATCATTAATCTATATAATTTGTTGTTTAATTTATGTCATTATGCTCGCCTTATGTCGCCCATTTTCTCATAAAAAATCATTAATTTCTATATTTTTATTATACCATATACACGTATCATTGTATCGGTATTTTAAGAAAAACGGTGCATTACAGTATCGATGTATTCGAGTAACTTAACTTCGAAGGCTGAACACTCATCTTAAAAAAATCTAGATCCACCTATGAGGCACGTGATACGTGGCGAGCAGCTAGCACGCGTGCATGTAATACAAAAGGGAGCTAGTCAGTGTGACTGACATATGTGGGACCGGACCACCCTAGCTAGCTAGCTAAGATCATACTGAAAGTCTGAAACAAACACACATGCATGCATGTACACGTACGAATCGGCAAGTTACAGATCAAGATCAGAATTGGCTGGCGCCTGGCTCGTACGTGCGTCCGCTATCGTGGCCGGCTGGGTAGTACTAGGTACGTGCGATGCGATGCGATCTCGAGTGGTCGTATGCACGCGTGCCGCCAATGGCGTCGGGCGATCGGCCCTGGCCTACGCTGCAGGTCACGTAGTACCTCTCATGCGATAAAAGCGACGACGCACCGGTCGAGTCGATCGACCACGCACATACATGATGCAACGCATCAAAACTCGATCGAGCGCGTGTCCGAAAAATAATCTATCATGCGTGTCGTGTCAAGCTGCACGATTATCTCAAACGTACACGATGCCGGTCTTCGATCGTGTGTGTGTGACAGTGTTAGTAATTCATAGCAACCGTACGTGTATGCATGCGTATATGTACTGTATGGTTCACACAACTAATTAAACGTATATATGTGGCATGCATTGCTGTCAGATAAAGAGTACTCAGTGTATATGGAGTTAGAATATTCATGAGTAAAAACCCGCATAAACTAAGCAGATCACGTCGAGATCAGACGATCAGGTTGACCTCGTTTAATTAAGATGATTAAATATGGACAATGATTTGAACTGATTAGTTTAATGCAAATGAAGTTAATTGATGAGCTGTGACAGCCATATATATATTTATATAATTGACAGTTCAACAGTTAGCGTACGTACGTGTTGATTATATATCAATAGAAAATGTATAGTACTTAGTTTGAGCTTTTTTCATATTCCAAATAAAAGTAGGCACCCGATTTTTATCGATAATCGACTGATCGCGAAGTCATACAAGTTTTGCCTGTTTAATTGACCCAAACTATTAACGCATTGGCAATTGTTCCGAAAATTTGTACTGACATTTTTCTTTTCTCTCTCATTAATTAGGACAAATTCCATAAACTAAACTAAATGTTGCAAAGACCGCACTAGTATTGTATATGCAGCAAGAGGTAGTACATATAGACGCCCACGTACTACCAGCCTTACATATGTGTTGGAGTTTCTGTTTTCAGGATTTAACTGTCGAAGATCGATGCAGTAAGACTAAAATTTCATAATCATGTATACCAATTAATTGCCGCGCTGCATCATTAATATATAGAAAATAAGATGGAAATTTCTTGCAAGAGACTCAGAGACAGGTACGCAACACCAACTACTCAGCTCATGCATGCTTATACAAAAAAGGAACACCAGAAACAAACAAATTAATCACTTTTCATTTTAATCAAGGGAAATTTAAGCTAGGAACTGACACTTCAGAGTTTAGTAGGACTAACCAGTAATATATGAATTATCAGGATCGTAATCATGACCTTGATCGTAACAAAAGTACGTTTGTTTCAAAATAAAAAAAACAGTACCATATTTTCTCATATTGACCCAATAATAGGCTGTTGCATAGTAGCAATCAATTACTTAATTTCAATGTGCATGGACCAAGCACAGAGTCTTGATTTTTCACTTTTCAGACACGTTATATTTACATTGAGGTTTATGGCAAATGTGCACCATTGACCATAAAAGGAACTGAAACTCGAGAGTTTAGTAGGACTAACTAGTAATATATGAAGGGAGCATATCTAATGCAAATGGACTATTCAGTGCTAACATACAAATACAGCTATGAGCCGTTGGAACCCCTCCTCCCCTTTAGTGTTTTGCGCCGCGTCCCTTACCGCTCCCTTCACCAGCCTTGCACCGCCCCCTCTGGCCTCCCTCGCCCCCCAGGGCTCCCTCCCCAGCGCCGCTCTCCCCAGCCGCGCCGCTCCCCTACTCACTGGCCCCTCCTCGCCGCCTCCTCGTCGCCGCCCCCTCCGCGCCGCTCCCCTCCTCGCTGGCCCCCTCCTCTCCGCCCCCTCCGTGCCACTCCCCTCCTCGTTGTCCCCCTCCTCGCCGCCCCACCCCTCTCCGACCACGCACTGTTTCGACCACGACGCTTCGACCGCAGACCTTAGACCACGGTACTTCGATCACGGCTTCGATCATGATGCTTCGACCATGACGGTTAGACCATGACACTTCGACCACGATGCTTCGAACACGGCGCCATGACCACGCTGGTCGAAGCCGTGGTCGAAGCGTCGTGGTCGAAACCGTGGTCAAAGTTCTATAGTCGAAGTGCCATAGTTGAAGCGTCGTGGTCAAAGCAATGCATGGTTGGGGAGAGGGAGGGGCGGCGAGGAGGGGGCCAGTGAGGAGGGAAGCGGCACGGAGTGGGCAGCAAGGAGGGAAATAGTGCGGCTAGAGAGGGTGGTGCCGAGGGCACTGGGGGAGGTCGAGGGCAGCGCTAGGGGAAGCCAGGCTAGGCCAGGGGGTGAAGCTGGGGGAGGCCAGGGGGCACGAAGGGAGGCCGGAGGGGGCGGTGCAAGGCTAGTGGAGGGGGAGGCAGCGCAAGGAGCGGTTAGGAGGGGCGCGGCATAAAACACTAAAGGGGAGGCAGGGATTAAGTGCAAAATGCATAAGTGAGGCAGTGCATCCCACCAGCTCAGATTTGAGCTGTTCGGGACAGATTGGACAATCAACATTCGCGTTTGCATGTTAGCACTAAATAGTTCATTTGTACTAGATATACTCTCATATATGAATTATCAGCATCATAATCATGACCTCCATCGTTAAAAAAAAAGTACCTTTGTTTCAAAAAAAAAAAGAGTACAATATTTTCCCATATTGACCGAATCTTAGGTTGTTGCATAGTAGTAATCAATTATTTAATTTCAATGCGCATGCATGCATGCATGGACCAAGCACAGATCCTTGATTTTTCACTTCTCAAACACGTTATATTTAAATTGAGGTTTATGGCAAATATGCACCATTGACCACAAAAGAAATTGAAACTCGAGTGTTTAGTAGGACTAACTAGTAATATATGAATTATCAGCATCGTAATCATGACCTTTATCGTAAAAAAAAGTACCTTTGTTTCAAAATAAAAAACAGAGTACCATATTTTCCCATATTGACCCAATCTTAGGTTGTTGCATAGTAGTAATCAATTACTTAATTTCAATGTGCATGCATGCATGGACCAAGCACAGAGTCTTGATTTTTTTCACTTTTCAGACACGTTATATTTACATTGAGGTTTATGGCAAATGTGCACCATTGACCATAAATCTACACAAATTTGCCTTACGGACTGGTAATCAAGTGAACTATAGCCCAATATATATAAGTTAATTAATTTTCATAAATCACACATAATGCATTTATGCAACAACACAATGATATATGGTAATCAACTACATATATGATGTGGGCCTCTGACCTATAGCTTTGTGGTACGTACGTTTAGGTATGATGTTTCTTTCATGATTCCTAGTGCCAACCCATATGTGCGGCCACACAGCAAGATACCAATGTTACCTTGCAGTGCAAATTCAACAATTGCACACTATTCACTATTGATCACTCGATCGATCGATAGATGCTTCTTCCAAACATTTGATATGTAATCAAGAAAAAATCGATCATTATTTGATTATAGAAAAGAAGAGAATTAAGCATGCATCAGCGCATGTGCCTGATTTGTGTGGCCAAAGAAATCAAGGTCGATTCAAAGTGTACCTGAGGAGATTGTGTGAGTCCTAGCTTGTTGGCCAAGTACTTCATCACCACTTCCACCTTCATGTTGCTATCCCTGTGAAAAATGTGGATGTATTCATTTTGAGATTTATGTGTGTATGTATGCACGACCTTTCAATTCATGCATCCTACTAGTCATTACAAAAGAGGGGAACTTGGCTACAGGATACTGTAAATCGTCACTATTTGCCAATGGACATCTAAAAAAACATAGTTATACCAGAACACACTGTAAAAAGTGTAATTTTGCTGTAGGACACCGATGGAACTATTATGTCATTTTTAGTCCAGAGGGGAGAGAGAAAGCACGCGAATTGTCAATTTTGCCCTAGGAGAGAGAAAGAAAAACTTTGAACTGTCATTCCCATTCCCCATTTCTTCCTGGTTCTTCTTATCTCTCTATTGCTCCTGATGTTGTTGCTTCCTACCGAAGCTCCCTCCTGCCACCTCCTGTTGCCTCTTATGGTTGCCTCGGCTAACCAACCGGGTGTTTTGCCTTGAGTGACTTAGGGGAGGGGGAAAACAAAAGAGGTGGAGGGAAGGTAGAGCCAAAATAGAGTAGGCTGGCGATGAGTTGGGGCAAGATCGCCGGCGACCAAGGGTCCATAGTGGTGCTGAGGTGATCCCCAAAATGGGTCCACGGGTGGAAGAAGGTGCCACAGGGGTGGTGGCATGGGCCATGGTGCACGGAGGAGGGACGGTGGTAGGAACTGGTGGCCAGAGGCGGAGGCTGTTGTTGCAGTAGTGTCGAAGGGGAAATGAATGCAAAATAAAGGGAGCATAGGCACCAGGGAGCTAAGGGAGACTCATCAAGGTGGTTGGAGGAGCCAGAGTAGCGACGAGGCTTGCTGATGACAGGAGCCTGAGGCGGCGAAGGGATGGTCACGGCTTCAGCGATCTATAGTGCTTCAAGCTTCAACCAAAGGGTAGGGAAGAGATCAGTGGCTGCCACAGATGCTCGAGGCCAAAGGAATTGGACCAATTCTCACCGAGGCGGCATGGGCCAAAATGACCATAGTTGGAGATGGAGGGTCCCTCTGGTGAGCTATGGCCAGTGGTGATGCAATTCAATGGAGGGGGAGAGACAGTAGGATGTGGCAATCTCATTGGTGGATGCGTCCACTTTTATAAGCCATGAGGGACTGAAGAAGAACCACATCAGGAGGCGCCATGAGGGAGCTTCAGTAGGGAGCAACAACATTAGGAGAAATGGGGAGAGAAGAAGAACCAGGAAGAAATGGGGAATGGGAATGCTAGTTCAAAGTTTTGCTTTCTCTCTCCTAGGGTAAGATTGACAATTCACGTGCTTTCTCTCTCACCTCTGGCCCAAAAATGATATAATAGTGCCCTAATTATTCTACATCAAAATCACACCTTTTTATAGTGTGTTCTGGTGTAACCATGTTTTTTATATTTCCGTTGGTTACTGCCCCTACATGTAGCTAGTTAGCTGCCTGACCTATCTAGAAACTCAAAGACTAGCTAGTGTGCCTGTTCTTTTTGCCTTTTTTTTATACCCTTTGGTTTTAGCTTCTTCGGAAGCCAAAATATATGGGATGGTTTCTCTAAGGGGCCTTTTTGAAGTCGCTTCTCCAAACGGCTTCTTGAACCTAAAACTATATGCGTCATTTACGTCAGCGTCTCCGTCGTCTCAAAAAATACAGATAAAAGTCATCAGCCGTAGTTAAAAGCTATTAGACACAACCCAAAAGAACATAGCCAATAGCTACCCCTAGCTAGATAGGCCTTGCATAAACTAGCAGAACAAGGAGAGCTACATATGCAAATGTACATAGATAGCACTGTCTTTCATCTAATTTGTACTGTGAAAAGGAAAAAAGAAATTAATGGAAAAGATAAATTACTTGATTCTTAAGTAGCTCTTTGGTATCTGAGGCAGAATGGGCTCTCTAACTCTGCAAGCATGGAAAGAAGAGTGGTTAATTAAGTGCTAAAGTTCCACACATCATGAACACAATACCCAATACTACGTAGGCTAGCTAGCCTGTGCATGTATACACTTAATTACAGGATGTATTTTATCCAAAAGTAATAATATACAGCATGTATATATATAAGACTTACTACATTGTTATCAGATGCATTAGCTAGTGTACATGTAAACTTGTATTTATGTTTGTATATATACTTACTGGTTGGGAGCTGCCTGCAGTGTTAGCCACAAGCCGGCAGCCTCCGTTCTTCGCGGTGGGCTAATGACTCTCATCATGAGATCGTCGGAGCTCCTCAACGGCCGTGCAAACCGCAAGAACGGCGCCGACATGGACCCGCTCGCCGTGGTCGGCCGATACCTGCCGTGGCTGTACGGGCAACTCCTAATGGGCAGCGGGAACAGCGGTGGCCTCATCATCCTTGTGCTTTGCTTGTCGGCGAACAAGTCCAGCTCCAGGGAAGTAGGCGGTGCAGGAGCCGTGCCGTTGTTGTCGCCGGAGGAGGAGGTGGAGGAGGACGATGCCGTGGCGAGGCCCAGCTGGAGCCAGTCCTTGTCGTCTCCTCCTCCGCCGCCGCCCCGAGAGCTCGTGCCGGCCGCTTCGTCGCCTTGCTGCCACCGTATCTCGGCGTTGTCGTCGGACATGGCTAGCCGAGGGAATCTTGATGGCTTGTGATCTCTGTGCGCAGCTGCCGAAGCCTCCAATTGGGTGGTGATGCAGTATTGGGGGTAGTACGAATTGTTGTTCTTTCTGTCATGGTGCAACAGATTCCTAGTTGGGACCATGGCGACGATGTGCTGCTGACCTCGACCGTGATGTGCGTCTCATGTCTCGATCGGCCGATCTCTGTGGCTGATTAGACGACGAGCTCCATCCATGGCAGCCTCATCTCAATTCTCTCAGCTGTCAAGGCCTAGCTTTCTAGCTAACAAGTGCAAACTAGTAACGTCAGCTAGCTAGCTAGTACCTGTGGTGTGCTGTGTATGCATGCATAGATCAGCGGAAGGGAAGAAGATGAATCAATCGAGATTCAAGAAGGAGAGTTATAGCTTGAAGGAGAAAAGGAGAGGGTGTTCTGAATCTTTTCTCGTATTGGGGAGCAAAGGAGAAGGCAAGGAGATGGAGGATGAGAGGAGTGCTGATGGTGGCCTTACTTTCCCTTTGGTCTCAAACTTGGAGGCTTGTGGCCAAGGGATATGAAACTGTTTCTCTTCTTTTTAATTTGTAACTTCTTTTGAACAAATAAATGAGACAGTTTCTTCGTAACCGTTTTGAAGTGACTTATTAAGATAGCCTTTTTAAAGCAACTTATCGACTTATTGACATTCAGTTCGTATAAATACTCGCGTTATGGCCAAAAGTCATAAATCGCAGTTATAAACCATATATAAATTGCAGCAAAAAAGAACGCATCAAACATTGTGTTGCTAGAGAGAGAAACTGAAGAAAAATATAAACCAGATATGAATAGCTGTCAGTACTTAATCTACAATTGATCATATGTGCGATTTGTTATGGAAGTGAGTTAAGATATAATAGTAATATAAGGGTGCATGTCATCTTGTAGTAGAATCTATGTGCAGTGGTGGACACAGTCACACTGGACAGGAAAACTACCTATGCGAACAAACGCACAGAGAGGAGTATATCTGAATAAAAACTGGTGGGAGAGATGGGAGCAAGTGAAGTATGTTCTACGTTGAGGTGACAGCATGACAACTCGATCACTCGCACCTTATTACCGCTAATCTTTTTGACAAGTTCTAGTAGTTCCTAATACGTGGCCAAGGTACTATACTTAGTCCAGGTGTAGCTTTTCACCGCCAAAAAGTTACCTAGTTGTGCAACACTCTTCCATCCTCTTTCCCTTGTTTTCTTGATATATGCATGCATTCAGATATGCTTAATTAATCAGCTCAACAGGAATGACACAGGAGGCTTAATTAATCATGTTAAGACGTTGTCATGTCTCTGTTCCTGATACATGGTCATTCAGCAGGATTCCTTAGTTTCCAAAAACCTTAATTTTCTGATCCAAAGTCAGATCATGTTGAAAATAATCTTATTTCCTTTGTTGCTAGTAATATTCGAGTCGGTTTGACATGTACGAGTTGTGTCTGTATACAAGTATATGAGTAGAGGATAGAGTGAGAAACCGAGTCAGTGGTAGAGTCCATTTTGTAGTCAATATATTGAGTATAAGTAGCAGAGTAATGTAAACGAGAAAGAAGCAAACAAGAGCGATTGGTTGTGATCGAGAAGTTGAGGGAAAGAAAAAGAAGAAGAAAAACGGAAGTGCTTTGGCTCCTGGGAAAATGGACTGTGTTCACGTGCTTTATCGAGTGCTCGAAATCATTGAGAACCAAGGGTGGTCGAAGGTAACGAGTACAAGAGTACTCAAAGAGGCAGCAAAGTGGTCGTGGTTGAAGATGTTGGTGTTTGCAGTCGAAGTATAGAGTACTCGTAACTTGGTTACGAGTACGTGCAAAGCGTAGCGGGAGCGTGATCGTAAATCTTATTAAGAATAGGCTACGAGCACGTACGCAGCAGAGATGGCGTGATCATTACGAGGACGTCCTGGTCGTAACAAACCTATGAGTATGAGTCGATCGGGAAGACGCAGTTGCAAGCCAGAGTGGTTATTACTCGGTTTCGAGTACGTGCAAAGCAGCAAGGAGTGGTTGTAACCAGCTGAGTGGTCGTAAACCACAACATGGTCGTAAACAAGCTATGACTGCTAAGATCAAAGCTTCAACATGGCCGTAAATATCAACTGGGCCAATAATTGGTATCAGAGCCTAAGGGGACAAAGCGATGGCCAACAATGCTGGTGATCCGTCGAAGTCAGGAGCACTCATCAAGGTCAAGGGCAACGAGCTCAATCCATCGAAGATAGGTGTGCTCATCAAGCTGACGACAAGAAGCGCCACAATCCCAGTTCAATACCCGATGTTGAGCGAAACAAATTACGGCATATGGGCCATCAAGATGAAGTTAATCTTCCGTTCGCTAGGGGTATGGTTGGCAATCGAAGATAGAGACAATGATGGCGACAAGGATCAAGGCGTGATGGTGGCCATCTCGCAAGCGGTGCTAGACGACGTGATGATGTTGATCGCCAAGAAGGAGACGGCGAAAGAAGCCTGGATCGCACTCAGGGAGATGCGGGTAGGCGAAGATCACATCAAGAAGGCACGCGTTCAAGTGCTCAAATGGCAGCTGAGCAAGTTACAGATGGAAGACTCGGAGACGATCACCGAGTACTCCATGAAACTCACCACTCTGGTGGGTGAGATCCGTTCGCTTGGTGCAAAATTGGAAGAGAGTGACGTTGTTGAAAAACTATTCAGTTCGGTCCCAGATCGATTCCTTCATATTATCGGAACGATCGAACAGTTCGACAATCTCGCAACAATGCCACTCACGGAGGCGATCGGTCGTCTCAGAACCTTCAAGGAAGGACTCAAGGGTTGACGACACTTAAAGGACAAAGGAGAGAATCTGCTCCTTACCCAAACCAAGTGGGAAACGAGGAACTCGAAGACAAAGAAGGAGGGCTCTAGCAGTGTTGAGAGAGGATGACATCACGAGAATGGTCGGGGACGCGACCGTGGACAAGGCGGTGGTGAAAGATCCCATGACACGTTACATATCAAGTGCTTTGAATGTGATGAATATGGGCACTACGCATTGGAGTGACGCAGCCACATAAAGTTTTTCAACCGCGACAAGTTTGGTCACTATGTTTCGGACTACCGAAGCAAGAATGACGACGAGGTAAACCTCACCTCTGCTGAGGAGAATGTTGAGCTGGCACTACTTCTTTCCTTATGTGTTGAAGAGATGCCAGGCATGGTGATGTTGAATGAGAAGAACATAGTTCCTAAACTACGCACGGAGGAAGGCAGCGTCGATCACACTGATTGGTGGTATCTAGATAATGGAGCCTACAATCACATGACGGGAGATCGCTCCATGTTCCATGAACTCGACGACAAGATTTTGGGCAAAGTTAAGTTTGACGATGACTCCACGGTGGAGATAAAAGGCAAAGGATCGATGTTGTTGCAATACAAGAATGTCGATCAGAAGTTGGTGTCTGAAATTTATTTTATACCGAGACTGTGCAATAATATACTCAATCAATCTTGGGCATATGACAGAAGAAGGATGCATGGTGGTGCTGCAGGATGAGTTTTTATGTGTCTATACAAAGAACAATGATTTGTTGATTGTAGGACCGAAATGGCAACAGAGGGGGGGGTGAATGGTGCCTTCTAAAAACTCCCCAAGTACTCACACGACAAATCGGGCGAAAGAACTGGCTTCTTCGATCGAACACACGTGGTCGTAAGCCAACTGATGGTCGAACACCACGTGGTCGAACACTTGCCTGAGCCGACAAAAGAAATCAAACAGTGATAACTGAGAGGATGAACCAAGAACAGAAGGACTCGAGGCGCACAATCATCCGGTAAAGTGAACTTCTCTAATTCGACTCCTGCTCTCGGGAATGAACTGGCCAAGTGGCCTTGAGACAGATTCCCAGTTCTGAGCTAATCAAAGCACACAAAGACGAAAGCAGACTCACGAAGAAGAGAGGAGAGAAAAGGATAGCAAGAAGTCCAAGCTCTCAAAACAGATCGCAAACAAGTCAATCACAACATCTCAAGACGACAGAAAACAAATAGAGGAAGAGAGATGAATGATTGATAATGGAGGTTTCTACAGCCACTCCAACTGGGAGATACATGAGCACACTTGCTCCATCCCGAGAACCCACACACTCACAAATAACAAAGGAAGAACAGAGCAACTCGGGGATCAGAATCTCACCAGTACCCGAGCTCTATCCTCTCTATTTATAGCCACACACTCACACACCAAAGAGGGGGAACCCGCAAACCCCCACCTAACACCGGGTTTTCAACTCACTTTACCCACTAGCAAGAACGAGCTCCAGTGCTTTACCCGTTACACCCAACGGCTCCACTGCTTTGCCCGTTTAGCGCCAACAACTCCTGTGCATTGGCAGAGACACAGCTTCCTTTTGCAGCTTTCCGCATTTCTCCAAAATGCCACTCCACTGCCTTCCCGGAAGCTTCCTCCTGCCTTGTCGTCCAAGCTTGCAACCACCTCGCAAGACTAGGTCTCCTTCGGCTTCCCCTGGTCGTTCTGGACCTCGACATCCCCCATGTCTAGTCCCGACCACTCCAAGCCTCATCAAGACTTGTCTCCAAGGTCCTCTGGCAGCTCCAGCTCCGGTTCCTCATCTCCTCGGCTTGCAACCACCTCACAGACCTCGTCGTCTTCAGCACTTCCTGGCCGCTCTTGACCTCAGCACCGCCCGTGCCTAGTCTCGGCCCTCCATGCCTCGCCACGACTAGTCTCAAGGTCCTGCAAACATCACAGACAAGCAAACCATTACATAGCACCGCTCACAATAGTATCCAACTACTTGAGCCAGAAAACAGAACTCAAAACATACTCTTACCAAGTCGTATACCACCTACGACCACTCGAAAAAAGAGAACAATGAAAGCACACGACATACGACCACAAAACCAAGCCATATGATCAGAAACAATGAGTCTACGATCATCGCTAACTTGCTACGACCAGCCATAACTCGCTACGGCTTTAACGCTCAAAGACTACGACTTCAACCCAAGTCGTTACGACCGATCGAAAAGATAAACCAACAAGTGCACAAGGTCCCTGACTTCATCACAAAGCCCTACGACCAAATTCCAGCTCAAATGGTCAAGTCTGCAGGTCATACGACCGATTCCAACTGCGTGCGAGCACGTCCGACAACGCCAGACTGCTCTACGACCAAATCCGACCGGTACGACTACAACCGACCGGCTATGACCACAACCGACTGAGTCTGACCCCGACCCGACCTCGTTCGACCGCTTCACAACATGGTCGAAGTCCGCCGACTTCCCACGTGGTCGCAAGCTCGAGTGCCGTCTCCCAACCACAGTGGTCGAAGCATCGACTTCCGACCGCAGCTCTCAATAACGTGGTCGTAGGTCATCGACTTCCCAACGTGGTCGCATACCCGAGCACTGAAGCACGTTACAACGTGGTCGTACAATTGTCTGGCAGGCTTTCGACCACGGCCAAATGCTACGATTTAGCAGGAATGCGCCTGATGAAGTCGTAAACGACTCGGCTGGCTCCCGATGCTTGACAACATGGTCGTAGACTTCCTGGCTGGGTTCCGACCACAGTCACACGTGGTCGTAAGGCTGCTGCTGTCTTCCGATCAGCGACAACGTAGTCGTAAACCCTTTCGACTACGTTCAAGTTGCTTTGAAATGGTCGTAAACCATTGGTTGGCTTTCGACTACGGCCAACGAGGTCGTAAAGCTATCTGTCATCCTCCGATCATGACCAATGTGGTCATAGAGGCTTTCGACAACAGCCAATGAGATCGTAAACGTGGTTTCCGGCTTCCGACCGCTGACAGAGTGGTCGTAAACAACCCGGCTGGCTCCCGATTGACGACAATAAGTTCATAACCTGCCCGACAGGCTTCCAACCACAACCAATGTGGTCGTAAGAGCCTACGACCACAGTCAGAAGCTACGACTTTGCACAGAAGGCGATTCCGATCACTTCTAAGGCTATGACTTGGCAGGAAGTGCCCAACCCAAACTCAAACTTTCTAAACCAAGAGTCAATTACTCATCACAAACATGTGGTCACCTCCACATGGACTCTCAATCTCCCCCTTGATGAGTATATTGACAAACCCAGAAAAAACATGAAGATGAGTTTGAGTTTTAAGAATCCAACATGGTCCAAAGAAAGAGAATGGAGCTAATGACCATGTCGACAGAAGGAACACTAGAGCAACAACTGAAAGAGCAAATTGTTCTCCAAAAGCTCTAAAAAGATCCCGACTAGCTTTTTCTACCACTATTCTCCCCCTTTTGGCAATAAACACATCAAGGAGAGAATATGACATGTCAGAGAATGAATATGGCTGAAGCTTGTTTATTTAACCATTTAGAGCCATGAGAATTATCCATATTGACCATAATGTAATACACCAAGCCATAACTCAATAAAACACTATCTAGATCATGACAACATATGTATAAGCCAGCTAGAGCACATAGATGACAATCTGAAATGTAATGCATTTTGTGAGCAAGTCACGTCATCAATGAGTAAAGTCTAGCTAGAGACATCCAAGGATGATGCATGCCATGTCAATAAGCTAAGCGGAACAAAGAAGCTAACATTGAGTCCAAATAGAGTGCTATAAGCTCAAGATTGAAACATTGGTTAAAGTACGTGGTTCTGATTGTAGATTAAGCAAATTGAGCACATTAAACATTGTCTTTTGAAAGCATATGGTTGTTTTCAACCCAATTTTTTGTTTATGTGCTAGATCTCAAGCCTTATGCGACTACTCCAAGCAATAAGCTTAAGAAGATAGTCTGGGTCATCCAAAACTCCCCCTGAGTTCATGCCTAGTGCAATGGCAAGCTGTCTCATGAGAAAGAATTGGTGAAATCAGTTTTTTCGCACAAATATGGTGGTTGTCAACCAACATTTTGTTTTATCATGTGCTAGATCTCAAGCCTTATGCGACTACTCCAAGCAAGAAGCTTAAGAAGATAGTCTAGGTCATCCAAAACTCCCCCTAAGTTCATGCCAAGTGCAATGGCAAGCCGTCTCATAGGAAAGAATTGGTGAGATCAGTTTTTTCGCACAAAAGAGATCCTTTTTTTTTGCTTTTCAACACATTGTACTAACTCATGTATCATCAGGAGACTAAAACATCTCAAACTAAGGCTCCATATAGATTCAACGCTCTACTCAGCCTATTTGACATGGCATGAATCATAAAAGGATAGCTCAAGAAAGACTAAATTCAAATGCGAGCATGATAAGTTTAATTTAAGTTGATCAATTTTACTTAACTTATCATGGCAAACGCTAGTCTACACATATGAAGTCATGATAAATTTAGCAAGCTAAGCACAAGTCATGGCAAGGTGTAAAGCACTGAAGCATGTCATAATAGGATAATAATCAAGGCTCAATGCAGATTGATTATAATACTAGAATGCTGAGAATGCGCGAAAGACCAGTTCCCCCTCAACATTAGATGCAACTTTTAGTTCAAGTTGAGTTAAGTCAAAATTAAGCTCCAGAAGCTCCCAAATGAACTCCCCTTGAACCAAAGCATTAAGTCGAGAAGCTGGCAAATAAAACCAAAACAGGCAGTCCTTAAAGCATAGATAAGATATAGAGACAACTGTGGTTCAGACTAACTCTCATCTACCCCATATGACTCCAGGACTAACAGCTGACCGGAAAAACACACACTAGAGAGCAATCACGTACCCTGTCTACCCGAGGGTGGCCCAACCCTCACTAGAACCTATAAGAAGTGAGTGAGCTCAATCTAGTGAGATAAGAAGCAGCTAATAAGAAGCATCCTGGAAGCATAAGATAAGAGTAGGAAGTCTAAGCAACTAGGCAAGAGAAGCACTCTAACCTATGCTAGAAGGACTAAACCCAATGCACCCAAATGCAATGCAACAGAAATGAGACAGAAGCATAATTAATATAATAAAGCAGTAAAGCCTAAGCTCCCCCTCACTACAGTCCGTAAGGACAAACCACCCCAAGCTCTCCCCGCAGAGCTGAAAACCTCGAACTGTCCAAAGGCTTGGTGAAAATATCAGCCAACTGGTGGTCACTCTCCACAAACTGGAGCACTATGTCACCCTTCTCTACATGGTCTCTAAGGAAGTGGAAGCGAATATCAATGTGCTTGGTCCGGGAGTGCTGCACTGGGTTCTTAGCAATGTTAATCGCCGAAGTGTTATCACAAAAGAGTGGAACACTGTCGATAGCTAACCCAAAATCCCGCAGGGTCGAAACCATCCAAAGTACCTGACTGCAGCAGCTGGCTGCAGCCATGTACTCGGCCTCTGCGGTGGACTGTGCAACACCGGACTGCTTCCTCGAAGACCAGGAAACGAGAGAGGTGCCAAAGAACTGGCAGGTGCCGGAAGTGCTCTTCCTATCTATCCTACAGCCAGCAAAGTCTGCATCCGAAAAGGCTCTCAAGGAAAGACAGGATGAGGAAGAGTACCAGATACCATAGTCAATGGTAGCTCGAAGGTACCGAAAGATGCGCTTCACCGCCTGGCGGTGAGATACGCGAGGAGAAGCCTGAAAACGAGCACACAGACACACGGAGAAGTGTATGTCTGGTCTCGAGGCAGTGAGGTAAAGAAGGGAGCCGATCATACTTCTGAACTCTTTCTGATCAACTGGCTCGCCATCCTCATCTGGGTCAAGATAGGCTGTAGAAGCCATGGGAGTTGACACAGGCTTACCATCGCTCATATCGAAGCGTCTCAGGAGGTCACGAGTGTACTTTCCTTGATGAAGAAATGTACCCTCCCGAGACTGCTTGATTTGGAAGCCAAGGAAGAAGGTCAACTCACCCATCATACTCATTTCAAACTCGGTGCTCATGACATCCGAGAACTGGGAAACCAGAGTATGGGAAGAGCTGCCAAAGATAATGTCATCGACATAGATCTGGACGAGCAGAAGGTCAGCGCCAAGCCGGCGGATGAACAAGGTCTTATCAACTTTACCCATTTCAAACCCATGTCTCAACAAGTAGGATTTAAGCCTCTCATACCAAGCCCTGGGGGCCTGCTTAAGTCCATACAACGCTTTGGAAAGCTTAAAGACATGGTTTGGGTATTTGGGGTTTTCGAAACCAGGAGGCTGTCGGACGTAGACCTCTTCCTCAATAAGGCCATTGAGAAAGGCACTCTTGACGTCCATCTGGTAAAGCTTGAAACCCTTAGAAGCTGCAAAGGCAAGCAGGATTCTAATGGCTTCAAGTCTAGCTACAGGGGCAAAGGTCTCCTCGAAATCTAGACCTTCAACCTGGGAGAACCCCTGAGCAACCAGTCTAGCCTTGTTTCGAATAACCACTCCATCCTCGCTCTGCTTGTTTTTGAACACCCACTTAGTCCCAATAATATTGTGATCTCACGGGGGCTCGACAAGCGACCAGACCTTGTTCCTTTCGAAATTTTCTAGCTCCTCATGCATGGCATTGACCCAAGACTCATCAGATAAAGCATGAGAAACATCCTTGGGCTCAAAGGAGGCAATGAAAGCAGAATGGAGACAGAATTGAGATAAGCCAGATTTTGAGCGGGTAACACGCTCGAAGAGGTCTCCAATGATCTGCTCTGAAGGATGGTCTTTTTGAATGTGTCTAGGAGGTCCAGGGTGAGATGAAGAGGTGGCCTCTACCTCGTGAGCAGACGAAGTAGGAACAGAGCCACCAGCTCTAGAAGAAGCAGAAGGCAAAGGCTGATCGCCTCGAGGTGCGGTTGAAGACGGCACCTCCAGGGGTGGATGAGGGACAGGATTAGGTAGACAACCGTCGTCTCCATCATCCTCATCATCCACAAAGATGGTCTCGGACTGCTCTAAAGAACCTGAGATATCAGGCCTAGTCCCTGGACTGGCCTCATCGAAGGTTACCTCACAGGTTTCTACCATTTTGCTAGACTCGCAGTTCCAGACCCTATAAGCCCGCGAAGAAGGCGAGTAACCTAGAAAGATCCCATCACAAGAACGTGACTCGAACTTATCTAGGTTCCCGGACTTCAGAATAAAGCACTTGCAACCAAACACACGAAGATGAGAGACGCTGGGCTTTCGCCCGTATCTCAACTCATAAGAAGTGCGATGCAAGTGTGCCCTAAGAAATACTCGATTTGAGATATGGCACGCGGTAGCTATAGCCTCAGCCCAAAACTTCCGCGGTGTAGAGTACTCATCAAGCATCGTCCTAGCCATCTCGACCAAGGTACGGTTCTTTCTCTCCACAACGCCATTTTGTTGTGGGACGTGCGGAGAGGAGAACTGATGCTCTACACCTGTCTCACCACAGAAACTCTCGAAGTAGGAATTCTTGAACTCCGTGCCATTGTCACTGCGAATCGCTCGTAAGGCACCCGGGAGCTCAACAGAAAGCCTACCGAAAAGACCTCGGAAATGAGAAAATGTCTCATCCTTCGAGGCTAAGAAAAATACCCAAGAATACCTCGAGAAGTCATCGACCACAACAAGAACATACCACTTCCCTCCTGCTGACTGCACTCGAGCTGGTCCAACTGTGTCCATGTGGAGCAGCTGTCCCGGTGCATCGGTCATAGTAACTGTGACCGGAGGGTGAGAAGCGGCAACCATCTTGCCGTGCCGGCATGGAGAGCAAACAAGATCTTTGACCATCTTGAGTTTAGGCAGACCACGAATGAGATCGTGGTCGCTAACTCGGGTCAAATGGTCAAATCCGATATGACCAAGTCTCCTATGCCAGAAAGAGAGGTCGCGGGACTCAGAAGCAACTAAACACCTGAGAGGATCACCAGAAGACTCAGAAAAATCAGCACGAAAGATCCTCCCATAACGAGAAATCCCGCAAACCAGACTACCCGAAGAATCAATAATTTTACAAGCATTTTTCTTAAAGCTCACCTCGAAATCGTCATCGGTAAGCTGAGAAACTGAAAGCAAATTGTACTGCAACTTACTAACCAAGGCCACATCTTTCAAAATGAAAGAATCATTAATGCGCACAGTACCTTTGGCGATGACTCGCCCAGACGAAGCATCTCCGAAGGTGATTGACTCATCACCTGGAGCACGGGCAAGGGAAGAAAACCAACGGGAATCTCCGGTCATGTGTCGTGAACACCCGGAGTCGACGAGCCAAACCTTTCCCTTCCCTGCCCGGCGAACCTGAGTCAACGAGAGAGTAAAGTCTCAGTACTGGGATAAATCAAAAGTGATTTTGGCACCCAATACTGAGTAACGTGAGGAGCAGATGAAGTAGTCAAACACGACTGACCTCTATCTACCCTACGCTCTCCGTGACTCAAAGAAGCAGAAGGTCTGTGAGCAGACCTGAAGCTGTTGCGGGGTCCAACTGCTACGAGAGAGCGAGTCGGAACACCGGCAACATGCTGATCACGCCGCGGATAGCTATCTCGACGGGGAAACCTAGATCTACCCTCAGGACGGCGGAAGACATGACCAGAGGCAGCATGAGGACGGAAGACAGAAAACTCAGAAAAACCAAGTCCTCGATGCTGCCCAAACCCATCAACAGTAGTAACCCTAGACCTCGTGCTGGTCCTAGGTGCACTCAGGATCTGGGACTGACCCTGAATATGCCTAAGAGACTCAACACGGTCTCTACGCGCGATCTTGGCGCGCCTGAAGCATCGATCAACCGTGTGTCCATCCTTCTGACAGAAGGTGCAGTGATACTTCATCCTCTGAGAGGTAGAAGTAGCACGGTCAGGCTTCGCCTTCTGAGAGGCCGAAGCAGCAGGTGGACTCACCTTCCTGTCAGAGATCCCTTGGACAAAGCCCGCTGATTTGAATTAACCTCATCAGATCTGGGCTCGACCTCGATCACACCTCCTACTATGGGTTGGAGAATAGCAGGTGGATGCTTCCTCATATCCTCATAGAAATCATATCCTAGACCTTGATTGAACTTGCAAATCTTGGATTGGTCTAGAATAAGATTAAGCTTCTTCTTGCCTCCTACAAATCTCTCGAGAGTGTTCATAAGGTACTGACACCCCCGAAAGAGAGAGGTGCAAGAAGAGCAAGGGGAAGAGGGAACAGCAGGAGGTAAGGGAGCAGATGAAGAACCAACAGCAGAGGGAAGAATGGCTTGTGCACGCACAGCCGACTCTGAAGGGACAGTCCTACTGCTAGCCAGTTGGTTCACGTCGCTAAGCGTCTCAACCTTACCCTGGGGCTTCTCCCCCTTCTTAGCACAGACAATACAAGCAGATAGTGGCTTCTCTAGTAAGTCCTTACTTAGCTTCACACATTTCTCATCCAATGCAACCAAGTCAGATTTTAGTTTGTTACAATTAATGCATGGTGAGCTAACAGGGTCCTTAGAAGCATACTGAGCCAATTTCCTATCATGATCAATCATTTCTTGAAACTGTTTGGAGACAGCTTCAAGTTCAGCAGTTAACTTAGGACAGTTCAAGCATGAATCAATCGGCTCGAGTAAAGAAGCTTGTAGTTCAGCAATTTTATGATCTGCCTGTTTTAAGTTCATCTTTAGGTTATTGCAATTTTCACAAGAATTGGGCAGATCAAGGAGCATGACATAAGGTCCTCTAGCAGCAATGTCCTTAACCTCACATGAGGTGGGAGAAGTAGTCTCATCAGTAGTAAGTAGGGTAACAGCCATCCTACTCAACTCTAACTCAGCAAGCAGACTAGCATTCTCCACCTTCACAACATCAAGCTCGGAGGACACACTATCATGCGAGGTCCTTAGTTTCTCCAAATCACCCAGCAAAGCACAGCATGTATCACAATCGTCACGGGAGGGAGCAGATGTAAGTAAAGTAAGCTCCCGTGACAGTCTATCTACTTCCTTCTCTAACTCGGTACACCTAGCCCTAGCTCTAGCATGAAAACCACCTAGCTTAAGAAATGCTTGATTGAGCTGGTCGTAGGTGGGGCCTACCTCGTCCGAGTCGGAGTACAACTCGCTGTCGCTGAGTTCGCCCTCGAGGGCCATGAAGCACATGCCGGAGAAGTCGTCGCCGCCATCCTTGGGCACTTGGTCACCCGCCCCGTCGTCGTCGCTCCATCCCTCCACCTCGCTGAGGTCGAGGTCGTCGAACGCCGTGAGGACGCGGTGAAAGAGCTTCTTGGCCTTCCCGAAGTCGCGGAACTTCTTCTTGCCTTGTGGATGTACTGGAGGCTTCTTGTTGCGGTTCTTGTCGGTGTAGTCGTTCTTGCCCGAACCGCCGTAGTCGTTCTTGCCCTTCTCCAGCTTGGGGCAGTTTGCCCGAATGTGGTTGGGGCCACCACACTCGAAGCAAATCACGGGTCCTCCTCTCTTTCTGTCTCTCCTACCCTTGTAGGCATGGGAGAACCTTCGGGCTAGGAGGGCCAGCTGATCATCCGCAAGCTGCTCTAACTGATCATCAGTTATGTCACAGAGAGCAGCAAGGGAGAAACCGCAAGAAGAATCCGAAGAGGGCCCGGAAGAAGAAACGGGATCGGTGACCAAAGCCATCGACTGTGACTTCGACCGTCGAGAGACAACGTCAATCTCGTGAGTCTTGAGGCGCGAGTACAGCGCGTCAAGAGTCAGGGTCGAGAGGTCTGTCGTGTCTTTGATGTTGGTCACTTTCATTTCCCAGACACGAAGATCGAGTGCCGCAAGCATTTGGCGAGCGTTATCCGAGTCGGGGTATGTAAGACCGACCGCTCGGAGGTTGCTCAAGATTTTGTGAAATCGCGAAAAGCACTCATCCAGGGACTCTCCAGCAAGCATCTCGAATTTGTTGTATTCGCGCTTGAACTGGTCCTGTCGGACCGTCTTAATCTGGGTGGTGCCCTCATGGTATGCATCGAGGGTCACCCAGATGTCGTAAGCGGACGACAGGTGAGAGATGCGATCGAACTCGCTTCTACTCAAGCCCTGGATAATGATGTTCCTTGCCTTCGCATTTGCCTCAACATCGGGCATGTTTGCCACATTGATGTTCTCATCGGCAGGAACAACGAATCTGACCTTCACCTTCCGCCAAATGGCATACCCCTGAGCCTGGATGTATGTTTCCATTCGGCTCTTCCAGAAGGGATAATCCAGGCCATCAAAGATGGGAGGTTTGGTCGAGTACTTGTCCGTCGCCATGGCTCTTGAGACCGGTTAAGATCTATGAATTAGAGCTAACCGGCTCTGATACCAATTGTAGGACCGAAATGGCAACAGAGGGGGGGGTGAATGGTGCCTTCTAAAAACTCCCCAAGTACTCACACGACAAATCGGGCAAAAGAACTAGCTTCTTCGATCGAACACACGTGGTCGTAAGCCAACTGATGGTCGAACACCACGTGGTCGAACACTTGCCTGAGCCGACAAAAGAAATCAAACAGTGATAACTGAGAGGATGAACCAAGAACAGCAGGACTCGAGGCGCACAATCATCCGGTAAAGTGAACTTCTCTAATTCGACTCCTGCTCTCGGGAATGAACTGGCCAAGTGGCCTTGAGACAGATTCCCAGTTCTGAGCTAATCAAAGCACACAAAGATGAAAGCAGACTCACGAAGAAGAGAGGAGAGAAAAGGATAGCAAGAAGTCCAAGCTCTCAAAACAGATCGCAAACAAGTCAATCACAACATCTCAAGACGACAGAAAACAAATAGAGGAAGAGAGATGAATGATTGATAATGGAGGTTTCTACAGCCACTCCAACTGGGAGATACATGAGCACACTTGCTCCATCCCGAGAACCCACACACTCACAAATAACAAAGGAAGAACAGAGCAACTCGGGGATCAGAATCTCACCAGTACCCGAGCTCTATCCTCTCTATTTATAGCCACACACTCACACACCAAAGAGGGGGAACCCGCAAACCCCCACCTAACACCGGGTTTTCAACTCACTTTACCCACTAGCAAGAACGAGCTCCAGTGCTTTACCCGTTACACCCAACGGCTCCACTGCTTTGCCCGTTTAGCGCCAACAACTCCTGTGCATTGGCAGAGACACAGCTTCCTTTTGCAGCTTTCCGCATTTCTCCAAAATGCCACTCCACTGCCTTCCCGGAAGCTTCCTCCTGCCTTGTCGTCCAAGCTTGCAACCACCTCGCAAGACTAGGTCTCCTTCGGCTTCCCCTGGTCGTTCTGGACCTCGACATCCCCCATGTCTAGTCCCGACCACTCCAAGCCTCATCAAGACTTGTCTCCAAGGTCCTCTGGCAGCTCCAGCTCCGGTTCCTCATCTCCTCGGCTTGCAACCACCTCACAGACCTCGTCGTCTTCAGCACTTCCTGGCCGCTCTTGACCTCAGCACCGCCCGTGCCTAGTCTCGGCCCTCCATGCCTCGCCACGACTAGTCTCAAGGTCCTGCAAACATCACAGACAAGCAAACCATTACATAGCACCGCTCACAATAGTATCCAACTACTTGAGCCAGAAAACAGAACTCAAAACATACTCTTACCAAGTCGTATACCACCTACGACCACTCGAAAAAAGAGAACAATGAAAGCACACGACATACGACCACAAAACCAAGCCATATGATCAGAAACAATGAGTCTACGATCATCGCTAACTTGCTACGACCAGCCATAACTCGCTACGGCTTTAACGCTCAAAGACTACGACTTCAACCCAAGTCGTTACGACCGATCGAAAAGATAAACCAACAAGTGCACAAGGTCCCTGACTTCATCACAAAGCCCTACGACCAAATTCCAGCTCAAATGGTCAAGTCTGCAGGTCATACGACCGATTCCAACTGCGCGCGAGTACGTCCGACAACGCCAGACTGCTCTACGACCAAATCCGACCGGTACGACTACAACCGACCGGCTATGACCACAACCGACTGAGTCTGACCCCGACCCGACCTCGTTCGACCGCTTCACAACATGGTCGAAGTCCGCCGACTTCCCACGTGGTCGCAAGCTCGAGTGCCGTCTCCCAACCACAGTGGTCGAAGCATCGACTTCCGACCGCAGCTCTCAATAACGTGGTCGTAGGTCATCGACTTCCCAACGTGGTCGCATACCCGAGCACTGAAGCACGTTACAACGTGGTCGTACAATTGTCTGGCAGGCTTTCGACCACGGCCAAATGCTACGATTTAGCAGGAATGCGCCTGATGAAGTCGTAAACGACTCGGCTGGCTCCCGATGCTTGACAACATGGTCGTAGACTTCCTGGCTGGGTTCCGACCACAGTCACACGTGGTCGTAAGGCTGCTGCTGTCTTCCGATCAGCGACAACGTAGTCGTAAACCCTTTCGACTACGTTCAAGTTGCTTTGAAATGGTCGTAAACCTTTGGTTGGCTTTCGACTACGGCCAACGAGGTCGTAAAGCTATCTGTCATCCTCCGATCATGACCAATGTGGTCATAGAGGCTTTCGACAACAGCCAATGAGATCGTAAACGTGGTTTCCGGCTTCCGACCGCTGACAGAGTGGTCGTAAACAACCCGGCTGGCTCCCGATTGACGACAATAAGTTCATAACCTGCCCGACAGGCTTCCGACCACAACCAATGTGGTCGTAAGAGCCTACGACCACAGTCAGAAGCTATGACTTTGCACAGAAGGCGATTCCGATCACTTCTAAGGCTATGACTTGGCAGGAAGTGCCCAACCCAAACTCAAACTTTCTAAACCAAGAGTCAATTACTCATCACAAACATGTGGTCACCTCCACATGGACTCTCATTGATGAAAGTGAAAAAGATCTTCGAACCGATTGTACAAGATTTCCTTAAAAACTCATAAATCAGCTTGTCTGAAGAGTAGCCTGGAGGAGCCAGGCGGCAGTAAAGAGCAAGCTCAAGAGGGTGGTCAGCATGATGAGTCCCAATGGATAATTGCGCCAACCATAGAAGCCAACGGCTTGGGTCAAGGCTGTGGATTCCATGCACAGGGGGTGTGCATGGAGAGCAGGTCGAACGTATAGGGGTGCACAGATGCTTGGAAGGTTTCGACCATGCAGGGCACAGGAGGTGTCCCAAGCTGTCCAGAGAAGATACAGTACCAGAGGAGTTTCGAGTAACCGGAATCTTTTGAGTGCAAAGTCAGAAGCGTTCGAGTGCTACCGGTCGAAAGCTCCGAGCGGTGCGGTCGAAGGATCCAAGTACGTAGCGGTCAGAGGTTCTGGAGCATGGAGTGGTCAAATGTTGCATGGTTGAAGCCAACAGTGGTATTGGCACATATCACGGGGACCAGTAGGTATCACTGAAGGAAAAGGACAACACATCCCTGCGGGAGATAGAGCAAAAGAAAATTTTTGAGCAAGGAAAAATTTCGCTGCAAGTGGCATGGAAAGTAGCAGTCCAGGCGGGCCCCGCATGCGTGTGATAGGCCCAATAAGTAGCAGCTCGGGAGCACTTGCAGGCGCACATGTTCACGCGTGTGCAACTAGGGCAAATCCCAATGGCTCGGGACAACCAAGCCATGAGTCTCACAGGCATGCAGAAGGCAGAGGAAGGTCTCACGAGCATGTAACAATCCCACGATTGAGAGGAAGATGTCACCCACAGCGCCAGTGGAGAAAGAGCGGGCTGGTGTGGATGCCAGTGCGGCAACAGTGGAAGATGAAGGGAGCAGAAAGCTCGAGTAACTACAAAGTCAAGATGGCTATGGGAGTAGGTGCTTCAGCCCAGGCAAGCATGCAAAGGAGGACGAGTTCAGTCCAGGTGCGAGATGTGGCAAGCGTTGGTTTGTGCAAGGCTTAGGATGGAGCAAGCACATGCTGTAGGATGGAGTCGACCTAGGAAGGAATGGCGCACGGGAAGACAAGAAAAGGATGGGAGATGAGAGAAGATCGGCATGATCAAGTTCTAGAAGATAAAAGAGAAGATCGATGTGATGAAGGTGAAGAAACAAGATTAAGGGGGTGATTGTTGGAAATAATCTTGTTTCCTTTGTTGCTAGTAGTATCCGAGTTGAGGATAGAGCAAGAAACTGAGTTGGTGGTAGAGTCTGTTTTGAAGTCAATATATTGAGTATAAGTAGCAGAGCAATGTAAATGAGAAAGAAGTGAACAAGAGTGATCGGTTGTGATCGAAAAGTTGAGGGAAAGAAAAAAAGAAGAAAAGTGAAAGTGCTTTGGCTCCCGGAAAAACAAACTATGTTCATGTGCTTTATCGAGTGCTTGAAATCATTGAGAACTAAGGGTGTGTGAAGGTAACGAGTACAGGAGTATATGGGTGGAGCTGGAGCAACATGCATTAGTGAATGCTTAAAGAAAACAAGTTAAGGGAATTTCTAATTATGGAGTGTCACTTTTTTACCTTTTTGGAATCATATAGTATTTGATATTATTTATAAACTAAATACACATACCAAAAATTTATTTTTGTCATTTTTGTTCCATAGGATGTGTTTGGTTGGGTGAACCAAAGGGAATTGGATGGGATGGGATGGTCCTGGATATGCCCCAATCACTATGTTTGGTTGAGTGAATGGAACCAACTCATATCGGATGAAGTGGTAAAGATTCGAAGAATATTCTCATGCGATGATGAACCATTTTGTTCAACGAAATTGGGCGAATGATGTGGTACAGGACATGCTCATCCACTCGACACGAGGTGCCCTCACCCCTTGTCCACTCACCTCGCATCACCTTCCTTCTTGCCACCACCTACTAGCCTCATGTCACCTCCCTGCTGGTCATCGCCTTGCCTCTCGACCATTCCCTAGGTGCCTCTTCTCCTTCTCCCTTCCCTCTCCCTACCTTCGTCCTCTACTATGCACTGGATCTGAACCCGTCGCTTCTTCTTCTTCCCATCCAGATACAGGCAAGGGCGCAGAGGAACACTGACTGGATCTGAGTTTTCACCTTCCTATCCCGATGATGGTGGTGACTTGATCCGAGCTGCTGCCTCCCCTTCTTCCCATCCCAATGACTGTGGTGACTAGATCTACTGCCGCCTCACCTTCTTCTTCCTCCCCTCCCTCGCCTAGGGTGAATTTATGGTGGGGACCGAAGGTATGGATCCTTATGTTGTTCCAAGTTCTCAAGTTTTGATTTATTGGTTCATGTTTGTTCATCTTACTATACTCTATTATCAAGTTCTCAATTTCGATTTAGTAGGAATACCCACAATCTCTGATTTCCTGATTTATGCCCACAATCTCCGACCTAGTGAAGATCTCCAATTTTGTTTTATGGATCAGATTTCTTGATTTTGTTAGTACGAAAGAAATTGTTGTTACACAAGTATTCACTCTTCCTTGATTTCTTGATTTTTTCCCTCTTCAATTTGTGGCACTCATGATTTGTAGATGGACAAGAGGAAGCTAAAACAAAGAAAGATGTTGATTATTGGTGTTGTTGCATATGTGGCTGCTTACATGATGTTTATGTTTGTATGGTCTAGACTTAGGAATAGGAGATAACGTATTACATATGGCCCAATTGAGGAAAGTGATAGGACTAGAATTGATTAACTTAATAATAAAATTTGGAAGAATTAAACAACTTGTACCAACATGATAAGGCTTAAGAAAGCCCATTCTTTTAGTTATGTGAAGCCTTAAGAGAACGTTGTTTGCTTTGTGACACTATACCTGTATGTATAGAGGAGCAAGTTGCCATGTTATTGAATACAATTGGACACATACTAAGGAATAGACTAATTGGTACCAACTTCACTAGGTCAGGTGAAACAGTTAGCTGATTGGATGTGTCCTCCACACCATAGGTGAGCTACGAAATGAGCTTATTAGGCCACATTCATTAGGCAATGCATCTGTATTTGCATAATGCCTCACAAAAAATCCTATGCTATTATGTTTTTTGATTGGCAATGTTAATCCAATTGCATACTTGCATACTTGAATAATTTATTGCTTAGCTTACTATGCATATTGATATGATGATATGCCTTTCTTTGCTGCAGAGTAAAATAGAAGAGATATGCTCTTTGTTTGGATTGAATCTGATGAGGACATCCTGAAGACACCAATTGGACCGATAACACGAGCATGAGCTAAACAAATTAATCAATAGGTGAATTCGCTCCTAATTGAATTTGGTTGTAATTTACGTGAGAACTGGATACTACCTCATCCCAATGTGCTGTGCATTCTCAGGTTTGAATGATGTAAAGCTTTTAGAATTGGAGCCATGGAGGAGGAGCTGATGGAGAAGAAATACTTGGAGTCAAGCAAGGGAAGACATGTTCATCCTCATTGTCATGTCGGATCGACCTCAGATGTGTTCAGGACCGTTCGATCCACATCGGGCGTTCGTAAGACCTTCAAAATGTTCGGACCAGTCGGAATGATCATATCCTTTTTGAGAAATCATGTACCCTTATGTCCTTAATATTGCAATTGGCTAGCATTTCTTCTAGTACTTGGTGCAAAACAAGCTATCTATTCCTCAAATATCAGATTGCCTCTATTTAGCTCCTTGTTTTGTTTGCACTAAGTCACATTGATCCTTGTGTGTGCGTTCATACACTTCACTTAATTCTTTTGAATCAGCACTTAGACAAAATATTCTAGTTTGGATTATTACTTAACTTTACAATATCCAGGATTTCAGATTGCATAGGTAAACACTACCTATTCAAGCTCCACAAATAAGCTATTGTTATAACAGTGCTTGTGTAATTGAATTTGCTTGATCTATCACCTTGTGTTGTCTTCCGCCACCAAAGTGCATACAACTCCTCACTTCCATCAAGGGCGCATATAAACTTCGGTTGGTAAGAGAAGGTGAGGTTCAGTGAATTCCATAAATAAACTCTTCCACATACATAGTTTTCTTTCTTGCATTAACCATAGCTGGGAAAAAGGAGAACCATCATATGTTACACAAGCTGACCTTGAGAAGCTCACGAATGATTTCAACACTCAGTTGAATGACAACATGAGCATCTTGAGGAGGGAGATACTAGAGGAGCTTCGCAAAAAGCGGAGCCCGTTGGTGTCCATGAAGGAGATGTTGAGCTTGATGAGACCGATGAGGAGAGGGCTGCACAATTCGCTAAAGAAGCTCTAGCCAATCAAGCCGTTGCCAATGTGGTTTGACCACCCCTTCCCAAGCATGGGGAAGGTGTTTTTGACGCTGACCATGGCCAAGGGAGAGGCCGTGGCTATGGGCACGACGGTGCCGCCCACATTGATGACATGGGCGATGATTTTTGGCTACACCGTAACGACAATTATTAACGTCATGGCCATTGTCGTGATGACTCGTCCGTGGAGGAGAAATTTGGGTAGCTCAAATTCACTATTCTCAAATTTGAAGATGCTTTCGATCTAGATGCGTATCTCACATAGGAGCTTAAGGTAGATAAGATCTTCCAGATGCACAATTATTCGGAGGAGAAACTACACATGGCATCACTTGAGTTTGATGGGTATGTGTTGATCTGGTGGGAGCAAGTGTTAAACCAAAGAGAAACTAATGGAAAACCTCCAATTGCGACATGGGCTGAAATGAAGCAAAAGCTGAGAGCATGTTTTGTTCCTAATACTTATAAACGTGATTTTTTTGCTAAACTGCAGAATTTGAGGCATGGAAGCTGTTCAGTGGAGGAATATTACAAGTATATGGAGTAAGCTATGATTAGGGCATGTGTGCATGAAGATGAAGAGCAAACACTTGCGCTTTTCCTGTTTGGTATGAATAAAAATATCAAGCATATTGTGCAATATCAGCCCTACAACATCGTTGTTGAGTTGGTCCATTAAGCAACAAAGGTGGAACAACAGCTAATGGAGGATGGGAAACCATCGCCAAGGACAACTTCTTTTAACTTGAATGCGTCATCATCCTCAACCAATTCCACCAAAGTAATATTCAATATAGGACGAGGTACATTTGCAGCATATACTACTTCGAACGCTAATGCTCATCCTTCTTCAATTACAAAAAATAGCACCTACATCAAGTGAGAAGAAAGTGACTCCATCCTCTACTTTCTCAATTGGTGCTACAACAAAAAGTAGGGAAATTCAATGCTTCAAGTGTTGGGACGTGGCCATATTTCTAGAGAATGTCCCAACAACCGAGTTATGCTAGTGTTGGGACGTGGCCATATTTCTAGAGAATGTCCCAACAACCGAGTTATGCTTGTGACGAAAGATGGAGAAAATGGATCAGCAAGTGAACACGAGATTGAGCTCAGTCATGAAAAGGAGAGATATGAAGATATATCAGATGACCATGAAGAAGTTGATGTATTAAGTTATAAAATGAGAGAGGCACTAGTAGTCACCAAAAATTTAAGTATGCTTGCATAAGGAGATGCACATCCACAACGGTTCAACTTGTTTCAAACACAAGCCAACGTAAATAACAAAGTAATCAAACTTATTATTGATGCTGGTAGTTGTTATAACTTGGCTAGTATTGAATTATATGAGAAATTGGTTTAAAGATGATAAACATTCACAACCCTATCATGTGCAATGGTTTAACGAATGTGAGGATGTGAAGGTTCAGTTTGTGGTGTATGTTACCTTTAAGATTGGCGACTATGAGGACATCGTCGAGTGTGATGTGGTGCTTATGGGCCTGTTCTTTTTTGCTGTGGCTTGTGGCTTTTGGCTGCGGCTTGTGACTTTTTGGCTATTTGTGCAAGAGATTATAGAGTAATAGAAACTCACGTGTGGTTTTTGATGATATAAATGAAGTCAGTAAAGTATGTACTATAATTAACTAGTAGACCCTATCTTGAAAAGATACTCCGTTTAAAAGCTAGTTACTGTAGAAAAGCCGAAAATCAGCTTTTAGAAGCTGAAAAGAACAAGGCCTATGACCGTATGCTATTTGCTGTTAGGAAATCCATAGAAATATGATAGAAGTGTGCAACATAATGGCCATTTCAACCGATATGCTTTTAAGTGGAAGGGAAAAACAAAAGAGCTTAATCCAAAGACTCCTAGTCAGATACATGTTGAATTACAGCAAAAGAAGTTTGCTGAAAATGAGGGTCAAAAGAAAGAAAAGAGACTACCACACATCGGTGAGTGAGAGTCCCAAGCCAAATATGAGAGGGAAAAGTAAATGTGGGGGAGGGAAGGTTATATTAGCCACAAAATTAGAATTGAGAGATATGAGCAATGATCCATCAAAGATGCACTTTGTGCTTGTGTACAAAGATACAACTGTGTTGCATTCTACTAATGACTTGACTTCTCTTCCTAGTGGTGCTTCCTCTTTTTTGCAGGCCTTTGAAGACGTGTTTTCAAAGGAGATTCCAGCAGAACTTCCGCCATTGTGCGGAATAGAGCATCAAATTGATCTAGTTCCTGACGAGTCACTTCCAAACCGTCCACCATACCGCACCAATCCGGAGGAAACCAAAGAAATTCAACGCCAAGTGCAAGAGCTACTTGAGGAAAGGTATGTACACGAAAGTCTTAGTCCATACGCTATTCCTGTAATTCTTGTTCCTAAGAGAGGTGGTACATGAAGAATGTGTGTTGATTGTTGCGACATTAACAACATCACTGTTAGATATAGTCATCCTATTCCTAGGTTAGATGATATGCTAGATAAACTTATTGGTGCTGTTATATTCACTAAAATTGATTTGAGAAGTGGAGTCAAATTAGGATGAAACTTGGTGATGAATAGAAGACTGCTTTTAAAACAAAATTTGGATTGTATGAGTGGTTAGTAATGCTATTTGGTTTAACTAATACACTTAGTACATTTATGCGATTGATGAATCATGTTTTGAGAGCATTCATTGGCAAATTTGTTGTGATATACTTTGATAACATATTGATATATAGCAAAACGATGGA
This sequence comes from Dendrocalamus latiflorus, assembly GCA_017311315.1. Lineage (NCBI taxonomy): Eukaryota > Viridiplantae > Streptophyta > Magnoliopsida > Poales > Poaceae > Dendrocalamus > Dendrocalamus latiflorus. The sequence continues at coordinate 3,189,063 of CM029665.1, read as the reverse complement.
AGAACACACTGAGCATATTAGGCAAGTGTTAGAAGTGCTTAGAATTGAGAAATTGTACGCTAATCTTGGCAAACACACTTTTTGCACCAATAAAGTTGTGTTCTTAGGCTATGTAGTTTCTGAACAAGGCATTAAAGTAGATGAATCAAAAACTGAAGTGACTAAGAATTGGCCTACACCTGTGAATGTTAGTCAAATCAGAAGTTTTCATGGTCTTGCTAGCTTTTATCGGCGTTTTGTTAAAGATTTCAGCACCATTACTGCACCTTTGAGTGAGTTAACTGAAAAAGGTGTTATGTTTAAATGGGGTACATCACAAGAAAAGGCTTTCCAAGAACTAAAGAAATAATTAATTGCAGTATGATTGCTCGCTTTGAATGATTTGACTAAGACTTTTGAAATTGAATATGATGCTAGTGGAATAAGAATTGTCGTATTTTAATGCAGGAAGGGAAACCAGTAGCATATTTCAGTAAGATGCTAGGAGGAGCTCAATTAAACTACCCTGTGTATGATAAAGAATTGTATGCTTTAGTGTTTGTGCTTGAAACTTAGCAACATTATCTTTGGCCTAAAGAATTTGTTATCCACTCTGATCATGAAACTTTGAAATATTTAAAGAGCCAAACTAAACTGAACCGTAGACATGCTAAGTGGGTGGAATTCATTGAAACTTTGCCATATGTCGTTAGGTACAAGAAAGGGAAAGAGAATATGGTAGCTGATGCTTTATCTAGGAAAAATATGCTCTTAACTCAATTGGAAGTGGAAGTTCCTGGTTTGGAAAGCTTGAAAGATTTATATGCTTTTGATTATGAATTCTTAGAACCATATTTTAACTGCAAAGTTGGAAAAAGATGGGGACAAGTTTCATGTTCACGACGGGTTCTTTTTTCATGCTAACAAATTATATGTTCCAGGTTCGTCCGTGTGTTTGCTTCTATTGCAGGAATCTCATGCAGGAGGCTTGATGGGACACTTTGAGAGAGAAAGGATCTTCATGATACTGAGCAATCACTTTTATTGGTCTAAAATGAGGCGAGGCATTGAAAGGTTTATACAACGATGTGTAACATGCCACAAAGCAAAATTTAAGCTTAATCCACATGATTTATACACTCCACTTCTAGTTCCTAGTGCCCCTTAGGAAGATATTCGTATGGACTTTGTTTTAGAATTGCCTAGGATTAAGAGGGGGAGGGATTCAGTTTTTGTAGTTGTAGATAGATTCTCTAAAATGGCACATTTCATTCCCCGTCACAAAAGCAATGATGCATCGCATGTAACTGACTTGTTTTTCAGGGAAATTGTGAGATTGCATGGCATGCCAAAGACAATTGTTTCAGATCGAGACATCAAACTTATGAGCTTGTTTTGGAAGACTCTATGGGCCACACTTAGGACAAAATTGCTCTTTTCGACAACTTGTCACCCACAAATGGATGGGCAAACAGAGGTGATGAATCGTACACTCTCAATGCTGTTGCGGATAATGATCAAAAAGAATTTGAAAGAGTGGAAAGATTGTCTATCGCACATTGAATTTGCATATAATAGGGCGGTACATTTTACTACTCAAATGTGTCCATTTGAGGCGGTGTATGATTTCAAGCCGATGCCATTACTTGATTTGTTGCCACTGCTGTTGCATGAACATGTCAACATGGAAGCATCAAAACGAGCTAAATATGTGAAGAAACTTCATGTCAAGATTAAAGAAGAAATTGAAAAGAAGGCACATTACTATGCTGAGGAGACGAACAAGTCAAAAAAGAAGATGTTATTTGAACCAGGTGATTTGGTTTGGGTGCATCTACGCAAAGAACGTTTTCTGGATGAACGTAAGTCGAAGTTAATGCCTTGGGGAGATGGTCCATTCATAGTGCTTGAGAAGATCAATGACAATGCATACAAGATCGAGCTTCCGGGTGATGATTATACTATGAATTCTACATTCAATGTTACTGATTTATCACCATTCTTGGGTCCGGAAGAGTCAGAGTTGAGGACGACTCCTTTCCAAGAGGGGGAGGATGATGAGGACATCCCAAATACACCAATTGGACTGATTACACGAGCACGAGCTAAATAAATTAATCAACATGTGAATTCGCTCCTAATTGAATTTAGTTATAATTTACGCGAGAACTGGATACTATCTTATCCCAATGTGTTTGCGTTCTCAGGTTTGAACGATGTGAAACTTTTGGAATTAGAGCCATGGAGGAGGAGCTGATGGGGAAGAAATACTTAGAGCCAAGCAAGGGAAAATATGTTCATCCTCATTGTCATGTCGGATCGACCCCAGATGTGTTTAGGACCGTTCGATCCACATCGAGCGTTCGTAAGACCTTCAGAACATTCAAACCAGTCCGAATGGTTTCGACTGTCCGAGTCGTCTGATCAACGTTGGACGCTCAGATGCTTCGGAGATGTTCATACTGCTCCGAATGATCATGCCATCTGATCTTCCATGGACTGCCCGATCACCTTGAAAACGTTCGGCCGACTCCAATGAGTCGTACTGTCTAATCTTCAACAGACCGCCTGATCGCCTTGGAGACGTTCGGACCGCTCCAAACATTTGTTCATTCTGCGACATTCATCAGGTTTTTACGATCGATAGCGATGGTGACGTTCAGACTGCTCTGAATGTTCACCCTTCTACGTCGTTCGATCAACTTGGACGGTTAATATTGATGGTAACGTTCGGACCAGGCTGAACGATCCTGTCATTAGAATGGTTGGAGGCGCTTGCAGCCTTTCGATTGACCTGGAGGTGTTCAGAACAGTCTGATTATATCTTCAACCATGACACCACTTATGACTTATGACCACTGCGCCGCTACGACTACAACTTACAACTACTACGTCGCTACGACTATGACTTACGGCCACTGCATCACTATGACTACGACTTACGACCGACCAATCCTCTTGCAGCTCAAATGACTATGAAGGTAACGACTACTACTTGTGGTTGAAGCCAATATCGACAGAAGATGTGTGGCCATAAAGAGGGCATGATCGTAGTCGAAATCAACCTCAACGTGGTCGTAATGACTTATGAGCGCAGACCCAGAGGGATTCCTTGTTATTAAAGGGCAATAACTTTCGCATACAGAGTCCGATTGAGGTGATCTTAGACTTATTGGAAAGTTTATTTCAAGGACTACATAATGGACAAGGGCTTATCTTCAGATTCATCTGAGATAAAAGATTTTAGTTTCCTTTTTTTAGGAGTTCGAGTCTAACACGATAAAAGATTGAGTTGTACATGATTAGGGGGGTCCTACGGACTGTGCCCAGGACTATATTTGCCTTGTAATACATAGCCTTTGGGTCAGACCACATTAATTTCAAGATATCTAATATTGCTTATTCTCAGGTTTATACTACGTGCTGCCTTTGGGGAATTGGACGATTTTCTTGAGAGTACCTCCATTGTTCTTGTGTTTCCTTGTGGTTTGCAGGAGCAACGATACATCTACTTTGTGGTCGGGCAGACGGGATCATGAGCGCGTGGTTGAGCGAATTCTCTTGTCACAATGGAGGATGGCACACATTAGGTAATTTCACACTCACAAACGGTTATCGCAACTAATCTTATTCACTCTCATCCTTTCAATCAAACACAAACTTGGATCATCTTATTCACTCCTATCCTATCAACTAAACAATAACTTATACCATCATATTTATCCAATCAATCAAGTAATCTGCACCATCTCATTCGAAATCAATCCAGCCAACATAAATGAAACCTTCCCATCTACTCTATCTCGGGTACCATCACGGAGGTTGCTCTCGGATGGATGGATCCTCTCTCTTCCCTGTCTCCTTCCCTCCCTCCCACCGAGATCACCGCCCCGATCCCGAGATTCGTCTCGGAGGACGGTCGGGGTCCACACGGCAGTTGACTTCGATATTTCCACAGCTTTTCCTTGCTCTTTTTCTGATCAATACACAGGCGAGAAAATGCTTCTTCCTTTTCACTTTTGGAGAGTAAAAAGGAGAAGACTAACGTATCCACTCGAGATTCTCTTGCTCAACTTCCCATCTTGAAGCTCTCTTCCGGCATCTATGGGAGAGGCCAACACAGCGAAGAGTAGGTTAGGGCGACCGCAATGGTAATAGCTAGTACTAGCTATATAGTCAGCTGACGTGGAGGTGAGAGACAAAAGCAAAGACTATTTTATACTGTTGGACCCACATGCTCCTCTCTCATGTTCTTGGACTACGTGAAATAGATCAGCTATTTGCTCGTCGCTAGTGACTACTCTCTCTCCTACTTTTTCCTTGCCACATCAGATCTAGCTAACTAAATAGCCAGCTGTTGGAGACGCCCTTATAGTGGTGGGTGGAGCAGCATTCCCAACAAATCGCTGGATCTGGGAGTCAGATCTGAAGAGTTGGGGGACGAGTGGCCTCGAGTAGGGGCTGGGGGAGGGGAGAAAGGTGCGAGTTCATCGTCAGGCAACCCATACGAACAACAAGCTGTTCTTCTTCCAAAGGCTAGCATCATGGCTGGTCGATCTGAACAGGGCGGAGGCGGCCGAGGGTGGCAACAGGGGAACTATAATCAAGGGGATACGGTGCCAATCGAAGCTGGATGAATCGAGGCAATGGTCGTGGGGAAGGTTGGAACCACAACTGGCAATCCAATCCGGTTCAGCGGCAAGGGCAGGCACCTACACCAGCCCAGCGGTTCAACCCTGTGAATCAAGGTTCGTACCCCTTGCAGATTCAAGGTCATACTTCATCGGGACAAGGAGCAAATCAACCTCAACGATCTGGCGGAGTCAACAGGAACATGAATCAAGCTGGGGGGAACAGAAGTGCTGAGAAGATGCAGAAGCCGATGCAGAGATACCAAGTTGGTAACCAGAATCAGCAAGGAAAGGAAGGTGGTGCATCCTCAGAGACCCCACCAAATCCGAACCCAAATCCAAATCCAGTGGTAACCGCTCGCCTATTCCGGGGTGGAATGTGGCAGTCAGACCGGCCTGGGCTTGGCGGCCTGACCGGTGATGGCGGATAGTGTATCGGGTGCGTGCACTGCGGTTGAAGGTTTGGTCCTAGGGGGTTAGTATCAGTGGTATATGTGTATACATGTTGCATGATGCATTGTTTTGACTAACGTGAGCCAAGTGCATGGAACTTGAGCTCTTCATGGATCTCATGGTTGCTTGGTCTTTGGATATGCAAGTGGCTTGGAGGACGCAGCGGTCGGTGGCATTGGACTGGGACTAGACGGGGGTGCTAAGGTTCAAAGCAGTTATGTAAGTCTGTGTGAGGCTACGTGGCTCAAGCAGGAGCACAAAGAAGACAACGATCATGGAGAGGTGAGTTGGTGTATGTGGTGCGCCAAGTGACGAAGCCGATGCACGTAGAAATGGTTTGGGAGAGACCGAATGCATGAAGGCATAATGGCTAGTCATTGGGCACTACGGGCTGCATGTTAAAGCATACGGAGATGCTTTGGTGTGAAGGTAAATGTTTGTGGCTCATCAATTGTGTCAATTGATGATTTTGTGTATTATGCGGTGCTACGTGATAGTTTACTTGTCTGTGTTGGTTGTAGGACTCCGTAGTTAGGTCATGATGAGGCGGAAGGGATTGGGACTAGGTTAGGGAGCTGAGGTCCAAAGCGATCAAGGTGCCGTCGAAGATGACTGAGGTTAATGGGGTGGTTACAAGCCGGGAAGATAAAGAATCGAAACGGGAGCTACCGGTGGTGGTCATGACAGGCAATGACAAGATGAACTGGGTCTAGGCTCAGAGAGGAGCTAGGGTTCTGAACGGTCAAGGAATCCAGATGCGATCATAGTGAAGATGAAGCACGGGGTTGCTTCAAGTCAAAGGAAGTGGGAAGCTTCGAGGAAGGTAGTAGAGGGGTATTTTGGTAAGTTGCCCAATATCACAAAGTAGCGGTGTGCAAAACCGCGGTGTTGACCTAAGTGGTTTAAGTCAAGGATGTGTTAAAAATGTGAAGTGGATCAAGTGTTGATTCACTAACGGGTTAATGGGTGTGTGAGCTTTGAGAAACATAATGTGTAAGTATAAAACCCAGTATGATGTTGGGTTAACGAGTTAGCCTATGTAAGTGGATAAAACCTAACTAGAGATGTTGGTTAGGGTTTCTCTTGTGAACCTCCACATATAAGGAGGGAGAGAGGTAGCTAGGGTTAAGCTTTGAAGTAGTTTAGGTCTAGCCGTCTAGCCTTGAGAGGAGTTATGGTTCTTGAAGAGAACATTTAGGAGATGGTGTGTGGCTCTATGTCTTGAGCTTGTTGTCATTCTTAGACTTGTGAAGTGGCTGTAAATATTCATCTCCAAGTATCAATAGAGATCAAAATTCATCCAAGTTTTTCTCCTCTTTGCAGTGATGAAATCTTGATTTGGCTTGGTTTTTTATGCTTCCTCTTCCCCTCCTGATCTTACTTTGTGACAAGGATGTGTAAGTGATGATGATATCTCTGTTACTTACATCAAGGATTTGAGAAGACAACGACTCCAATAGTTGAGATGTCAATATATAGATAACCACATGGGCCATATGGGCCTATAGTATATGGGCCTTGATTTACTTAATACCCCCCCACAAACTCAAGGTGGAAACGGAAGTTTTGAAGCATTGAGTTTCAGCAAGTGAAGCCGATGTTGCTCTCGAGTTTGTGCTTTAGTGAAGAAATCTGCCACTTGCAGTTCTGAGGGCACATACTGAAGAGCAATTGTTTTCTGCTGACAATGAGACCGAGTAAAGGAGGCATCAACACCAATATGCTTTGTAAGTTCATGCTTTACAGGATCATTGGCAATTTGTATGGCTCCAGTATTATCACATAGGAGAGGTGTAGGAGCATCACAAGAAATACCAAAATCTACTAACAACCATCGAAGCCATACAATCTCTGAAGTGGTAGTGGCAAGTGCTCGAAGTTCTGCCTCTGTACTAGAACGAGATACAGCCGCCTGCTTCTTAGACTTCCATGCAAGAGGAGAAGAATCAAGAAGAATGCAATAACCTGTGACAGAACGACGATCTGTTGGATCACTCGCCCAGGTGGAGTCCGAGTAAGCATGAAGCTGAAGCGGACTATCACAAGCATAGAGCAAACACTGAGAAGATGTCCCCCTTAAGTACCGTAGTACACGAAGCAAATGTCCAAAACGAATGGAAGTAGGAGCACTCACAAACTGACTCAGAATATGAACCGCATGAGCAATATCAGGTCTAGTAACAGTGAGATAAACAAGGCTACCCACAATATGCCGATATCGAGAGGGATCCTCAAGAGGTGTACCATCGGTAGGACGAAGTTGTAAATGAAGATCCATAGGTGTCGCAGCCGTTCGATTATCTGTAATGCCAGAACGAGCAATAAGGTCTTGTATGTATCTGGTCTGAGAGAGATAGTAGCCCTTTGCAGAATGCAACACCTCAATTCCTAAGAAATAACTGAGAGGACCCAAATCAGACATCTGGAATTGCTCACTAAGTTGCTTCTTCACACAAGAAATGTGTTCCACATCGTCTCCCGTAATTAACATATCATCAACATATAGGAGAAGCAAAGTACGTCCATGTGGAGAGAGATGAATAAATAGAGCAGGGTCATGATCACTAGGTGAAAAACCAGCAGCCCGTATCACAGATACGAAGCGTTCAAACCAAGCACGAGGAGCCTGTTTAAGACCATACAGAGCACGACGAAGGCGACAAACATGACCAGGAGGAGCATCAACACCTGGGGGTGGTTGCATATAAACTTCTTCATGCAAATCACCATGAAGAAAAGCATTCTTAACATCCATTTGAGAGATGGTCCAAGAGAAAGTAGCAGCCACTGCAATGAGAGTACGAACAGTAGTCATATGAACAACTGGTGCAAAGGTCTCATCATAATCTCGACCCTGAGTTTGCTGAAAACCTCTAGCAACAAGACGAGCTTTATATCTCTCGATAGAACCATCAGACTTGGTCTTAATTTTGAATACCCATTTAGATGTAATAGGCACTGCATGTGACGGTAATGGAACAAGGTCCCAAGTGCCTGTACGATCAAGGGCAGCAAGCTCCTCAGACATAGCAAGCTGCCATTCCGGAATATTAGAAGCTTCCTGGTAAGTGGATGGCTCATCAACAACGGCATTCACACGTGGAAAACCATACTTGTCAGCCGAACCAATAGCAGTACGATCTCGTAGATTATATCTTGGGCCAACCTGTAACACATCAGAAACAGTATGAGACTCATCAATATCATTAGAAGCATCAACAGCGGTCGTGTCAGGACTGGCCATGGTGGGAGAACTAGATGGAGGTGCTGTGAGGTTTGTGGAACGACGATGAAAAACATGTGTGATAGGTGGTTTAGAATGAAAAGGAGGTGGTGCAGGAGGAGGTGTAGTCTCCTGTGAAGGTGGCGTGATGGAAATAGAAGGAGCAGGTGTAATATATGGAGAAGGTGTAGTGACATCATGATGGGATGAAATAGGAGGAAGACACAGGAACGATGTGGGTTCTGTGGGAGAATATGAGGGCTGAGTTGAGGGGTTATAAAAGAAAGGACGGTCCTCAACAAAAGTCACATCACGAGAGATACGTATGCGACGAGAAGGATCATAACACCGATAACCTTTATGCTCAGGACTATAACCCAGAAAAACACACTCAACAGATTGTGCAGTCAACTTAGTTAGCTCACGAGGTGCAAGTAAAACATAGCAAGTACATCCAAAAACTCGGAGATGATCATACCTAGGAAAAGTACCAAAAAGAACTTCACCAGGACATTTGCCAGACAGTTTGGATGAGGGTTGTCTATTGATGAGATAGACAGCAGTAGAAACAGCTTCACCCCAAAAATAAGAAGGAACAAAAGATGAAATCAAAAGCGTGCGAGCAGTCTCTATAAGATGACGATGTTTGCGTTCAGCAACACCATTCTGAGCATGAGCGCCAGGACAAGAGAGCTGAGCAAGAGTGCCCTCAGAGGACAAAAACTGGCGAAAAGCATCAGACAAATACTCACCACCAGAGTCAGAGCGAAAAACTCTAATAGGAGTAGAAAACTGTGTATGAATCATGCGAACAAAAGACTGGTGAATAAAACACAACTGAGAGCGATGTTTCATGAAATAAATCCATGTATATCGAGAATGATCATCAATAAAAACAACATAATGTTTATGACCGCCCTTTGTAGCAAAAGGTGCAGGACCCCATACATCTGAATGAATAAGATCAAAAGGTCTAGCTGAATGAGAAACACTAAATGAATATGGTAGTTGTATTTGTTTTCCAAGTTTGCAACCCTTACAATGAAAACTAGACTCAATAGGGGTATGACCTAAACAACCTTTATTTATTAATGTGGACAACCGGGACCCACAAAGATGACCAAGACGATGATGCCACTGTGCGAAGGAAGAGGCGGAAGACGAAGCAGCGGATGACACACGAGCTTGAGACTCAATGGAAGAAGGAAGACGCAAGGTGTCGAGGATGTAGAGGCTAGGAGCACCTTTACGGCGATGGCCAGTCCCAATCACTTTCCCGCTTCGACGATCCTGAATAAAACAAGATGAGTCATCAAATCCAACAAAACAATGTTGGTCGGTAACTTGACCAACCGAAAGAAGATTCATGGACAACTGAGGTACAAAAGAAACATCAGATACAGAAAAATGAGGATTGCAAAGTGAACCCTGGTGAGTGATATGACAAGATGTACCATCAGCTGTCTGAACAGAAGCACCATCAGTAACCGGCTTGCAAGCAACCAACTGGGACTGATCAGATGTCACATGAAAAGAAGCTCCTGAATCAAGCACCCAAGACGAAGAAGAAGCATTAACAGGCGAAGCAGCAGCAACGGACACTGAACCTCTAGGAGTGGAACCAGTACCACGACCACGAGCCGCACGACGTGCACGATAATCAGCCAACTTCTCGGGATAATGAGAAAAACAATTTTCTGGAAGATGACCAGACTTGCCACAATGCTTACAGAGTGCTGAAGAGGAACTTTTTGGTGCACTGATCCTCTGAGAAGCTGCCAACACACTATGAGGAACAGATGCAGAAGAAGACATAGACTTAAGACGTGTTTCTTCTGCAAGTAAATCAGACAATGCCTGTGCCATGGTGAGAGCAGAAGAATTGTGAAGTAATCGTGTACGGATAGAATCATACTCAGCCCGGACTCCCATGACAAATTTGTAAGTAAAAAATTTTTCAATAAACTTATGTGCTGGACAGGGAACATGGAAGTCAATGACCCCATCAGACGATCAAAAGCAGAGTAGTACTCATCAATAGACATATCATGCTGCTCAATTTCTTGAGTTTGCTGCATAAGGGTATGCAAAAGAGCACCACTATCCTGAACATAGCGCTTCTTCAAGTTGTCCCATATTCCCTTGGCTGTTTTGAACTTAGAAAGACTCATAATCATGGATTGCTTAGTACTATTCACCATAGCAACCATTACTTTCCCATCATTAATATGCCATTCTTTTACTGCAGCAGCATTACTACCATCATCCTTAAGCACAGGTGGAGTTTCAGTTAAGTGAAAAAGTAAACCATAGCCCACTCTGGATAATTCTGACCATCTAAGGTGAGATTGATAACTATTGCATTTATCTGAGACATGTTGAGAAGTGCTAGGGCCTGATCCAAGAAACAGATGACAGATAGCAGTTACCACGGGTAGAGGACAGCAGACAAAGAGTCCACGGGACAGCAGCAGCAGATCCACGGGCGGAGAAGATTCACGGGCGGTGCAGATCCACGGGTGGTAGCAGATCCACGCGCGGGCGAAGAAGATCCACGGACGGCAGCAAACGGACTGTAGTAGATCCTCCACGGACGGCAGCAGACGGACTGCAGCAGATCCACGGGCGGGTGGAGAAAAATCGGCGGAGCACGGCACTCCCAGGCGGCGACAGAGGCGGATACCATGTTACTTACATCAATAGTTGAGATGTCAATATATAGATAACCACATGGGCCATATGGGCCTATAGTATATGGGCCTTGATATACTTAACAATCTCTTGGAAACCGATCTCATCCATCTAGGCACTTGTTATTTCTAAGTTCTTATGATTGCCCAGTTTTGCTCAAGAGAAGGGTGATTTTGGGGTTTTTGATCTTGTAGGTATTTTGACTTGAGTTTGTGCTGTGACCTAACTTGCTATGACATGTAAGAACCTATCTAAAATTATCTAAATCATCAAAGACTCACGGGCAAATGCATATCGAGGTTTTTTCTTTTGCTTGGTTTTAGTGTAACATTCCTTGTTTGGGATAAAGTTAGGAACTTTGGCATTAAGCTTCATAATCCATGATTAGAATAAGTTTCTGATATTCTAGAAAAGGTGAATAGCAAGTTTCAAGTCATTTAGAACTATGGATCAAAAGTTGCATCATTTCATGGTTTGAAATCATGTTGTTTTCAATTCTGCTCTGGAGGAAGCAATCAAACCAACCATGTTGTGGTCAGACCGGTTAGACTGGCCCTTAGTTGGCGGTCTGACTGGCCAGAAGGTTTAAGCCTCGTTTGGCTCGGTTTTTCTTGGAGCTTTCCTTGTGGGTGATTGGTCTATGATTTTCATAGATTCTCGTAGCTATTGGAGTGAAGAGTTGTGCTTTCTCCTTTGGAAAAGATTTGGAAAAACGTTTAATCATGTTAGCTCCTATCCCCCCGGGTCACCGTTTTGTATCCCTACAATGTCTATAAGAAAGGTAAACAGGACCTGTTAAGTATAATTGATGCTCTTGATAAAAAATGTGAACAGTTTGGTTTAAGTCTGGAGGCTAGAATTTTGAAACAAAATTGTGAAACTCGGCTCTATACCTTGCTTAGGGAGAAAGAAATCAAGTAGTACCAGAGGTCTAAAGAAAAGGACTTACTTGAAGGTGTTAACATGGCTCTGTTCGTATTGGCTTCTAAAAGTTGGTTTTCTACGGTAAACAGCTTTTCTACAATATCTAACTTCCAAATCAAGTATCTTTTCAAGACGGGGTCTAATAGTTGATTGTGGTACACACTATAGTGATTTCATTTATATCAGCTAAAATCGAACGTGAGTCTCTCTACAAGCTATTACTATTTATAAGCCAAAGCCAAAAGCTAATATAAACGGGTACTTTCAATTGAAAGCAAGTGGTAGGAAGAGAGAACAGAAAAATTCGTAGTTTAAATCAAGACGAGGGTTTGATTGAGGGGGACCAAAATCTTAGAACTTATATAACTGAGTTTTACAGAAAGCTTTTTGGAGAACCCAATGATAACAAGATGACCATGAATTGCTCAGATTTTGCTGTAATTATTTCTCAGGATAGGGAAAAACTGATCAGGCCTTTTATGTTAGAGAAAATTAAGAATGTGGTGTTTTCTATGGACCATAATAAGGCTCCTGGGCCTGATGGCTTCCCTGCAGATTTTATCAAGTATTTTGCTGATAAAATCCAAAAATACAGACCAATCTGTTTGCTTAATATGAGTTACAGAATCTCTACCAAATTGATGACTTTGAGACTTTCTGAAGTAGCTCAACAGATCATTTCTCCAGAGCAGACTGCTTTTATTAAAAATAGGTATATTATGGATGGAGTTGTGGTCTTGCATGTGACTTTGAATGAAATGCATAGGAAGAAACATTCCGGTGTAATGCTTAAAATTGATTTTGAAAAAGCTTATGCCAAGGTTCGATGTCCTTTTTTATTTCAAATGCTTCAGGCTAAAGGCTTTGGGGATATTTGGTGTGACTGGGTTATGAAAATTGTTAGAGGTGGCATGGTTAGTGTGAAGGTAAATGATGTGATGGGGCCTTACTTTAGAACTCACACGGGTGTAAGGCAGGGAGATCCCCTATCTCCTTTGCTTTTCAACATAGTTGCAGATGGGCTATGTTGATTAAGAGGGCTAGAGAGAAGGGTTTGATTAAGGGAGTTGTCCCTCATCTTGTTGACAATGGAATGCTGATTCTGCAATATGCAGATGACACAATATTGCTTATTAAGGACAACTTAAAATCTGATAGGAACCTCAAATACATTCTGTCTGTTTGAACAGCTCTCTGGATTGAAAATCAACTTTGGTAAAAGTGAATTGTATTGTCTGGGAGCTGCTAAAGATAGGTCAAATGCTTATGGTGAGATTTTTACTTGTCCTTTTGGAGAGAGCCCATTTAGATACCTAGGTATTCCAATTGACTATAAGAGGTTGGCTAGTGCACAATGGAAACCTACAGAAGAAAAAAACTGAGAAAAAGCTTGCACGTTGGCAAGGTAAGCTTCTGTCCATTGTGGGCAGACTGGTCCTCTTAAACTCATGCCTTAGCAATGCCCCTTCTTATATGATATCCTTTTTGAGAATTCCTAAAGGTTTACTCAAGAGGATCGACTATTTCAGGGCTAGACTTTTATGGCAAGAGGGTGGAGGGGTTAAGAAATACCATTTGGTCAATTGGCCTGCTGTGTGTAGACCAAAAGGGTTCTAGACCTAGATCTGATGAATATGAGTCTTTTGGGTAAATGGTTGTGGAATTTGGATTTTGGAAATGGTTTATGGCAAACCTTACTCAGGAGGAAATATCTACAGTCACTTTCTTAGGTGGAGAGTAAACCTGGTAACTCATATTTTTGGCAAGGTTTGATGGAAGTTAAGAAATATTTCTATCCTTTCTGTTCAAAACAAACTGGCAATGGGGAGCCTGTGAGGTTTTGGGAGGATACTTGGGTCGGCAACAAACCCTTGATGCGTCAGTATCCAATACTTTTCGATTTAACTTTTAGCAAAAACATAACGGTTGCTAAAGTTCTCTCTGAAGGTTTTGGATGCATTACGTTTAGAAAAATGTGAAGGAATTCAGTTAACTGACCAGCAAGATAAACTGTTGTGGATGCTGGGTTCCAAAGGTTAATGCTTTGAAAATTCAAGAAAACCCTTTCCCACACAAATTCCTGTGGAAAGTTAAAGTGCCTTTCAAATTGAAAGTTTTTCTTTGGTTGATTTTGAAAAACAGTATCCTCACTAAAGATAATTTGGCAAGGAGAGGCTTGCAGGCATGGCAAAGTTGTTTGTTCTGTGGCATGAAAGAATTGGTGGATCATCTCGGTGCCCTTTGGCAAATTTTATTTGGAATACTGCCACCTGTGCTTTTCATTTTCACTCAAATCCAAGAAGTGTGGATCAATTGTTTGCAACCTGGGTGGAAAGCTTCCCTAAGAACAAGTGTCGGTTGGTACTGGTTGATGCCGCGGCAATTTTATGGTCTTTGTGGAAAGCTAGGAACCTAGCTTGTTTCCAGAATGTTTTTCCAACTGACCCTAAGTATCCTGTGTTTAATGTTTGTTATTGGATTGATTTGTGGACAATTCTTCAGAAAGATGTAGATCAAGAGCCTTTCTGGCAGGGGAGCAAGGTACAACGCAGAGTTGCGGTGGAGTTATTCGACAGAACTAGAGGCTGGAGCGTGGGAATCAGAAGGCTGGAAAGTGTGAATGGGGCGTCAGTTTTCTGAAGATGGTATGATGATGCAGCTAGAGTACATCATTTGCTTCATGTTGCCGTCTTGGTTAGGTCAGTCGGAAATAGTTTGTCTTGGCATTCTTCCTTTTGGCATTATCTTTAATCAATGGGCTGTAATTGAAAAAAGATGGCGGGTAAACCTGGCTTCTTCTCTGTGTCGAGGAGTATCTTGGTAAGTCTGTCAATCTTTTGTTTTTTAGTTTGACTTTGATGTCGCTGTTAGGTGTGAACAAATATAATTGACTTATCGCTGTCAATATATGAAGCTGAAGAAGTTGTTGCTTCTTCAGATAAAAAAAAATGTATATATGTAGGTTGATTAGTGCAAGAATTATAGTACTTCTATCTGATGAGATATTATATAGGGTAGCTACACATAAGGGGTGGGATCGTGATATATGTACACAAATCATTTACTTTTAGTGAACAGAAAGAGGACAACAGCAACATGTGTTAAGCACTAATGTGATCATGAACAGATTGCTTGTATTCTAGAAAAAAACGAGCAGATTTCTTACACGAGTAAATTGTTTATGAAATAAATGCTGGAGTACAAGCATGATTGCATTCAGATTTGACAATTATTTTTTATTTTTATTTGGTTTTCAAGTGCTCTTTTTAGCTAGTAAATATATGTACAATTGGAAAAAAAAGATATATGTATCATTTAATCAGCTGCCCTTATAATTAATAATTAATTATACTGAGAACTATCATATAATTTTACTACCTGCATGCATCTTCCTGAAAAAAGTTGGCAGCTTCAGGTAATTCTATCTCTTGAGCATCCTCAAGTCAAGTTCATGCATGTACATGTATGATCTATCAGTACATGGTACAGTCAGAATTGACTAAATGCTAGCTCAGCTTTCCAAAAGGTTGTTATGTATATATGGAGTATCATACTATTAGTTAATTGACATTGATCATCTGGAGCTTAATATAAGGTCCTGTTATAAAGTGATGTGGCTTTTGGCTAAAATGACATTGTAACGACTGTTAGTTTTTTCTGAGATATTCAATTAAAAAAATAAAAAAGAAAAACATTGTTATACATCCACGTATAATGTAAAGAAAAAAGAGAAAAACGGGGGGAAAAAGAAAACAAAAGGCCACGTTGAAAAACTAATATATTCTAAACGATTTTTGTCTTCTAGAAATCAGTAGTGAGAAGTCAGGGAACGGGCCCTAAGTATCTTCAATAGTGGGGGTGTTGGTATAACTTAGTTGTTGAAGCAGAGAGTTGCTGTTTGGCAGAAAGATTTGGACATGAGAAAGTTTCTACTTGTGATTCTTGTGTGAAGAATTCTATGTGGGCCTATCTTGGATGGAAATTTTGATTTTTTTTTTATTTTGTCAACTTTTGTGCTACTTAAATTGGATGCAGGAAAGGTTAAGCCTGTGGCACGAGAAGTTAAATCGATTTGAGGACTGGGACAAGTGTACTTGACTGCTTGTTCACTCTTGTTGCATGTCTAACGAATGCATAGATATGTACGAACTGCTTGAATTCTGAATTTCAGCACCACTGTGTCCTACCACTACTGTGTACACAAGCAGCGGCAAGTTTCATTGGTCGCTCATTGTCTCATTTGGCAGCTGGTACATAATTACTTGTTGAATTTGAATGTGCATGGGTTTTTGTTTTTAATGGTATAGAGTTGAGGTTTCATTCTCGTTATTACAGATCAGAAGAGGAGCATACAGGCAATCAGTAGAGAAGTAGGGGGCTGGTCTGGGAAGAAGAGAAAGCTACAGCAATTGCCAGATAGGAAGTTGGTTCGTGCTGCTGTAGAAGAGTTCCTTGCAAAGGCTGCTCAGGAGCTTAGTGGGTATAACGATAGCAGGGTGAAGGGTCCTGTTAGACTTATTCCTGATGAAGATGAGGACTAGATTAATATATGTTGGTTTTGTGCAGCTCTCAGGTATTTATTGCTGCTGCTGTGTGCATTCAGAATCTCAATAGCAGTGCAAATAGCATTGCAAACAAGGGCTGATATGGGTGTTGTATGTATGGCTACATAATGACACTATGTGATGTAGGGTTCTTTTGGATTGATGGCTTATGGTTTATGACTTAAATATTTAAATTTTAGTTGTTTGTGAGAGGTAATACGCATAAGAAAATAGTCGCATACTAATTTGACCAGTATAGCTAAACTCAGTACACTTTTTACTATAATATTCCTATTGACTCCGTCTTAAAAAATATTTCGTTTAAAAGCTAGTTACTATAGACAGTATAAGCATAAGCCAACTACAAGCCAGTTCGAACCCAGCCGTAAATTACAACACTATTATTAGGTGCCCTTTTGCATGGTATTGCCATCAGTACACTTATAGCAGCCTGAATTTTCTAAAATTCCCACTTCCTAACTAAAGCTTTTCATGTCTTATGGTTTTATAATTCATTCTTATACTCTACATTTGACACCAACAAAAATGTAAATTAGGTAATTATATTTATTTAATGGATAAGTATATTTGGTCAGTCTGCTTTGAATTGGATCTAAGCTTTAAAGTACTACTCCCACTTCAAAACCATTCAAAATGAACCCTATACCAGACTGATTAGCTAAACATTCATCTGCCAACAGTATTTTGTGCTGATAATTGTAGCGCATTTAGATTAAATTGGTGTGGTATTAGCTCAGTTGTCTTGACCTAGCTGGCAGCGGTAGGGTGAAAAGTTGTAGAGAATATTCAACTCTATACCTAACATATGTATGGATGTATGATTGTTCAGTTGTATAGATGCGTAGATGTATATATGTTCAAAAAATTGTATAGATTCAAATGTATGGATGTACATTTTCAGAAATATTTAGGGATATTACACACTGCTCTCTGCGAATGTTGGAAAGGCCTGCTTGTTGAGTTGTTACTGCATTTGAGATATTTTGAGATGGTGCACACAGCTATCTGACTGCTGCATTGTGCATCGATCAATTGCCTTTCTAAGAAAACAATGGATGAGTCAGCCTCCCTTTTCTATCCTGAAAATCATGGAGTAATTGGGCATAAAAAGCTTGTACTATTTGTTATGGTGTGACAAGCTATAGCATTGGCAACATATCGTGAATTAGTAATATGATAATTAGTTTTCTTATTATTTAGGTTTATTTTTATAAATTTATTCCATGTATTAGAAATAAGTTTTCTATTATTAATTAGTTTCCTTAATATAGGGATAGATTTCTTAGGAACCAAGTCTAGCTATCCCTATAAAAGGGACAACATTGTATCGTTATCATTAAGCAACGAATAAACAATGTTCCTAGTCTCTCCCCCTCTTCTTCAACTAAGCCTAAGAGCCTTAGCGACAGCATGGCTGATTGTTCAAGGATGAGTGCCTTACCCTCGGTCCTTGGATCCATACCCAACCAACCAATATCACAACATTTGGTATCAAAACCACTCACCATGGCTTCTACTGCCGATAGAATTAAAGTCGATGCAATCAAGGCCATGAATGCTAACATTGACAAGTTATCCCCCAGTGAGCTCTGCGCCAACATCAAGGCCATATTGTTGGACTTAAAAACAGGCTAGGGCAAGAAGGCGCAGCATGTCAGTACGATTCTTGTGTCATCACTGCTGGTCAAGTCATCGTCCCCGCCGGTTGCAACCATGTCCAAGATGGAGGAGCAACAAGAGGCGACGTCTGCCATTGCAATGGCGATGCTGCCATCATCGTCATCGGCGTTGGTCCTGCTACCGTCTTCACCAACGATGACTTCTCTCCAGGCATCGTTGTCCTTGACTGCACCTTTGGTGCCTTCGTCGAGGAGGAAGATTATCGCTGTTCAGCGGTGGTCTTGTCCACATGGCCGACCGATGCTGTGCCATGGGCGATACAGAGAGTAGCGGTTGAGGGGGTAGCCCCGCCATCACGTCCTCCCCGCCATCATAACACTTTGTGGCAATAAGGTCATCATTGTTGTCCCATGTCGGTGGCCCATGCCGCTAGTGTCTTCCTAGATGCCACATCATGCTAAGGCGCTTCTTTTTTGGGCTCCATATGTCAGAATGTCATTGATCTACTCTTAAGCGACACGGCGCTGGTACCAATCACTCCTGTCAACATGAGATGCGAAAGTCTCCATCCGTGGCCGCCACCTGACAGCTCGAGGACTAGCTGTCTTGGCGCGAGGGATGGAATGCTATGGCGTAGCACCGCAGTGATGCATGAGCAATACCCTTGCAGGGATATTATAGCAAAGCATGAACAATACTTGCACGATACTGTAGCGATGTAACATATTTGGGTAGTTCGATAGCATTGACAACATATCACGGATTAGGAATATAATAATTAGTTTCCATATATTTCAATTTGTTTTCTTTTAGATTATTTTCATATATTAGGGATTGGTTTGCTTAATATAAGAATATGTCTGTTAGATATCAAGTCTAGCCATCCCTATAAAAGGGATAACATTGCACTTATTATCATCAAGCAATGAACAATCAAACAAATCTCTAGTCTCCCCCTTTCTTGTAAAGCCAGGCCGTAGAGGCTCTCTACCACCAGTCGCTAGATAAGGGCGATCACCTTACTCTCAATCCTCGGACCCATATGCAACACCAACCACAATATTTGGTATCAGAGCCACTCACCATGGCTTCTGCTGTCGATAAGATTAAGGTCGATGGAATCAAGGCTATGAATGTTGACATTGATGAGTTATCCCCTAGTGAGCTCTATGCCAACGTCAAGACCTTGTTGTTGGACTCAAAGGCAAACTAGGAGAAGGTGTAGCATGTCGCTGCAATTCCTGCATCATCATTGCTGATCAAGTTGCCATCCTCATTGGCTGCAACACTGCCCAAAGTGGAGGAGCAGCAAGAGACGACGCCTGCCATTGCAATGGCGGCACTGCCATCATCGTCCCCATCGTCGTCATCAGTGTTGGTCCCGCTATCGTCTTCATCAACGACGACTCTACTCCAAGTTTCACTATTCTTGGATGCACTTTTGGTGCCTTCATCGAGGAGGAAGATTGCCTCTATCTAGCGGTAGTCTTTTCCGCGTGGCTGACCGGCACCATGCCATAGGTGATGTGGAGTGCAACGGCTGAGGGACCAACGTTGCCATCACGTCCTCCCCGCCATCATCATGTTCTGTGGCAATACGAGTGTCACTGTTGTCTCATGTCGATTGCTCATGCTGCCGGTGTCTTCCTCGATGCCACATCATGGTAAGGCGCTTCTTGGGCTCCATATGTCAAAGTGTCGATGATCTTCTCTCAAGCGACCCGGCACCGGTCTCGGTCACTCCTGTCAACATGGGGTGCGAAGGTCTCTGTCCGTGGCTGTCACCTGATAGCTCAAGGACGAGCTGTCTCGTGCAAGGAATGAAATGTTATGGCGTGACAAGCCATAGCATTGGTAGCATATCGCATATTAAGAATATAATAATAAGTTTCATTATTATTTGGGTTTATTTTCTTTTTGATGTATTTAATGTATTAGAAATAATTTTCCTATTATTAGGATTAATTTCCTTAATATAAGGATGGATTTTTTAGGATCAAGTCTAGCTATCTCTATAAAAAAGACATCATTATATTGTTATCATTAAGTAATGAATAAACAATGTTTGTAATCTCTTTCCCTCTTCTTCAACTAAGCCTCAGAGCATTGGCGGCGACATGGCCAACCATTCAAAGATGAGTGCTCTACCATCGGTCCTTGAACCTGTACCCAACCAACCATACCACAACATGTTTCAATTATTTACTATTTGGCCGTAAAAGATGAATAGTACTAAATTTTGCTATCTGAGTTCAGTGTTCAGATTGAGCCTTCAGTGTTCAGATTGTGATTCAAGGAACCATTGTTCATTTAGCTAATCATATAGTTATGCTAAAGCCCATAACCCGACACTAATTTCATTTGCTCTCTCCTTTTTTATTGATGCTCTTGATGATATTCAGATAAATTCCTTTTTCAGACATGTTTTCGGCACAGAGATGAGATTTTCTTAACTTGGGAATTAAAATCACAGTAATGATTTCAGTTCCAATTTTTTGTGGAAGATTGCTTATTTGTTGATCTTGTTAAGATCATCTCCAACATCAACATCACTATCCAATCTGGAGAGTTTGACACTGAGGTGATACTTTGTCTGGAAGTCTTATTTTATACCAGGAACCGTTCCTCTCCTGACATTCTGTATCTTGTAGGGGCTACTGGCTAAAGCAAAATTTCATATCAGTTATAGGGGTAAACCATTGATCAAGGCTTTGCAACAGGTAAAGCTTATCATACCTGCAATTTCTTTTGGGCAGCGCTATAGCATTCTCATCTATCCAAGAATATTGAAGGAGTGTTTTATGCTTAGCAATCATCCTACACAATAAAACATGCATGCTTCCATCAACACGAAAGATAATGGGATATTAACACATCAATATTTATGTCGGATCAATGACACCAATTAATCAAATGCAGAAGAGCGTATATGCTCTATTTACAAAGATGTTTTATGTATTTTATTTATACTAATGTTGCATAGAAAATACCATTCGCTACTAAATATGGATATATATATATATATATATATATATATATATATATATATATATATATATATATATATATATATATATATATATGCGTAAGATAAATAAAATACTCATAAAATAGTTTTGAATCATATTTATTGATATATATCACTCTCATTTAGTACTCCATTGTAACTTACGAACACCTGGCTAGTTTTCCTCGTTATGCTGTGCTACTGATCTCCAATTGTTTCGTAGTGGACGGCCATGTGGACTAGAAAGGTACATCTCGTCCAGGATTTAATAATTATGAAAAGCTAGTCCTCCTAAGGCGAAGATCATGAGTGGCTATAACTCTGTATATTTAATTTGAACTCCTTTGTGTTTCTACTGTGCCCTTAGAAAGCAAGACAGATTCTTCAGCAATCAGCATGTATGACAGAATACACAATTAATTTCAGGGTCCGCATTTTGTTCTTCAGCAATCAGCTTGTATGACAGTATGCACAATTAGTTTCAGGTGTCACATTTTATTCTGGGAGATGCAGCTGCTTGGTTAATGAAATCCACGTGATACTATGCAGAGATAAGGTTCCCATGAGCAATAGTAACTGATTTCTGTAATACATCAACAGTTTCCGGTGCTAAGCAGAATTGTACTCTGAACACAAAATATGTTGAGCAGAGGATGCATGGCATGATGTTTACAGGAAACAGATACACATTCTGAGTAACAGATACACATTCTGAGTTTTCATAGAATTCTCTGAAGATGACACCCACCAACCACATGTCGAAAGCACAGCAAAGGCAGTTAAAATGTCTCTACAAATGATCGATTTTTATTTGGCTGCCTAGAGATCGGCATTCTGAAATGCTGCATAGATATACTTTAGATTAGATTTCACTTTCCCTTGTGCTGCAGCCTGCTGCAATGTCTTGGCCTGCCCACACTTCTGCATGCCTATGAAGTGTTCACATACACACAGATAGAGAGAGAGAGAGAGAGAGTTAAAGTGCTGAAACTTTTCTCCTCTCTCATATCTCCGATGTGGCAGGGGAAGGGGAAAAGATTGTGCATGCCAAGATGTTTGGATTGGGGGAGGTCAGAGTTTTGGTCATAGCTGTTGTGATATGTCAAGGAAGATCGTGTGGACCATGGACATATCACACATGCATGCATGCACTTGCAGCACATGACTGGCTGCATGCTGCAATCTTTGCATTGCTGCAAGCCTGCAGCCATGCACTCATGCCATGGAAAGACACATCACTGAATCTTTGTGAACCAGCTCAAAACAATTAAACCCACTAAGGGTCCTCTCTGTCAGTGTACCCTTTAGTTTGTTCTCTACTTCCTTTTGTCTCTAGCTGTCTCTGAAAAAAAAGTTTTTTGTAGGAGTAGTGCTCGCGGCGGGCTGCTTCACTTGCTAGGCCACAAGCTTATAATTGCAGAAACAGCCTTCAGGCTTAGGAGGGTATCTTCCTGTTCATGTCCTGTCTCTTTTTACTGTTTTTGTATCCTTCTTTGATAGCCTACGGGTAGGATGTTACCACTACTCATAAAAGCTAGCGGTACAATGGTACATACGTACGCATGCACACGTACCTCTGAAAAGAACCAATAAACTAGCATGCATGTAAAAAGCATATGCACGCACACGTATGTGCACAGCACCTAGCTCATTGATTATTAACCCTGTAACTCCTATATGATGCCTGTTTCAGGCCAGTTTTGCTTCCTGGCTTGCAGACCAGGAGACAGTGAATTAATTAACCTTAAGCTACTCCACTTCAGAGCAGAAAATAAAGTTGGTCAGGGGCAAGTTCTGATTTGAGGACCAACTTGTATCGAGTATGGGCTGCTCCTGACGGCTTTTATTTAGCTGTGGCTGTTAGCTAAAAGTACATTTTAGCGGTTATTAGTTTTTTCTAAGTTATTTAATTAAAAAATAAAAAATATATAAAAACGTTATATCATCACGAATAATGCAAAGAAGCAAGAAGAAAAAAGAAAAGCTAAAAAACCAAAAACAAAAAAATCAAAATAAAGAACCGACATTTTCCAAATGACTTCTAGCTTTTTAAAGTCAGAAGCCAAAATTGTTTGGAATAGGAACACTACTAGCATAGGAGTACCAGCAAAGGAGTTTGAAAATAGAAATGACCAGGAATCACCTCACCTGTGCTAGCTCCAACGGAAATACCTGAACCCATCTTGTCAAATTTCCAAAATCTGACTGTTCAAGGCTCCATCGTTTTACAGTTATTCCTGTCCATGGATTTAATTTAGTTTTTCGTTGCCCATAGTACAGCATATACTCTGAATCCCTGATGCACCCAAGAGAGAATCCAGTAAGCTTTATAAAAAGAACCACATCACAGATCTCTCATCCCTGTCAAGACAAAGTGCAAATATCCAGCTGCATATTGTTTTGTACTGCTGCAGGATGCTGTTTGACCAGAGAGAGAGAGTAGAGATCCCTTTTGTGCCATGCAAAGCAATCAGCCACACAGCCACAGGAGCAGTACATTGCACCAGGCATTTGCACCATAACAGGCATGACCAAGCTCTCCTCTCCTGCTCAAGCCCCTAGACATGCTACAGCCTCACACCCTCAACTATCTCTTTTATTTCTTCCGTTCTTTCTGATCTTACTAACAACCAAAACATAACAAGACAAACAGATGCACATTAAACCAGAAAGGTAGTGTTGTTCCAGTTGAATTGATCATGTTTATGCAATCCTAGCAGCATGTCAACAACATCTCTGTTTCCCGCCTTGCCATCTGATGATAGTAACACTTCAGTGACTGGTGTGGCCCACTCTACCCTCTCTTGATAGGCCCATTGCTCACATACATAATTAACCATGGGCCCAAGGCCCAATTAGTTTTTGCTCGTTGGCAAAAGGCTAACTTCCTTTGATCTTTCTTCTAAAAAAACCTTTGACCTGCCATAAAAATTCATCAACATCTTCATGTCCTTGTACAACCTACATAGCTGCACCTGATGGGGCCTATAGAGTTCATTCAATCAGACCAATCAACACTAGAACACTACACATTGATCACCGAAAGAGTAACCACACACGCCGAATGCTTGAGATTCAAGTTTCAATCCTTTTTTTTTTTGGGCATGTTTCTGATACTAAGTTAATCATTTGGTCAAAGAAACAGAACCCATCGTAGTCTTAGGTCAAATGAACTAGATTTGATAAATAATGATACCCAGATATTTCTTGTCTAGCTAGTTTCAGACATGATCGATGCAGCTAATATTGGACTCGAAATGAAGTCAAAAATCAGAAGGGAAAGAGCATCTACATTATCTCAAGTCATTTACTCACGAGGTTGCAGGGTTGTAACAGGGAAAATAACTTTTCTGAATTCGACAAAACAATGTCTCTATCAGCGTGTTATGTTTTTGAACTATGATGGATGATAATACAAGCTGTACAAAATCTAAATCGCTTCAGAAACAAAAGGAAAACGAAAGGGTCCTGAGGTGTACAAAAAAGCCAAACCGAGGCATGATGCACTACCAAGGTGACCCAGTAGATCTAGCACAATACCATCAGATTGCTTCCACTTGTCACTGTTCACTGAAGTTTCTTCAGTTTCTCAACAGATGTTGTCTTTTCTTGCACAACTGGGAAATACTTGATTCCCACGAGATCACCAACTTTGCTGATAACCTGAACAATTTGAATGGAATTTAATGCATGGTCAGGGATGTATACATGTGGCACAATCCATAAATGCATTCATATGGTACCATGGATTCAGGTCAATTATACTCCATGTGAACCTTAAAAAAATTATACCCCATGTGGTTTGCAACTAAAGCAAACTTGACGAGAGCGTGAACTTTACCTCCAAACCTTTAATAAGATCCTCCCTTGAGTGGGAAGCTGAGATACATATCCTAGCTCTGGCAAGTAGTAGTGGCGTAGCAGG
The DNA here is from genome assembly GCA_017311315.1 of Dendrocalamus latiflorus. Classification (NCBI taxonomy): domain Eukaryota; kingdom Viridiplantae; phylum Streptophyta; class Magnoliopsida; order Poales; family Poaceae; genus Dendrocalamus; species Dendrocalamus latiflorus. The sequence continues at coordinate 3,164,045 of CM029665.1, read as the reverse complement.
AAATGCAACAGTAACAACAGCAACCTAGAATTATGGAACATGTCACATCAGTAAGAAAAAAACTTACATAAAAGAAATTCAGTATGTTACCGAACTCAAACATAAAACATGAATTTTCTGAGACAATTTCCCAATAAAAAATCACTAAACAGCCAACAATTTTTATTACGCATCTAATGGATGGTGTGGTGCATATGAAAACTCACATTTTGCCTCAGACACTCCCTTGAGAAAGCAGGAATTTTAGCAGGATTGTAGAGCATGATAGGCATGACAGGTGAGTCATTATCTCCAAGAACCTCAAAACCCATTTTCTGGAGCTCTGAACGGAAGAAATTGCTGTTCTCCCGAATCTGAGCAAGTTTCTTGGCCCCTATTTAGAGCAATGATTACATTAGGAATTTCCTCAAGACAGGAGACATACGAAACCGATAAAAGCTTCGAATTTCTTTCTGCTATACCTCTGTTAGATCCATCTTCCCCGAGGATAACCTTTATCGCAGAGATGACCTGCTGGACTGCTGGAGGTGGCATGGATGTTGCATAAATATGGGCTGGACATGTGTGCTTGAGATGATGAATAATATCCTGAAGAAACATTAAATGATCTGTGGGTCAGATTTATCAACATTATATATGTTCAGTCAAGAATTGGCAAGTGAATCTTCTTCATACTTTCGATGCTGCAATGTATCCTCCGCATGATCCGAATGATTTTGTAAATGTTCCCATCATAATGTCAACATCAGCTGGATCCACTCCTAGTAGCTCACATACACCTCTCCCTGTCTTTCCAACAGCTCCAATACTATGTGCCTCGTCTAAATATGTGTACGCCTATTCAGATGTTTAAGAACTCCAGTCAATACTAAATACATCAATTTGAAATTTTGAATAGCTGGAGAAAGCTTCAGTAATATAAATGCCAGTAATAATATGCCCGCGACGGCGCCCAGAATGTACGGAACCATGCTTTGCCATTACTACGATGCACAATGATCCTAATAAACAGCACAAGAAGTCAGTATGCAAAATTCTCGAACCTTATATTTCTTGCAAACAGCTATTATCTCAGGGAGTTTGCATAGCTCCCCTTCCATGCTATAAATTCCCTCAACAATCACAATAATCTTCTTCCAGGGCCTGTGTGTACGAGGCTGGCCACCTGCAATCTGCTCTCTCAATACATCTTCCAAATGCGCAGGATCTGGAGGAAAATACAGGGAAGAACTATACTTCACTACACTTCACGATGGATTGCTGAGCTCATTGCTTGAGGTGCAGTTGCCAGTGAACTTACTGTTATGTTGAAAAACCCGGACAGTAGCCGATGAACCTCTAGCTCCATTCACTATAGAATTATGGTTCAATGAATCACTAATTATCAGCCCCCCCTGCAATCATTACGATACATTAGCTCCAGGATATATGAAAAGAACAAAGAAAAAGAAAGAAAGACTATATCTTCACTACAAACCTTCCCAATCAAAGCAGGAATGATCGCAGAGTTCGTTACATAACCCATGCCAAAAAGAATAGCTGCAGGCTTACCAACGAATTGTGCAACCAGCTCCTCGAGTTCCGTGTGCAGCTTAGTATTGCCTAAGATCATGTAAAAATCAATTAACCTTACATATTTCACTATATTATCAAAGTACTAGGAGGCAAACTATGGCATAGACAGAAGCGCCTACCTCCATCAACTCGGACACTGCAAGTACTAGCAGAGTATTTCTTCAGTGACTCAATAACACGAGGGGTGCAGTACTCATCTGCTGCGGCAAAACCAAGGTAGTTGTAGGAACCCAAGTTAAGGCACTTGGATGTTTTTGTGGTACGGCTGCATTAAAGATGCATTGAATCAGAAACTAAGCATGCATCCTTAGAAAACACACGTAACATTTGCTTATGCCAGTTAGATATGGAATTGAATGTGTGAAAGACATACTGGAGTGTTTTGTTACTGTCATTTGAGTAGCGCTCAACCACGTCGAACCAAGCATCTGGCGCACTGGCAATTGGTCGGCCAAAACAGTCCTGCCGTGGCAATTGACAACAGAAGTCAATAAGGAATACCAAACAAAAAAGTAAGATCAATATGTTATTCTAGAGGGTGAATGGTGAAACATCATCCCTGACATCCCTTGCCAACAAAATCTTTGGATTTACATTGCGGAGGTGATCTACATAAGGTTCACTCATCCAGCCATTAGTTTTACATTTGAGCCAAAGAAAGAAACTTTCTTTTCTTGGGATCTTTAATTTTTCATATAATAATTCAAGTGCAATACTAGATGAGGTTGGAGTGCTTTAAACATCCTAGCAAAGGATGAACCTCTACAACTTTCAATTGGGATAGGCTCCATCATATGATCTACCTACTCAGACACTAAATTCACCACGCCCAGCACTAGGAAATAATTAACCCACCATTACATGATCCCGAAACAGTTCCAACAAAAAAACGAATTTTTGTCTACTATGGGGATCGTCGCAATCGGAAGGAGACCTCACCTGTATGCGGAGATATAGGCGGCGCGTGTAGAAATCCTCCAGCCCCAGGCAAATCGGCGCGTAACCCTACCAAATTGACAAGAAGAACAACGTGAGCCAAAATACAGCAAAACAAATCCGAATCTCTCCGGCCACAGGAGCGGCCGAGTACGCAGGCAGGGCCAGCGCACCAGCGCACCTTGAGGTTTTTGGATTTGCCGGCGTCGAGGATCCTGCGAAAGAAGTCGCGGAGTTGGCCGAAGGCGAAGAGGAGGCCGTAGCTGAAGAGCGTGGTGAGCGCGGTCACGTACGGGAGCCTCACCATCTTCCTTCCCCCCTTCACTCACTCCCCTCGACGCAGCAAACGGCGGGAGATGCGGTGGTGGCGGTTGGAAGCGGCGGCGGCGGGAGTGGTATTTGTAGCCGCCAGTTCGCGCGAGGGGAGGGGGGAGTGGAGGCAGTCGTTAACGGCGACGAGGGGCGGCGATTAATTAATACTCTAAACAGGCCTCTGATGGTGATTAGTTAGATTGGAATGGAATGATATAATTAATATTCTCTTTTTCAAAAGATAATGTGTACTGTAGTTTTAGTTAGAGGGTGGAGATTAGGGGATTGATCACTGATGGATAATGTTACAAGGGTCCATTTCATTTTCCATGCCTCCACAGTTTCACCACCGATGATAACAAAGATAAGAATGTCCTATCTAGAAACCTTAAGAAAATAACTAAACGCATTCATAACAAGCTCACTAGAGAATTGTACTTCCATACACTTTAGTTAAATGCACGTATTCCCCTCTTAAATGCGTCTGACTTGCTTTTATTGCTGCTCATAAAAAACTGATGTTTTAAACTAGATATTATAGAGCTCCGTTTGAAATGCATGTTTTTCTAAATATCTACTCTTTATAAATATGAGCAGACGGTCGTTAGTATGTTCTCCTTTCTCTCTTCTCAGCCGTCCGATCTAAACACAGAAATCTTAACCATCTATATTCCCTCTCTCTCACGCTAAATGTCCCTCCTCTCCACTTTCACCTTCGGTTATTCTGTTATCTCATTCTCTCCAGATCTCTCTCCCACGTTCTTACCCTCAAAGACCCGTCACCTCATCTCCCATCTCCCTCCTCGCCACCCATCGGGCATCTTCCCACCGCCACCACCCCATCTCCCCTTTCCCTCCTCCCTTCGACCACCGGGGCAGACTGGTGGGAACCGTGAGGCGGCACGATGCTTGACAACAGTGGCTGGTGGATCCGAGAGAAGGGCGCTCGGCGATGGTGGCTAGTGGATCTGAGAGGCATGCTCGGCGACAGCAGCCGGTGGATCTAGAAGGCAGCGATCGATGGCGACCGGTGGATCCGAGAGACGGGTGCTCGTAGATGGCGGCCATTGGATCCGATGGCCACCCCCTGCTCCCTCCTCACCCTACCCCCCGCGGCGCTGCGTTGCCACGGTTCTCCTCCCCCTGCCGCACCTGTTGCTCGGTGCTGCGTGGCGGCGGCGGCTTCCTCTTCCTGTGCCCACCCACGTGGCTCTCCCTGCTGCCGCCGCCTAGCGGTCACATGCTCGGTAAGCCTCTCGGGGCCATGGTCAAAGTCGGGGCCGTGGTCGAAGTAGGTCGTGGTCGAAGGGGGCTGAGGTCGAAGTCGAAGATATGTGGTTGAAGTCAACGTCGTGGTCAAAGGGGGCTGTGGTTGACGTCAAAGGGTCGTGGTCGAAGTCGAGGCCGAGCAGGTCAGGCGGGCCAAGTAGGCTAGCGCCGGCAGTCAGGCGACAAGGCAGGGTCGAAGGTGAAGTGGTCGACGTAAAAGGGTCATGGTCATCAAAGGGCCGTGGTCGAAGGGGACAGTGGTCGAAGAGAGCAGTGGTCGAAGTCGAAGCCGTGGTTGAAGGGGCCATAGTCGAAGGAGAAAGTGGTCGACGTCGAAGGGCCGTGGTTGAAGGGACAGTGGTTGAAGGGGACAGTGGTCAAAGTCGAAGGGGGCAGTGACCAAGTCGAAGATCCGTGGTCTAGTGGCTAGTGGATCCAAGAGGCATGCTCGGCGACAGCAGCTGGTGGATCTAGAAGGCAACGATCGATGACGTCCGGTGGATCTGAGAGATGGGCGCTCGTAGACGGTGGCCATTGGATCCGATGGCCACCCCCGGCTCCCTCCTCACCCCGCCCCAACGGTGCTATGTTCCACGGTTCTCCTCCCCCTGAACCACCCGCCCTGTTGCTGTCGTTGCTCGGTGTCGCGTGGTGGCAGCAGCTTCCTCTTTCTGCGCCCGCCCATGTGGCTCTCCTCCCCCCTGCCGCCACCCAGCGATCGCACGCCCAGTGAGCCTCTCGAGGCCTTAATCGAAGTCAGGGCCGTGGTTGAAGTCAACGCTGTGGTCGAAGGTGGTCGTGGTCAAAGGGGGCTGAGGTCGAAGTCGACGCCATGGTTGAAGGGGGCTGTGGTTGACATCGAAAGGTCGTGGTCAAAGTCAGGGCCGTAGGCTGGCACCGGCAGTCGGGCGACATGGCATGGTCGAAGGGGGAAATGATCAACATCGAAGGGCCGTAATCGAAGGAGACAGTGGTCGAAGGGGGCAGTGGTCGAAGTTGAAGCCATGATCGAAGGGGGAAGTAGTCGACGTCGAAGGGCCATGGTCAAAGGGATAATGGTCGAAGTCAAAGGGGGTGTGGCCGAAGTCGAAGATCCGTGGTCGAAGTAGGTGCCGTGGTCAAAGGGTGCTGTGGTCGAAGGGAGTCGTGGTTGAGGGGCCATGGCCAAAATCGAAGATCTGTGGTCAAAGTCAAAGCGGTGGTTGAAGGGGGCGGTGGTCGAAGAGGGAAGTGCTCGACGTCAAAGGGTTGTGGTCGAAGGAGGCAGTGCTCAAAGTTCGAGATCCGTGGTAGAAGTTGAAACTGTGGTCAAAGAGGATAGTGGTCGACGTCAAAGGGTCATGGTCATCGAAAGGCCATGGTCGAAGGGGACAGTGGTCGAAGGGGGCAGATCCGTGGTCAAAGGGGGTTGTGGTCAAAGGGGGCCGTGGTCGAAGTCAAAGGGGGCAGTGGTTGAAGTCGAAAGGGGCCGTGGTCAAAGGGGGCCATGGTCGAAGGGGGAATTGGTCAACGTCGAAGGGTCGTGGTCGAAGGGGATAGTGGTTGAAGGGGCAGTGGTCGAAGACTCGAAGTCGAAGGGGGCAGTGGTTGAAGTCGGGACCATAGTCGAAGGGGGCCGAGGTTGAAGTCGACATTGTGGTCGAAGGGGGCCGAGGTCGAAGTCAAAGATTCGTGGTCAAAGTCAACGCCGTGTTCGAAGGGGGCTGTGGTCGAAGTCGGGGCCGAGCAGGTTGGTCGGGCCGAGCAGGCTGGCACCGGTAGTTGGGCGACAGGGTACGGTCGAAAAGGGAAGTGGTCGATGTTGAAGGGTCGTTGTCGTCAAAGGGCCATGGTTGAAAGGGACAGTGGTCGAAGTCGAAGATGTGGTCAATGGGGGCCATGGTCGAAGCGGGTAGTTGTCGACGTCGAAGGGCCATGGTTGAAGCCGTGGTTGAAGGGGTAGTGGTCAAAGTCGGTGCTGTGGTCGAAGGGGACAGTTGTCGAAGAGAGCACTGGTCGAAGTCGATGATCCGTGGTTGAAGTTAAAGTCATGGTCAATGGGGGAAGTGGTTGACGTCGAATGGCCATGGCCCAAGAGGACAGTGGTCGAAGGGGGCGGTGGTCGAATTCAAAGCCGTGGTCGAAGGGGGCCGTGGTCAAAGAGGGAAGTTGTCGACATCGAAAGGTCGTGGTCGAAGAGGACAATGGTTGAAGGGAGTAGTGGTCGAAGTCGAAGGGGGCAGTGGTCGAAGTCGAGGCCGTGGTTGAAGTTGGGGTCGTGGTCGAAGGTGGCCGAGGGCGAAGTCGAAGATCCATGGTTGAAGTCAACGTCGTGGTCGAAGGGGGTTATGATCGACGTCGAAGGGTCATAGTCAAAGTCAAAGCCGAGCCGATCGGGCGGGCCAAGCAGCCTAGCGCCGGCAGTCAAGCGACAAGACATAGGTGCATCAGAGGCCTGCCAACGTACGACCACCAGCGATGGTCGACTGCTCCCGACCTACGATCACACGCGATGGTCGACGGCTTTATGACTACGAAGTGTGATCGATGGCTTCCGATTTACGACCACGAGCGCTAGTCGATGTGTTACAACTTATGACCACTAGGTGTGGTCGATGTCTTCCGACTTATGACTACCAGTGCTGGTAGGTGTGTTCCGACTTACGACCACAAGGTGTCCACGATAGCTTCTAACTTACGACCACGAGCACTAGTCGATGTGTTTCGACTTACGACCACAAGGTGTCCACGATGGCTTCCGACTTACGACCACAAACGATGGTCGTCGGCTTCCAACGTATGACCATGAGCCATTGTTGAAGGCTCCCAATTTAGAACCATGTCGATCATCAACTGCTGCCAACTTATGATCACGCGCGATGGTCGACCGCTCCCGACCTACGATCACGCGCGATGGTCGACGGCTTTCGACTTACGATGATGAGGTGTGCTCGAGGGCTCCTGAACTACGACTACGAGCTGTGGTTGATGTCTTCCAACTTACGATGACGAGGTGTGCTCGAGGGCTCCTGAACTACGACAACGAGGTGTGGTTGATGTCTTCCAACTTACGGCCATAAGGTGTGATCGATGGCTTCTTACTTACTTGACGGATTTAAAAACTTTTAGAACATGTTTGCATGCATATTCTAAAAAATTTTACCACCAATGAGTTTCAGAACATATAGTATGATAAATTTTAAAAATCTATAGCAACGCACAGGCATTCAGCTAGTTATGTAGAAATTAAATTGTTTCATGTGAAAATCCTGCAAAACTTATGTGAAATTTGTGCATTCTAAACAAGCTTTAAAGGTTTTATAGATGGACCCACCGTCAGAAATACTGAATACTGACCAAAGTGAAAAGTTTTTTGTGGACAGATGCATCAGTAGTGTTTCACCCTATATATCATCCTTCTTTTTAGCTTATTATAACTTATGGCTTATGTTTTGCCTAAATAAATAAACAGAAAAGTCTTTTCGAAACGACTTATCAACGTTCGTTTCGTTCGCACAAACAATCATGTTAGAGCCAAAAGTCATTCGCCGAAGCTATGAGCCATCAGATAATGCTGAAAAAAATCCCACCCATATACATCCGATTTGTTATCCTCGTTGGTTTTTTCGGAAAACAGCACACAAACACAATACAAAATGGAAATTAATGGCATTGGCTGGTGTCATCCAGGACTAGCTATGTGTCTTCATTCTCAAGGCTGCTTTCAGTCCAAAACTATAACCTGAGTTTTTGCCGTTATAGTGACGCGGATTGGATGGACCATGAATGCACTGCTCAAGTCAAGAAATCCAACCAAATAACAATTCAGTTTAGCTGTAGATAAATCCATTGCACACATGACTCGAATATTTTAGAGTTTGTGTTTGGACTTTGGAGGGTCCAAGGAGGAATCAGCTGTTTCTGGCCTAAGGACAAATTGAGAACTTCAATATTGGACAACTTATTAAACATCTGCTCTTTCTGGAATTGCTGGCGTTGCCTTCTAAAATTCAAGCATAGAATTGTCGCCACAACATTGAGCATCTACCTCTTCTGCTCGCCACAGCAACTTAAAAGAAAGCCCAACTTTGGTACGAGGGGGCTTATTTAGATCTTTCCAAAGATTGACTTGTTGTTAGCTAGAGAAAATGTTGAAAATAGTATCGGTAAACTCACCTACAAACACCTGAAAATACTGCTTTTTTGGACGGTGTAAGCTTCGAGCAGTTTTAGTTAAGCTTAAAAACTCGCACGAAGCAATACTGGGTAATCAGAAACACACACACTTATCTATCTATCTATCTGTCTGTCTATCTATCTATCTGCGTTTAGAGTACACGTGGAATCTACGCAGCTAAAAAAGTAGTTAACATAATATAATATGTAATGGCCCTATTTTTGAGTTGGTTTTCTCCGCAATTGCCAGAATGTTGAATTGTAAAGTTTTAAATATGAGTGTGCATCACAACTGCTCATGCTTTAAACTTAAAAAGCCAACTTTATTATAGGATATTACGGAATATCAGCTGAGTTTTACAGCAAAAGAAACATCCAAATTCAAAGTCTATATTACATCACAAAAAAAACTTCTAAAAGAAATCCACATGTGTGCCTGAGAGTGGACAAGACCTAAATCCAGTAATCATCTCCTACTAGGGGACCATCACAGGTTTCCTTGAACGGTTCTTCATTATCTTCCCAGATTTCTTTTGTTGATATTTCAGTAAATATGAGTATAATTGTACCCAACAAGTCATATAGGAATATATAATTATCTACTTGCCAGTATTTCAATAGAGTGAAATATGTTGGTTTTATCATTGTATTTGTAGATGCAAGTTTACTTGTAAAAAGTGTTAAACATGAAATATTATCTTCTTAAGAGAAAAGGGAGTTTAACCAACTTAAAAATCGTACCAAAACTACTTATGCCTTGTTATTGGATTCACCATTAAACACAGTTTATTTATCGGAAGCACGGCGTATTCGAATACTATATGTCTTATTCTACAAAGTTGCTCAGCTTTATCTATAAAATTTCTCAAACTCACAATGCCATGCAATATACACACAACATTTTAGCGTTCGACTGAGTTGAAATAACAAGATCATTTACTGTTTTTTCTGTTCTAGCTTCTACCCAATAGGCTCTGGGCCATTCAACCTCTGTCAGGAATTCACAGGCCAATGTGAAAATCGTGACCCGACATTGAGTGGACTTATCGCTATGAAGAATGGCAAATGACTTTACTAGTCCTACTTACATCTCACCCCTATTTCGTGGGCTACTCTAAAACTCCAGAATAACTAACTTTTCTATAGACATTTGATCGAATTGACCAGTATACTAGACCAGGCTTGACAAGTCAAACTTGTGATTGAGTAATTTTCGTGTCCTTTACTTAGCATAATGTTCTAATTCTTACTTTTCTTAAATGAGGCCAACATCCACATTCCATGTGTACCATAGCATAGAACACTGAACCAAACCAAAGCCTCCACCTTAGGATGAGGTCATAGGCTCCAACCATCTAGTGCCTTTCCACCAATTAGCCTCAATCCTAGTATCATTTTGAAATCTAACGAAATAAAGCCAAAATTTTCTTAATAGTTTAGATAAATCATTTGATTGACCAATTCTACTAATAATTAATTATATAGTAATTAAAATCCAAGTTTGTCAAGGTAAATATAGCTTACAAAATAAAGACATGGCCTTTTTGGTGGTAGGATTTAATTATTTCACATGTCATTCTAAACTATTATTTTATGTAAATAAAAGTGCGTAAATAGCATAGATGAAATTAAAGCTTAATTAAATACTATGGGCTCAACACGATTAAAGACATGCGACTTACCTTCCTACTAGAACTCTTCAATTGGACCTAAGTCTCCTGCGTCTTGATTTGCTCCTACGACGGATGTAACATCTTGAACATTTGAATTTGAAAATGTGAAGCTTTTTGAATTATTTCTGCAATATGTTTTATTTGAATTTGGAGTTTATTATGTTTTTCTGAGAAATTTGGTGTGAAGGTTCCAAAAGTTAAAAAGGACCAAGGGGAAACAAGCATGTTTAAATATTGGAGAATTTAGAATTTAAATACGAATCTGAAAAGATGATCCAGAAAAGGAAGGGGAGAGAAATGAGCTTAACATATAAAACCTTAATTCTGAAAATAATAATAACGAGGAAGTTAATTCACTGAGAAAGTCATCAGATATGGGTGTATATATAAATAAATAAGTATTTGTGTACTTAGTAAAATGTGACATCTATAAAAATTTATGTTAAATAAAAGTACAGAAATTTAGTGGGGTGAGAAGGAGAGTAAATAAAATGGAATTTAAAAACATGTGTATATATAAATTTAAAAGCTTAACAAAAAGAGAAAATATATATATATATACATATATAGCACAGCCAGGCCGGCCATCACCCCGGCCCAGCCACCCCGCTTCTACCCCCGCAGCCCAACCCTGCGCGAGCCCCACGCGCCAGGCGCTCTCCCTCTGGCCGGTGGCCCTCCCGCACCCTCTCTCTACCGCGCGGGCCTCCGCTCTCCTTCTTCCTCCCTCTTTCTTCCTCCGCGAGCACGCGTCGCAGCTTCCCCCCTCGCGTTTGCTCCCTCTGCCGCAGCAGATCTCCCTCCCTCTCTCTCTCACACCCCGCAGGTAGGTTCAAAGCACCACCCGTCCTCTCTCTCCCACAAAATCTCGGAGGAGATTGAGTCCATCCCCCCCGCCGGCGTAAACAGGGCGAGGACAAATGCCTCTCTCACCACGCGCCTCTCCCCTGGCTATAAAAGCCCCGTCCGGGAGTCTTAACCGCGCCGCAATGCTTCCTCCATCCTTCCCCTGCAAGTAATCGAGCCGTAGTGACCCCAATCCCCGCCGGCCACACCTTCTTCCTCACGGCCGGCGACCGAGCCGCCGTTGCTTCCGACTGCCTCCGGGCAATTCCTCGCTTCCAGAGCTTCGTGGAAGCAAGGCGAAGCAGATTCCACCCTCCACCGAGCTCCCCGATCTCTCTCCGTTGCCGGCGCCGAACATCTCCCCGAGCCGCCGCCGCCGCACGCTGCCGACCCCTCTCCGGTGACCGTCACCCCCGGCCGTCTACACCAACATCTTCACAATCACCCGGGGGCTGCATTTCATGAAGCTCCCGAACCTCTCCGGCCACCGTTCGCCGCCGTCGCCACCGCCTTCTTCTTCCTCTGCCCGGCCTCCTCCACGACATACCTCAAAAGGATTTATTATCCTTATAGGGTAGGCAACGCCTCCCCGCTCACTTGGTTACTACCGCTCGTCTCTTCTACCCCCGACTCCCTCGGCGCGCGTTCGAGCCCCTGGCTCCGCATGCTGAGGTCGAGTTTTCGTTTTAATTTCCGCGCTGACAGATAGGCCCCGTTCGTCAGCCGCTGCGGGACCGCAAGCCACTGACAGCAGGACCCCGCCTGTCAGGGCAGCCCACTGACCTGTGGGGCCAGAGGCCGGAGGGCCCACCTGTCAGTGACTAGCCACATGCAGGGTTACTAACAGTGGGGTCCCACATGTCAGCCACTGGGATTCAAAAGACTCGCTGCCTGGTGGGTCCCACATGTCATACACACATAATATGGAATATAATAAAAAGATTAAAAGATTAAAATAACTAGTGGGACCCACTGTCAGAAATTTATTAATTTTGTGATTTAACTGAACTGAAATATTCAAATAGGCATAACTTATTCATTTTAATTCCAAATTGAGTGAGACAAATTTCTAAATTCATCTAAATTCACGATCTATTTCATGGAACTGAAATCATAATTTTTAGAGTTCATTTGAATTTCTGGTGATATTCTGTTGATTTGGTATTTTCTTTTTGTCCAAATTTTCGCGCACGATTAAACTAGCTTACGAGGCTCAAGAGGAAGAGTTCGAGGCAGCAGCCCTAGAAGAATGAGATAATCAAGTTCCAGCCCACTGTGACCAAGGCGAGTCAATACTTTGATCATGTTGACCCTACATTTCTGCTAATTATTTTGATTTAAATTATAAAACTGCATGCTGTTATGTTATATGCAAATACATGTTAATTTAAGATTTTAGTTACGTACCTGTTGTTTACCTTGAATAATATTACACCCTCCTTGGAATATTTGAATGTGTGAACCTTGTCACCCTAGCAAAACTATAATATTAATCTCTCAAAATTAAGTCCCTAATTATATGCTATGCTTAGTTTTGCGTAGAAACTCATGGGCGCGAGAGCGCCGAGGCATCACCTTTAATCCTGAGAAAAAAATCGGTTGGGCAGTCATGATGGGAATGACTGGTATATTTTGGCATGATTATTTTATGCTTCCAAAATCCCCAACTTGCTTGAATATCTGGGCGGATTGGTTCGAGGGTGTGTGAGTGTGGTGCAGTGGAAGCACAAAGTGGATTAGTGGTAGACCGCCCAGATACCAATAAGGACTGAATCTTGTCATGTCATCCCAGGTAAAACAGTACAACCACAAGTCTGTAAAATACAACTTGGCTTAGTAGATTTACCGGACCCTGAAAGTCATCCTTCCAGGAGGAGGTGTGTGACGGCTTGAATGGGACACTCGCGGAGGGTGAAGTTCTGCTGTGGCGGGCTAGCAGGGGACGTAGCCAGCTGCTAGACGTTCAGAAGGAGAACATCCCGCACAACGTATGGGACCCACCGCAAGTGGGAGCGACCCATAGGGTGAAATGATGGAAGGGGCGAGGTACTTTGAAAAGTCACTGTGATGGTCTGCTCAACCGCACGTCTAAGGAATCGTGTGGGGCAACGAGTTGATTATCTCTTGTGGTAAAAGTGTACAAACTCTGCAGAGTCTAAAACTATTCGAATAGTCGTGCCCACGGTCAAGGGCGGACATGGGAACTTAACTGGATATAGTTCTATTTTAAAATATTGAAAACAGGGTATGAAAAGACTTGAAGGGCAGTGCAAGGCCCTAGTTTGGAATGGTCCTGGGTGTCGTCCCAGTGGTAAGTTAAGCGGCTATAACGCTGAAGAATTGCTATATGGTGCAGATGCCATGTAACGGTGGATGGAGTCTGGATCGCTATTATTATTGCATATTCTTGGACATTATGCTTTTGTTCAAAATGCTAGGTCTTAGAAATTTTTAATTAATTGTATTCAAAAGCACTCTACGCAAAAATAAAATGAGCCCCAACCTTCCTTTGATTAGCCATACATGTTAAATATTGCATTCTGTGTGTTGGCTCGCGGACCACGGGGTTGGAGTGCTCACGCTCGCTTTTGCGGCAATATTCAGAAGCAGGAATCGGATCACTACGCTTCAATAATACTTTTGGATCACGATGGCGAAGAGGATAAAGATGCCAAGAACTAGGTCGCGAACCTCCAGTTGGCTGCCTGTGGGCATGTCCTGAAGGTCCCACCTGTGTGCTTCGTTCCTCCGCTGCTGCAATTTATTGATTTTGGTCTAATCGGCCCATGAGTAAGTCTACTATTATATTTACGTTTCCGCATTATATGTACTTTGATATTCAGAACTGTAACTGTGTGCACTATCTACTGATCCAGGGAATAATGCAGTTAAACACAGTAGATTCCGGATTGTAAAATCTGGGTCTCACAACGGACTACTCTACAAACCCGAGTGTTATCGCAAAAGAATAAGCAAATAAGTCTATGCTCAAAAAAATACGAGTTAGGAAAAGATAAAATGAAATAAAAGAGAAATAAAATTCAGAAAAAGTTAAACATAGATGGGTTTGAAAAGGTTAGGGTTTAAACAAAGTCTGGATGGGTTGAACTAGATTGAAAATGGTTTAAACGGGCACAAAACATTCGAAAATAGGTATAAACATGCTTAATAGGTTTTCGATGAATAGTACCGAGTTGACACTATTCCTAATGGGTTGGCTTATCACTACTGCAGAAAAGCCTAATACTAGACACCACATCACAGATGTTCCTAAAAACTGTCAGTATTAAATACAATCATAGACGATTTTAGTTTATATATTGTCTATGTTGTTGCCAGCAATAAAAACCATCTGTGAAAAGAAAATATCACAAACGGTTCATAGTGAAAACTGTCTGTATCACAGATGGTTAGTAACAAGAACCGTCTATGATATTACCACATATCACAGACAGATTTTGTTTGAGTTGTTTGTGATACTTCACAGACGGTTTGTATTACAAACCGTTTATGATAATTAAGTCATCACAGACGATTTTAATTAAAAATTGCTTGTGATAATTCTATAATATTAACTGCACACAGACCCGTCGACCTTCCATCTTAAACTCCAGATCTAGGCTGCTGCTTTGAGCTAGAGGTGGGGCTTTGATGCGGCCATTTGGTGAAAGGAGACTATTTGGCAAGAGTGGTTGTAGATTCATTCATTTCTTGACTATCTATAGTTAGTAATTTGTTCTTAATTGCATTATAATTTAGATCTATAGCTTTTGATGAAAGAAGAACTGAAGATGGTTTACATCGAGCTAGCTTGATATAGAAAGAAGATTATTTACATCTAGTATGGTTTATGGTTTAGTCAATTTATAGTCTATTTAATTTAATTTAATTTAATTAATTAAATTGTAGTATGGTTTCGGATTGTAGTCCTGTAGCAATGGTATTGTAATAATGTTGCATTGTCTCTAATTATTATTATTCTTCAAAATTCTAATAGACTTATTATTCATTGAAACGGTGTTCTACCGGCTAAACGAATAATAATTCATTGACTAGTGTTATTACCAAAGATAATAACACGAGTTTTCTTGTTTGGTCAAATTTTAGCACAAATCGAAACTAGAATGGGAGTAGATCACAACCGACAACAGAGATGAGGACTAAGGAGGTTGATGTCCGTAGTCCGTACGCCTAGACAGAGAGAGCTCCGTGACGGTATCACGGTATGACCATGGCAACGCACAAAGCGAATCTATGAACATACGCCTTGTAATTTGGAAGGCGTAGTTCTAAGCCTCGGTTAGTCGTGCCGGCTGAAGAAGGAAGAAGAAAGTGTGGATCTGTAACTGTACGCGTTTCCAATTCTCATTCCACTCGCGATAATTAATCGATCGCACCGTTCCAATTCCCATCCTCATCTTCCTTCCCAATCTGCATTTCCTCTTGCTCCTCAAGAAGCGGTCAGGAAGGAGACGAGGGAAAATCCAGACCGGTTGATTGGTGGCGTTGGTTGTTGCTAGAAAAGCAGGCAATGCTGGAGGCGGAGGCGGAGGCGCAGATGGGGAAGGAGAAGGACGTGGTGCGGCTGGAGCGCGAGTCGGTGATCCCCATCATGAAGCCCAAGCTCATCATGAAGCTCGCCTACCTCATTGGTCTCTCTCTCTCTCTCCCGCCCTCTTTTTTTTTTACCTGTTCCGTTTTGGCATTCATCATAGGCGATGTGCGCGTTTCTTGGTTCCCTTCGACCACAGAGTGTCTGCGCTTATAGGTTGACCGTATAATATCTGGATTGTAAGGGTAGTTACTTGTTAATGTGAGCCGATTTCTACTGCGAAGCTGTTATCTTGCGAGAATCTTGCCTCTTTTGAGGGAAAGCGAGAATCTTGCTTTGATTGATTCACATTGTGCATGTAAAGTGGAATGTGGGTAGAGTTGCAACTCATTGTAGGCTTACCCAATCATGTTAAGTGTTCACCTGTCTTAGTTTGTACATGTTGAAGTATATGAGACTGCGAAACTGAAAGCAAACACCGTTGTCTATTTCTTGAAGAACACCAATCCGACAGAGAAGAATTCTTGAAGCTCTGCAAGAGGGTTGAGTACACCATTAGGGCTTGGTATCATCTCCAGTTTGATGATATGATGGTGAGAACTTGCATGCCTTTCTGAAAATCTGTTCTCCATACATTTTCATGCATTTGTTGGTTCAAACTGATGCTTACAACTATCATTAGGGTCTGCTCATTTGTGACAGCGTTTGAAATTGAATGAGATCTGATCCATTCAGGCTGCTAAAATTTCTCACAGGAACTGTTTGCTCTCTTCGACCCTGTGCATGGTGCCAAAAAACTGCAGCAGCAGAACTTCTCTTCTGAGGAAATTGATACACTCGAGCAGAACTTCCTGACCTATTTCTTTCAGGTAAAGGACCTCTTTTGGAGAAACAATTACTAATATGTTTCATCTCCAAGTGAAGGGTTGGGGGATTTCGTAATCTTACAAAAGACTCAAATATATTCTGAAGCAGCACATTCAAGTATCTCTAATTTGGGTGCAGGTGATGCAAAAAAGCAATTTCAACATAGTATCTGATGATGAGGTTGAACTTGCTCATTCTGGGCAATATCTGTTGAATCTTCCCATCAAAGTTGATGAAGCAAAGGTTAACGTCCTCTCAGTCCAAACTATGCCTCATATATAAAAAACACTAGATTTCACTGTGTTTTTTTTTGCTGGTGCAGTTAGATAACAAACTTTTGTCAAAGTATTTCAAAGAGCGTCATCATGACAACCTTCCTGAGTTCTCAGATAAGGTGAGAAATCAACCCAATGCTCTGGCTGCTATATGCAACACACATGGACTTCTCATTTAGAAACATATTTGGTAGGCTCATTTTTTTTTCAGGCTGCATCCACTCACTGTTGTTTCATAACTTTTTAGTTTTAAGAGATCAGTGAAGGATTTGAAGTGGGGGAATTTGAACATAGTCAATGCTTTGTTGGATTTTCATGTGTTGTTAGTGTAGCTCCCCAGACCTCTTCCTCCCCTAGTGGCTGTGGCTCGGTTTTCCTCAAATAATTTTACATGCAAACCTTATATGTAGCTGACATAATCTATGTGTCAGTATGTCATATTTCGAAGGGGCATTGGATTGGACCGCACTAGCAACTTTTTCTTCATGGAGAAAGTGGACATGGTCATAGCTCGCACATGGCGATGGTTCCTAGAGAAGACAAGGTATGCTATCCACCGCACATGTATTTTCCTGTGCAATTTATCTTGCTCTTCCAAAAGGTCAACTATTTTCATACTGGAATTTCAGGCTGCAAAAGCTCTTCTCAAGAAAGAAAAATGTTAGGCCAAAGATAGATTCCAAGAAGAATGATGATCTAGTTGGTGAAGAAGAGGACAAGGAGCTATACGTTGAACGTATACGACTTGAAACAATGAAGTTGAGGTTTGTGCTGTTCTTAACATGTCAGGCCATGACAATCCCAATAAGCTGCTATCTTTTTCTCTTATGCTCTCATATTTTTCCTGTTTTTCCTGTAGCCTGCGCAACTTAATTGGCAAGGTCACAATTCAAGAGCCTACATTTGAAGAGGTGATTGTCTTGTACAGGTAAAACTCATAAATGATTTAGGTTTGAGGTTGGAGACAAATTTTCTCGTGTCCTGGTTGTGAAATGGTTGCTGGCATGATTCCTTTGAACTACCATATCAGAACTGATTTCTGATGGTATGTGTTGTCCTTCAGGAGGAAAAGCCCAAAGGGCCAAAATGACAGAGCAATTCATGTAAAACACTTCAAAAATATTCCAATGGCAGATATGGAGTTGGTTCTGGTTAGTACTGGAAGCTACATTTTCTAAAGAAAACTGTGGTCACGACCATATTTGTTTCTTCAACTGGACTTATGCTGAAGACAAATTTATGATTGTTGCAGCCCGAGAAGAAAAACCCAAGCCTCACTCCTATGGACTGGGTTCAATTTATTGTTTCTGTTGTTATTGGGCTTGTAAGTGGAGTGGAACTGGTTTCACTTGACTGTGTTGTGATTCATCACCTGATGATTACTTTTGTCTCCTTACTCAGGTTACACTCATCAGTTCACTAGAAATGCCTAAAGCTGATTTCTGGTTTGTGACTGCCATCCTTTCTGCTCTGGCCGGATATTGTGCCAAGATCTATTTCTCGTGAGTGTCTCGCTCGATTTATTTTTTGATAGGGTATTCAATTTGTCAGTGATTTGTATTATGTAGACAATAGGGGCCAAGAGGGAGGAGGATTATTTTTCTTTTGACCTGCAAGAATTGCTCCATAAGACCATAACACCTTCACAAAATGCACTTTTGCTTCCTTGCTTTCATCCCTTGTTAATTAGGATGATACTGTATTTGCCTTATTGGTTGTGTTGGACGGTCTGGCATATAAGTTAACTTTGATGCAGGTTTCAACAGAACATGGCAACCTACCAAAACCTAATCACTCAATCAATGTATGACAAACAACTAGATAGCGGAAAAGGCACACTTCTGCACCTCTGCGATGATGTGATTCAGCAGGAAGTAGGTCTATGCATGTAGTGCTTTCTTCAGAATCAGCCGAAGAGAGGCTTGTGTTCAGAGGAGTTTCAGCTCACAATTTACTTCCATCCTTGTGATTTCTGATGCTCAGGTCAAGGAGGTCATTCTTTCCTACTATATTTTGATGGAAAATGGAAAGGCTACTATTGAGGTATATTTTGTTTTTGGTTATTTCAGAAGGCAATGTTTGTTTCTGAAGTTGTTTTCATGCAAGTACAAAGGTTGGTTAAAATATTCTTGGTTCTCCAATATGCTAGGATCTTGATTTGCAATGTGAAGAGTTAATCCAGGAAGAGTTTGGCTTGCAATGCAATTTTGAGGTGATGGATGCTGTTCAAAAATTAGAGAGGCTTGGTATCGTTACAAGAGTGAGTTCTTACGGTCTTTTCTCCTATTGTTGCATTGCCAGCTTATAGGAAATGTTTCTTACAAACATAATGTGCAGAATCCAAAAGATTTTGCAAAACACAGTGCACAGAATCCAAAAGTTTTTGAACGGCAGTACCATCATGTTGTTAATGTTTCTGGCTTTGCCTCTTTTTTTTTTTTGTCATGGTAGTAAATTCAATTATGCATTCAGGATTCTATCGGAAGAATCTGTTGCCTTTCTCTAAAGCGTGCCAATGAGATCATTGGTGCTACTACAGAAGAGTTGGTTATGAAAGCCAGACAAGGCTAGTAAACTCAATTTGAACCAGGTAATCTTTTTGTAAACTCTAGGCTGTTGGCATTATAATGTTTCTGAAATACTCCGAGAAGTCCTGACACTAAATTCTTGCATTTTAGGGGGGTAAATACATCTTGGCCGGAAGCGGAATAGTTCTCCAGTGGAAGTTGATGGCAGATGCTGTTGTGATTTTGTTGTAGGATCTGCTGTATTATGGAATGTTTAAAGTGTGTTGTAACAATTTAAGTTTATTGTTTGAACAAATGTGAAAGACATTCAAGAACTGCTGTCTTGTTTGTTCATTGATCCAGTTAATGAAGAAAAGAAATGCCCTGCTGACACAAGGTACAAGAGCGAAGTATGACGTGTTAGCAATGTTGTGAAGCAGTGAGACTGCTTGTGGTTCACTGTAGTGCACCCACTGAATCACTGACTTGGGTTGCTGAATCTGTCTCTGCTCTTACAACCAGTGGCGGAACCAGGATTTGGCTATGCCCCGGGCTAAACTCTAACCACCTAAATCTATCCATTGAGAAATTGTAGTTATGCATATACTCAGCCTTATAGTATGGACGATTTGCCCATAAAGACATTCTCAGTTAATTTTAGTCCAAACAACTTTCTTTCGTGTTTCTTAGGACGAGCAATTTAGGCATTAATAAACAAAACAATGAAACAACAATATTAAGTATTCTGAACCATTGAGCAAAAAAGGAAACCTGATAATGAAGACATGCTGTTTTAGTGTTGCAAACAATTCACGAATTCCACCATTGTAGAAATAGAATGGAGGAAAAGCCAGGCCTGCAAAAGTTGAGAGATTACATAAATAAAAGTGATCCCATTTTTTTTCCCAATTTCATGTTAGTACGTTTATTCAATGATTTTATCTAGCTGGGAGTCAGGAGGGGGGCGATCCCTACCTGATTCACACTTCCACTCAACCCTGCTATGGATGTCAATCGAGAACTTTAAACATACAGTTGGTCATCTAAATTTCTTGTTCACACAAATCACAAATGTGAAAATGTACTTGAGCTCAAGCCAAACATGTTGGTTGAGAATATTCATCAACAGCTTATCAAATGTTTGTCGTTATGGTGAATATCATCCATTGCATATAGGAAACAGAGTGTTTGTCTATGTAACTAAAGCCAAATAGCCGATTTCAGGGCCTCAGAGGCATCCTTAGACCTTAGTTGTGCATACTGCATACATAACTAGTTGCAAATTGAATTATACATTGAGCCACTAGCCCACTAGCAACAAACAACAACCAGAAAATTTTAATCTCTAGTAACCATTCACACTCTCTGTCTCTTTGCTACTACACATCAGATCAAGAAATACTGAACTACAACCTACAGCTAAGCAGCTTTTACATAGTGCATCTCAGAAGTAGATAATTTCTCCGGTCATCCAGTACTCCAGTAGTAAATACTCATCTATCATCTATGCATAGCCAGCCTAATCCCATAATCAAATCAAATCAGATTATCAGAGTTTCAGTTGATTCTTGATTGTTACAGACTTACGGGGCGGCAAGCCGGCAACGGGAGGCGGGACAGCGCCGGGAAGATCCGAAGAGGGGCGGCGCCGGGAGGCGGGGCGGCGCAGGGAAGAGGGGCGGCGCCGGGAAGATGGGCGGCGCCGGGAGGCGGGCCGGGCCGGGAAGAGGGGCGGCGACGGGAGGTGGGGCGGGCCGAGAAGATCCGAAGACACCGGAACGAGGCGACGAGTGGCGGCGTCGGCGAGCTGGCGAGGCGATGAACGGCGGCGTTGGCGTCGCGCCGTCGCCTTTTTTTGGCTCTGCGCCTCTGCGGCTTTTTGCTTCGGGAGGGGTTAGGGTTCTGACTTCTGAGGCTCTGAGCAAGTGAGCAGCGCAGGCGAGGGCGAGGTGAATGGGCTGAGCGCGTGATGGCCAGTGGCGCAGGCAGGGAGCGTTGGGTGTCACGGCCTAGATCATGAGGAGTATGAAAGAAACCGCGCCAGGCTGGGCTTTCTACCTGGGCTGGACCTCAGAATTATACCTCGGGCTGGACTGGGCTATACACTACTAATATTTTCACGCCCCGGGCTGAAGCCCACCTTGCCATGGGCCTAAATCCGCCCCTGCTTACAACCTATGTGACACTGTCTGCATGATGATGTTGTCTTTTCCTTTTCCTGATGTAAACAGAAAGCACTGTACTTCCTAAAAATTTACGATGCAGTAATTGAACAACTAGTTTAATAGTCACAAAATTATCATTTCACGAGCTGCAGGCTGAGTTCCTGTGAGTCTGTTACTGGTAGGTTGATGATACCCAATTCTTTCCAGGAATGACAAAAGAAAGAAAAAGGGATCGATATTTCTTGACGGTACATGTCCAATACCATTATCCACTTGTTTTTGTCTGTTTGCAGCAAAGTATAAAGAAAAAGGTAGCGATATTTCTGGACGGTACATGTCCAATACCATTATCCCCTTGTTTTTGTCTGTTTGCAGCAAAGTATAAGCGCAGTAGCAGCAATCAAAGGGGGTGGAGAACAGAGCAGAGCACAGCGCTTGGAGTGAGATAATGAGCAGCAACTTAGTGTCCGCCATTTCTGCATCACCATCTGTAGCTCGTCCTCGTCATGATGCAGTGAAGCAGCTAAGGATAAAGGTGAAGCCACAGGAGCATCATGCTGGCTACTGGGAGAGCAGAGGCAGTGGCAGAGGCAGGGCAGTGGTGGCGAGGGCCGGGCCTGGGCCGCTGACGGAGATAGAGCCGGACCTGCAGGAGGACCCCATCGACAAGTGGCGCACCAACGGCGTCAGCCCGGTCTGTCCCTCGTCTCCTCGTTCGCTTCAGAATCTGTGAAATTTTCTTTTTAGCGGAGCGCAGGAGCATTTTCCTTGGTTTCTTGCTGCTGTGATTTTCTGAAGAAATGGATAACACTGGACTGAAACAGGACGACTTTGTCTATGGAGTATATGATGGCCACCACACCTATCATGAAACCCAAGGTCTTATCTTAAATCCCTTATCCTCTCCTTCAATCGAAATGTATTGTCATGTGTACAGAATAAGCTCAGTGCTCAGATAGAAGTTGTGCTGATTCTGATGTGATGTTGTGAAACAAATCATCCAACTGAAGATAAGAAGGGCTTCTGGGAGGATGTCTCCGAGTGGTACCAAGAAGCTGAGCCTCCTCAGGGCTTTCAAGGTACACTCATGGTACCTTTTACTGTAATCTTTGTCTCACTCAGAAATAAGATATTATTGAAACAAGCTTGCTCATTAGCATCAATGGCAATCTCTTGTAGCACTCATCTCCTGGTCATTTCCTCCTGCAATCATCCTTGGCATGGCTTTCAATGTACCGGTACGAATTGAACAGTTCCATTAACCTTTTCCTCCTACGTACTTTCATCGTCTATCTTGAGTTCACTGAATGGAGATATGCATGTCTACTTGTGCCACTAGGGGGAGTACCTTTACATTGGAGCAGCCCTCTTCGTAATTGTGTTCTGCATCATTGAGATGGACAAGCCGGACAAACCACACAACTTTGAGCCAGAGATCTACATGATGGAGAGATCTGCTCGAGACAAGCTTATCGCGGACTACAACTCCATGGACATCTGGGACTTCAACGAGAAGTACGGCGAGCTCTGGGACTTCACCGTCAGCAGAGATGAGATTGTGAAATCATAGATGCCATTCAGAAGATGGGGTGCCACATTGGCTAGATGCAGGTGCAGACCAGTTCATATGATATGTATGTAAGCAAGGATGGCATAGCTGCAAGAAAAGGCTCTTCAAATAAAGAAGTTGGAATGAGAAGGATGTATGTATGGACCATTTCATGCACTGGAAGGCTTGCTTTCGATGATTTTGTCATGTCTGACGTTCTCAGCCATGCAAAAACGGGGAGCTGAACATTCTGTTTCATCCTCATAGATGTATATAAGGCTTCTTACATTGCATACTCTCTGAACAAAGCATGGAATAGGTAGCACCTTGTTCCATCAACTTCCTGAATCTGCATGGCTCTTTGGACATCTTCTTTTCAGCTTCTAAAAATTATTTTTCGGCTTTTCTACAGTAACTAGCTTTCAAACGAATTGCCTTTTAAAGTGAGGCTTATAACTTGATTGTAGTATACACTATAGTAACTCCATTTATATCGGCAAAAATCACATGTAAGTTTCAGTTGCTCCATACTCTCTCAAGAATAGTCCAAAAGTCATAACCCGCAATCAAAAAGCTATAATCTGAAGCCAAAAAGAATAGGACCTTTATCTTTTCCCCAATGTTTTGAGAAAAAAAATACTATGCAGGGTTAATGCAGTAGAAAAATAGAATTGCCAGTTTGGCACCACCCTCCCAATCTTATAAATATATCTAACAAAAAGAAATGTCTTTTAATAAAAAGAATGTGTAGCATTTACAAGCTGCTCCTATAGCTCCCTCCCTCTTTCGATTTGGGGGAGAAGCCCCTGTGGGCCTAGGTGTGACAACAGCGCCAAGGGAGGCCTCCGCAGCCCCACCATGATCCTTGCTAGCCCAGCCTTGTTAGGCTTACCGGGAGGAGATTGGCCTTGTCTCCGGTCCCTGTGGGACCCGACTCCTACGGGGATCCCGTGGGGAATTAAAAATAAGCTAAATTATTCTTATAAATTAATAATGTGACTTTATTTATTAACTTGCAATTATTTAGGCATACTTTTTTAAATATATATTTTAACATATAGATTTAAATTTTAGTCCAAATATCTAAGAAAAGAATACAATCTCCTTTATTAAAAATTATAATCTATTATATATATATATATATATTTATTTATTTATTTATTTATTTTTATCGGGTCCCTGTGAGGACCAGCGGGGGAGGACGACCCCTGTCCCCACCCCGCTACCGCTAGTGTAGCAGGACCCGCAAGAGGAGATCACCCCCCGCACTTGACGGGGAAATTCCCCACATCCCCCGCCCCCACAAGGGAAATTACCACCTCTATGTGGGCTACACATGTCATTCATCTAAATTTGACCAACGTATCATCCCAATGGCAAAGCTGTCCACTCATCGTGCCATGTAGGCAATATCATCATGCAAAATCGGGTCAGGATGTTATTTGAATTGGATCGTAAAGTTCGGATAGTCAGATGTCTAGTTTCATAGTTCGAAGTGCTGAACGGACTTTCAAACAAAATTTGTGATGTTATATGGACGTTTTTCGTATATATAATGGTTGGGTTGAGCTCCAGGCATCAGGGGCAAGCAGTTGTGCTTAAAAATGTGAGCTTGGCGATGTTGTTGCAGGTAAACACAACAAAAAAACCCATTATAGAAAATTATTTAGCCTTTGGATCTTTGTAGGATGACCTAGTATATGCACTTGAATGGATGGATCTCCCAATGATTGCCCAAAGGCAACAATTCGTTGAGATAGCAACACTGCGCCGACGCGGCAATTCTTTCCCCCAATATTTAACTCCTCAGTTCTTTTCACCTACATTCATATCATCAGATTATTACATCCTCCTATGAATCTTTCTCGAGTTGCTTCTTTCACTGTTCTATCAAACTAAACAAAAACAAAGGAGATAAAAGAAATGGGTGAGATGGAAAAGAAGGAGCCAAGCCAGTGATTGCTGGGAAAGAGAAGAACATGATGGGGGCTTAAGTGCTTAACAAGCTGGAAGACAGGCAGACAGGAGCCGCTCATCAGATAAAAAGGACTGCTCTGTGTGTGTGTTCTTTTTTTTCCTGTGTGCTGAAATTTTCCCTTCTGAAAGGGCTGTAAAGTAGGGGAAGTATGGAGCACAAAAGAGGAGAAGTTGTCAGTTAGTCCCAACTTAGAAGGTTAAAAACTTTGTTTTGGTCCTTTTGGAAAAGATAATCCTATTGTGTTGCTGCCTGTGCTCCATGCACACAGACTGCACTAACATCCAAAGAAGATGGAAACAGAAGATAGATCAGTCAGACTCCGTCCAGAGTGAGCATGAGCTGTGCATCATGTATTGCTTACCGTCGCTTACTGCTTGCCAAGTGTCCGTTGCTAACTTCCTCTTTGTTTATAGTAACTGCTAGTAAGATTTCAGTTACTATGACTGATACTAACTTTTACAGGACCGTTCACATGTAAAGTGAGAACAGTAGGTTATCAGTTGTGCGGTTATGTGATTAAACTCGCTCTATTATTGTCTTTCCGGTGTTGCTAGCTGTAAATTTCCTGGATTTTTTCTTAAAGTCTATGTTATTTTTTTATCATTAGAGATTTGTACGGAGGATGATGTACCATATTATTATATGTTGGTCCCATGCATAGAAAAGTGACTTTAGAAAATTTCGATCACATACAAACAGATAACTCCTTAATTATCAAAAGGTTATTTAGATTGTCGGATTTATCTCACTTTTTACTACTACCTACTACTGACAAAGTGTGTGTTGCTAATTTTACGGGGCCGTCCTCATATAAGACGAGGAGAGTCAAGTATCAATCGCGTGGTCATGTGTCCCAGGCATCCAACTCAGTTTATCATAAGAAGACAATTTAGATTTCGGATTTGCATCATTCACCAATGCTTACTACCAACAAACACCGCCCTCAAATAAGATGACAAGAGATCGAGTCTGTTATCAATTGCTTAATTGCGTGATACAACTCAGTTTATCGTAAGAACTTTACTTCGATTTCTGGTTCTGTTACAACCGGATGGCTGAGAGCCGGCTCTCATGTCATGCCGCAAGTTGCCAATGAAGAAAGGGGGGGAAATAGAGGAAAGGGATGGCTGATGAGTATGTTGCATCACGATCACAAAGAGGTGGGCCTGCTGCGTGCAGTGGCGTCGTTCCTTCAGGATAAAGCTCTCAGAGTTCTTTAGACAGATGGAGAGAAGGGAGATATATAACTGTGATAACCTTAGTTTATCAGGGTAAAAATCGTCGCAAAGAAGACCGGACTGTGTCGGTTTGATGGAATGAGAGATTTGACTATAGATTAGGATGATAAAATTTAAAAAACCTAGATTAATTCATCTTCAATGTTTTATTGCTTGAGAATAATAATTACAATATGTCTCTTTATATAAAGAGCTCTCCTAACACTTATAGATAAAATCAATCTAAATAATACTTTCCTAACTAATAGAGATGATGCCAAATAACTAATCTTATATAAAGGAAGCTAATCTTATCTCAATCCTAACCAATCAAATATTGCTATACTAGGATGCTACAGTATAGAGGGTACTGTTCACGCGCATGAACAGTGCACGTGAACAGTAATTCTAGCACGTGATAACTTCTCCTCCCTTCAACGACGGCTCGTCCTCGAGCTGTGGTGGTGGCCATGGTTGCAACCCTAGGAAATCCCAAATTGACGAGAGAATGCAATGTTTACTGATGACCTTGAAAACTATGGCCTCCACGTACAAGTACAGCAACATTGATGACATCCATGATGGCCACGGCAGGCGCGGTAGCAACCACGACAACGTTGTGGTAGGCTTCCATGACGCGATTGCTAGGGTAGGCTTCGGTAGGGCCATAGCGGCCTTCGGCAATACTGTGATAGGACTTGACAGGGTCACGGCGGGCGTTGGTAGTACCCCAACAGGTCATGGCAAAGACATAGTTGCTGCAATAGGCTTTGGCAGCAACATAGTTGTCGCGGCAGAACGTGGCTGAGTTGCAGTAGAAGTCGGCAGAACCACGGTTACCATGCCATATTCTAGTGGCGTCGTGGCGGTTGTTGGGTATAGCGTCCCTGCCGCCTCTTGTTGCGTCTTCTTCTGATTCATGATCTTTTCCAAGATAGCATGCATGTTGAGGAAGATGACTGCTATCTTCTTGTCGATGTCATTGGTACTAGTGGCTAACTTGTTGGTGTTAACTTTTATCGTGGCCAACAAATCAGCAATAAGAGTCATGGTAGCAGAAGTCGCGAGAAGTGATCGATTGCTCTGATACCAAATATGATGAACTTTAGTTTATCAGAGTAAACACCATCAGGAGAAAGGCCGAGCGACGTTGGCTTGGTGGGATAAAAGATTTAACTATATACTAGAATGATAGAACTTGAGAAACAGACTTAGAAAAAATTGTAAGGCATCATTCATTTCCCTCTATTGCCTATTCGGTCCAACACTTTACCCCCTTAAGCCCAAGAATCCTGGCAAAACCACCCAAGCATGAGCGACCGATGAAAGGCTTGACAGTGAAGTAGCCTGAAATGGAGCCTAATCCTTGATGCAATGTGCACTTCAATGCAGGTCATTGTTGTAGCACAAGAAGGAAGCTGCCAGCTTGTAATGCTTCCCAATTGCCATTCTGGTGGTTCCGGTGAATATTCCACTTTTGCAGCCACTTCATTCATGACCAAGAGACATTTGTTATGATCTCATTAATTAAGAAAATTAGAGATCATGCCCGTGCCTTCCATCAACGTGATATATCAATGATCTTGACCGCCTGGAGCAATCATCTGGACTGCTCGTAAACATGTCACTGGCAGCTCCACAATGCCAGTCATGACTCACCTAGATAGATTACATAGGCATGGTCAATTATTTAGTATCCAAACGGTAATTCTGAAAGATGAATTATTTACTGCATCCAGCAACGGAACAAATGGTATCCTTGACGGTCCACACAACGCCTCTTTACTCTTCTTCAAAGTACCATAAAAAGGGCTTAAAATTGACGAAGCACAACTCCTTTAACAAGACATTAAGCAAATGTCAACACAACTCAATTATTACGTTAATAAGTGAGCACAAAGAAGTTTGCGCGCATGGGTTTCTCGAACCTTGACTTTCCTACTTGTGGCTGGGAGCAAAAAATATTATAAAAAGGTAGTCACCTTAAAACAGGGGTGTAGCTACCAGGGAGCTTAGTGAGGCTTGAGTCTCACCTCCCCCGGTAGCAATTTTATATATAGTAAAAATAGAAAGAGAAAGAGAGAGATTAACAAATCCAAAAAGAAACTAGCTTTTCTTGATGGGAATGTTAAGAATAAGCATGAAATTAAAGAAGATGACGATAAAAAGGAGAAGGAGAAGAAGTGAAAATCATAAAATTAAAGAAGAGCTAATCAATCAACCAAAGAAAGAAAGAAAGTGAAATAATATACGTAAATCGTAAAATTAAAGAAGAAGAAGAGGAGGAGGAGTAGTGAAAATCATAAAATTAAAGAAGAGCAAATCAATCAACCAAAGAAAGAAAGAAAGTGAAATATATATGAACCTTCTTGAGTTCGGGGATGATGGTGGAGAGCTCGATGAACCTCTGGTTGATCTTTTCCCTCCACCGCCGCTCCGCATGATGTGGTCCTGCACATGCCCCGCAGGCACCACCGCCACCGAGCCCCCCCCCCCCCCCCCCCCCCGCGGTGAAAATGATAAGAACATTAGATAGAGTGTGGAAAAGATGCCGTCTTTTGTTTCTATTGTCTAGTGATTCAAAATAGCTTAATTCTGGTATGTTTCATATGATCTAAATTTCCATTGTCATTCATAATTTTTTATTATATCACTAATTTTGATATGTTTTATACATAGGTGACTTATCGCTACACCGCACTCATGGCGTTTTCTATTATCGAGGTACCTACTTTCTATTTCTCTTTTTTCATTATTTGTCTCTATCCCATTTATAGTTTCTATATGACTTTGAAATTTTATAAGAGTAAAAGACTAATTTTGTGTCATCTTAGTTTAGACCTATAAATAGATCAGCCTACCCTCAATTTCATTTCTGGCTTCGCCACTGCCTTAGAAGCTTATCTCACGTCTCTCAGCAAAGAACTTTCCAGTTGTAGCTTGTTCCTGGTATAATAGGGCGAGCCACACTCCAGTATATCAGCACCTTCGTCGTCTGAAATATTTCCTTCCCAACTAGTCATGGCAGTCATTACCCAGCCAGGACAGAAACAGTTAGTGTAGATCTTTTGGCCTTCAGACCTATCGGAAAGACTCCGTGCCATGAGGCGTGTATAAGCATTAACAGCGAGCTTTGAGACCGAATAGTCGGTGTACATCTAAAGCCACTCATTGGAGGACCAACTACCTACCTTGCTTCACTTGTTGGAGGAATTTCCTGACCATCTCATGCGAGTGCGAGTGTAGAGATGCAGAGCCGTGTTGAGTTCGCGCTCTTTTATATGCGATGGATGCAGCAAGTTGCCGTAGCTGGGGAGAGTAATGGTCAGGTGCCGGAGAGAGGTATCAGCTCTCTCCATCGAGCCATAGTGTCGCACGCAAGGAAGCAACGTATGTGTGAGCAATAGAAACCGGCCGTGACATGTTCGCTTGTCAAATTGTGCTGCTACCAGAGAGCCGAGCTTTGCTCCGATGGTGAAGCTGTCAGCGTGCAGCCTACTCGTCCGATCTTAAACCCAGGACATCTTACTTTCAAAGGTACTATTCATATGATAGTGTACTTTAGAGTACACACGTATGTAAGTCTGTTCAGTGGTTAAAGCGCGGCGCGTGTCCGTGCTTGGTGAGACTGTAGGTCTCCGGTATTTGTCTAAAAAGCATGTATGTTAGATGTACCCACATAAGTTTATGTGAGTTATCGTGGGAGGATGAAAAGCCAGTTTTGGCACTGTATCGTAGCGTATTTACAAAAATAGCAGTACGACGGAGATATTAACAAAAATGTCATTTTTATCGCCGGCGGACCGGGCGGCAGCGGTCGCAAGGCGGTGTTGCCGGCGGCAGGCTGCCTGTTGCCCAGCCTCCAGGCGGCAGGCTTGCTTGCTGCCAGCCCCCTATGCGGCCGGTAATTAGGCCGGCTAATTAGCCAGCCTAATTACCTTGCCTAATTTTTTTTGGTTTAGTGTTTGTTTGAATTTTTAAGTATATCAAATGAGTTCAAAAAATTATGAATATTTATGTACAGCTATTTGACATAACGTTCCTCATAGTGTAATTTTTGGAGAATTTTATCTATGAAGAATGTTGCTCAAAAATTCATACAATTTTAATATTTTTATGAGTTTTTAGATATAGTAAATGAGCTCTGAAAATTACAAAATTTTATGTGAAGCCTTCTGATATAGTAATAGATATTATGTATTTTTTTGAGAATTTTATATTATCCAAATTAGCTAGATTAATTTAACATCAATTTAACGAACACTAGTTGGAGCTACAATAAGCCTACCGCCAGCCCCCCAGGCGGCAGGTAATTAGACCGGCTCCTGACATAACGTTCATCGCAGTGTAATGTTTGGAAAATTTTATCCATGGTGAATGTTGCTCAAAAATTCATACAATTTTGATATTTTTATGAGTTCTTACATATAACAAACGTGCTCTAAAAATTACAAAATTTTATGTGAAGTCTTCTGATGTAGTAATAGTTATTATAAAATTTTTAGTAATTTTATATGGTCCGAATTAGCCACGTTTATTTGGATTAACATAACCATGAACTTAACGATCATAACTCTTGTTTTGAAATGCCATGTGTCGGACAATCATGGTATATATTATTGCCGCTATCCTGTTCGCACAATTATCACTCTCTCCATATGTGCCCCTCTTGTGCGAGCATAAGACAGTTCAAATATCTCATTATTTTATTTAATAAATTCGTACTGCTCGTTACTAAACCTATTTCATATGTCACTTTAGTTGGAGCGGGCACAACGTATCGGAAGCCGCTATCAGTAGTCCGGAGACGCCACCGGCCCTGCAGAAGACTATGAAGTTCATCCTAAAGCAGGCAAAAAAATGGCTATTCGGACCGCATAAAATTCACAAAAAACTATATAATAACTATTACTATATCGGGAGGTACACAAAATTTTGAAATTTTGGAGCTTGTTTGCTATATGTAAAAACTTATAAAAATATCAAAATTGTATGAATTTTTGAAGAACATTCGAAAGGCTGTACATAAATTTTCATAATTTTTTAAGCTCATTTGATATATTTAAAAATTCAAACAAATACTAAACCCAAAAAAATTAGACAGGTAATTAGGCCGGCTATACCTGCCGCCTGCGGGGCTGGCGGTAGGCTTGCCTGCCGCCTGGTGACTGGGCGACAGGCACCTGCCGCCAGCGACGTCGCCACGTGTCGCCTCGCTATTGCTGCCGCCCGCTCCGCCGGCGGCAAAAATGATATTTCTGTTAATACCTCTCACATACTACTATTTTTATAAATACATTGCGATACAGTGCCAAAATTGGCTTTGGCTCTCGTGGGAGTGCGTCTTCATGTATTCTATCGAAAAAAAATTGTGCTTGCTGCGGTTTGCTTTGATGTAGTTGTCTGATACGCCCTCAACCGCCAAGCTGAGATGGCCGAGTTGGTCTAGTGCGCCAGATTAAGGTTCTGGTCGGAAACGGCGTCGGTGTTTCAAATCCCACTCTTATCAATGGTTTTTTTTTTCTTCACTTTTTTTGGTGTGTGTTCCTTGTGCACAGAGAATTTAGCAGTTCCATGTTCTATGGGCCGGGAACTAGTTTTAGATGAGCTCTTGCATCTTCCCTCTTTTTTTTACCCCGTTTCATTCGAAGTGGGGAGAGACAGCGTATAAAACCGATGCACATACGTACGCATGACCATAGCATACGTACGACGAAGCTCTTTGCTGGTACTTTTTCCCTAACATTACAATAGATAGATGTTACGTACAAGTAGAACAGTACACGAGCTAGCTTAGCAGACGTCGATGCAGCCGAGGTACTCGTTCTCGCAGCCGTTGCCGCACCGCCGGCCGCTCCGTTGTTGGCTCTGCCGCGACGTGGTCGCGCTCGCGCACCCGGACGACGCCTCGCACGCCAGCATCTCCCTGATGCACCTGTGCACGCACTGGTCCGCCCCCACGCTGCCGCCGTTGGCCGCTGCCACTACGGCCGGGCGGCAGCTCGCTGGCGATGCCATGATCATGACGACGATGGCAAGCGCCAGCAACAGCACTGTTCTGCCAACCTCACCGGCGACGGCCATTCTGAATTCTGACGCGCGCCTAGCTATATACAGTGCTGCGTATAATCGAATCACCTGTGTCTCACGCCGAGATGGCGAGATCAGGGTACAATTAAGAAGGGAATACAAGCAAGTTAGTTCATTGTTCGGAGGAAACTAAGAAAGTAGTTATTATGTTGTGGTTGTTCACTTGCCCGTCTATTTGCTGAGTTGAGCGAGAGGAGTTGGTATTGATTGGATCTAGGCGACATGAGACGCATCACCAGCACCCCATCAGATTCTCACCGGTTAATTTCGGCGGTTACTCAACAAACGATCTGCAACTAGCTAGCTGCTCGCTGTTTCCTCGTCTAACCAACCAACCTGAGAACGGCGGTCACTTACGCAAACGTCTTTGCAGTACGGCTATGCGAGGAGAGACGTACGTTCTTGGTGTGTGTGTGTGTTTCTAGCTCAAATCCCAAAGCTTAACCATGCAGCGCTGATACCCTTTCAGATGGGATGTAGCCCACATCGCATGGGACTAGAATCGAAGCATCAGGCCCATACCAAGCCCATCCAACGGCCGAATCAGCACACAGACTGGCTTGACTCCCCATCCGTAAGTTGCTCGGAACAAGCGCTGTTTTTTTTCCTTCCGGGTAACTGATAGTTTTTTGGTTGTGTTCTTTAAGGCGAAAGTAGATAACAAAAATACCAACCTGAGGGAGGTAGACAGCGGACGAAACATGCGGTTTTAAATTCGAAAAGTCATTTGGAAAATCCATTTCAAAAACTCACATCGTTTATTTTGATTTTGAAGAAGTTAAAAATCCAAAAGAACACGATCACGAAGCTGATAGCTACTGTAGTAAGTTAGGTTAGGTTGTTGCATCGCATTCTATGCTTGCATCCGCAAGCGGAAGCAATAGTACTAATAAACTTCACGTGGCGTATTGAGCTGTTTGCTTCGGGAGGCAGAAAAGGGAGAGGGGAAAAAGGAGGCAGCCTTCAATTCTCCTCAGATGGGCCTCCAGCCCACAGTCCCACCTCGTACAGGAACAAGATGGCCCGCCACAGCTACTCCCAACCACCGCTGCCACCGAAGGCATCGCCGCCGTCCCGTGACGATCCAACGGCGCCGCTAACCTAATCGCACGTAGGGAGGGGGGGTGGGGTGCTGAGGGGCTGTTTGGTAATTTGGCTGCACAAAATATCTCTTGTACACTTGCGACGGGGAGAAGAGAGAGAGAGGGGAGATGGTCGGTGCGTCGTGCGTGTCAGGACGAGGCGGGCCAAGATCTGGCAGTGGGGCGTGAGATCCAATGCGACTAGGGACTACTCGGTCCGTTCGTATTTACGAGGTGTATTTTTCTTAGGCAAAAAAGATTACAAAAATAGCTAGAATATTCGTAATTATTATCTTTAAACACTATATTTAATATACGTATATAGAAAATAGTAAATAAAGCTGTATATTTATAAAGGTATAAAGAAAATATCACACTAATTTTATATTTAAACATGAAATACGTCTTATATTTATATATATAATTATTAAAAATACGTCTTATGAATTTAAATAGAGTGAGTACTTTGTTTGGGCACAGATCCAGAAGTGCATAAAACCAAGGAAACGGCTGAGGGAAATAACTTATATTGTTTGTAGCGTTAATGTCTCAGGGCACTTTCAATAGCCACATCACATAAAAACAATAGTAAATATTACTCTTTTAATATACAGTATTTATCAGTGGGCCTAATCAATAAAATTATTATTCTCTCATATTTCTCTCTCATCTACTCTCTCATCTAATATTGTATTGTGTGCCCATGTAATATCTTATGCAAGACATTGTTTTCCTCTCGCTCTTATTTAATTCTATGCTATATCATATCTTATCCTATATATATGGCTAATTAATTCACATTATATATGGTGAAGCATTAGAAGTGCCTTTAGAAATAAAAAAGAGGATAGCTGTTCAGGGGTGTTTGCTTATAAATATTAAAGATAGAGGACAATTAATGAGGGCAAAAGAGATAAAAAGTTATTAAAACTATATGCACGTCTTATATTTTAATTATCTTATATTTTGAAATGAAAGAGTAGTGTGATTAATTATATTTATTTAGAAGCAAAGGAAGAAATCCAGAATCGCAGCAACTAAATAAAGTAAGGAAAAAAAAGATCCGGGTTCGAACAATCCGGAGACACAGGGGGCGATCTTCTTGTATGCGGACGACAAGGCGCAGCATCTGCGCCTCCAATGGTGCTGTGTTTGTGTACCAATTTCATTTTGAGAATAACTGACCAACGGATCGTAGAGAAGAACAAACTACTTTTATTAATTTTATTTACAAGTGCTAGATACTAGTATATCATTTCGTTATCTATTACTATTATAAAAGAAGGAGTTGGTAGTTGTACGTCCATTCTCCTCCAACCGCTCTATTCACTTAACTTCTCACCATTCTCTACTTTCCAACCGATCAAAACAACTCTCTTCTATAGCATGATTCTCTATATATTCAATAAGTTCCGTTGCAATGCATGGGTAGTTATTATAAAAGAATGAGTTGGTGGTCATACGTCCATTCTCTTCTAACCGCTCTATTTCTTTAACTTCTCATCACTCTCCATTTTCCAACCGATCAGAGCAACCCCTTCCATAGCATGATTCTCTATATATCCAATAAATTTCGTTGCAATATACGAATATGTAACTAGTTAGTAGTAACAAGCGGCTGGTGACGGCAGACCGGCACTCAGGCAGGGGCGGAGGGTTGAAATATAAGGAGCCAAGAGGGGCATAATACAGTGTGGTGTTATTAAGGTTGCACGCGCTATTAATTTCGTAATTTCAAATCAATCACCATAGCAAAAAGAGCAACATTTTTTAACTGATGATTTCTTATCAAAATCATATATTGTAGAAACATTGATGTTAGTTTTTGCTGACTAATTTACTATGATAAAAAATCTTGTTGAAATTTTTTTAAATATAACAATACAAATCAAGATCGCCTAAGAATTGCGTTTGTGGGTTCGCGGTCTCTCTCAACTCACCTGTGCGGCTATGTATGTACTAGTTACTCTCTTAACTCTGGATCTGGTTGGTTCCATAGGTAAAAGGAAAAGACTAAATTTGATTGGGCTGGCCAGCTAGGAGTTAAGCTTTACCTTCTTAGCAATTTTTACTAGCAATTTCATGAGGAGGCTACAACGCATAATACAAGTAGATCAGTGGATACTTAGTAAATAATAGAGAAAAGATTCTTTGGGGGAAGCATGCCCTGCCAGCCCCCCTTCTGTCGGCCCTGCACGCACATGCATAGATGAATAAGGATATTTGGTTTTTAAATTTTAGCTATCGCGAAAGAGAGTATAAAAAAAATATAGTTATATGTGATGTTAGCTGTTATAATTAAAGTTAATATAATATCTACTATAATTAATTTATAGTCTTCATTTTAAAAAGAGATATCATTTATAAGCTAGTTATTATATTAAAAACTAAAAATCATACACATAAAGCTCGAAGGGACCCGCGTTTGCTGTTTAGCAAAGAGGCGGTGAATAAATAATAAAGAAATATAAATGGCAAGAAAACAGAAACAAAAAAGCAGAGAGAGAGAGAGAGAGAGGAGAGAAAGGCGTGGTCCACCTGCTCACCCGACGCCAACTCGAGGCGGTTCGTATATCTGTGGTGGTCGAGGCGGTCAGCACCGCATTGCCCGCCTCTTCCTCGCCAGCCTGAAGAAAAGGCAGAGAGGGGCCAAGGCCAAGCTATCCCCTCCTCCGTTCCTTCAGTTCATCCGTTCCATTCCAATCCAGTCCTCCTATCTAATACTGGAGCCAACACAGGCAGAGGCAGAGGCAGAGGCAGAGATATATAGACAGTCTGGTTTTTTATCTTCCACACGTAGAAGAAGGAAGCAGGGTTGATTTGATTGGATCTTTGGAGGATACCTACGGGAGCGATGAAGAGGCTGTTTGTTGAGTCCTCCTCCTCCAGCAGCTGCAGCGGCGGCGGTAGGGGGGAGGAGCAGGCCGCGGCGGTGCTCTGCGCACCTCGGCCGCGCAGGGTCCAGGTCCACCCGTGCAGCGCCGACCTCATCCTTGGCCCTCCTCCCTTCCTCCTCAACTCCTACAACAGCAACAACAAAAAGGTACTGTGTTCAAAGCTGAACCAGTAATCCTCTTGTTCCTAGTAGTTCCTACTTCCTACCCCCTGGAAAAAATCATCTTTTTTCTTTGTTGTTACAAATTCTTCCTTCTTGTAAAAAATATGTTCTTTCCCCCCTTTTTACGAGTATATATTTCTCTTCTCTTACAAAAATCTGTTCTTTCATTGTCGCAGCAAAAAGAAGAGAAGAGCAAGGCGCGGGAGGAGCAAGCGAACGGCGAGGACGACGGGGGCTGGGCGCTGTTCGGCGGGTCGCCGCCGGCGCGCGCGGACAACCCGCTCGTCAACGACCCCCACTTCCTGCTCAACCAGCGCCACCACGCCGCCGCCGTCCCGGACTTGCCATCCGATCTCGCGGTTTTTGACCACCATAGCCGCAACAACAGCCACCGCCCCACGTATAGCAGCAGCAGTTTTGCCCCGTCGTTCGCGCCGGCGGTGAGGATCCAGGGGTTCGACGTCGCCGCCTGCCGGAGCTCTCACAGCAGCGGCGGCGGCCGCGTGCTGTCCGCCCGGGCGTGATCCGCCGGCTCCGGCGGCCGAGCCGCCGACCCCAAGGGAGAAACCTCACAATCTTGTACATTTTTCGCCGGCCGTGTACGTACGCCTAGTGTATTACTACGCTACGTGTGTTCCTTTGTGGTATATATACGGTTTCATTAACAGCAGATCAGATCGATAGGGAGGTCTATACTAAGTTAAAAGAGTAGATTGATCACCGTCGATGTACACAGAGGAGCAGCATCAAATAGGGAGAGGATTTTTACTATTTTTTTCTCAACTAGTTTCCTTTTCTTGTGTTGTGTTGTACACTACAGCGATCATCGCTTCCTTTTCTTTTCTTGTGTTGTGTTGTACACTACAGCAGTCATCGCTTCCTTTTCTTGTGTTGTGTTGTAGCTTGTTCATTCGGCTGAGTCCGGCGTTTTGTAGATATCACGTCAGCGTTCATCTTGTGGAAGAGTCCGTAGGGAAAAAATATATATTTTATCATTTGCCATTCTAAAGATGCATATCTTAAAATTTATTACTTTATATCTCCACGAGATATAGGCCTAAGAGCCATATATAAATGATATATTAATGATAAATTATAAAATAACATACCTTTAATAGCGGTAAGGGATCAATTCCTAAAAAAAGCTTGTTTGCGAAGCCATCGGCATCACACCTACCATGTAACCATGGTAGTACTGTAAAAAAAATAAAAATTGTGTACACAGCATAGCATGATATGGAGCTAGTTGATGTACGAGTCATTTCCGGTTGGTTCTCTTGTTCGATCCTAATTTGCCTCGCTTACGTTCAGAGAGGAAAAGAGAATCCCTCCTAGTCCTTGCCAATCGTTGAATGATAAATTGATCGAGCTGGCCGATTCTGCCCACAGGAATAGTGGGATTCTGCCGGTGGTTGAGCTGAACGAATCCGAATCCAAATCCGAACCCATCTAGTCGTCCCGTCTTGGACATGTCGAGCTGTGTTCCATTTGCAGTTTTTCCCCAATCTTTCATAGGCACACGGGCGACTTTTTGAGGTGAGGTTACTTGCCGAGATGGTAACGAGTTGGCCAGACCGAGGTCCTCTTCTTTACGGTTTTTAAAAAATGGTTTTTAGCTTTTGGTATAGTATTTAACTTTTTAAACAGAGTATTTTCTTAAAATGAGGTCTATAAGTTAATTATAGTACACGTTAAAAACCCAAAATCTATATCAACTAAAATCGTAAGTAAATATCTTTCTCTTCATAATCTTTATTATAAACAGCTAAAATTAAAACTATAAGTCGCAGC
This sequence comes from Dendrocalamus latiflorus, assembly GCA_017311315.1. Classification (NCBI taxonomy): domain Eukaryota; kingdom Viridiplantae; phylum Streptophyta; class Magnoliopsida; order Poales; family Poaceae; genus Dendrocalamus; species Dendrocalamus latiflorus. Next base: position 3,126,148 of record CM029665.1, on the reverse strand, counting down.
CATATGAAACAGAGTCCAAACCAAATGGAAGCCAAGCGCGCACAGCGATCTCCTCCGTCTCCCATCGGGGCGGTGCCCACACGCGCAGGCCGCGCCATTGGCCGCCTCAGCAGCGGCGGAAGGGAGAGAGTAGCGTGGCGGCCTCGCCTTTCGCGTCGACCAGTCGATTCACCCGCGGCCGGCCGACGGGGGAGTGCGACCCGTTCGGCCGTGCGACCAGCACGCAACCACGTAGCCGCCCCCTCGCCGTCGTCGTCGGCGCACACAGCACATCGAAAGGAAACCAACCGCCTTGCCTTTCCCCCTCTTATCATTCAGCGCGCTCACGTTTTAAAACGCAAAGGAAACGGCAGCTACGTGCCACCGGTCGCCTGGGTTAATTGCCCGCCGCCGTCGCTGTCTGCCGTCTCGTTTCGCCCATGGGCGACGACCGTTCGCGTGATCCGAGGGGCGGCAAGCTAGGCTGGATGACATGACACCTGAGTAATTAACGACAACCAAACATGACACCTGAGTAATTCACGACAACCATAAGGCCACGTACAATAGGCTTTAAAGACGTAGTATGTAAGATGATATGGAAGAGAGATGAAATATAGATAATTATGTCGTCTCTAATACAACAATCGATTGTCACATGAGAATCATAACTTATTGTGCCATAGAGAAAATGTCTATAGAGACATAAAAAAGCAACCTCTTACACAGGGGCGGAGAGAAGGGGGGCGGGCAGGGGCCTGGCCCCCCCAATGATCCACCAAATGTATTAATAGGACCCCTTAATCACCTTTCATCACAGTCAATTAGTCAATTAGGCCCCTGCATTTCTAACACAAAATCATTGCTTAGTGACTTGAGAAATGATGGCTGGGAACCACTTCTTGAGGAGGTGAAAGCCTTTTGTGATAAGCACGAGATTGAGATTTCGGATTTAAATCGCAAGTAAGTTATTATCTTACCTTCAGTTTTTTAATATGAGCACAAATACATATTTTTTTATTCTTATGGTACATATCTAACTTGTTTAACTACATGTCGCAATTTGTAGGTGTGTGGATGTGACCAAATCTCGGAACAAAAATGATAATACCACCACTCTTCACCATTATAAAATAGATGTGTTTAATGTTGCGGTCGACCAACAATTGATTGAGTTAGAAGATCGATTCAGTTCTCAAGCAACAGAGCTTCTATCACTTTGTGCCTCACTAGATCCAAGAAAATATGGCTTTGACATTTCAAAGATAAGTACTCTGGTGGAAAAGTACTATCCCGCTGATTTTTCAAGTCAAGATCAAGCTCAATTGGAGTGTCAACTACCACATTTTCAACTTGATGTATGCAACCATCTAGAGCTAAGTACATTGCCATCACTTGCTGATCTAACAAAGGGACTAGTGAGATTAGGTAAAAATTCTATTTATCCAATGGTCGATAGATTGCTAAGATTAGTCATAACTCTTCCAGTATCAACAGCGACCACTGAGAGAGTCTTTTCAGTATGCTAGACGTATGCTACATTATTTTGCCATATGTGTTATGATTGAATTTATATGACAATATATATGCGTATGTTTAATTATATATGTGTATATCTAATTTTGCCGACACACGGCGCCCAGGACCTATGACGCCGGCGCCTTGACGGGTCGGCCCCCTTTGTCTGGATCCTGGCTCCGCCCCTGCTCTTACAGTAGCCGTCTTTAGTACTGTCTATAGACAGCAGTTATCTATCTCGTCATACATACTCTAAGTCGTCTTGTTCTTGCTGTTTTAACATGTTAGCGCCTGTTTTGTTTTGTGTTTTGTTTTTTGTTTTTTTGTCTCAACTGGACGTTCCAAAGGGTGTGTTTCGTTCTGTTAGGACTTTACTACCTCAGTTTCCCAGTAGAATACAGCAAGACCATTTTCTTATGAGTTTGCCGTTTCGTATTCTACGTCCGGAAAGCAAATCAAGACATGGCTGTTGCTATTTTTTTTTACGCTCAGCATTAAAATTTTGTTAGACCACTTTGGATTGAGGATTCCTGAAAGGACGTTGGATGATTTGTATTTTCAGCTTCTCAAATCGTTAGATGAAGACGGAGGACAGACAAACCTACCCAGATCTCTTGATCAATTGTACACCCAAATTCTACTTGAAACACCCAAAAATTTATTTTTTTTGAAGTTTTTTGAATTATGCTTGAATTCCAAGTTTTTACCAAATCCGAAAAGTTTCCAAAATCAAACCGCTTTCTTTTTTTTGGAAATGCGCCTACCAAGTACGGAGGCGTACTCAAGCCTTTCTACACCCTACTCCCGCTGTCGCGCGCCGCGACGCCGTTCGCGCCTGTGCACACCACCTCTCTCACTCGTCACCAGTGTCCGCATCAAAAGCCACACAACACCCATGCCACCTCGTCAATTGCTCAACTAGAGGAGGTGAATAAGAAGTTCTAAAATTTCTTACTCTAAGTTTAACAATTCTAACAACAATGAGCAATTTTAAATATTCTAGCACACGTGAAGAGCTAAACAGCTAAATTTTTCTAAGGCACCATAAGCAATGTCTCTACTAAATACAATTCTAGTTATGCAAGATAATTAATTCAATAGCTAAGAAAGTAAATACGGAATAGTAAAGACAAGAGATCACTACAATGGAGACACGCGATGTTTTTCCTGTGGTATCGAAGACATGCTGGTCTTCACTAGTCCACGTTGAGGTAAACCTAAACGAATTGGATCGGCTTCATGAATTAAGCCTAATGACCTCAATTCCATCAGGATTGCTCTTCATTCGCTCCGAAGATGGTGAACACCACATCACTCACAATAGGCGTCGGGCCTCTTCACAATCTTATTGAAGAGATCACAGCGCAAACTTCTCTCAAACCGTCTAGGTACCGGCAAACACCAAGAGTAATAAATCACATTCTTTACTTGAGGAGAATTAAGTATCAAGAGGATCGACAAATGATGTAAATGCACTTCAATGCTCTCAACTATATCATAATATGAAATATGAGTAAATGAGTAGTAGAGAATGCACCAATGGCTCTAATGTATTCAATGAGGTAAAGAGTTGGTACCATGATGCTGGTGAGGGGGTATTTATAACCCCAACCAGAAATTCGATCGTTTGGGCCAAATTCCACAAATATCCAATAAGTATGGTACTACTGCCATGCACGACCAGTACTACCGCACCTACTGTTCAACAGCTATTTTATATGCAATTAATACATCTGAACTAGCCGTTAAACAGTATGTGCAGTACTACCATTCTCACCAGGGCTGGTACTACCGCACGATGGCACCGCTTGCTTCTCATGGTTGTGCTTGTGAACCATAGCATTAAGGCAATAAGTTCATAAGCATACAAAGCAACAAGTTCACAAGCATAAAAGGTTCTAGCTATTACAAGTTCCCATGCAAACAACCATAGTTCAAATAACAAGTTCTTTCATAACTGAAGATAATACAATATATAGATAAGGGCCTGTTTGGATGGACTAGGACTAGTTGTTAGCTGACTAGTAGTTAGCTGGCTAAAGATTAGCCTAGTCCTGTTTGGATCCAAGGACTAATAAGTACTACTATCTCAGTACAAAGTCTGTTATACCCCTATGCATGGCGGTCTGGGAGGGTTGGCGTGGGTATCATCGTCTTTTTTCCATCCTGCTGGTCCTTTAGCCCTCATTAGCTGGGTTTGATGGACTAGTTGGCTAACAACTAGTTGGAGCTTTGGCTAAACTTTAGCCCATCCATTAGCCCTCCTGTTTGGATCCTCAAGGGCTAAAGTTTAGCAACTAGTTGTTAGCCCAAGGGATCCAAACAGGGCCTAATAAAGATGACTTAGATAGATAATAAAGATGACTTCTTCCCAAGCTCTTCTCATCTTCTCCCCCATTGGTATCAAGTACAAAAAAAGCTACTCTTGAGAAGAGGGATCACGATGGTAACGGTGTTGATAGTGAATTGGAGAAGGAGGCACCACCAAGGAGGAGAGATGCTCAAGAGCGCTCACACGCTGAGCTAAGGATGCCAACTGATTATTTGTCTCATGTTGGGCATCATGGATCTCCATGACCGTAGAAAAGATCTGAGATAGAGTGACTGGCTCAGCGGCATGGGAAGCATCCTCGCGCCCTTGTTATTCTTCTTCTTGAGCAGGAGGAAGGGCAATAGAGGGGATTAGAGCGCCTTTTCTTGGCTTGTAAGGCTTATGCGGTGCCGGTCGTGCTTCTCGACAGTGAGTCTTCCTCATGATAAGGGCCATAATATATAGAGAAAAGTAAATGTGTTTGACCCTATTATTCTTGGAGGAGGCGATTTCCTTGATAATGAGATCGACCACATCAAGCTGTCATCCATTCATGGTGTAATCAATAATATTCCATGCATGTCCTCGGATTGCATCAAAATTTCCGCTCTTTGAAAAGAAGGTAGGGTTGATGACGCTGTTGACAAGGCTCAGCAAAGGAAGAAGTTCTGTAATTTTTTGTGAGTGAATCTGACATTGCTATCATAGAACTGACTCCAAGCCGGGGTTCTAAGAGATGGCCGAGCATAGATATTTTCATTGTGTCCTAGATGTGCTCCCAGAGCTATCTCAAACTCACCTTTGGTGGCTACATACACAGTGGCGTAAAACTGCCTGATCATGTCCTCATGGTGGTCACACTGAAGTGTGACTAAGTCATGTAGTCCTACCACAATGAAGAACTGATAGGCATTGCCAAAGCAATCAATGGCATTGAGGTGTGCCCAGTCCACGTACTTATGGTTGGTGAACTACTGGTGGTGGTCATAAAGCTGAGTGAAGACATCCTGCTAAAACTTGGTGTGAAAGCGAGGATCAGAAGATGTTCTCGGCTTGGTGAACTAATTTGGGCGGCAAAGTATGGCATACTCCTCAATTGTGATCAGTCTCAAATTGATATTTCGCTCTTCAGCTTCTTCCATTTCCTCATCTTCATCCTCATTTCCATCACTCTCTTCATACTCTTCATACTCTTCTTCCTCCTCGTCGTTTTAGTTTCAGTCTCCTCCTCATCTTTCTTGGAGGTTGTGCCTTGTCTCTTGCTCGCATGGCCTGGAGGATTGAGTTGGTCTTAGCATCGCTGTTCTCTCTTAGAGGTCCTTGAATTGAGACCGCGTTCCTAGGAGCCACCTTGCGTTGAGAAGGCCCGGCTTGAGATGAGGAAAGGTTGTACCGGTCGGCCGATTCCCCTTTGGACACGGGGTTCTTGCCAACAGAAGTTTTTGTCCTTGGCATCTTGAAAGGGAATGAAGATGATAATTAAGGAATGAAGATGATAATTAAGACAGAAGGAATAGGTTGGAACTAATATGCAAAAATTAGTTGATATCTTTTCAACAAAATCGGTAGTGCCACTGTAGCCCATTGGTACTATCGGCTTGCGTTAGTACCACATGTGTAGGGTGGTAGTACCGCACCTGCCGAAATGTTTAGGGCAATTTTCAAATCATGATTTTAACAAGTTTTTGGCATGGATCAATCCATGGAATAGACATAACAAATCACCAAACAGTAGTTACTACATTTTGCCCAAAAGATTTTAACTATTTTATCCACATTATGCCCAAACCCTAAGGATTTATCTTGAAGCCCTAAAAGAGATAAGAGAGGATTTTAGATAAGATTACCTTGAGGGAAGGAGGGGAAACACTCTCATGTGCTGAGATTCAACGTGGTTTCCATGAGATCATTGAAAACTTGGAAGAGTTGTAGAGAGTTTTTGAGGGAAAAGAGAAGAGTTGTAGAGAGTTTTTGAGGGAAAAGAGAGGGGAGAGGGAGAGTTCTTGTTCTTGAGGGCTTGCAACTCTTTCTGGCCGAATGGGTAGATGGGAACTAAAAAAAGGAAGATAAGGGGTCTATTGCTACCAATTTTAGGGCCACCTATCAGAGTATGGTAGTACCGCAACCATGGGCCGGTATTATTCGTTAATGAATCAACACTTGATCTACTTAACAAATTCAGCACATACATGACATAAACTTAGGCCATCTCCGTGGTTTTGCACATCGTCACTTTTTTATATTGAGCAATTTACCAAAACATCCCTCTATCACCTCTTACGAAGCTTTGCACTTCCTTTACCTTGAAGCAGCCTTATACTTCATCTTTAACTCTATATGGCCCCAATGACTTAGCATCAAACCTCGCATGCGTCCAGATCCCATCAAACCGTACTCGCTTACTAACGGGTCCAAATCACTCGACGCACCACATGCTTCTCCATCCACCATGACATCACCCGGTCTTACTTGGTCGCACATACCTTAGCTCCTCCTTGAGCCTAGTCCTAGTCCCTTGCCGTTGCCCGTCATGTCCACCACCTGTAGCTCTCGCTCTGATTCTTTCAACCAACTACAGCAAGCAAACTATCATGTAACACCGCACGACACAAAATCATTAATCGACATATTTGATGAGCCAAGAATTCTTACCTTCCATCAAAACATCTTTGTATGCTTTTGACACACAACCTATAGTGAATGACTAGCCGTCACATTGTCACGTATTCGAACTCCTCTGAGCAGTCTTTATGTGAATCGGTCTTGTTACTCGGCGTATTACATGCACCAACTCACCTCTCCATAATCCTTGTGTTCTTTGTGCTCCTGCTTGAGCCACGTAGTCTCACTTGGACTTACATAACTGCTTCAGACCTTAGCACCCCTGCCTAGTCCTAATCCATTGCAGCCAACCACTACGTCCTCTGAGCCACCTATATATCCAAAGATCAAGTAACCATGGCGAGCATGAGTTCCATGCACTTAGCTCACATTAGTCAAAACAATACATCATAAAACATACCACAGAAAGCACCGGTACCCATGTTGTGCACACACTCAACCATCTCTCACCTATACCCTGCCCGATAGCACTAGTCAGACCACCAACACTCAGTCGGTCTGACTGCCCCTATTCCTCTCTGGGAACAGGGGCGATCTGACCGCAGCCACTATGGTCGGTCAGATCGCCAACCCCGACTGGTCTGATCGCTATGGCCAGTATGACTGTCTACCAAAGGCTGGTCATACCATCGACACCTTGGTAAGTATGATCGCCAATCAAAGGCCGGTCATACCACTGCCTCCCATGGGCACACCACTCGAAAACACACTCATTAAAAAAAAGCAACCACCAATTAAAGCCTGATCACATCGCAACCCTGGTGCAATCGTCACCATGGCCGGTCACACCGGCCACTGACCACCGGTCAACCGCACCATATATGTCGGTCAGACCACTCCTAGCCGGTCTGACCGTGGCCTAATGCCGGTCTAACCATCAACACCTGAAAGTAACTGAAAATTGCAATTACCAAAAGACAAACTCAAATTCTGTAAACTCTTTTAACCAAAAATTAATTACTCATTACAACCAAGGGCTAACCTTTGTACGGTCTCACAATTATAAATTTTGGGCTTAAACATTCTAAATAATATAAAACTCAGGTGTTAAGTCGTACTCTTTTGAAATAAAAGCTTAGTTTTTATAATTAAAGTTTAAGCAGATTTAATATATTCTCTTCTTCGCTCTGTAACTAAATTTTCTACCCAGTTGTGGAGAAATTCGACGGACTCACAAGTGGGACGTCAAACTATTCACTGAAATACTGCAAAATTAGTACTGGATCGTCCTTGTATGGTTGGGGCGTCAACAGCTACGACGATTCCTCGTGGTTTGACCAAACCACCATGGATTGGGGGCGATTGAAAACCGAGTCTTTGCTCGCGTGCACCTCTTTACTTGTGTGGTGACGTCCCACTACGGCACTATCTGTCCTCGCGGATGCATTCCCTAATCCCGCAGTCCCGGGTTCCTGTCGCCATTATCTCTTGCTTTCTTTCTCTCTCCCAATTCTGATTTTTCTATTAGGCAGACCGGAGACGAGGATTTTCCGAGCAGATATGTTATCCATCACAATTAAGTGTGGCATTGACTGATAAAAAATGATTGACGCTATTCCCCCAACCAAACAACAATAGGATAATAAATTATTTTTCTTGGAGCCTAGAGGATAAGAGCATCTCCAATGGGTCTATAGCAGCTATCTACAAGAGAGTCCATGTCATCAACTGTCCTACGTGGAAGATATTAAATGAAGAAAGAAAACGCAGCTCTCTACAGCTCTAGAGATAGTCTATAGCGCCAAACGAGGCAGCCTCCATAAATTTTGTGTGTGCATGTAAGCATCAAATAGCTATCCTTATAGATAGTTCTTTAGAATGCTAACTTTAGTGTGTACTATATAAATGATGTGGAAATCTTATAGTTAGTTGCTAGCTATAACCATTGGAGATGCCCTAAGGGCATCTCCAATGGTTATAGCTAGCAACTAACTATAAGACTTCCACATCATCTATATAGTACACACTAAAGTTAGCATTCTAAAAACTATCTTAGGGCATCTCCAATGGTTATAGCTAGCAACTAACTATAAGACTTCCACATCATCTATATAGTACACACTAAAGTTAGCATTCTAAAGAACTATCTATAAGGATAGCTATTTGATGCTTACATGCACACAGAATTTATGGAGGCTGCCTCGTTTGACGCTATAGACTATCTCTAGAGCTGTAGAGAGCTGCGTTCTCTTTCTTCATTTAATATCTTCCACGTAGGACAGTTGATGACATGGACTCTCTTGTAGATAGCTGCTATAGACCCATTGGAGATGCTCGTATAGCCAACTAGTGGCTATAACACTTGTCCATTTCATCTATAGCCTTCAAAAAAAATAGTTCATACAATAAGGTAGCTATTACAATAACTATTTGGCCCCACATGTAAAAGAGTGAAATGTATATTTTTACGTGCTATAGCTAGCTGTAATTTAGTAGCCAGCTTCCTTCTCTCTCTTCCTTTTTCTCTCTGCCACATAAGATTTGGTTGATATTATATTTGTTATAGCCTGCTGACTAAGTCTTATTGTACCTGCTCTAAGGATAGCTATTTGATGCTTACATGCACACACAGAATTTATGGAGGCTGCCTCGTTTGGCGCTATAGACTATCTCTAGAGCTGTAGAGAGCTGCGTTCTCTTTCTTCATTTAATATCTTCCACGTAGGACAGTTGATGACATGGACTCTCTTGTAGATAGCTGCTATAGACCCATTGGAGATGCCCTTAAGTGTTCTTCCTGTTCGGTAGTAGTAAAATGCAGTGCAACTTCAACCCAGGCCAATTTAGTCCACTTAACTGATAACTCGACTTCCTATTTCTATATACACTATAAGTCCGAAGTTTAAAACTATAAAAAAAGTAACAGAGTTAATATGGTCCTTACGTCTAATCTATTTCGCTCGGACGCTCACGATTCAACCCTCCTTGCCTTTTCTTTTCACAGCTACTTCCTCCTCTCTAACCACTCATTCCTTATCCTTATCTCTCACGAACATACTCCCGTGAGCATCTTCTTTTTTCTCATGCTTTTTTGGGCTCTGATTAATTAATCCGAGTTGGTTTGCGTGCATTGAGAAGTTCGTTCATTCTTGGGGAACAAGTTCCTCTGACGTAACGTCAGAGTGACGTTGGGTCACTGCGCGTGGCCCCCGCGTAATTAATCCGAGTTGGTTTGCGTGCATTGAGAAGTTCGTTCATTCTTGGGGAACGAGTTCCTCTGACGTAACGTCAGAGTGACGTTGGGTCACTGCGCGTGGCCCCCGCGTCGCGTGGGGCCCACGCGTCAGTGACCCGGCGTAACGTCAGAGGATCTCAATTCCATTCTTGGAGCTTGCCCAACAAGTCGACAACCGTTGTAGCTCTGTTTGTGTGCTCTCTTGGCTCTACTCGAGTCTCGAGATACGCCTTCATGCATCTCCCACGGCTCCGACCGGCGAGGGAAGCTTCCTACCCCTTCCTCCGATGAGCCTAGGCCATGCGCCTTGTGAGTTTTTTCCTCTCCTAATCATGCACAATCTTTCAGCTTCCTTCCCATTTTCTAGATCGGTGGCTCAGTTTGTTTCCTGATTTATTATTATTGTTGCATATTTATTTGCAAAATGTTGTAACTAACTATTTTTGAATTTTGCAGGAGTTTTTTTGAGATCATTTCAATTTTATTGCAAGAGTTGTTCCAATTTGTTAAGTATGTATTATTAAAATGTTACAATGGTTTTGACATCATAAATATGTTATGATTTAAACTTATGTCCTAGGAACGAGATTTGTAATTTGGAGTGAATTTTGTCGAGGGAGAATTCAATTTGTTGTAGGTGATGAGTTGTTTTGTTACACACGTTCTGACGATATGTTGCAGTCGAACCGTATGATGGAAACGTTTTAATCGGACGTCCGGTTGCTAGCATTATCCAAAAAGTAAAGCTGAAAAGTTCAAAATACAAATAAGATTACCCCCAAGATTTCGACTTTGACAGGTTCCTGGCCTTCTCATCATCCACGTAACTAGTACTTCGTCATCGTTGTCTAAAGCGTTGAACTAGTACCTACATCATGTGAGCAATTAGTTGGAAGCAACACGTCAGCAATACTCCTGTTTATATGTTATAACCTGGGATAATCTCGCTCAAATCTTGACCTTTACCTGTTTATATATAAAGAAAAAGCTAGATAAATTGTGTTCACTAAGTTGACTTTGGAACCTTACATGGGACTATACTACCTGCTTATCGATCTACAAGAGCGTACACAGGAATAGGATACGCACAGCATGCAAATACTGGCAAAACAATATCGCCATATAGCTACAAACTGTGCATATCTGTATATATGACATGGAGAATTTCATCTAGGAGTAGTCAAATATAGTCAAACACAGCTCAGATGATCTGGTTGCCACCTCCTTATTCATTTGAGTTTATACTTTTGGTTTCTAATTTCTTAATTTAGTCTTTTTTTTGCTTTTTAGTTTTTTTGAGCCTTTTATTTTTCCCATATTCCTTTGCATTACAACATGTTTTTTCTATTTTTAAAATTTTTAAATTTTAATTCCACCAAAAAATTTACAGCAGCTACAATTAAAAAAACTCAAACAATGTAAAATAAGTTCAAAAACCAAAAGTATAAGCCTAAATAAGTACTCCTAAAAATGCCAAGTAGTAGTAGTAGTATAGTGCCATGCTGATCATTTGGGCTTTTTTAAGTGGCTTATGGCTGAAAAGCATTGTAGCTGGCTGAAAAAACACTGTAGCTGACCGATGCTTATTTAGCATAATTAAATTTTAAAAAATTAAAAAATATGTTAGCCCATTACGTATAATATAAACAAATACGGGAAAAAAAGAACCGGCAAAAAAACTCAACAAAAAGCTAAAAGTTCAGAAAAAGACGAAATTTATGAATAGTGAAAAATAAGCTAGAAGCCAGGAGCTAAAGCCAAAACGAGCGGAGACTGCCACGTGCATAGAAAGAAAAAACGAAATAGAATTGCTTCCAAAAGGAGGAAAGAACAAAGCAAGAGACCAGCCCTACTTGTAAAAGACAAAACACACATCCTTTGGAATTCCACTACCAGTTGTAACACTTCCTTTGGAATTCCACTACCAATTGTAGCATATTTCCGGTGGGGCCACTATTTGTACCAGTAGTATATAAATCCCTAGCGTGGTGATACTGACAACGACTTCCATGAACAGCTAGAATATCAAACCAGGGGTATCTCTGTTGGAGTTTTTAGATCTGGCCCATTCGATATTTTAATTAAATTTTAAAAAATTCTAAAAACTCAGTCATACATATTGGAAGATAGAAAGTTTAATACCATATTACTAGTCTAGGGGAGAGAAAACCAATTAATATAGTGGAGTCAGCGGCAGATCTAGAACATAAATAACACAAGGGGCCTCATACTCCATGTATGTACTTATCAACGCATCTATTTACGGGTGTAATCAGAGCGGATACAGACAGATATCGCTCATCCTGTATCATATTCCGTATTTTTGTCTCGGAGTCGGAGTCGGACACGGATAATGCTGGATACTCATTTCTCCGTTCTGTATTTGTTCCATAAGCATTTGGATGTCGGTCAGAAGGAAATTATCCATTTCTTTTGCACCCCTACACAAGACATTGGATAGTAGAGTGCAATCAAAGCGAGCATAGAGAGACTATTCACCTAGATGTCAAAGAAAGAACACTCAGTATTTCCTACATATTTAGATGTAGCAATCCGTCTATATGTTATCTTGTTCCTAAGTGAAGTCACAACATATTTTCTTATATCACTTGACATACGGATATATACTGATAGATATCACTCATCTTGTATCCTATTTCATATCTTTTTTCTGCGGAGTCAGACACGAATAGTGCCGGATACCCATTTACCCCTTCAGTATTCGTTCCGCGAGCATTCGGTTTGTTGGTCAGACGAAAATTATCCGCTCCGTCTGCACCTCTACATTTATCAATAATGTAGTAAATAATAATACATTCTAAATTTTGCAACATCAATTAACTTCTTGAAAAAGTTTAATAGTAAATAACTACTTGTCAGATAATATACCAAAATCAAGAAACCTACTATTAGTGAATGATCTAGGATGAATCCGAGAACCTACTATTACATGCATTTTTTTGGAGTGTCTTATTTTGTCAACGTCATGCGTGTTTTTCTTTCCTCCCTTAGTTTGTCAACATATTTAAGCCTTTTTCTTTTAGATAGATGTAGTTCTTGGTATGTGAGGCACTAATTTTTAACATGTGGGGGCACACATTGTATAAACTTGAACTATAAGCAACAAAAAAAAATTAAAATCGTGTGGGAGCCTGTGCCTCCACACTTGTGAACATGCAGCCGCCCCCGAGTGGAGTTGGTTTTACCTAGTTGAATCAAGCAAAAGAAGATTACATTCACGTGTTCGCTCGCTCGCCTCGCCACGCCATGCCATCACCCGCCCGCGCGCGACGTGCGTATGAATGGTCCAGTGATTTCGTGTATAGTTGGGTATAGAGCGGCAAGTTCGTTTTGCACCTCAAAACCATGCATACAATTTAGAAACTGAAAGTTTGAATCACACTGTTTAAATTGGCTTTCATAGCACATATTAACTACGATTAAAACAATGTAATGACAATAATGATGGCAGTTTCTTCTGATGAGGCTAACTCTATAAAGGAGGTCCCTCCTCTTAGAATTGGTATTGGCTTGCTTTCCATTTTTTTCCTCTGTGTTATGTAGCCTCGGCTTCTCCATCCTTTTTCGTCGTGCACCAACATGGGGATAGTAGTGTCTCCGAAGCCGGCGTCTCTCACGATCCTGCACAACTTAGAACGAATTAGGTTTGTGGGAAGCGTTCGCACGACTGTTCACAGCTTCCTCTTTCTCCATCATACTTTGCGCGTCAACTTCTTTGGATCAGACTCTACCACGAACTACGTTGGAGCGATTCTCTATATATCGCAGTAATATCATTTGATTTGGCTAGGTTTTGTTTCCTAGACATCTGTCTTGCGATGATGTTGATGCCTACTTCTGTTAGTAGCATTCTTGTTCTAGATTTTGTCTTGTTAGTGCATATATACGAGTAGATATATTTGAGTATATGATCATGTTATTATTTATAGTCACAAATATATTCAGTATATATGCCGTTGATTCAATTATTATTTTAGAAATTATAATAATCACAAAAGTACGTATGTTCCAAACAATCTCAAATAATTTCCTCGAGGGAGTTCGGCCGTAATTTACATGGTCAGAAGAACATCCCAGCTCGTTTGTGGAAAGTCAAGATTATCATTTGTTGAAAAAAAAGGAAAAGTAACCTGGTTTTGCAACATCTTCTATAGGTATATCCATCTAATCTCTTTGTGAGTACTTAGTTACCAGTGATAGAATTCAGCGTGAGAAGTTACCAATATAAAAGTTGGCAGTACTTGAGTATTGCTCATGTAGGTTAAGGGAAAAGACGTATAACCAGTGTAGTGTGTCTTGGCCTGATTGGCACAGTTGCTGTTCTCCGCTTCTTCTTCAAATCTTATAGAGCTGTATGTATCAAACACTTCCCCTCCGCGCCTCTCCCCAACAGCCGCTCTCGCCTCCTCTCATCTCACCCTAGGGCACGCGCGCGGCCGCCTCCAATCCCCTCCACTCCGATAGCCCGAGGTCGGCTCGCCCCCTCCCCAGCTGGCCCCGCCCTCCTCTCCCTATCGCCTTCGATTCTCTTGGGATTTCTCCGAGCCTGTACGGCGGCCTCGTCCCTGACCTTGGCGTGCTGGTTCCAGGGCTTGTTCTTGTGTGTTTGGCCTGTAGGATCCCCCGCCGGTCGATGAGGTTCGTGACCTTGATTTAATTCGTTTGTGGCGTGTGCAGTAATCGGAGCTGGATGGTTAATGGGGTTGGGCTGTTGGTGTCGATTGGTTGTGTCGTGATGGATTGGCGCTCAGTTTTCTGTAGGTTAGATTGATGCTTCGTTGAGAAGTTTAGGGGGGAACATCCCAACTTTTTTATGTGAAGAATTTGCTAGGAATGTAAGAAGCATCATATTATAAATAGCTTCTATTTTCTATATATCAGGAATATAGCTACCCTTAAAATTTTCTGTAGTGTTCCAGCTAGACTTTACTTAGCTCTGTAACTTCAGATTTTTCACAATACTGTTATGATATATGCAAATAGAAAATATAATCCACATATATCGTGAGCCGTAATAACCAAAGTTCTAGCTTCTCTTTAGTTCTTACATATCAAGAAAGTTGTCATAGAACATATCATAACTGTACTTAGCCATTGGAATCAACCTACTCCCTGCTACCTTTTTTTGTTCTTGAATATATTGTTTTGCTCTTTTCCATTAACACGATGGTGATTTTTAGCTTCACAATGGTTCCCATACACAGTAGTGTACCATTCTAATTTTTTACTGGTATTTAGATAAACACAATGTACTTCAAAAGCAATGCTAAAGCTGTCTGATATCCAAGTTTGATTGATAGACTTAATTTTACTCATATACAATATCCTTGATTAACATGGGATACAACTGCCATTATTAAGTGAGAATGGTCCGTACTTTTCATGTAACATGCTAATTTATGGTTGATGAATAGAAAGCACTCTTATATATTTTGCTGACTAATCAAGTTATCATTGGTGGCCAAGTGGGTTGGTCTTGTACTTACTAATCCAATTGCATTTTCAGAATAAAACTGATGTGCTCGTGGGGATGGAACCATGGTCCTGAAATGCTTGGGCAATTGTCGTCCTCACCAACTTCTGAATTCGTTGTCAAGACAAAACGAGAAGAAGAATACATTTTAACATTTATACTAGATTTTGTACTTTTGCTTTCATGACTTAATATGAGAAAAATATGGCTATACAAATTATGGACGATTGATGATGTGGCTTTTTAGCCTTTTGTTTTGTTCAAGCAGTGGAGTATGATTTTGTTCTTTTCTTTGAATAACTGTATCAAGTAGTAAGGACTATGCTTTGACCTGACATTCATATATTTTCTACCAACGAAACCTTACTGGTGAGATGTTATATGGTCTTATTTTTGTGTGATTTGTCTATTGCACGCAACAAGGTTTCAAAAGAAACAAAAAGAGATGCTACAAACTGTAGATCTTCATACATTTCAAGGTTACCATTGCAAAATAGAAGAATGTGTGAATGTTGTTTCACGGAGAACTCGTCCCACTTGTTGCACACGACTGCGCATGAACTCTATCATAATTTTGTAGATATGGTCTTAAAAAATTTTAATTTTTTTTAATAATTTGTGTATATATGATCATCGAAAATTTGAGAAACTTTTTTTCATAAATTGTGTATAAATTAGAAACGAGTAAGACATAGATACAAATAAAGTATTATAACCTAAGGTATCATGGTCTACTTGCCCTTAATTCTCCCTTTTATAGTTGCTGGAGCTAACATACTAGCCAAACGCTTTTTAGAGGCAGCTCTGAATTATTAGAGAATCAAAAGTAGAAACTAAAAAAATAAAAATCTGTAGCTCTACTAAACAGACCTTAGAAATCAAAACCAGCTGTGGCCTGTGGTCAACGAAACACTTGCTGAATTGAACAACTTGATAGCCTAGTAGACTAATCAGCATACGGGCTCTTAAGCACCATCCAGTTAAAGGACGAAAAGAAATATTTGGGCTGCAACAGCTGACGGCCCAATAAAACTCCAAAGCCAATGGGCATTTAACTCCATTGAACTCAACAAATCGACCTAATCTGCCCATGTGGGCTTGTTAGTTTGTTGATCATCCCGTGTGCATTGAAATTTGGCGTGGCACACTCTACGGGGAGACAAAGAACCAACGCCACAAACTAAGAATACAAAGGTTGTCAGTATAGCGATCCGTATAACATCCTGGGCAATTTCATTTCAATCATAATCCTACGTAAGATCCTAATCAGTAGTGTGACCTACAAGCTACAGGATTAAGGTACATACTTGATTTACTGTCAAATCAAGCTCTGGAGAAACTAAAATCGCTGATACCTCGTGGTTAGATTATTGTGCACTAAACGACAAAGCATTTGCTTCCGCAAGGGAGAGTCAATGGAGGCGGGCCAAGATTCAAGGATGGCTGCAACTGGATCGAATCGGAACTCGAATGACATACACACGACCATCATCATATATATGACGAAACACGAACATGAAACCATGAACAACCCGTCAAAGCAGGCATTGAGCATTGAGTTTCTTGACTTTACCAGCAGAATAAAATGTCTTAATCGGCAAGTAACACCCTAATTTCCCCTCTGTCGATTTTATTCAAAAGGAATAGAGGAAAAAACGAGGCAAAGACACCGAGGCACTTATCATCCCAACAAAGTCTCCTATACGAATGGCGCATGCATCTACGACCAAAACACTGCGCTACTTCGTTTTGCCCTGTGTTCGCAAAAGTGTGTGCTTTCCGAGCCGTGAGGAGAACAGCTGACACCAACCAGGTTAAGTTGCACAATTTCACTCGCAATAGAGCTATGGAAGTAAACCAACAGCACTACTATTATGGAGTTTACTCGTTCTTAATCTAATGGCCATGTCCCACGTAGTAAGAAGAGACTAAACTTGGAAAGTTTAACAAAGACTAGAAGCAGCTAAGTAACAATCGATGTGCCAACACCTACCTTCGAAATTGCCCACATGGTCAAAAGATCTTGGCCGCTTTAGTCAGGCAGTTGCTCCTTTCCAAGATTTCACACGCTTAGCGGCTTGGATACGGGTGGTATATGCCAACTGCGACGTCATGAAGACCTTTCTTCGAACGGACCCTGCACGAGAATCAAGAAGGATGGAATGGTCAAGTCCACCTTGCAGTTCAGCACGAAAGGGAGTTAAAACTACCCAGTTATACACAACACGAAAGGATGGAATAGCTGCTCAAGCTAGCCAACGGTATGTGAAGTCAATAATTTTGGCAGCCACTTTGGGTCGTTTCACACTGTTCAAAGTTCTAGACGAAGCAAATGGCCAATTTGGCCAATTGCACGAACGTCACCGCATGCCTTCTGCTACAGACAGGCTTTTCCTAAATGAACTTCAAACAAGTAGCCAAGTTTCGAACATAACATATACAGTGCAAGTATATTAGAACAAATATGCCAATACAGAGCTCGATCTGCCCTGTGCGGAAAGGACTGGAAGCCTATGTTCTACCATTCAAATGACACGGAAACATGGTTTCTATTCACTGTCAACAAGTAAGCAGACGAGTAATTGGAATTGAAATGCCGTGTTGTAGCCTTTACTGCCATTTCTCACTTACAAAAGACGAGATGCTCCTGAAGAAAAGTTCCCATGCCTTCCCCCGTAGCCACCTTCCTGCCTTGGTTAATGCAGATCACAAGATTCCCAACTGCATCATTGGAGGAAGACATCGGCGAGTAAAGCAAACGATAACAATATTTGACTTCATCAACATTCAGTGAGAACTCCCTTTTTTTGCACGAGGATCCTGTCTATTCCCAGAACACGTTCATACTCCAGCATCACAACTTCACAAGTCAAAATCCTACGGTTGCAAGAAAGTAACAGCCTATTGTCATGCCTGGACCCACCCAGTATGCCTATATAAGCCAGGTTATGTTAAGCAACTCAAAAGGTCGGCCCGAGTAAGATTCCATACCTTGAAGATGGCCGAGCCTCTGCACACAAGCAGCAATGGAGCTGCTGAAGAGGGTGCAAACTCTGCATTTGCATCAGGGAGGGCACTGCCACCGCCAAACAGGCTGCAGAGATTTGATTCACTGCATATGGAAGCTGGAAAGATTCCGGGTGGCCAAAGCCATGTAGCCAAGGTCAGTTCTTCCCTACTCTTCTTCAATCAGACAATAATCTTCAGTTTCTTACAAGAATACAAGTAACAGAACTGCATCAACATTTTTAAATTCCTGTTGATGTATGCACCTCTTTATAAACTTTAACTAATAACTTAATAAAGAACACCCACAGAAAAGTAGTACCACTTTGCACTAACCATTCCAGATAGTATAGTATGTCAAGGAATGTTATGCTAAAAGTAACTTACGTATTATCACATCATAGGCTTATGTGAAGCAACTAAGTGTATCAGCTGCTTAGTCATCTTAGGCTTGCATAACTAAAATACGCATATCAGCTGCTTTGTTTGAGCTGAATGTAATCTGATTGGGAGTTTGATATGGTAAAGCAGGTTGGCTGGGCGACCACACTACACTTGGCATTCCAGAGCATAGGTGTGGTTTATGGGGACATGGGGACATCTCCCCTCTACGTGTTCTCCAGCACCTTTACTAGTGGGATCAAGGACACCAATGACCTCCTTGGTGTTATGTCTCTGATTATCTACACTGTGGCTCTCCTTCCATTGATAAAATATTGTTTCATTGTCTTGAGAGCTAATGACAATGGCGATGGTAAGTAAATATCTTCCATTCATCTTCTCAACACAACTTCTTATATGGCTACAGAAAAGTGCTTTTAAGTTTTAAGAACTAGAGAAGATTATGCTTTTATTACTAGCAGTGCTTTCTGTAAAAAAAAAGCTTAAAAACAACTTCATGTAAGAATGAATGGGGGTCATGAAGGCCCATAGGAGAAAACATAGACAAATCAAAATAGACAAATACTACCACCACATCAGTTTAGATTGGATCTTTCAGAGAGTATGTAACAATCATTAATAATGCTAGAAACGTGAGTGTTAAGCACTTAGATCACTAAAAATCCCTACAAAAAGCATTAAGCACAAAAATAATTTGTTAATGTGAGAGTTTCACATGTCTTATCAATTTACAATCTTGCAGGTGGAACCTTTGCACTTTATTCCTTGATATCTCGGTATGCTAGGATTAGCTTGATACCCAATCAGCAGGCTGAAGATGCAATGGTCTCTCATTACAAACTAGAGTCCCCCTCAAATCGTGTCAAGCGGGCTCATTGGGTTAAGGAAAAGATGGAAAACAGTCCAAATTTTAAGGTCATGCTTTTCCTAGTGACAATTCTGGCAACATCCATGGTGATTGGTGATGGTGTGCTAACTCCATGTATTTCAGGTGAGCTTTCTTTCTTTTTTGAGCTCATTTCAGGTGAGTATAAAGTAATGTTGCATGCAAAGGATAGTGAAGATACATGTGGCTTCTTCAAATATAAAGCAGAATATCCCCTTTATGAACTGACTCCACACATGCTCATGCTAAAAAAATGCCAATTGAGTTAAAAAAAATTGCCATTCAAGATAACATAAAAGCAACTTATTATTCTGCTAGGTAATGGAATGCCCAAATGCCACTAGAATATATTTATAAGGATAATTATTTTTAAAGAAACTCAAATAATTTTTTTTTGGTATTTTGCTATTGTGCAGTGCTTAGCGCAGTTGGCGGGATCAAGCAATCAGCAAAGTCCTTAACTCAAGGTATACCAATCATTAAGATGCCTCTCATTGTATACTAGAGAAGTAGACAGAGTTACATCAGTTTCAGTAGCTTATGTACTATTTGGTATGACAATTTGATTTTGGCCACGTCAACAGGTCAGATTGCCGGCATTGCGATCGCCATTCTGATTGTCCTCTTTCTTGTTCAGCGCTTTGGCACAGACAAAGTTGGTTACACATTTGGCCCTATAATCTTGACATGGTTCATCTTGATTGCTGGTATTGGAGTTTATAATTTGTGCAAACATGACACTGGCGTTCTGAAAGCATTCAACCCAAAATATATTGTGGACTATTTCAAAAGAAATGGGAAGCAGGGTTGGATTTCTCTTGGAGGTGTCATTTTATGCATTACAGGTATTTTTGCTCCCATGAGTTCATGACAGAACTTTGCAATATGCCCCAATCTCTATGTGATCACATTAAGATTTTGCCAGACAATTGTTGGAGATAAATAGAATTGTCCCACAGGATGCTGCATATTGGTGTTGAAAACACGAAAAGATATCCCTTGTTGTATCAAAAGTTCTGAAATGAGTACTGTGTGTTTCATGAAACAGGAACTGAAGCAATGTTTGCTGACCTTGGTCACTTCAATGTGAGAGCCGTTCAGGTAATCAAGCACTCCTCCCAATTCATAGCCTTTTCATTTTTCCGAATGCATGCACACACAAACTTATGACCAATGGAGAAAGCGGAATCTGCCCAGTTATGCTCATGGAAAATAAATCTTTTTTGAGCTCTATAAAGATAGTCTTGAAATATGATAAACTACTTTCCTCGGTTAATGGAATTTATTTGAACTTTAAAATTGTATTATTACTTTTCATATTACTTCACCTAGACATTTAAGACAAAATCTTATTGCACTACAGATTGGCTTTTCTGTCGTTCTGCTCCCATCAGTACTACTGGCTTACATGGGACAAGCTGCATATCTTCGCATCTACCCTGAACATGTTGCAAATACATTCTACAAATCAATCCCAGGTGAGAGTCTATAAGGATCAGCTAAGAAATGACACAAGTTAGGCACTGAAAGATTAACGTTGAACAACAAACTCATGTTTTTGTTGTCAGGTCCATTATATTGGCCAACATTTGTGGTGGCTGTGGCAGCTGCTATAATTGCAAGCCAAGCTATGATATCTGGCGCCTTTGCAATTATTGCTCAGTCCCAAATTCTAGGTTGCTTTCCACGAGTTCGTGTGACCCACACTTCAACAAAGTTTCATGGGCAAGTCTACATCCCGGAGATAAACTATGCATTAATGATTTTATGCGTAGCAGTTACAGCTATTTTCCAAACTACAGAAAAGATCGGCAATGCATATGGTAAGAAAATTTTCAACTCTGGAAACAATTACAACACCCTTCTACCCCAAGATATAAACAAACAAACAAATAATTCATTGCCTGAAAATTCATTTCCGTTATGAGATTGAGATATAGCGTGCTTCTATTCTTTCTAGACAATCAGTTGTCTGGTGCAGTTTCTTCTTATTTCAGTCATAATGTATCAGTTTTATGATATTCATACCATTATCATATTATGCAGGTATTGCTGTCGTCTTTGTGATGTTCATAACGACTCTTCTAGTCACTCTTGTAATGGTGATGATATGGAAGACAAGTCTGTTGTGGATTGCACTCTTTCCAATAATATTTGGTGGAGCAGAGCTCATATACTTATCTTCGGCATTCTACAAGTTTACTCAAGGTGGCTACCTGCCACTAGTTTTTGCAGCGATTTTGATGTTTATAATGGCCACATGGCATTATGTTCATGTTCACCGGTACAAATATGAGCTCAACCACAAAGTGTCAAGCAATTATGTGGCAGAGTTGGCAACAAGGCGAAATCTTACTAGGCTGCCAGGAATAGGCTTTCTATACTCTGAGCTTGTGCAAGGAATCCCACCCATACTCCCTCACTTGGTTGAAAAAGTACCTTCCATCCATTCAGTTCTCGTGATTATCTCAATAAAGTACTTGCCAATCAGCAAGATAGAAACAAATGAACGGTTCCTCTTCCGATATGTGGAGCCAAGAGAATACAGGGTATTCCGATGTGTGGTGCGCTATGGATACAACGATAAAGTAGAAGATCCAAGAGAATTCGAGAGTTTACTTATTGGGCACTTGAAGCGATTCATCCATGAAGAAACATTCTACAGCCAAAGTAGTCATTCCCTTGGGGGAGAGGATCAGTCAGACAAAGAATCAGGAGATGTACTGGATCCTTCTGTTGAAGTTCAAGATGCAAGGCTGTCAAAAAGTTTTTCAAATGGAATCACTGCTGGTCCAGCAAACGGATGCATGGATGAGATACGGTTAATTCAGGGAGAGATGGAGGATGGTGTTGTCCATATGCTAGGAGAAACAAATGTGGTGGCAGAGCCAAACGCTGGTTTCCTTAAGAAAATAATAGTTGACTATGCCTACAATTTCATGAGGAAGAACTTCAGGCAACCAGAGAAGATCACATGTGTCCCTCATAACAGACTGTTGCGGGTGGGAATGACATATGAGATCTAGAGTGATGATCAGTGGATTGATTAAATTGACAACAGAATCAGTTTTTTCATTATCAAGTGCAGAAATGCATGTGCAAGGGAAGGTGGAGGGCACATAACCAGCCTCCCTGACTGAACAGCAAAGGACGGAAAGATTTCATGCGTACAGATGGAGAAACTATAGTGCATCCAATGAGTGTCTATCACATAAATATTCTTTCTAAGGAAAGTCTACCACGTAAGTGTTTGTTAGCAACAGTTCTTAAAAAAAAGTGTTAGCAACAAGTATGCGTAGCTGTTAAACTCCTAGTGTGGTTAATTTAGTGTCTTCTTTTGGAAAACTGAAAATCGTAGTATATAGTATGTACCATGTATACAAAGATTGTAACCTATCGGCAAAGGGTAAATGGAGAATAAATTGAGAGTTTTTGGTCAGTCATGTCAAATTGTGTATCAGACATGCACTACAGATTGTAAGTAGCCGATTTGTGCGAATGATCTCTTGTACCAGTATCCTACTATCACTTGTGTAGTTGTGTGATTCTAAAAGGGGAGGCAACAAGTGTGGATAAAATGTGCATCAAAATATCATCCATGATTCGAGGTTAGGAATCAGTAGGTTAGAGAAGAACCCGCGAACATCAAATTTATGCATAGGAGTGGTTCCATTCTCCCAATCGAACACACACATTAAAAAAGGTGGTGAAATAAGAAGTCGAAGCAGGCATTCCATCAAACAGCTCGTACGCATGTGATGCGAGAAGAAAATCCTTGGCAACTCACGAGATCGTACCTCTGCATCCCACCTACACGATTGAGATGTTGAAGCAATCCGTTGCTGCTACGGCCCGGCGCCATTCTGCCACGCCGCCATTCCTGCGAATCGACAGAATTTCCAACCACAACGCGCGTGTCATAGTTGGAAGGCAAAGGGAAAGGAATATAAGGGACGGCGGTGAGAACAACCGACCACCGATTAGGAGCGAAGGACGCGCTGCTGCCGCCACGGTGAAGCCACCAAGAGATCGCCGGGCTCGCCGCCGATCGGCGCCGAAGCGCCATGGAGAAAAATAAATCCGAACTCCCGCTTGCGAAATGCAGCCACGCGTCTACGCGGCGGAGGCATGGAACAAAAAAAAATTTCTCATAGCACATCCGATTTGGGCGAGAAAATTGCAATTATAGGACAGCAAACAATACGCTTCGCAATTATAGGACTCTAAACATCGACTTCATTAAAATGACCCTTGAAACGCTGGCTTCTTGTTTTTCATTATTTGGTGTATTAAGTCTATTTTCTCATCTAAATATATGTATTTATTACCCAAAGTGAACCTTTTGCCCTTCAGCCATTACGTATATTTGTTGTGCCCTTTTGCCCTTTTTCATGACTTCGTTAAATTATCAACAATACGTAATGGTTGAAGGGTTAAAGGGTCACTTCGGGTAACAAATACATGTATTTAGATGAGAAAAGAGACTTAATACACCAAATGTCATGAAAAACAAGAAGCCAACGTTTCAAGGGTCATTTTAACGAAGTCGATGTTTGAAGTCCTATAATTGCGAAGTGCATTGTTTGTTGTCCTATAATTGCAATTTTCCCGATTTGGGCTCGGCCCAGTTTCGATTTACGCACCCGGGGCCCAAACAAAAAAACAGTGCGTTACATAGCCTGGCGCGTTAAGGCCTTCTCTCTTTTTTAATAATATTTTTTCCGTAAACAGTTTGCTTTCAGCTTGAGTTTCTGACTTCTGGCTTATTTTTCACTACTCAACAATTTCATCTTTTTTTAGTTTTTTGGCTTTTTTTGAGCTTTTTTGTCGATTCTTTTTTCCCGTATTTGTTTGTACTGTCCGTGACGGGTTAACATATTTTTTCTATTTTTAAATTTAATTACACCAAATAAGCTACCGTCAGCTACAGCATTTTTTCAACCAGTTACAATACTTTTCAGTCATAAGCTACTCAAAATAAGTTCTTTTGAGCTGTGCCTAAATTGAGCCGCACAACGGCCCAAGCCTTTCCATCTAGTCTTTGTAAATGCCGTGTGGTTGTGTCCCAACACCAAGACAAGATTGATATTGCCTTAAAAAGAAAGAAGATTGCTCAATGCTCATGATCATTTAGCAAGTTAGCAGCATGCATTTACTGAACATCCGAATAATGCCATGCATCCCTGAGGCCGTGCATAAACAACAATGTTGATGCTGACACGTCAGCCGTAAGGCCAATATAGAAATTTATATCCTCCAAGTTTGGCAGCTTTTAACGTGTACATCGTTTAACTTATAGACCCCGTCTTGAGAAAATACTCCACTTGAAAGTTAGGTACTGTAGCAAAAGCCAAAGGCCGTCAGCTTCGGAGGAAAAGAACAGCCCCTTAGAAGGTACCAAGAGGTAGGAATATTTTCTTACTAAATTACCCTTAAAATTTTCGGTAACTCTTAGTATCTCCAACCCTTAAACTCTTGTTACCCTTAAACTTTTGGTAACTCTTAATTAGTACATCCACTCCTTAAACTCTTGGTACCTTTTGATGCTAACTCAATAGATAGCTTGGTATCTTTCAAGGATAGTAAAAAATCTCTATCTCCAATCATGTCAAAGATATTTAAGATAGTATGCACAAATTGAACGAATAATACATGCGTCTTGGATAATGATGGAGAATAGTACTCCATTTCGTATATAGAGCCACAAAAATAATTTTAACAAAAAACCGAGAATATATATATACACATCCTGAGGGATATATTACATGGAGGGATCGAGATGGCATAATTATTCTTAGTTTCTTACAAACAACAAACCTTCAGTAAAAAAAAAGCGCAATATACAATGCAAACTGAAACCATCTATGATCTATCGGCCAGCCCGGCATCATCATCATCAGTCCCAGCAACCAAAACCTTAGGGACGTACTCCAGATCTTCACATCTACGTATATACATGCAAAGAAAAGAGGGGAAAAAAGGGGCATACCCATATGCATGGTGTATTCGTACACACGGCTTAACTATTCATGTCCCGCGCCCCACGCATGTGGATATATCCATCATATATACACGACGCTGTACGTACGTACGTACGTACGTACATGCACGCGCGCGCTTGCGTGCGTGGCGACCGCCATGGCTACGCATGATCGCTCATGCAAGCGTCGGGCGGTCTCCGCTCCGGCCGGACGGGCGCCATGGCCGTGCCATATCATCATCATCATCATCACACGGCGGATTCCTGCAGCTGGTACGGGAGTTCTGCCGGCGCAGCTGCTCGTAGAAGCGCCCGATGAACTCCTCCGCCTCGTCGTCCACGGCCTCGCTGCCGCGCTCGAGATCCCCGTCCTCCTCTTCGGACGAGTAGTTGGAGACCCGCACCGAGAAGCCACCGGTAGTCGGCACTAAGGGTGAGCATGCCGGCGTGCATTCCTCCCCCGGGGCGAGTTCTTGCAGCAAAAGGCCGGGCGACGACGGCGCCGGGGAGGCGGTCCAGGCGTCGCCGCCTCTGCCGTAGGAGAAAGAATTACCGGCCCGGTCGGGGCTGTTACTGCAGGAGAACTCGTACTCGCCGCGGCGCAGCGCGTGGCTGCTGCTGCTGCTGCTGTGGTGGTGGTGGTAGTGGGAGAGGAGGTTGGCGACGGAGCGCGCGACGGCCTTGTTGCGGCGCTTCATGACGAGGTGCATGCTGAGGAGCAGCTTGCGCTTGGAGAGCACGCCCTTCCTCATCATGAAGAAGACGGCGCGGAGGTAGCTCCACATCCGCTTCGCCACCGCCGGCGCCGGGTCCACCTCCATGCCGGCCGGCCGATCGATGGTCGATCTCACCGCCCCTCAAGCTAGCTTCTTTGAGCACAAGGCAACACCCTGATAAGAGCCAGGCCCCCTATGGAGGGGAGCAGGAGAGGAGAAAGGCGAGGCTTATTTAACAGGGGAGACGTACGCAAAAATGTCGTGTGCCTCTGCGCTCTCCGGTTGTTGCATCGCATTGGCATTGCGTTGCTTTGCCTTGCTCGGTGGTGCTGGTATATATATAATTCGCAAGGCAAGGCAAAGGGAGGGAGGGGAAGATAAGACAGATAGCTTAGTCAGGAAGGCAGCATGCAGTGCAGGGGTTGAGCGCGCGCGCCTGCCGCCGGGTGGTGGTGCGCCCAGGAGTAGACATATGTATGGATTAATGGATATCTCTCGTCTTTTTTTGGTAGGTGGCTCTTTGGCTTCGCTTTCCTCTCGTATTTGGTGCGCTTCTTTTAAGCTATCATAGCTAGCTTTTAACTATAATTAATAATTTTATCTGAAATAATAGTGAACGTCTTACATGATTTTAAACTAAACAAAATTATTTAAAAAAAATTATTTAGAGAATCTGTTTTATAAAATCATGCTATCTCTACTATTATATAAAGATGAGTTGGTGGTCGTTGGTGCGTTCTCCTCTCCCTTCTTTATAACCATCCGATTTGATCTAGACCATTCGTCTCTCTCCTCCTCCTCTCTCTTTCTCATGATGCAACGGCCCACCCTCTCCACTTTCTCCATCTCCTAGCGCATTCTGGCCACCATTCTCTTTCTGTCGTTTGCTCTCCAATATTTGATGTGTGAAGTTGTTTAGGCAGTAAGTTCCGTCTCACTATTTTTATGACTCTACTGTAACGTGCGGGTCTCTAAGGGTGTGTTTGGTTGGGTGAATATGGATGGGCGGATACGAGCTGCACCGTATATAGCGAAAAAATCGTGTGTTTGGTTGGGTGAATCTACTGTAGCAGCCTGGATCCGCTCGTCCCGCATACGGTAGCGATCCGGGACCGGGAGTGAACCCCATTTCGGCCGAAGCTGGCAGTCCAGGACCGACGGAGTCAAGTTGGGTGGGCTAGGGTTACCTCTCGCGTGCTCGGCGTCGGCAGCAGGTGAGCTCCCCCTCCCTCTCCTCCCTCCTCCGGATCCGGCGAAGGCCTTCGGGAGGCGGCGCGCGGCGGCACCGGCGGCACGCGGGTGAGGCGCGGCGGCCCGTGGAGGCGCGACGCAGGGGCTCCCCCTCGGCCGGATCCGTGGAGGCGCGACGCAGGGTCTCCCCCTCGGCCGGATCCGTGGAGTCGCCGCCGCCGCGCGGTTGGAGGCGCCGCCGGCCGTGGCCCGTGGAGCCGCCGCCTCCTCACGCGGTTGGAGGCGCCGCCCGCTTTTTCTTCCGCCCCCCGGTCGCCCGCTTGCTTGCCCGCTTCTTTTTCTTCCGGTCGGCCTGGCGCACGGGTCTCTCGGTTGGAGGCGCGCCGGCCGTTGCCCCGGACCGGTGGGAGGCGCTTGCGAAAAGGGAGACGGGGGAAGGAGAAAAAAGGGAGCGGCTTCGGCCGAAGGCAGCAAGAAAAAAGGGGGCAGGGCGGAGGGATCCGGCCGAGGGGGGATTTTCCCTCGCGGGCCACGCCGACGCCCCCTCTCTGGGAATTCGGCCGAATGTTGCATTTTTTATGAATTGCATTTCAATTGTATTTTTTCCTTATGTGCAATATGATGTAGCTTATATATTTCTCCCATTGCAGAGATTTGATCTACTGCCTGCAAGAACCACACCAGCCCTCGATCTTTGCTTCGGAAACGGTAAATTCTACCCATCCTCCATTACTTTGCCAAGTATAATATTGTGATTAACCAAAACCTACATTCTAGTAAAATAATTAGTAATGCAATTAATTGTTTGTGTGCATTTTTAGATGGATGATTTTTCTGTCAAGCGCCGTAAAATCATTAGCAATGCAGCTGGAGTAGTTGCTACCATGTGTGCGTACACCTTATTTGTGTATAGGCGTGCTGGTCGTACACCACCCATCACATATGGTCCATTAGCTGAAAGAGACCAAATCAGGATGGCAAACCTTAGGTTCATTTTTCATAATGATGATAGGCACTGTGTAGAACAACTTCGAATGAGAAGAGCCCCCTTTTTCCACTTGTGCACATTGCTTAGAACAAGAAGGTTGCTTAAAGACACAATTAATTGTTCAATTGAGGAACAAGTTGCCATGTTCCTACAAGTGGTTGGGCACAATTGTAGGTTTAGGTTGATAGAGCTTAATTTTAGAAGGGGTTTGGAAACTATTAGTCGTTATTTCCAAGAAGTGTTGTATGCTATTGGAGAGCTGCGTGGGGAGATGATTCGGCCACCGTCCCATGACATCCACCCAAAAATTGCAACCAACCGCAGATTCAACCCATACTTCAAGGTACTAGTTTGACCGAACAATGAAAAAAATTTTGGCCATTGCAGCCCTTAACTAATTGGTTTTTCATATTTATTAGGATTGCATTGGCGCTATAGATGGCACTCATGTGCTAGCTAGAGTCCCCGCATCTATGGCAGCCGCCTTTCGAGGTAGGAAGGGTATAACCACACAAAATGTCATGGCTGCTGTGGACTTCGACCTGAAGTTCACATATGTCTTAGCTGGGTGGGAGGGTTCTGCTCATGATGCCACTATTCTAGCAGATGCATTGGAGAGGGATGATGGTTTAAGGGTGCCACCGGGTAAGTGCAATTAGTTGTGCATTTAGTAAGTGCAATTAGTTCGGAAAAAACTTACTTGACCAGTATTTGTCGCTTGTAGGTAAATTCTACCTCGTAGACGCGGGCTATGCTGTTCGGCCAGGGTTTCTCCCACCATATCGTGGTTGTCGGTACCACTTGAATGAGTATAGTGGAAGGAATCATCCTCGTGACCAAAGAGAGTTGTTCAATCTAAGGCACTCCTCTCTTAGGGTCACAGTGGAACGAGCATTCGGTGCATTGAAGAATCGATTCAGAATTTTGTATAATAAACCATTCCACCCATACAAGACTCAAGTCAAGTTAGTGCTTGCCTGCTGCATTTTGCACAATTGGATACTAACGCATGGGGAAGATGAGTGTGTCCCTAGGGAACAACAATGGACTCCAAACCCTGTAGATCCTGAACAGCACCATGACATTGAGTATGACAACAACACTTGGGCAGCGAAGAGGAATGAGTGGGCACTAGCTATGTGGAACAATAGGGGAAACATGCGTGTGTGAATGACTTTGTTCAAGACTTTGTAATAATTAGTACTGATACTTGTTGTAATGATTTGACTTGAGGCATGTAATAATAACCGGTCGTGCTTATTTATTTTTTCCATTGGCCTATGCTTAATACCTTATGTGTTGCTTACTACTTTGTGCGTTTATTCATGCCCATCTGTACTTTTATGGTAGGTTATGGCTGAGCATAGGGCCAACATGAAGTGGACATCTCACATGTCCAACATAATGCTACGCCGTTTAACTGAGCTGGTGGAAAGTGGGGTGCGGCCAGAGAAAGGCTTCAAGGAGGTGCACTTGAACACCGTTGGCAGACAATTGACTGAGCAAATCGGTGTTGAGGTCACTGGGACTCAGGTGAGTAACCACCTCCGGAAGTGGAAGAAAGTATGGGCAAAGATATGCAAGTTGCGGGACCTTAGTGGCGCTCTATGGGATGACACTACCAACACCATATTACTTGAGGATGAGCACTACAAAGGCCACATCAAGGTACTAAATTTGTGTGAAGTTTATATTTGCTCTATAACATCATGACCTTGTTGTTCACATGTAGGACCATCCTGAGGATGCTCCATACTTGCAAGTTCCTATTGAGAACTATGACCAGATGGCTGCCATATTCTCTGCTGGACAAGCCACTGGGAGGTATGCCATGGGCTCAAATGAGCCTTTGGGAGAACCTTCTGATGTTGTGGAAAGTGACCCTATTGCCACCCCCATTTCTCAGCTTGCGAATGAGGGTTTAGGCTTTGATGAGGTCCTTGGGGAGAATGCAGCTGCTAGAGGCACCGACACCAATGTTCCTCCACCAACTTGGACTCCACCAAATGAGGATGGTTCAGGAGGGGTAGCTCAAGACAAGGGTAAGGACTCATGTAGTGGGTCTGGTTCAAAGAGGAAGAGAGGCCTGATCAGTGATGAGGAAGTAGTTGTCTTCAATGGCATGATTGCTGCAGTGAAGGACTTGGGAGCTGCTATCAGGGAGTCTGCACATGCTGAGGCACACCCAGGGGTCTACAATGCTGTGATGACACTCCCTGGGTTCAATCCAGATGCCCTACTGTCTGCTCTTGGTTGGCTCTATGAACACAAGGCACAAAGCATTGGTTTTGTGCAAATGAGTGACGAACATCGTCGTATGTGGATGAATAATTGGATTGAGAAGCACTACTTCAATGAGTAGGCTATTTCTCACTGACCACTAACCTTTTGCCTAATTAGTTGGTGGTTGATGGATAATCCTCCCCCCTACAGGCCCTAACTATTTATGTAAGATGAAACTATGGACATCTGTTGTGTGATGTGTGCATGGTGCATACCTTTTGTAATTATGTAGGGGTTAATTACTGCATGTGGACTGATGTGCTGATGGTGTCTTCAAGGCACACCTTTTGTAATTATGTAGGGGCTACTTGCTTGAAGTGTAAGCTAAGATATATGACTATGCTTATGCTTCTTTATTATGAGAAATATAGATCTTTATGTACTCTGTCTTTGGAGTGTTCATTTTATTAATGCCTTTTGATTTAGAGTAAAGTTGCAAATATTTAGTCAAAACATGTGTTCGTACCAAATAATTGCATGTCGCATTTTTCCCCTGATATACATCATCATATTGTCAAATACGTTCTTTTCAGAAGTTAAAAAAAATTAATATGTCATACTGTAAATAAATTACTATTAGGAATAACTTAGTTTGTGCAAAAAAAAACTGAAAAAACATGTGAAGGGGGTAACCACACCACCTCTCACATTCGAGGGTCACTATACCCCACTATACAGCCAACCAAACACCTTCTCAGCCTCCTGTATCCGCTCATACAGCCTCATATACAGCCTACCAATCACAGACTTATTCAGCTTGTATCCACAGATACATCGAACCAAACACTCTTCTTTTTCAAAATACAGCCCTCCTCATCCAGCTTCCCCTCATCCAGGATATACGATCCCACTACCCAAAAGCAACCAAACACACCCTAACTAGTTTAATTTAACTTTGGAGAAAGCTGAAAGTTCAAAATTCAAAAGGCGCCCAAAACATGAAGACAAATGCGTGCTCAACCGATCCCCTTTTGTGGCCGTCATGTCTTGCTGCCTGAAAGGGCGCTGCTGCGCGCGTGGCAACGCTTGCGGCTGCCGCGCGGGGCAATAAAGCAGGGAAATAGTAGTACGAACGAGTTTGCTTCGTCTGCGACTCGCACAAGAGTAGGACCCTCACGCACGCTCCCTTCTTTTTGTTCTTCTCTTCAAAACTGGACGTCTCCCTCCCTCACGCTCCCTTCTTTTTGTCCTCCTCTTCAAAAACTGGACGGTGCTTTATGATGAATAATTGACGCGAGCGTCCACACGTACGTGCATGTACAGTATCCCAGCTTCTGGAGTGTAGGGCTGAGTGTCCTCTCTTCTCTGGATGAGTTTGTTAGTTTCCTTTTGGGTGGACACTGCGTGAAAAGGAAAAATCATTGGTGATCAGCTGCTCGGTAGCACTGTGCTCGGAGTACGAGCTTCCACGTTTCAGAGCCGGTTCTTTTCGGCTGTGGTTTATAATTTTTAGATGAAATTTTTGAATTTTGACTGTTTACGGTACAGATTACGAAGAGACAGATATCCACTTACGATTTTGGCTGGTACAGATGTTGGGCTTTTAACGTGTAGATCGTTTAACTTGTAGACCCTATCTTGAGAAAATACTCCCGTTTGAAAGTTAGATATTGTAGCAAAAGCCAAAAGCTGTCACCTTTTGAGGTAACGAACATGCCCTCGGTTTCCTCTTATTAATGAGATTTGTGACGACTAGCAATTCAGTTCGTTTTAGAAATAGTAATTCAGCCCTGTTTCTCTACAGCAATAACATACTCCCTCCGTTTCGTTATATTTGTCCACAATCTGCTATACGTGCAGACAAATGATGCACTAAATTTAAGAAATAGGTAATAAAAATAACCACACATACAATGACATAATATAACCAATGTAGGATAGCGAGTAAAACAATTATAATAACTATACTCTATATTCTTTTAATAGACAAATATATCGAACGGATATTTCTAAAGTTAGATAGAAGACAACTATCGCAAAACGGAGGGAGCATGAGCTAAGAAGAATATGGAAAGAGTACTTCAAGATCACAGCAATGTTCTCCACGGCAGCCACGTGTAGCTCACAACTTCTTTCCTTAATCTGGTGGCATTTTGACAGTACTGGATCAACCTCAAGTGATAGTCATGAGCCATCTCACCGGATTTCACCACGAAGAAAGATTGCAACATGACCATCAACATCCTTTTCAGAGACCACAAGGAAAGCAAGCACCGAAAACAATGTGAAAACCGGCGATCAGTCCGTCACCGTGAGCCACAAATTCAGGAGACGCTCACACTCGTGACTTCGACTTGGAACCAAAGTAATCAATTCAAGCGATTCTACTTAACGCCCGGTTAAGGCCCGCTCCAAAGTGATTAAGTTTCTCGCTTCTAATTTTAGCTTTTGATTTTTGATTGAAATTACACTATAGAAATTGTTAGTTTTTTCTAAATCATTCAATTACAAAGATAAAAAAAATATTATATCGTTACGGAGAATGCAAATGAATAAAGAGAAAATAGCAAAATAGCAAAAAGCTAAAATAAACCAAATTAGAAATCGATCATTTTCAAATGATTTTTAATTTAAATAAACTAAAAGCTAAAAAAGCTAGAACTTAAAACTGTTTGGAGCTAAGCCTTATTTGTCTCCTCTAGTCTTTGTTACTGCCGTACAGAAAAACAGGCATTCGTTTGGTCCCCTCCAAAGTCGGTCCAGTTAGCTTTCTGGACTAATCCAAGTATGTGATACCTCACCTTTTTTATTGGACTACTGCAAGTGTGTGATCCTTCACATATTTTATGAAAGGGGGAATTCCTTCCATGCCATCGAAAATTAACTCATTCTCTAATTTATCACTAAAAAAGTGCTTTCTCTAGTGCCATCGAGTTTCTACTTTGATCCCTTTTATGCCATTCCCGTCAACTTGTAGTGAAGATACGGAGAAGTGGCCGCGAAAAGATGCTTCTACCCTTCCTCCTCCTCCCTATTCCTCTCTTCTTCAATGCGCGTTCTAACACCAATACCACAGTCGTCCTCCTCCTCCTCGACATGCCTCCTCCCACCTCTTGGCACTGGCCTTCTCCCGTCTAATCCTGTCGCCGCTCTTCTCCCCACATCCCTCCCATGCCAGATCTAGAGCAAGCCGGTCGCCCCCCTCCTTGCTCCCTCATGCTATCGACCTCCTTCTCGCCTCCCTCCCGTCACCAGATTTAGAGCAAGCCACCTACATCCTTGCTCCTCTCGCAGTTAGCCTCCACCGCCACCTCCCTCCTGTTGATGGATCTAGAGGATAGGAGCAGGAATAGAAGCTAGAGCAGTGTGGAGGCGTCGAAGGAGCCCACGGTGCCACAACCCTTCTTCTTCTCCTTCTGCACAGTGGAGCCCATAGTGAAGTCAACGTTGATCGATTCCTACTCATGGCTGCGCTCATGGTGCCATGACCTTGGAGGGTGGCGGCAGCTCTGATGCATAGAAGGGCAATGACGGCGAGGACTCGAGGCTATGCAGCAAGGAGCAGTGCCACCCCTCCCTCGCTGCCCCGACCTCTCACTGTTGTTGAGCTCAAATCCGGCATCCAAGCCTCGTTCTCGACCCCTACCTTCACCACCATCTGCTCCCTAACCACCGTGGCTTCCCCCTCAAGTCCGTCATCGCCCTTCGTGACTCCTGCGTCACCCACACCATGCACGCTGCTACACTATCCTAAGACCTCCTTCACTGCCCCACCCCCATCGTCGCCAACGCCCTCCTCTACTCACTGCCTACGCTCGCTGCGTGACCTCCCCGCCACGCTCACCCTCTTCACTGCCGTGTCCCCGCCGCTCCGCTACGCCATCTCCTTTCTACTCCCTCATCTCCGCACTCCGCCTCTTCCACCGCTGGGACCCTGTCCTCACCGCCCTTCACGCCATGCTCGACGAGGGCCACCGCATGGCCAATCAAGGTTGAGATG